>CM033436.1:36334099-36991487 GCA_019425775.1 Rafetus swinhoei
CCAGGCACTCGCGAGGATCCAAAGTGCCGAGGAAGGTGGCCGCCTGCCGGTAAAAGCAGAGCCTGGCCGGGCCCGCTGCTCGGGCGACGCTGACCAAGTTCAACGCCAGCCCTCCACGCCGGGCCCGGACGTGCAGCAGGCGGCCCGGACGACTCGGCGGTCCCCAGCACCTCGGGCCGTAGGGCAGGGGAGAACAGGTGGCCACCCCGCCGAGCGAGCGCCGAGGTGGCTGAAATATACCCCGCCCCCACCCAGCCGCCAGCCAGCCTCGACGGCTGGAGTCGTGTGGGTCTCTGCAGGAAGGCCACCGAGTACCCTCCCGGAGGAAGGAGAGCACCCGGCTCCTGCGGAGACCCGCCCTACAGCCCCGGCATTCAATGTTGCTAGCGTGGTGTACTTCATGGTGAGGGCTGGGGTGGATCCGCGGCAGGTGAATCGGCGGCCTCTCGCAGGCCCCGCAGCAGACCGCCTCCCCGACCCAAAAGTTAGGAGAGCGCCTCGAAATCTGCGGGTCCGGCGGTAGGCCGCTGCCCTGCCTATTGGTCCTCTCCTTCCCGCAACAGGCCCCTGGTGGCCTGAAGAATGGAATGAAAGTCCCCAGCGCTGGAGGGCGAGCTGCACCTTCCTTTTGCCCCGCGTTATCCGCGAGGAATTGGCGCAGCTCGCCTCCTAGCGCCGAGGGGGAACCAGGAGTCTCTCCGTCCGGCCCCGGGTGGAGCTCACGGGCCACGGAGACGGGCAAACAGGATCCGATCTCAACGCGGCCGACACCGACGGCGCCGCTGCCCGCCCCCGACCCCGGCAAGGGGGCGGCGGAGGGAACAAGGCAGCCCTAACGGGTTGGGGACCGGGATTCAAATACCACCTCGAGGGCCGCCCGCAGCTAGCGGAATGAGACGGCCCCGTGGGGGTGGTACTGGAGGACATTTGGGGGGCAATGGGAACGGATCAGGAAAGGAACGGGGCGGCAGCGAAGGGTGTTTTTGGTGGTAGGGGCGGAGGAGGGTGGGCTGTGGACCGGACAAGGGTTCGGGGTTGGGGAGTGAGGGAGAGGCAGGGGTGGGAAAGGAATCGGGAACAGGAGAGGACTCGGGCTGGAAATGGGTTCATAAAGGGCGGAAACGAGGGTGGGGGGATCGACGCGAGGGGATCAGAGTCCTGGCGGGGTCTGGGAGGGGGTCCCCGTGACTATCCCACCGGCTGCGCGCCCCGAACGGGGACCTGGGATTCAGGGGCAGGAAGGGGGCCCACGCCGACGCCGGCTCAGGTGGAGAGGCAGGAGTTGATACTCGGGCCGGCCAGGGTGGTGCCTTCTGCTGGGCCCCTGCGGGAAGGGGAGATGACCGCCCGCCTCGGTTACGAGAGAGGGGCGCCCCGGATCCGGGACCCGCCGCTGGCGCCTGCCGCCGCCCCTGAGGGCTCGGCGGCATCGGCCCGCGCCGAGTCGGCCGGGCCAGTGGGTAATATCAGGGCGCCCGAGTGTGAGGACGGGGTCGGCCACCTGGGACACAGGGTTGAGGTTGGGGAGGGGCGGCGCCAGAGTCGCCGCCCAGACCGAGGCCCGCTGGCGGAGGGTCGCCCTCCTGAGTGAGCGGGTCAGACCCAGGGCCTCGATCTCCTCAAGATGGAGCTGAGTTCCATCCTCGGCCCCAGAGCCTTCTCCGGCCGCCAAGGCAACAATTACCTCAGCGGGCACGGAGGGGGCTCGGCTTGGAGCCGGGCCGGGGGCTCCACCCGAGGCCTCCTCTGGAAGGGCTCCACAGGAGGGGGACGCCGCCCCCTCGCTGCCACGGCCTCTCGTCCGGTGCCTCCTGCTGAAGCTCGCCGGGGCGCTCGGCAGCGCTGGCCCCTCGGGATCTTTCGGAGGGGGCCTTCCCACCCTCCCCATCGAAGGGAGATGGGGCCCGCGAACGGCGGGCTTTGCGCCTCGACGAGCGCCCAGCCCTCCGAGGTGGAGGTGGAGGGCTGGTCAGCAGGGCAAGGCCGGGGCGCTGGTTTTCGGGAGGGCGTTGTTGCAGGGGTGGGAAGGAAGGGAAAGGGATACCCCCACCTGGGGGAGCCTCTCCTCGCCCGGCAACAACCGCGCCACCCTCTCCTCCTCGGGCCCCGCAGAGACAGATCGAGTAGAAGCGGGCCCGCCTGCTCGCCGGGCACGCCGAGGGGGCACCCCGGCCCCGAGCAGAGCCGCCGGTTGGAGGAGGGGCAGCCGCGGAGGCCGGACTACCAGGGGCCGGGCGGTGGTGGGGGGCCGGCGCTCCGGCCCCGGGGCCCGGACGCCTCCGACCGGGCCAAGGGACAGTCCCTCCGGACGTGCCCCATCGCCCGGCAGAGGAAGCACCGGGACTCCCCCGAGGAGTAATGGACCCGGTAGAGGGCCCCCTGGTAGGGCACCATGAAGGACTCGAGCGCCTCCTCACGCGCGCCGCAGCAGCTGCAGCTGAACCTGCCGGCGGAAGGACAAGACGTGGCGGAGGGCGGGGTCCTTACAGCCCAACGGGAGAGGGCTGATGGTGGAAATGGGCCTCCCCAGAGTGGAGAGGGAAGGCAGCAGGGCGGCATTCGGGAGGAAGGGCGGGACGGAGGTAAGGACCACCCGTACGCCCAGGTCCTCCAGCGGTTCGAGGGGCACGTGCACGCCCCCCACCGCCAGGCCCCTCTCCACCGCCTCCTGGGCGGCGGCCTCCGAGGCAAGGAAGAACACCACCTTGCCATACAATTTGGAGGCCGCCACCACGGCCGAGGCCCCCACCACCCTCGCCAACGCCCGCACGTAAGTTTCGACGTGGGGCGAGGCGGCGACCAGGAGGCAACGGACGCCGTGCCTCCTGGTCAGGGTGGGAAAGGGGCCCCGGCCCCCAGGGATGGAGCTGAGGCGGCAGTAGGGGCGGATGACCCGGCATGTGGGCGCGGCAGCGCCACCTGGGCGCACGCCTGGGGGCCAGATGGATCACCCCAGAGCCGGTGGGGGAACAGCAGGAAGGGAGGGGCTGCAGCAGGTGGCGGGCCGCAGGGGCGGGCGGCCTCGGCCACGGAGGGGTCGGCTTTCCGGCCGGGCCTTTGCCCTTCTTCCCTCCCCGGCCCTTTTTACCGGCCGAGGTAGAAGGCCCACCCGCAGCAGGGGGGGCGTCGGCCGTGGCAGCGGCGGAGCTCGGGCTGGGGGTCGGGAGGTCAGCCGCAGCAGTTGTTTGGGCCGGTGGCAGTGGGGGGACCGTAGGGCCAGCGGGGACAGGGGCCTCCTCCATCATAGAAAAAAGGTGGAAGGAGGCACAGATGGGAAGGAGGAAGGGTAAGGGCTAGCCACTCCTCCTCACCCAACAACAGGCAGAGGAGGAGGGCATCAATGCAAGGAAAGGGGCGGAAAAGGGGGGGGGGCACTGGTTCGAGGAAGGAGCAACCGAGGAAGGGGAGGGTTGTCAACCACTCCTCCCTGCTAAAACTGAGACAGAGGAGGAGGGCGCTATTGCAGGGGGGAAGGGTGCGAGGGCAAGGGATATATGGTTGAGGGGGAAGGGAGAAGCAGCCACTCTCTCCCACTGACTGATTACAGGGAGAGAGGGCGCTGGCAGGGGTAGGGTAAAAAGGGGGGAACCAAGGCCAGCTACC
Organism: Rafetus swinhoei; assembly: GCA_019425775.1. Classification (NCBI taxonomy): domain Eukaryota; kingdom Metazoa; phylum Chordata; order Testudines; family Trionychidae; genus Rafetus; species Rafetus swinhoei. Next base: position 36,337,703 of record CM033436.1, read on the forward strand.
ACCCTCCCTGCAAGGCTGGACACAGAGGAGGAGGGCGCTGGCAGGCAGGCAGGGGCAAGGCACAGGTGCAGGGCGGGGGCCGGCTCCTCCGGCTGCACTGGGGTACTGAGGGGACTATGGGTCAGTGAAAGGGGTGCAGTGCACTGGAGGGGGACAACTAAAAAGGGGGAGGCACAAGCGCTCGAGGGGGGAACCTGGGTACTCAGGGCAACAGCAGGGGACTATTGGGAGGTTGGGGATAGAAACACTAAGGAAGCTGGGGCAGGAGAGGCAGGCTACAACTGGGTGGGGGGGCACACACAACAGGCTAGCTTGACGAGGCGTGGCAGGTAAAGCTCTGGGGTTGGTGTGGTGGGTAAGGAACCTTATGAAGGAAGGGAAAACAAACTGGGCTAGTAGGGCAGGGCAGGCTGCTAAGGTAGGGTGGGGCAAGCAGGGGTGGGGCCCCTCAGCCAAACGTAGCTGAGGAGGGCCAAGTCAAGGGGTGGGAGGAGCACACCCACGGCGCTTGTGGGGCTCGACCTCGCCCACCGCTGCAGCAAACAGTCCCAGGTGGAGGCGGGCGGCAAACCCCACCAAGGAGAAGAGGCAGTTCAGATGTTAAAGGGTGGTGGAGGGCGTTGGGGGTGGTGGCAGCAGGGGACAGCTGGACTGAGGGAGGGCTCTGAGCCTCTCCCCAGCCCCCTTTCAATGGCTCAGTTCAGCACCACCCTGGAGCAGATGACAAAAACTCAGTCTGATGAATAAACCCCTCCACAGTTCCAGATGGTAGTGTTCCTCTTCTCCTCCTCGGCAGGGTGCAGCAGCAGTGGGCGGGTGGCAGCCAGCAGGGGAAGCCTCTGGGTGGTGGTGCTGGTGGGGTCCTCTTCCTCTGGAGTGGAGGAGGAGAGGGAGGGCAGCCGGCAGGCCCCTCTCCTCAGGCAGCAAGCAGCAGCCGGTGGTGGTAAGAGGCGGCGGTGTCCGGGGAGCAGGTCCAGCAGCACGGAGGTCTCAGGTGGTGGCTGGATGAAGCAGGAGAGCCCGGCTGGTGCAGGAGCAGGAGCAGGAGGGGAAGAAGGAAGAGCAGCAGCACTGCACCCTGCTGCCTCTCCTCCTTCTCGGGAGTGGAGTGGGGCACTCTATTTGGAAAGCACGGCCACTTTCTAAAAGCCCTTCCCCCAGCCTTGCGGGAGGGACGACTGGACCCGTGTCCAATTAATTACTGGGGACAAATAATGACAAAAGGGACAAGGAGTGCAGGCTAGAGGTTAATAACTAGGGAACCGGATGGGGACACCGAGCAGAGAACCCGGACAGCGCCCACTGCTCCTCGAAACTATCAAGGGAGCCAGTGGGCGCCGCCCAGAGGAACTCTGCCGGATGCGTGACACAAGGGAGAGCGGAAATAGGCCCCACAGTCGCAGGAGACCCCTCGTCTAGCATCCTCCTCCTGGCTGTTATAAATGGCGACTTTAGCCAAGGCCAGGAGGAGGTTGGCGAGGAGGTCCCGCGACTTTGTGGGGCAGTTGGGTGTGCATAGATAAAAGGTGAGAAAAGTGCAGCCAGAACCTCAACAAGAGGTTCTGGAGGAGCCGAATAGGGGCTGCAACCTGGCGCACTCCAGGTATGCGTCGCCAGGTTTTCCCTCACGCCGCAGAAGGGCAGGCTTCGGGATGGGGTGAACCGCGCCAGGTACACGCCCGTGCTCACGGCTCCGTGAAGGAGCCGCCAACTAATGTCCCCGATGGGCGTGGAATTAGATGGGAATACACGCTGGCCCACGGGGTTCCCACCCTCTATGGGTCTTAGATAGTCCCGCCACTTAGTGTCGGGGCGGGACATGAGGGTGGGGAGATGCAAAGTGTGGAGCACGGCGTGTACAGATGTTCCCTAGGCGCGGTTCGAAAGCAGACCGGCTGCAATTTTTGCAGCCGGCTGGGGGTCCAAGGATGGGGGGCTCGGGGGGGCCCGCGGAACAGGGGCCCGATAATAAGGGACGGAGGTTTGCAGGAAGGGAGGCGGGCGTACCCTCAGGGCTCTCTGCAGGAAGTCGAGGCGGGCGCGGCAAAACCGCCTTCACCTCCCGGAGTAGGCGCAGAGGGTTCGAGGGTGGAAAGCCCCATGCGGCCAGCGGCGCACGAGGATCCACCCAGTCCCCCGGCGTAGTCAGGAGGTCTCCGACCTTGGTGGTTTCTGCCAGGATCAGCCTCCGGCGCACCGAAGGAGACTCCGCCACCTGCACGCACAAGGCTGGATTGTGGAGCAGGGGCTCCGCGAGAGGTCTGCTCCTCGGCGGCCTAGCGGACCTGGTCGCTGAGAACAGCTTCCAGGTCTGGAGGAGGTCCTGGTAGAATTCCGGCAGCTCTGAGAGGTCTCGCGGAAGACCCCTCGGATGGATAAAAAAGAGCTGCCGGTCGTATCGGAGCCCTCGGAGGCGGCGGAGGCGCACCCCAAAGTGCTCCATGCCGGACTACCTGCACTAAAGAGGAGTCTCTGCAGGGCCTGGAGGCGGAAGGTCCGGACCTGGCTGCGCACGCAGACCAGGCCCTGGCCCCCTCCTCCAGGGAGAGACAAGGCCCCTGCAGAGACCCAGTGCAGTCCTGGCCAAAGAACTCCAAAGCTGTCCTCTGGAGCTTGGCCAGGACCTCCCGAGCCGTAGCAGCCACATTGCTGCTCCTAGGGCCCTGGGCCGGGCGCAGTGGAGTGGGTGGGCCTGCCCCTGCCACCCACCCAACGGGTGGCAGTCTCCCCTGGCTACTGCCGCGGGCCGGTACCCTGCGATCGTCCTGAACAAGGCGCTCCCAATTGGCTGTTGGGTTTGGCCCACCCGGACTGAGTCGGGCCTTTATAACTGACTGTGTTTGTTTGCTGCCACGCCCTGAACCAAGGGCCTGGCTGCTTTATAACTGATCATGGGTTTGCTGCCACGCCTGAACAAGGGCTTGGCCTAGCTATAGAGACTGAAGGGGTCGGTTTGTGGCTGGCGCCCGGGACTAAGGGTCTGACGCCCCGGGGACTAACCGGGTTAGCCTAAAAGGGACCGCGTAGCGGGCTGGAGTGGCCGCCCACTGAGCCAGAGGAGGAGGAACCCCTCTGGGCCGGCAAACCGACTACAGGCACCCTTGGGACCTGACCATTCCTGAACCAGGGAATTTACTGGACTATGGAAGGTCAATGCCAGCCTTTCTGTTGCCACTGGCTGCTGGGCTCCACTTTGGCAGCAGTATAGGGGTAAGCATTAACCAAGTGGCACTTGGGGTACTCAGGAGAAGAAGGGGACCAGGAGCACAGCCTCATGGGAGAGCACTGAGTTCTGTGGTAGCTGGTCTGCATTCCCAGACCTCTGCACTGCCTGTAGGGCTCACAGTCACCCTGTCTCTTCCCCCAAGCTTCCACCCTACCCCTAGTCTCTGCTCAGTCAATGGCAGCCCCTCTGCTGCCACCAATTGTGAAATAGTTTCACCATTAGTTACTGTGAAATAGAAAGAAAATGCATTTTTGGCACTATCATTAGATCATTCATTAGGCTTCCCACCAGGATCCCCACAGTTTACTTGCAGATTTATTAAGTCTTCTGACCTGTACTGCACATTACTTATTGCCAGTCACAGGGACGATGGTAATCAATAGAAAATATAATATAATAATAAACATAGCTTGGTATCATTCCTTCAAAGTCTGAGAGAGTTAGAAGCCAGTTTTTCTGTTCAAATTATATATTATTTGCTAACTGTGAATTCCATATCAAGATGGACAATATGAAATTACATCTGCAAGATTCCTAATGTGTGAAATAAAACATAGCCCGATAAGGAGGAAGGTGTGTGTATAGCCCAATGGAGAGTCGGAAGTATTGGACATATAGCCAGGGTCAGTTCCTCTCACCATTTCACTAATACACAAGGAGGGCAGCACCAGGAAGAAAATACAATAAACTATATATAACATTATCAGCAAACTTCCCTCTGTGCCCCTGAGGCCATCAAATGTGATTTCAACACCATTTACAGTAGTGTACCATAAACTAAGAGCAACTCCATTGAAATCAAGGAAATGACACTAGTGTAAATTTGGTGTAATATCAGAATAAGGTTTATAAAGGCTTAAATGGGCATAACACAACTGACAACAACACTCAAATGGTACAGGTCTCCGTGTATTGCTGCAATGGCAGTACGATCCATATTTTTTCCCTATTAGTGAAAGAGAAGCTAAACTGCAATTCAGAAAACAAAAATGCTTTTGAATTTTACATACATAGAAAGTTAGCTTAAACTAGAAGACTTCTAATTTTATGTATTTTCTGTACTGTAGATGGCCAAATTGATGTTATTTTTTTAAATTGCTTGAATGGACGCCAGCAGATAGACATGCAGCTGTCGGAACACAGAGCTGTTTCTGTTTTAGAAAACTCTGTAAAACAAGGTTTACAGTAGAAACACTAATAAACTTTAACAACATTATTTCCAGGGGCACTTATATTTCAATAACGGCATTTCAATGTACTGTAACTATCATAATAGAATTCTCAAGTTTGAAATTCTATATTGGACCATTCTCAACAATGGAAGAATATGTAAAGGCATAATAGAAAGGCAATGACTTTGCACTTGAATAGAAGTGACAATCAGAGTGGAAGTCGTAGTTGTTATTGTCTGTTGAAGCATAACACAGTGTCAATCTGCAAACTATTTTACCTTATAACATTATAATCTTGATCTTGATTTTGTGGACTCCTTCACTGCTTAATATGGTTTTTATGAATCTAGTAGATTAGTTGATGTAGCATGTAAATTATTGTCCTTGAAGTGTAGATAGTCTTGTAAGACAAAAACAATTAAAATAATAGTGATCATTTGGAAATAGGTCCACCAGTAATTCCATTTCTTGGCTTCTTCTGACTTCATTGACAAGTTGCAGTGCTATTCACTATTCATTATAATTGGTAATGAAAATAAATCAGTCATTACAAATCATTTGCAGTTTTTTGCACCCCTTTTGTTATGGATGGGGAGGGTAATGTATACTAAAGATCAAAGATTTGTTTGCATCCTTACATCAAAGCCTACAAATGCTACTTTCTACTTGGAAAGTTTTTCTTCTGTTATTTTACAGCATCTCAAAAGCATCAAATCTGTAGAGACAATTCTGTTACTTTTATTTCTGATCAGAAAGAGACATTTACTTATCCTTACTGGATTCCATGAGATCTCTGAAAGATGTATTCCAGGTTAATCGAAAGGCATTATAACTCTTGAATGCTTTTGACATTACAAAAAGAAGCAAAAGCAAAATCTGCTTCTACTCTCATTGGGTATGTCTACACTAGCCCCCTAGTTCGAACTAGGGAGTCTAATGTAGGCATTCAAAGTTGCAAATGAAGCCTGGGATTTAAATATCCTAGGCTTTATTTGCATCGTCCCGTCCGGGCGCCATTTTTAAATCCCCTTAGTCCGAACTAACTGCCCGCGGCTACATGCGGCTGTCAAACGTTAACTCGAACTAAGTCCTTAGTTCAAGTTAACTGTTACACCTCATTCCATGAGGTGTTTCCACGCTTTGTTTCCAGTCTTTTAACCAGTAATCAGTCCATGAAAGGACCTTGCCTCTTATTCCATGACAACTTACTTTACTTACTCTCTTACAAATGCTTCAAATTGGATTCCTTGAGGATCCACTCCATGATTTTTTCTGGGTTCTAAGGTAAGGCTGATGCATCTGTAGTACCTTTAAAAGCCACAAGATTATCTTCAGTGCAAGGTATCACTCAACATGAGTAAGTACATCAGAATCTGTCCCAGCTGGGTCAAGGTGTCCAATAGATATTATTCTGGTTCCTCTTTCTCTGACGTCACAGTGGGGTCATAGTCTCCTTTTCTACATAAAATAATATTCAGAATCTTATCCAAAATGTCATTTCAGTAGCTACATTGCCTACCCAAGTTTGCAAATGTTTTCTTTACAAACAGTCTTGGTATAATTAACTTTCTTTTGCAACATCTTATGTTTATAAAATTATGAGCATAGTATATGAAAGTTATGAAGGTGTTTCCAATAATGTTTCACTGAATGCTAATCTAATTTAATCGTTGTACAGAACTCTAGGTTTCTGGACTAAAGGAGAGAAATTTATTTAAAAAAATGACTACTTTTTGTAAAGGTCAGAGTGACACTCATCGCCTCCCCATAGTATGCCACTAGACAATGTTGCTCCATAGGTTGCTTGAAAAACTGCAAGATGATGTGTCTACCATGATTTGAAAGAATAGTGCTGTATGCAGTACTCTCTGCTCTTGGTCAACTCTGGTGGCTTAAGTGATGATGGGTAGGACTAGACCTCACCAAGTCCCTGACCCTCTTAAATGTCTGATCGTGAAACCCGCATTTGTATATATAATCCATACTCACATGAATAATCCCATTAAATTCAATGGACCAACTGACATGAATCATGGTTGGCAGAAATATTTTCTTAGAGCTTTGGAAAGTTACATGGTTACTTGTATGTATCCCCCAGATCGAGCTGTTAAAAAACTGTAATTTATGCAGGGCAAGCACAAAAATATTAGTATTTAAGTACTATGTAATATGATTAATAGCAATTAATAATCTGGTTTTCTGAGTTTCTAAAACAGACAAGGTAAGGCTGAATTGTTTAAATTGTAGCTTCAGTTAAAGAATTTTCTATTTCCATAAACACTTTATAAAGAGAAGGCAAATCAGTTCAGTATTAGTAGTTAAACAAACTTTTGCAAATATTCAGTTTAAATTTTTAAAAGAAACATTGTTTTTTCTCTTGATTTACAATCTGATAAATGATGTCATTTATAAATGAGTCCTGTAATTGAAAATGTTCCCGAGCAAATCACAAAGCATGAATATTTTACACCTATATTTGTTATTGTTTCAGACTTCCCAAAAACTTTCAGTAACAGTCTTTAAATATTCCCAAGGAAATGTTATTAAAATAATATTAACAACAAATGGAAGGAAATCAATTAAGGATCCTCTGCTATTTTCATCTAATTTTTGATCATGCAGCTATAGAGTAGCCATTTAGTGCTAGGTGTTAGATGCCTTTTCTAGAATGATCAGATCCTATTCACTATACCCAGGTGTGTAGTCCACTATACCCAGGTGAGTGGATTTAATAGGATTGTTCACAAAGGAGATGAGCACATTTAAAAGTTTTCCTCTCCAATTTAGCTGCTTAATTCTTTTCCTTATATTTCATCCCTTAATAGATCTTTTAAGTGTTTATCTGCTGAGATTTTAAAATTTGTCCTTGCTCAGTGCAACAAAGTATAAATTTTTTGTAAAGTGAATGTAATTAGAATAAAAGCTTCAGGGTAAGTCTACACTGCTACCCTAGTTCGAACTAGGTGGCTAATGTAGGCATTCGAACTTGCAAATGAAGCCCGGGATTTAAATATACCGGGCTTCATTTGCATGTTCCCAGGCGGCACCATTTTTAAATGCCCATAGTTCGAACTACCTGCCAGTGGCTACACGTGTATGCGGACTGTTCGAATTAAAGCTCCTCATTTGAACTACCGTTAAACCTCCTTGCAGATATTTAAATCCCGGGCTTCATTTGCAAGTTTGAATGCCTACATTAGCCACCCTAGTTCAGACTAGGTAGCAGTGTAGACATACCCTCAGAGGGGTAACCAAGTTGGTTTGTAACTGGGAAAACTTAAAAACAACAAATAGTCTAGAAGCACCTTAAAAAAACAATATATGTACATGGTATCATGAACTTTCGTGGTACAGCCCACTTCCTCAGATGACTGGAGTATTAAAAATCCAGATCCAAAAATTAATAAGTGAAGGCAGGGGAAAAAAGGAGGGCCGGGAGGAAAAGAGAGAAAAAATAGTGAATTGGATTGTTCACATTACAAGAGGCTGATAAGAACAATTTGCACCTCTGTAAGTACCCATTGTTTGATTGGTTAAGTTATTAAGATGTGGAAGGTAGTGTGCGAGCCAGTCGATATCTATATCGCACACTACCTTCCACATCCTAGGCCTCAGGGACAGTGTCTCCAGGAATGACTGATAATTTCTCTTTATTCTCCTCAGCCAGACCAGCTGTGACTATGGAGTGATGTGTGGAGCGATGGACACCACACGAGCCAGCTCCCCAGCTCGGGGGGAGCCGCAGCAGTCAGAGGGTCCAGGAAGACATGATGAGGGAGCATGTCTCCATCCTCTGGGACATGCAGCAGATGCTGGCCCAGAAGGTCCAGGACGATGCACAGTCGCAGGCCCAGATGTGGACTAAGCTGCTGCAGCAGAGCTACAACATGTATGCGACTGTCTGGGAGCTCATGACCTACCCTGCAGCAGTTCCAGTCCTTGCTCCAGTCCCTCCTCCTGCTTCCATGCCTGATCCCACTCCCCTCCCATGCCTGACCCTGCTGCAGCCTCCCTCCCCCCACCTTTCCAGATATCCTCCTAGGTCCCCCACCCCCACCCTCGCCCCTGAGGTTGCTGAGGTCCCTGCACACGAGGTGGAGGAAGAACCCAAGCCATACGCCACTGTCAGCCCCAGTTCTGAACCTCTCCTCCCCATTCCAAGTTTCTCTGCTCCCTTCCTTCTCCCCCCTCCAAGGTTCTCAGCCACCCTCTCCATTTCCAGTTTCTCAGCCTCACCTCCTCCCCAGTTACTTCTATCCCAAATTAATAAACACGTTACTTTTTTCCAAAACAAAACGTGTTTTTATTGTGTCTGCAGGAAAGAGGGGTGGAAGGGAGAAGAGAAGGGATTGTTAGAGGAAAGGCAGACAGGGCAAGGCACAGGCCCCTAGTGGGAGGCCCTTGGGAGAGTTACTGGGGTCCTTGAGAGAAACTCTCCCTCAGGGCCTCCTGGATGTGCACCCCCAGTTGATGGGCCTGGCGGATGGCAGCTGTGCATGGCTGCTCAAAGGCCCATCCCTCCCGGCCAGCCTCTTCTCCCACTCCAAAAGAAAGGCCTGCCCTTTCCTCTCCACAATGTTGTGGAGCACACAACATGCAGTTATCATCTGCAGGATGTTCTGCTCCCCACATTCAGGTGGGTCAGGAGGCACTTGAACCACGCCTTCAAATGCCCGAAGGTGCATTCAGCCTGCATGCGGGCCCTGAGGTGTCCATTGAACCAGTCCTTGCTTGCGTCTGGTGGCCAGTGTAGGGCTTCATCAACCATGGCATTAGATGGTAGAAAATGTCCCCCACGATGCACAGTAGCATCTCAATGCTGCGCTTGGAGACGAAAGTGCCAGCCTCCAGGTTGTGGGAGAGGCTGGAGCTGTGGAAGAGGTGGGAATCATGCACCTTCCCCAACCAGCCGACAAAGATGTCTGTAAACTGTCCGTGGTGGTCAACCAGGGCCTGCAGGATCATAGAAAAGTATCCCTTTCTGTTAATATACTGCACTGCACTGTGGTCGGGGGCTTGGCTGGGGATGTAGGTTCCATCAATAGCCCCACATAGTTGGGGAAGCCTAGGTGGCAAATCCAGCAATGATGGGGTCCAGGTCACCCAGGCAGATGACCCTGTGCAGCAGGATGGTGTTAATGGCCCTTACCACCTGCAGAAGAAGACAAACAAAGAAACAAAACAGAGAATCAAAGAGGGTGCCAGAGCCCTTGGGTGGTCCCCCCTTTCTCTCCCTTTCTCCCCTCCTCCTTGGCCCCAAACATTCCAGCAGCCACCCCCTATGATGCCCATCCCCCTGCAGGACTGTGTGAGGGTGGGACTGCAGAACCCTGTAGGAACAGGGCTTCCCTCCACCATTCCAAGCCCACCCCCTGCATCCCCAACCCCCCCTTTCCCTGGGGTCCCCCTTTGCAGTACTCCCCCCGCCAGGGACTGCAGCCTGAGAGTGCCATACCTGCATGAGGAGGGCCCCAACAGTCGACTTTCCCATGCCAAACTGGTTGCCCATGAGCCATTAACTGTTGGGCGTGGACAGTTTCCAGACTATGATGGTGACCCGCTTCTCCAGATGGATGGCAGGTCGCATCTGGGTGTCCTGTCGTCAGAGGGCAAGGGCAGCAGGCACACAGCTCCAAGAATGTCTCCTTCCTCATACGGAAGTTTTGGAGACACTGCTCACCATCCCACCACTCCATAACCAGGCCGGCCCCATCAGTTGGAACTGGTGTCCAGCCTCCAGAAGCATCTCTCCACCATGGGGTGCGGTTGCAAGGGCATTGCTCCACACACAGGCAGAGGTTCTGAGAGATGAGCTTGTCGTCAAGCTCATGCAGGGCGATGAGGGCAGCCTGCAGAAACTGCTGCAGAAACTGCCAAGAGGCAATTCCAGCTCCATAGCAGGGTGTGCTGTGTTGTCCAAAAACCAGAGCATGCAGAGGAAATGCTTTGCTGTCCCTCAGCGAGGTAGGCAAGCAAGCAGAAGAACCTGAGAAAGGCAGTCCAGGGGTTCCCTTTAAGCACACATCTCAGATAGCCTTAGGTAGCAGCAACCGGAAGCAACTGCTGATCTAATGCTCTGCCTGAACTGGTTTCGGTGGCCTTAAATGCAAGATAGCATCCAATCAGTGTGGACGCTATCTTTCAAAATAGTACATCGCTATTTTGTTGCATTTTTGGTGTGTGGATGCTCTATTTCAAAATAAATTTTCTGGAAGATATCCTCTGGAAAAGCCTATTCTGAAAGAAGCTTGCAGTGTATATGTTCCCTTAGTTTAACCATTTTGGCAGTGAAGATAGCAGTGGGAATGTTTTGACAAACTCTTTATGTCACTTTGGTGATTGGTCACCAAACACAATTTAGTAGTCAACATTGTTTTTCATTGGGAATTTGGAGTTTTTGACAAAACATTTTTTTCTGATAATAGGTGTCTGCTTTGCACAAATTCAACTTTTCATCAAAAAAGTATCTAAAAACCAGAACTTCCCATTTGGAAATACTGTACATAGGTTTTCTATAATTTCCATTGAAATGACATCTTTCAACATTCCCAAGTTGAAATATTTCATTTCTGTGTGGTTCATTATTAAAACATGACTTTCTGGGAATCTGTGGAATCACAGGAAAATTTTAGTTCAGGTTCTGTATGCTCGACTCTCCTTTTTGAGGTGGGGCTATCTGACAGGCATGCTATTCTGAGGGGGACCAAAACTGGTATTATGGTGAATGCAGTAGGTGACAAGGATCTGTGTATTAGTCCAACAAGCATATATCATATTTCAATAATGCTCTGTCCAGAAGATCAGTATCTTGTGTGAGAAAATGGCTTGCATACTATAGCTTCATACTGGAACAAGAACAGTTATGCTCTTGATCTCAAATTCTCAGTCCTGCTGCTCAAATTCTAGTATAAAGTCATGTCTTCTCAGCATGAGCAGAAAGGGGTATAGATCTATACCACTCTTGCTTCTTCTATCCCCACCTGACACAATGTGCTTTTGGATATAACTTTCACATTTTTTCCCCAGACTCTGTTGTACTTCATGATCAATATCATCATTATCAATAAACTAGGGAAATACAACCACGATGGGGTGGGTGCATAACTAGCTGGATAACTGTTCTCAGAGAGTAGTTATTAATGGTTCACACTTTTGCTGAAAGGGCATAGCATGTAGGGATCCACAGGAGTCAGTTTTGGGAGCAGTTCTATTCAGTATCTTCATTAACAATTTAGATAATAGCATAGAGAGTTTTCAGATGGTACCAAGCTGGAAAGGGTTGCAAGTGCTTTGTAGGATACTGTCATAATTCAAAATGATCTAGACAAACTGGAGAAATGGTTTGAGGTAAATAGAATGAAGTTTAAAAAGAACAAATGGTAAGTATTGCACTTAGAAAGGAATAATCAGTTTGATAAATACAAAATGGAAAATAACTGTGTAGCAAGGAATACTGTAGAAAGATATAAAGGGGTCATAATGAACTACAAGCTAAATATGAGTCAACAGTGTGACACTGTTACAAAACAAACAAACAAGCAAAAAAACCCTATGCGTACATCTACACTAGCCTGTTAGTTTGAACTAGGGAGGCTAATGAGGGCGACCAAAATTGCTAATGAAGCTTGGGATTTAAATATCCCGTGCTTGATTAGCATATTCTCTGCCGGTCGCCATTTTGGAAACTGACTAGCCCGAAGTAACTGCCCGCGTACACGTGGCAGAGAAGCGGATTCGAGATAAACCCCTTAGTTCGAATTAACTGTTAAACCTTTCCACAAGGGGGGGCGGGGGGGTATTTCTGTAATGATATTTTTTAAAACAGGAAGTATTTTCTTAACCCTTTCCAGACAACCTGTTATTTGACTGTCTAGCATGGCCCTTTGTGCTAGGCAAATTATGCACAGGATGAGAAGGAAACTTTGCATATTGTCAAAAATATTCTCTAAACTTCCACTGAAAGTAAAACAATTTCAAATTTGAAAATAACAGACAACAAACCTTCCTTTTCTAAGGGTCTGTCTAGACTGCAGAGTTTTCCAGGATACCTCAGGTATCTTGGAAAAATTCTGCTAAGTCCAGGAACACGTTCACTTTTTCAGAACAGTTTCAAAAAGCAGGCACGTTCTTTTGGCATCCCTGTATTCCTCATTTTATGAGGAATAAGGGATGTTCTGAAAGAGGAGGTTTTTCCCACATTTGACCCCATATATACAGGGTAAATGTTGGAAAAGCCTCTTCTGAAATAACAAACAGAAAAAGGTACGCAAATTGTGGTTCGCAATTTGCGTATCTTTTTCCAAACAAAAACCAAAAAACAAAAAATGCAGTGTAGATTTAGCCTAAGTGACTTTGCATGGGACATGGTTCCCTTCTCCTGAGATTGTCTTTTTTATGATGAGCTTAAACAGACTGATAGTTCAGCACCAATAGTTTGCTATAAGTTCTTCTCCTGCTTCACATATTCTTTTCTTAAAGTGTTGCTATGATATAAAATGGGAATAGGATTCTTCATGCTTTTTATTTAACTCCCTCTCCCGAAAGTAGCCAAATAACAAACCAAACAAACTCCACAATGCAAGAAGCTCTGAAAATTACTTGTTTTAATGTCAGAGCTGTTTTAATTGTACAGCTAGTTGAAAATTTTCTGATGCACCAGTTTTGTCATGTTATTGGATTTTAAAGTGAGCAGACAGATCACTGTTGCACCCATGGGTGGTGTTTGCCCCAAATTCTGTACAAAGTGGGCTATGTGAGGTGTCAAATGGAAGATTATGCTCTAGTGATTCTATGTATGATACTCATGTACTTGTATGATTTTTGTATGTGGAGTTATGAATATGGGCTCTGTTCTTGTATTGTAAATGTTCTCTGTCTGGGAGGGAGCAATGGGCCTGGTCTGCCTATCGTGAGGAAGGATTATTCAGTGAATGGCTGTGCTAACTAGCACTGCTTCATGGACAATGGCTCTCAGAGTGGCCAATACACTCCTGAGGAATGCGTCTGGAAGCCTACAGTCTAGCCAGTGCATAATGGATACTTGCATGTGAAATAAAGATAGGTCACTTGATCATGTGACCAGCTCCAGTTTGGGAGACACCAGGAATATAAAAATCTCATGAGGCTGTCTCCATCTTGTCTTCAATCTTGCTCCTGATTCCAGATGCATCCTTGCTAGGGACAGAGATGGGAAGGATTGCTGACCCATCCTGATACGGGATGTGCACCAAAGACTTTTAAGCTAGCACTTTGTAACATATCTGCTAACAGCCTGCATCAAGAACTTGGTGATGTATGTATGTAATGTTTTCTCCTTAACAATCTTACTCTCAACCTTTTCTTTCTTTTATTAATAACCCTTTAGATTTTAGATTCTAAAGGATTGGCCCAGCATGCGCTTGTGGGTAAGATCTAAAGTGTAAATTGACCTAGGACTGTGGCTAGTTCTTTGGAACCAGGAGGATCTGTTCAGAGTTGGTGATATCGAGTTTTATAACCTCTCACCTGTGTGTAAGGTCCAGGGCTGATTGTGGCACAGGGAAAGCTAGGGTGTCTGAGGGTTTTGCTCATGAAGCTTTCTGCTGGCCAGATTGGCAGCTGAAGTGCTCTGGTTTGTGGCCTGTTTGGGAAAGGTCTCCAGTCGAGGGCTGTAAGGAACCCTGGTTTTGAGCACGCCCTGAGCTGACACCTCAGCGGTGACCAGACCTGGCCTGGTCCATCACAAGTTTCTCATCAGAAAATGTCATATTGTCAAAATACAAACTTTCCATAAGTATTTGTTATTTTCTTCAAAATTCTGTTCTGAAAAAATTTACACAAAGCATTCTGATGATCATAAAATCATAAAATTGGTAGAGACCTTTAGAGGTCATCAAGTCCAACTCTGCCCTCACAGCAGGACCAAGCACCATCTACAGCACCCCTTACAGATGTCTGTCTAACCTGCTCTTAAATATCTCCAAAGATAACATTCTCTTTTGTCATTATTGGAATGGAAAGTTTCCATTTTCATTTCAATTTTTAATATTCAATTCTATTATGTAATAACATTGAAAAAGTCCAAATCAAAACACTTTGGTCCAAAACAATTGGTTTTTTCAAAATATTTCATAGTTCTTTGTTTGTTTGTTTTAATTAGGAATAAAACCACATTTTTAAATTTCAGGATTTCCAAACTTAAAAACGGATATTTGTATTGTTTTCAGGCTAGTACCAGTTATGATTTTGTTTGTTTGCTTGTTTGTTTGTTTGGTTGGTTGGTTGGTTTAATGAAATACCTGCTTGGTGATGGTGTTTTTTGTTTTCTCACTGTAATATTTTAGATAGTCTGTAGGGAGAAGGAAAGGCGCAGAATGCTTGATTTGAAAGGGCCTTGTAGGCATAGCTGACTAATTAGCAAATATATTAGAAAGTCTATGCAGGGCAGACGGTCATTCACAGGTGATTGCTACAAGGATACAGTGTATTTTATTTTTCTCACTCCAATTCCTAAGAAGTAAGAATAAAAATTAGAAAAGCAGATCCCTGCATGGAGCTCATTGTATGAACTTGTTACTGTCTTTACTGCCTTGTTACTGTCTTTATTCCATGAATAAACACAAGAGATCAGTTTTCTGGTTTGCACAATTTTTCATGGAAATTCAGTATTATTTTTCAAATGAATGTGTGATCACTGCATGGATACATTTTTTCTCAGATTTAATCAACCAGAGTTTTAGAGAAATGAGAGCGGAAGGAATAAACAATTTGCCAGTCCTTTTCTCTAAGATCCCCCGAGTATTTGTGTCAAGGTAAAAATCTTTTTATCTGTATCTCCTTCTGATGTAGAATCGGTTTCAGTTTACTGAAGATTTCCAGCACTCCCAAGCACCTGATCAAGTTGATTACTGCTGAAGATGTTGGCTAAACAAAACTGCACAGCTTATCACTCTGACAGGAGACACTGTTAGCTTGTAATCATGACTATAATGAATGATTTATTTGTTCCTTTCTCTCTGGGACTTCCCATCATTACATGTTCATTAAGTAATAATTGTCATTGATCGACAGGCCTGCATATGGATGACAGTAGGAGAAACAGGGCTATTAAACCTTCAGTAGGTAGAACAAGTGCATGCCACAACCAATAAGGTAGATTAATGAGAAGAATTAAACTAAGGATAGTTACATTATGGACCATTTCCTTTCTTCTCATTTTATTTATGATTACTGTCAAATATATAACATCACAGAGACCTTCAGAAGTAGGAGTTTAACAATGTAAAACAGAAGCATGGCCTTATACTGTGCTGCTCAAAGGCTTTGATTCTCAAAAATGTATGATCATAAATTGTAAAGTAGTAACAACTAGTTGGACAGCAAATTTGAGGGACTGTGATGATGATGAAATTCATTTTCTGAGGTCTTTTTCTTTGTTATATGTTTTTAATACTTTTAATTTGAAAAGAGGAAAGTTGAATTCCTATGCTTTTGCAAGTATAGGGGAATTATTTTCCTGGGAATTATTTTTCACTTTTAATGCTAAAAATAAAGGAGGGCAAATGTATCAAAAATTATGGGAGAGTGATGGTTTTTTTCCTACAGCGTATAGATCAGGTTGAGGAAAAGAAAGCACAAAAGAGAGCACTGTAAAATCATTTCAAAGTCAAAATCAATATTATGGGAAAATGTAGATGAGTTCTCCATTTCCCTGCATGAGCAAATTAATAATCAAATGTCCAGATCATATATCAACTGAAGTCAATGACAAATCAATGCAGAGCAGTATTTTAATGTGTTTTTATTATTTTATTTCTTTATTTAGAAAGGTTTAGTAGATAGAGCATAGAAATCAAGAGAGCTGATTGTGATCCTCACTTTGTCACTGACTGTATGACCTTGAGCAAGTCAAAAGTCACAGAGCAAGTCTTTGTGTCTCAGTTTCTCATGGACATACTGGCACAGAACCATTTTCTAAAGTGATTTTATGACTACAAATAAAATCATGGTTTAAATGCTAGGTCGATTATTCATTTTGCACTTAGTTATCAAATATGTAGTCATCTTGCTGGAATTTCTAAGGTCTTCAGAAAAATAAAAGTAAAACAGAACACAATGAAATGTCATCAAAGAGCATTTAGACTGAAAGCCGGGAAATGTGTTTGGAAAGACTAAATTTAAATACTGGGCTGGATTCTAGGGTCTGCTTGTCTGCATCTTCAGATTTCTAGTCTGGGGCTGTAACATTTCCCTTGCCCCTCCCCTAATCACGGTGTAACTCTGTGCAGGGCTTGTCCCACAGCCCCAGGTTAAAGCAGTCCAAGAATGCTCTAATTTATGCTAGCATGAAACTTCTACAATGGGTAAAAAGGACTGCCAGTGATCTGTATGCAGGCGAATCACCCAGTCACTTCCTCTTCCCTCTGGTCATTACAATTCTTCCTGCTTTGTGGGTAGAAGAGAAAGGGAGTGGCATAAATTCCCCCTTACGTTAGCTCTGTCTTAGAAGTAACACTGGGTAATGGCACAGTTACACTAGTGATGTGATGGAAAGTGACGATGCTACATCTGAAAATCTGACCCAATGTGTTTGCAAGAGGTGGCCTAGTTGATAAGTTGCGCCACAAAGTTAAAATACTTGAAATATTTTTCTAATTTAAATTTTCCATATAAACAATTGTTGTAATTAATCTGGAGATATCACCATAGTTAGATGATCAGCAGAAGGAGGTTCACCTGAGAAGAGGGTGGCCTATGAGACAATCTCTCTTCAGATATGGCTTGAGCTGATAAGAACTTTTTCCCCATTAAAAATGTCGACTTTTCATCAAAAAGCAAAATAATTAACAGCAGATTTTAGGTTCTGGAAAAATATTTGATTTCGGATTGATGAAAAATGAAAGAAATTCAAGAACAGCAGAGATTTTCAATGCATGTTAATTTTAATTCAGTAATCGAAATTTCTCTACCAGGGGTTTTGATGGAAAATTTTCAATCTAGCCACAGGTATAGCCCATGACATAACAAAGTTCAGGAAGCCTGACCCGCAGCTTCTTCCTCAATAAACCTCTTATAAATTGTTGTATGTTTTCTTGCTGGTGAGGCAACAGCCAGCTTCAGATTTATTGCTCTCAATACTTTTACACAGTAAGGGACTTCTTTCCATTTCCTCATGCAGAAATACAGCAGCTACCTATAACCTTTATCTGAAATGAAAAACCAGTGGACTTATTCCAGCTGTATATTCAAGTCTAAATAGTACCATTGAAAGCTTTCCATTACAATGCATGTATTATATAGACTGTAATGCTTGATAACATTGTTTAGGGAAAGCTTCATTTATTTATTTTACTTCGATTTCTTTGCAACATATTTTGCTTTTGTTGCACCTGAGAACAGGAATATGCTGCTGCTACTAGTGGGCATGAAAGCAAAATGTCATTGACTGTCTAACAAACTTGCTGTGTCAGGAGCACAGATTTCTTTCTCCTTAATAAACCTCTTTTCCTTTTCTTTTCATTGTGGTCTTAAGCCTCCCACAATCAATCTTTTAATAAGAAGGGAAATGTCTGTTGCTTTGATTTTACAGACCAAAAAGTCAGGACAACACTGATGAAGAACAGAAGATGGAATAAAAACAACATGAAAAATTATTTGGAGAAACTGGAGAGGACTAATAGAATAAACTGATCGCAATCATTTTATAACCTCAGAAAGAATGGTCTCACTTTAGAGTTTTAAAAATAGAGTTTTAATTATTATCAGAAAACCATCCCAGATTGCTATTGCTTTCCAACTGATGGCTACAAAGCTTTCAGGCCATGTCTACACTACAGATAAGGTTGAAGCAGCCACAGTTGATCTTCCAGGGTTCAAATAGTAGGTCTAGTGAAGACACACTAATTCAAACTGAGAGGGGCACTCCATCAATGTTGGTAGTCATGCTTTCATGAGAAGTAAGGGAAGTCGAAGAGAGAATGTGCTTCCTTCAACTTCCTGCAGTGTGAATGGTGCCAAAATTCGACATGAAATGCTATGACTTAAGCTATGCAATTAACATAGCTGAAGTTGCATATCTTAATTCAAGCTTATCTCCTAGTGTAGACTAGGAGTGCAGTGGTTACCATTACAGTCAAGAGGGTCTGCAAACTTCCACTGTAACTCACTGTTTATAATTTAGAAGCAATGTTATCTCTCTGCAGAAGCTTCTCGGGGTGGATCTCAACTCACAAACAAATTTAAAGATGAATTAAAAAAAAAAAGCCCCAAAACCTCTCCCAGGTTTTGCCAGATTTTCAGGCTATAAGAATATAAAACAAAATAGAAGTTGCTGGGGTTTGACATATTTCTATTTTTTTCCATTTGGTCTTTTTGAATAGAGAAAAATATTGAACGCTGTGAAGGTATTCTTTGTACCTGATGTCACGTTACTGGATTTTGAGGGGAGCAGCCAGATCACTGCTGCACCCATGGGGGGGTGTTGGCCCCAAAAATGGTATAAAAGGGGGCCATGTGAGGTGTTGAATAGAAGCTTACTGTCTGCTAATCCTGTGTATGCTGTTCGTGTGATTGTATAATGCCTGTGTGTGAAATTATAAGCATGTACTTTGTATGGATACTGAATATTTCCCTGCATGTGGTTGAGCATTGGGCAGAGCCCGGCCTATGGACATGCTAATTAGCGAGGCCCTGTGGGACAATGGCACTCAATGGGCCAAGGACACACCTAAAGAATGAGGGCTGACACCTGAGGGCTGCCAGCAGGGAACACAGGGGTAGGCCGCTGGCCAGGTGACCTGCTGCAGCCAAGAAGAGACCAGGAAGGATGTATAAAGCGTCCATGTGGTTGACTCCATCTTGGTACTCAGCTCAGCACTTCATCCCAGAGGCAGCAATGCAGGGATCAAAGGGCCGGAAGGAACTGTGGACCCATCCTGATCCTAGGATGCGCAACAAGGACTTTTAAGCCAGCAGCTGTAACCTCTCTGCTAGAGCCTGCATCGAGAACTGGGAGATTCAATGCATGTAATGTACTATCCTTTAACAACCTTAATCTCATGCTTTTCTTTATTGTAGTAATAAACCTTTAGAAGTTAGATGCTAAAGGATTGGCTCAGCGTGATTTGTGGGTAAGGTCCAGAGGGTAAATTGACCAGGGATCTGTGGCTGGTTTCTTGGAACCGGACAGAACTTGTTCGGGGTAGGTGGGGTTGGGTTCTAAGACCCCCCACCGGTGTATGAGGCCCGGGGCCATCTGGGGCACGGATATTGCTGGGGTGTCAGAGGGGTTTTGCTCGTGAGGCTTCAGGCAGGCAGCTGAAGCGCTCTGGGACTGGTTTGTGGCCTGTTTGGGAAGGTCACCAGTCTGGGGGCTGTAAGGAGCCCCGAATTTGAGCAATTCGCCCTGAGAGGACGCCCTCAGCTGTGCCCAGACCGGCCCGGTCCGTCACACCTGATTTGTGTAATAGGGGCAGAGGAACAGGGAAAAGACTTCAGTCAACTTGCTTTGTGGCATGTTTATTTGAGCATGTGGACTATTGAAGAGAAGGGAATTATATGAGTCTGAGGAGCAATGATGTTATTAGAGGCTAACAATGTTTCAAAAGAAGGTATGTTCGTTGTTACATTTAGTACTCTATTAAAATTTTTCTTATCCTGCCATGGGAGTGGGATACAAAAATGTGATCTGAGATAATGAAGGTTTGGATAAATTGAATAAGTTTGCTCGTTAAAGGAGGAAATGAAGGGGTAATTCTAGTGTGATAGCTGCATAAATACCAACAGAAGCCTTATCTAAGACCATATAATTTTATGAGTATGCTGGGAGCAACGATTCACACAACCTTTGGGAAACCACATCACTGTCCATTCCCTGGGAGCTGATTTCATGAGCAAAAGGCCAATTCAAGTCCACAATTTGTGTGAAATTAATATCTATGCTCTTTTAATTTTTAATTAATTGCTCCTTATGTAAAGCTGATGGACCCAAGTTGCCAGCAAGTGTGACTGAACCTGGGGCCTTATGGGCTAAAGCTGTACACCGCTACCACATGACCTAAAAGGCAATTGGTCCTTAGCTAGAGAGCAGACTTCATTCTCCCTTTCTCAGTGGTCTCAGTGCTTCTGGGTTGCACTTATTTCTATGCTCTGTCAAAAAAATTAAAAATAATTAAACACTGAATTTTAAACACAGATGTGTTATTTTGGAACATAGAAATGGTTTTAAAAAAGAAACTAATAATTGGGAATAAATTTGATCAGATTATTAGCTAATTGTCTTTAAAAAATCCTTTTATAAATAAAGCAATTGATTGGCCAAAATGACCACAGCACTATAGGTGTAGAAGCTCATAGACATAACTGCAGTGGCCACAAATGTTGTGGAAGACTCATTTTTAGGAATGAACTCAGGTCTCAGGCCTGAGGAAAATGGAGCTCAAATTTGTACCACATCTGTACTCCATGGTGAGTGGTGAATGACTGTGCTGACAGCTGCTTTCAATATGACTGCATTAGGATTGTTTGGGGGAAAGCTTTCTTCCTGGAAAAAGAGTTTTGTTATCAGAAAAGCTCAACAATATTATAAACTCAGTACAGGAGGCTATAAAATGAAGTAGTGATGGATATAGTTCACTTGGAAACAAGCAGAGCTGATCCAGAAACATACAGAACTATAAATTAGGCTCTATTGAAAAATAATGTACATTTTATGGAAACAGCTAAATAAATAAATCCTTGGCTGACCGGATCACAGAGAAGCATGTTATATTTATCCTAATCCACACGTGTTTATAACTAGCTTTAAAACATTTGCTCTTTACATTCTAGTAAACCATGCAATTTTCTATCATCATATAAACTCTGTGCCAGGTCTACTCTAGGGAGTTGTTTCGAATTAACAGGCTGGTTATTTCAAAATAATAACTCCCACTTGACAGGAGGAATAAAGCATATTTTGAAATTGTTATTTCAAAATAGAATTAGTGTGCCCAGCTCCCACACTGGCCCCCCAAATCCCAGATGCTGCCACCCCTATCTCCAAGCACCCACCCCTGCCACACCTGGCTTCTCCTCCTAGTCTCCCCAGGAGCCACTGAGGCCCCCAAACATGTGGCAGTGGGAGCTCCTGGGCAACCGAAACCTCTGGAGATACCTGAGGCATGCATCAGTCCCAGCCACATCCCTGAGTTCCCTCCCCTCTACCCTCCCCCACTCCAGGTTCTTTTCCCAGTCCCTCCCCTGTTGTATATCCCTCCAAATAAAAAATCAGAGTAATTTGTTCAAG
This sequence comes from Rafetus swinhoei, assembly GCA_019425775.1. Taxonomy (NCBI): domain Eukaryota; kingdom Metazoa; phylum Chordata; order Testudines; family Trionychidae; genus Rafetus; species Rafetus swinhoei. The sequence goes on from CM033436.1 coordinate 36,359,364, forward strand.
CATAAAGACGTTTTTAACTTGCTCTGCAGAGGAGGGGAAAAGGTGGGAAGGGAGGGCAGGAGAAGGAAAGGCACACAGGGGCAATGCAGAGGCCTGGGAAAAGTCTCACAGGTGGCCTTGGATTAAACTCCCAGATGAGCACAGCCCTCTGATGTGCTCTCTGTATGGCACTGGTATCTGGCCACTCATAAGCCCTGGCTAGCTGATCAACCTCTGCCCCCCACCCTGGCATAAAGTCTCCTCCTTGCTCTCATATATGTTGTGGAGCATACATCAGGCTGCCATCATGTAGGGGATATTTCAATTGTCGAGGTCCAAGCGGGTGTGGAGACTACTGAACCTCCCCTTTAGACAGCCAAAGGCACTCGACCACCATGTGGCACCTGCTGAGCCTGGCATTGAAGTGCTCCTTGGTGGGGTCTAGGCTGCCTGTGTAGGGCTTCATCAGCCAGGGGAACAAAGGGTAGGATGAATAATCCAGGATGCAGATGGGCATGTCAACTTCCCGCCCTGATGGTATGGTCGGGGAAAAAAGTGCTGGCATGCATCCTCTGGAATAGGCTTAAGTTCTGGAATCTGCGGGCATCACTCCCTTTCCCCCACTAGCCAACATTAATGTCAGTGAAGCATCCCTTGTGGTACACCAGGGCCTGCAGCACCACTGAAATACCCCTTCCTGTTTATATAGTCATAGGCACGGTGGTCAGGGGCCAGGATGGATGCCGTCTATGCCCCCACCTAGACAGTTGGGGAAGCCCGTGATGGCAAAGCCAGTGATGATGGAGTTGATGTTCCCCAGGGTGACGACCTTCTGCAGCAATATGATTGTTGTATAAAGCCTCCACCCAATAGAGTATAATGTAAATGTAAGTTTCAGTATAATGTGAATGCAATTTTGTAACCTTTGGAGCTTTGTAACCTTCCATTATGTGAGAAAGAGATCAGATGGATTCCCGTGATTCAGCATGATCATACTGTTGCTCTTAGAATTAAAATACAGATTGTGTTATCAAGAAAATATGATGAATGATTACAAGTCTATACTAATACAAGCTTTCTATTGAAATAGATTGATACCTTTTAAATCATAGAATCATGGAATCCTAGAGCTGGAAGAGACCTCGGGAGGTCATCAAGTCCAGCCCCGTGCCCAAGGCAGGACCAATCCCAACTAAATCAACCCAGGGCTTTGTAAAGCCAATACTTAAAAACCTCTAGGGATGGAGATTCCATCACCAGTGCTTCACCCTCCTAGTGAAATAGTTTTTCCTAATATCCAAGCTAGACCTCCCCCACTGTAACTTGAGACCATTGCTCCTCATTCTGCCATCCGTCACTACTGTGAACAGCCTTTCTCCATCCTCTTTGGAACCTCCCTTCAGGAAGTTGAAGGCTACTATCAAATCCCCCCTCACTCTTCTCTTCTGCAGACTAAACAAACCCAAATTCCTCAGTCTCTCCTGATAGGTCATGCACTCCAGCCCCCTAATCATTTTTGGTCACCCCCCCGCTGGACCCTCTCCAATACATCCACATCCTTTCTATAGTGGGGGGGCCCAGACCTGGATATAATACTCCAGATGTGGCCTCACCAGTGCCAAATAAAGGGGAATAATAATTTCTTCTTCGAGTGGTGTCCCAGTGGATGCTCCACTGTAAGTGTCGGGTCATCCCAGCAGTGCATATGGGAGTTTTCTTGAGCAGTAGTCAGCTGGACCACGCATGAGCGGCACGCACTTCACACCGTTCGTGCTCTTTTGATCGCTTGCACAGTCTGGCTCCCACCAGTTCCCTGAGCCTGCCCCGGTAATTGAAAGATATTAAGGAAAAAGAATCTGAGATGGGGAGGAGGGTGAGTGGAGCACCCACGGGGACACACATCTCAAAGAACCGTTGTTACTGCACCAAGGTGAGTAACTTCCTCTTCTTCTTTGAGTGGTGTCCCCTTGGGTGCTCCACCGTAGGTGAATGTGTAGCAGTATCCAGTCTAAGTGGTCGGTGGGCCTCGGATTTTATGGTTTGGGCGCAGTGTATAGGACCGTGGTGGCCACGATAGTATCTTTTGCTTGAGACTGTGAGATTGCTTAGTATTTCATAAAAGTGTCATTGGTGGACCGTGTAGCCACTCTGCAGATGTCCTTGAGGGTAACCCCATGAAGAAAAGCTGTGGAAGTCGCCACCGCTTTTGTCGAATGTATAGAAGCCTCAGCTCCTGGCCTGTGCAAAGGCAACATAAAACCATGTTTCTACCTCATTAATCCCAGACTGAATATAGTTTGTCAGTTTGAAAAATCAGACTATGTCAGGCCATTCAACACTTGGGCTATTTTTTGGGGCCTGCCCATGTGACCATAGAAATTAGCTGCTGATTCACATCAGGATTTTCATTTTCCTCATTTTCATGAGCAAAGGAAAGCACATTAGCCTTTATTTTATATTTCCTCATTTCTTTTGTCATGTCTCTGAGAGCATTAAATCTAACTCTTTGGATTTAAAAATTTGTTATCCTTTTACAGGGTGCTTAGCAGAAGACTAAATCCTCCTTTGTTTTTATTCCAATGATGAGATTAAAATCAATACTGAGTAGCCTTAAGTTAACCTTTAATAAAGAACTGCCTTATAAACTGACAAGCTGACACATCTTCTCCCTGTTCGGAACCAAGTTAGCACACTACAAAGAAGAACAATAGGGCACTGGTTAAATCACATGTGGAACAAGTATATTCAACCCAGGTGTGCACATTGTGAAGCTTATGAACCCTATTGTGACTAATTCACTGCCATAAACATTGAAATTAAATTGTGGCAAAACACCACAATAGAATCCAGAGCAATTTCATCTTTAGCTTTGACTTTCACCTCACTCCTGAAGAATATCATTAATTACATAAATTATTCTATATTTAATATATCTTTAAATAATAATATTTCCATGAGAAAAGGTTGTACAATAATACACTATATTAACTTGGTCTAAATTACTCCATCAACTTTGTAAAAAAACAAACTAGCTCTAAATGTAGTGCCCCTTCAATCAATGTTTTGTCCCATCTATTTTCATTTGGGCCATTAGACTACAACCCTTTCAGGACATTAACTTGTTATTGGATTTGCTAGTAACTATCTCCTGATTATCATATTCCCTATACAAAATGGAAAACTAAGTGCTTTGATGGCTTTTTATGGAGATGAGGTATGCATGTACACACCAGTTCAGTAGTACAGAGCATCCTGATGGACAGCATGTAGAGAATAAGAGGAGCAGGGCACAGATGAGCCAAGGATGGTATGGACTGGATGACAGATTCTCAGCTCCTCTCCTCCAAGAAGGAGAGAAGACATAATTGTAGGCAGAAATACAGTGTATACATTTATGAATGTACATGTATCAACCTTGTAAATGTAACAACTGCAATTGTATATGATTGTAACCATCCTGGGAAAAAGAGTACCATGTAATTTATGACTGCTTGTGGACAGAACTGTAAACTAATATGAAATGCTTGTATATACATCATTGGTATGTCAATTAACTACTACTTATGTCAGATAGAATGATATTTCAAAATGGCTTCCCAAACTCCATTTTGAAATTGGGTTCCATTCTCTAGCCTTCCATTAGTAATCTTGTTCATGTCACGTACACACGTTCTCCAGGTATCGGGTATACCTGTTGAGATTCAAATCTGGTGACACGTGCATCCCATTAAATGTGTTATTACTGTCAACCAATAGATTTAAAAATATGCAAAATAGTATTCCCTTAAAGACCAATCAGCTTTGATGGGTTTTGTAATCGTTACCATAAACTGTCATCCAATCGTTTTGAATTATGCCGGAATGGCATCATTCCCCGTCCAATCAATTCAAAACCTTAAGCTTCATAAATATTCATGAACATAGATTATAAAAGTCTCTGCCCCGCAGCAGTTAGGTTGCTGTTAGTTTTTAGCCTTAGGCTGCCAGCTGCGTCGGGTGTCCTGTACCGTCGGGTGTTAGGTTCTAGAGAGTGAATGAGGTCTAGTATCTTGTCCTAGGTTGAATGAAAGAGGTCCTGTAAAGCTTTAAGAGTAAGCCTGGGCGGAAGGCTCATGGTTTTACTTTGCTCTTTATAGGTCAGGTTAGGGTAGGTTTAGTTATCTAGTTAGTTTAGTATTTAGAGTAGTTTAGAGATCGTTGTCGTGACTGTCTGGCAGGCTGCGTCGGTGCGAAGCATTTCGGCCATCATCGTGCTTGTTCGGCGGGTGCGTCGTGATCTAGATAGGGTTTTGCCTTCAGACTAGTTAGTGTAGATCCAGAGTCATCTATCGCCTGATCCTGCCGCTCCGAAGTGCGGAGAAGAGAAGACGAGGGCCAGAGGCTTCGTGGAAGACGAACCGACCGCCATCGCTCTCAATCCGCTCTTCGAGGGATCTCCTGAGCTGTTCCTTGCTTACGGCTTTCAACTAGCCAAGGGCTTGAGGTCGCTCAGCGTCGGGATCTTCCGTCGAGGGACGCCTAGCTGTTCCTCGCCTACGGCTTTCAATTAGCCAAGGGCTTGAGGTCGCTAGCAACTCTTCCATCGTCCCCTTGCATCGCAGACTCTGTAAGTGTAGTTATAGGAACATTGGGGGACTGCCCCTCAATGTTCCCTCGAGGTATAGTTTGTTACATTTTGTTATCTTGTTAAAAATATAGTCTTGTGGTTTAATTATATTTAAAGTCTTAAGTTTTCCTGTACGCGTCCAATTTCCCTTGAGACTAGACACACAGGTGACTAGATACTGGAAGGAGGGTCCGCACCTGAGATACCATCCCGTAAAGCGGATGAGCACAATTTTAAGTAATTGTTCCGGAAAGCTATTTTTGATAGTCTTTCTGAATCTGTTAGATAATCAAGTAACAGAATATCTCCTGATTATCATATTCCCTATACAAAATGGAAAACTAAGTGCTTTGATGGCTTTTTATGGAGATGAGGTATGCATGTACACACCAGTTCAGTAGTACAGAGCATCCTGATGGACAGCATGTAGAGAATAAGAGGAGCAGGGCACAGATGAGCCAAGGATGGTATGGACTGGATGACAGATTCTCAGCTCCTTTCCTCCAAGAAGGAGAGAAGACATAATGATTCAAAGCTATTACTTTAGCCATGGGCTAGGGTCATCAATATTTGCTCAATGTTCAGACAAGACACAGAGGCTACGTCTAGACTACATGGCTCCGTCGACGGAGCCATGTAAAATAGTTTATTCGGCATAGTCAAAGAAGCGGGGATTTAAATAATCCCCGCTTCATTAAAATAAAAATGGCCGCCACGCTGTGCCGATGATCAGCTGATCCGGCACAGCGTGGCAGTCTAGATGCGGCACGGTTTAGACGTGGCCATTTCACAAGATATACTGGAGCAGTCAACAAAGGCTTCCTTTGTCAACTGTGCCGCGTCTAGACTGCCGCGCTGTGCCGGATCAGCTGATCGTCGGCACAGCGCGGTGGCCATTTTTATTTTAATGAAGCGGAGATTATTTAAATTCCTGCTTCTTTGACTATGCCAAATAAACTATTTTACATGGCTCCATCGACGGAGCCTTGTAGTCTAGACATAGCCATAGACAAGACTCTGGATTTACTTCAAAAATTCAGTATCCCATTCTGCAGGCCAGTTTCCTTTGATCCTACTGAGGAACACCAAAAGAAACTACACCCTCTGCTCAAGAAGCTCCCTGAAATAGCGCAAGACCAAATCTACACAGACACACCCCTAGATTCCCAACCAGGAGAATTTTACCTGCTTCCCAAGATCCATAAACTTAGATGCTCCTTCATCTCGGGCATTGGCACCCTTACGACAGGGTTATCGGGCTACGTGGACTCTCTCCTCAGATTCTACGTTACCAGCTCTATCTTCAAGGCACCACTGACTTCCTGAGGAAACTACAGAGCATAAGTTATCCTCCTGAAAACACCAACCTGGCCACTGTGGATGTAGAAGCTCTCTATACTAATATTCCACATGAGGACGGACTACAAGCTGTTAGGAACAGTATCCCTGATGATGTCACAGCAGATCTGGTGTGGAGCTATGTGATGTTGTCCTCACCACAACCATTTCTGATTTTGGGACAATTTATACCTTCATGTCAGTGGCACTGCTATGGCTGACATTTTTATGGCTGACCTAGAACAACGTTTCCTCGGCTCCTGTTCCTTGGTTCTACTTATACTACATTGATGACATCTTCATCATATGGACCCACAGGAAGGAGACCCTTAAAGAATTCCACCAGGATTTCAACAATTTCCACCCCAATATCAACCTCATCCTAAAACAATCCACATGGGAGATCCACTTCCTGGACACTACATAAGAACATAAGAACATAAGAACGGCCGTACCGGGTCAGACCAAAGGTCCATCTAGCCCAGTATCCTGTCTGCCGACAGTGGCCAGCACCAGGTGCCCCAGAGGGGGTGGACCGAAGACAATGATCAAGCGCTTTGTCTCCTGCCATCCCTCTCCAGCCTCTGTCAAACAGAGGCCAAGGACACCATTTTATCCCCTGGCTAATAGCCTTTATGGACCTAACCTCCATGAAATTATCTAGCTTCTCTTTAAACTCTGTTATAGTCCTAGCCTTCACAGCCTCCTCTGGCAAGGAGTTCCACATGCTGACTACACGCTGTGTGAAGAACTTTCTTTTATTAGTTTTAAACCTGCTACCCATTAATTTCATTTGGTGTCCTCTAGTTCTTCTATTTAGGAACTAATAAATAACTTTTCTTTATCGGCCCTCTCCACACCACTCATGATTTTATACACCTCTATCATATCCCCTCAGTCTCCTCTTTTCTAAACTGAAAAGTCCCAGTCGCTTAACCTCTCCTCATATGGGACCCGTTCCAAACCCCTAATCATTTTAGTTGCCCTTTTCTGAACCCTTTCCAAGGCCAAAATATCTTTTGAGGTGAGGAGACCACATCTGTACACAGTATTCAAGATGTGGGCGTACTCATAGTTTTATACAGGGGCAGTAAGATATTCCGGTCTTATTTTCTATCCCTTTCTTAATAATACCTAGCATCCTATTTGCCTTTTTGACCGCCGCACACTGTGTGGAAGTTTTCAGAGAACTGTCCACGATAACTCCAAGATCTCTTTCCTGATTTGTTGTAGCCAAATTAGCCCCCATCATACTGTACGATATAGTTGGGGTTATTTTTCCCAATGTGCATTACTTTACACTTATCCACATTAAATTTCATTTGCCATTTTGTTGCCCAATCACTCAGTTTGGTGAGATCTTCTTGGAGTCCCTTACAGTCTGCTTCTGTCTTGACTATCCTAAACAGTTTGGTATCATCCGCAAACTTTACCACCTCACTGCTTACCCCTTTCTCCAGATCATTTATGAATAAGTTGAACAGGATTGGTCCTAGGACTGACCCTTGGGGACACCACTAGTTACCCTCTCCATTCTGAAAATTTACCATTTATTCCTACCCTTTGTTTCCTGTCTTTTAACCAGTTCTCAATCCAAGAAAGGACCTTCCTCTTATCCCATGGCCATGTAATTTACACAAGAGCCTTTGGTGAGGGACCTTGTCAAAGGCTTTCTGGAAATCTAAGTATACTATATCTACTGGATCCCCTTGTCCGCATGTTTGTTAACCCTTCAAAGAACTCTAATAGATTAGTAAGACAGGATTTCCTTTACAGAAACCATGTTGACTTTTGTCCAACAAATTATGTTCTTCTACATGCTTCACAATTTTATTCTTTACTATTGTTTCGACTAATTTGCCCGGTACTGAAGTTAGACTTACGGTCTGTAATTGCCGGATCGCCTCTAGAGCCCTTTTTAAATATTGGTGTCACGTTGGCTACCTTCCAGTCATTAGATACGGAAGCCGATTTAAGGGATAGGTTACAAACCACAGATAATAGTTCAGCAATTTCCCATTTGAGTTCTTTTAGAACCCTTGGATGAATGCCATCGGTCGGAGATTTGTTAACATTAAGTTTTCTATTTGTTCCAAAACCTCCTCTAATGACACTTCAATCCGGGACAGTTCCTCAGATTCATTACCCACAAAGGACAGGTGCAGATTTGGGAATCTCCCCAACGTCCTCAGCCGTGAAGACTGAAGCAAAGAAATCATTTAGTTTCTCCGCAATGGCTTTATCGTCCTTGATTGCGCCTTTTATAGTTCGATCGTCTAGGGACCCACAGGTTTTTAGCAGGCTTCCTGCTTCTAATGTACTTAAAAACATTTTGTTATTTCTTTTTGAGTTTTGGCTAGCTGTTCCTCAAAATCTTTTTGCTTTTCTTATTACATTTTACACTTGATTTGACAGTGTTTATGTTCCTTTCTATTTATCTCACTAGGATTGGACTTCCACTTCTTAAAAGATGCCTTTTTGTCCCTCACTGCTTCTTTTACATGGTGGTTAAGCCACGGTGACTCTTTTAGGTCTCTTGCTATGTTTTTAATTTGGGGTATACATTTAAGTTGGGCCTCTATTATGGTGTCTTTAAAAGTTTCCATGCAGCTTGCAGGGATTTGGCTCTAGTCACTGTGCCTTTTAATTTCTGTTTAACTAACCTCCTCATTTTTGTGTAATTCCCCTTTTTGAAATTAAATGCCAGGGTGCTGGTCTGCTGAGGTGTTCTTCCCACCACAGGAATGTTGAATGTTATTATATTATGGTCACTATTCCCAAGCGGTCCTGTAGCGGTTATTTCCTGGACCTGATCCTGCGCTCCACTCAGGACTAGATCGAGAATTGCCTCTCCTTGTGGGTTCCTGCACCAGCTGCTCCAAGAAGCAGTCATTTAAGCCATTGAGAAATTTTATCTCCGCTTCTCTTCCTGAGGTGACATGTATCCAGTCAATATGGGGGTAATTAAAATCCCCATTATTATAGAGTTCTTTGTTTTGGTAGCCTCTCTAATCTCCTCAGCATTTCAATGTCAGTATCCCTGTCCTGGTCAGGTGGTCGGTAATATATCCCTACTGCTAATTTCTTATTTTGGAGCATGGAATTACTATCCATAGCGATTCTATTGAACATGTTGATTCATTTAATATTTTTATTTCATTTGATTCTACATTATCTTTCACATACAGTGCCACTCCGCCACCCACCCGGCCTGCTCTATCCTTTCGATATATTTTATATCCCGGTATGATTGTGTCCCACAGATTTTCCTCATTCCACCAGGTTTCAGTGATGCCTATTATGTCAATCTCCTCATTTAATACTAGGTACTCTAGTTCACCCATCTTATTAGTCAGACTCCTAGCATTTGTGTAGAAGCACTTTAAAAATTTGCCACTGCTTATTTGTCTGCCCTTCCTGATGCATTGGATTCCTTTGTATGCGGTTGTTTGTCTGCTCTGGCCCATGGTTTGCCCTCTCCCCTCCTCTCTTTCTGACTACAGCTTAGAGAATCTCTATCAATGGATTCTCCTCTAAGAGAAGTCTCCCTCCGATTTACGTGCATCTCCGCACCAATCGGCTTTCCCCATCTCTCAGTTTAAAAACTGCTCTCGGCCTTTTTAATGTTTAGTGCCAGCAGTCTGGTTCCACCCTGGTTTAGGTGGAGCCCATCCTTCCTGTATAGGCTCCCCTCTCCCAAAAGTGTCCCCAGTTCCTAATAAATCCAAACCCCTCTTCCCTACACCATCGTCTCATCCACGCATTGAGATTCTGAATCTCTGCCTGCCTACCTGGCCCTGCGTGTGGAACTGGAAGCATTTCGAGAACGCCACCATAGAGGTCCTGGATTTCAGTCTCTTTCCTAGCAGCCTAAATTTGGCCTCCAGGACATCTCTCCTACCCTTCCCTACGTCATTGGTACCTACATGTACCACGACCACGGCTCCTCCCAGCACTACACATAAGTCTATCTAGATGCCTCGAGAGATCCATAACCTTCGCACCAGGCAGGCAAGTGACCATACGGTTCTCCCGGTCATCACAAACCCAACTATCTATGTTTCTAATGATCAGATCACCCACTACTAACACCTGCCTCTTCCGAACTGGCATTCCCTCCCCTCAGAGGTATCCTCAGTGCGAGAGGATACCGCAACATCCTCTGGGAGGAGGGTCCCAACTACGGATGGTTTCCCTCTGCTCCCATTGAATGCTCTGTTCCTTGAGACTTTCATCCTCCTTAAGAGCACTGGGGCTCTCAGACTGGAGGTGGGACAGTACTACAGTGTCCCAGAAAGTCTCATCCACATATCTCTCTACCTCCCTTAGCTCCTCCAGTTCAGCCACCCTGGCCTCCAAAGCCCGAACTCGGTCTCTGAGGGTCAGGAGCTCCTTGCAACGGGTGCACACATACGCAAGCCGCCCACAGGGCAGGTAATCATACATGTTACACTCGGCAATAAACAGGATAGCCCCACTCTGCTGCTGGGCTTCTGTCTCCATTTTCTAATGAATAAGTTTAAGTATAAACTGGGATTCTTTTAAACCTCTGGAATATAGATTATGATAAGAGTTATGTTTTAAAGAAGGCCAGAAGTCACTAGTGCCCTCTAAACTCCCTCTCCAAACTCCCTGTTAGCAATTCCTGTTCGCAAGCTCCCTGGTCGCTGAGTCACAGGCTTATATAGCTCTGGTAGCCCCTCCCGCTGACTGAGGCTTAGCCAATTAACAGAGGCTTCTAGATTTCAAACCTTTTAGAAGCTCCTTCAAGCAAACAAACAAACCAAGCAAACAGATAAACACAAGCTCAGCACACAGCAAATAACTCCCCCACACACAAGCACACACTCCAGACAGCCACTTACCACAAGGGTCCCGTTTTTACTCCTCTTTCACCTGGAGAACTCCCTCTCCAAACTCCCTGTTAGCAATTCCTGTTCGCTACAGTACAAATAAATGATGGTCACATAAACACCACCCTATACCAGAAATTTACAGACTGCAATTCTTATCTACATGCCTCTAGCTTCCATCCTGGGACAGATTACATGATCCATTCTCTATATCCAAGCCCTAAAATATAACCTTATCTGCTTCAATCTATCAGACAAACACCTACAAGATCTTTATCAAGCATTCTTAAAACTTAAATACATACCTGGGGAAGTGAAGAAACAGATTGACAGAGCCAGACGAGTGCCCAGAAGTCAACTGATTCATGACATTCCCAACAAGGGGCATGTCTACACTGGGGAGTTATTTCAAAATAACAAGGCAAGCATCCACACTACCAAGTCTGTTATTTCAAAATAATAACCCTGCTTATGAAGAGGAATACGCATTTTGAAATAGTTATTTTGGGAGTTATTATTTCAAAGGCTATGTCTACACTGCACAGTTATTTCGGAATAAGCTATTCCAGAATAGTTATTCTGAAATAGCTTATTTCAAAATAGCACATCTACACTGCAGGGAAGACTCAAAATTAGTCCGAAGCAGGTTTTCCTAATGTTGAGGTGCTATCTTGATTTAGAGCCCCAGGAGCAATAACTTAGAATGGCCCCAGTGAGGGGCTATTTCAAAATAGCAGAAGTGGAGCATATACACACGCCTTATTTCGAAATAGCTATTTTGGAATAGGCGTTATTCTTCATAGAATGAGGTTTACAGAAGTTGGAATAAGCTGTCCGTTATTTTGAAATAATTTTGGAATTGCTGTGTAGACGCTCGCATAGTTATTTCGGAATAATGGCCATTATTCCGAAATAAGTTTGCTGTGTGGACACACCCAAAATGACTAATTTTGAAATAAGATGGTAGTGTAGACATAGCCAAGATGAATAACAGAATACCACTGGTTTTCACCCACAGACCCCCAGCTTAAACCCCTCTAACTCATCACTGACAATCTACAAACAATCCTGGAAAATGATCCCTCACTCTCAGACCTTGAAAAACAAGCCAGTCTTTGCCTACAGACATACCCCAAACCTGAAGCAAATTTTTAGAAGCACTTACACTATGCACTACAGAAACACTTACCCGTGACCCTCTCTCTGCTATAAACCCCATTGCCAACTCTATCCACATAGGTATTTAAGCAGCTCCATCACAGGACCTAACCACATATGACACATCATCAGGAGCTCATCCCCTTCTCATTATTCTTGCCTCATATGGAAGCTGTTCCATACCCCCACTCCTTTTGATGCCATTTCCTTTTTTTCCCCAATTCCAATCAAAGGCACCAAACTCATTCATTATCCTCCTTCCAGAGGATGTTGTGGTATCCTCTCGCACTGAGGATACCTCTGAGTGGGAGGGAACGCCAGTTGTTAAGAAGAGGAAGGTGTTAGTAGTAGGTGATTCGATCATTAGAAACATAGATAGTTCGGTTTGTGATGACCGGGAGAACCGTATGGTCACTTGCCTGCCTGGTGCGAAGCTTGCGGATCTCTTGAGGCATCTAGAGAGACTTATGTGTAGTGCTGGGGAGGCGCTGGTGGTCGTGGTACATGTAGGTACCAATGACGTAGGGAAGGGTAGGAGAGATGTCCTGAGGACAAATTTAAGTTGCTAGGAAAGAGACTGAAATCCAGGACCTCTATGGTGGCATTCTCGGAAATGCTTCGAGTTCCACGCGGAGGGCCAGGTAGGCAGGCAGAGCTTCAGAGTCTCAATGCGTGGATGAGACGATGGTGTAGGGAAGAGGGGTTTAGATTTATTAGGAACTGGGGACATTTTTGGGAGAGGGGGAGCCTATACAGGAAGGATGGGCTCCACCTAAACCAGGGTGGAACCAGACTGCTGGCACTAAATATTAAAAAGGCCGTAGAGCAGTTTTTAAACTAAGAGATGGGGGAAAGCCGATGGGTGCGGAGACTTCTCTTAGAGGAGAATCCATTGATAGAGATTCTCTAAGCTGTAGTCAGAAAGAAAGGAGGGGAGAGGACAAACCATGGGTCAGAGCAGACAAACAACCGCATATAAAGGAATCCAATGCATCAGGGAAGGGCAGACAAATAAGCAGTGGCAAATTTTTAAAGTGCTTCTACACAAATGCTAGGAGTCTGACTAATAAGATGGGTGAACTAGAGTACCTCGTATTAAAGGAGGAGATTGACATAATAGGCATCACTGAAACCTGGTGGAATGACAAAAATCTGTGGGACACAATCATACCAGGATATAAAATATATCGGAAGGTTAGAGCAGGCCGGGTGGGTGGCGGAGTGGCATTGTATGTGAAAGAGAATGTAGAATCAAATGAAATAAAAATATTAAATGAATCAACATGTTCAATAGAATCGCTATGGATAGTAATTCCACGCTCCAATAATAAGAAGTTAGCAGTAGGGATATATTATTGACCACTTGACCAGGACAGCGATACTGACATTGAAAAGCTGAGGGAGATTAGAGAGGCTACCAAAATAAAGAACTCTATAATAATGGGGGATTTTAATTATCCCCATATTGACTGGATACATGTCACCTCAGGAAGAGAAGCAGAGATAAAATTTCTCAATGGCTTAAATGACTGCTTCTTGGAGCAGCTGGTACAGGAACCCACAAGGGGAGAGGCAATTCTTGATTTAGTCCTGAGTAGAGCACAGGATCAGGTCCAGGAGATAACCATTACAGGACTGCTTGGGAATAGTGACCATAATATAATAACATTTAATATTCCTGTGGTGGGAAGAACACCTCAGCAGTCCAGAACTCTAGCATTTAATTTCAAAAAGGGGAATTACACAAAAATGAGGAGGTTAGTTAAACAGAAATTAAAAGGCACAGTGACTAGAGCCAAATCCCTGCAAGCTGCATGGAAACTTTTTAAAGACACCATAATAAAGGCCCAACTTAAATGTATACCCCAAATTAAAAAACATAGCAAGAGACCTAAAAAAGAGTCACCGTGGCTTAACCACCATGTAAAAGAAGCAGTGAGGGACAAAAAGGTCTTTTGTCTTTTAAGAAGTGGAAGTCCAATCTTAGTGCGATAAATAGAAAGGAACATAAACACTGTCAGATCAAGTGTAAAAATGTAATAAGAAAAGCAAAAAAAGATTTTGAGGAACAGCTAGCCAAAAACTCAAAAAGAAATAACAAAATGTTTTTTAAGTACATTAGAAGCAGGAAGCCTGCTAAAAAACCTGTGGGCCCCCTAGACGATCGAGATATAAAAGGAGCAATCAAGGACAATAAAACCATTGAGGAGAAACTAAATGATTTCTTTGCTTCAGTCTTCACGGCTGAGGACGTTAGGGAGAGTCCCAAATCTGCACCGTCCTTTGTAGGTGATGAATCTGAGGAACTGTCCCGGATTGAAGTGTCATTAGAGGAGGTTTTGGAACAAATAGAAAAAATTAATGTCAACAAATCTCCGGGACCAGATGGTATTCATCCAAGGGTTCTAAAAGAACTCAAACGGGAAATTGCTGGACTATTATCTGTGGTTTGTAACCCATCCTTTAAATCGGCTTCTGTACCTAATGACTGGAAGGTAGCTAACGTGACACCAGTATTTAAAAAGGGCTCTAGAGGCGATCGTGGCAATTACAGACTGGTAAGTCTAACTTCAGTACCGGGCAAATTAGTCGAAACAATAGTAAAGAATAAAATTGTGAGGCACGTAGAAGAACATAATTTGTTGGACAAAAGTCAACATGGTTTCTGTAAAGGGAAATCCTGTCTTACTAATCTATTAGAGTTCTTTGAAGGGGTTAACAAACATTCAGACAAGGAGGATCCAGTAGATATAGTATACTTAGATTTTCAGAAAGCCTTTGACAAGGTCCCTCACCAAAGGCTCTTGTGTAAATTACATGGCCATGGGATAAGAGGGAAGGTCCTTTCATGGACTGAGAACTGGTTAAAAGACAGGAAACAAAGGGTAGGAATAAATGGTAAATTTTCAGAATGGAGAGGGGTAACTAGTGGTGTCCCTCCAGGGTCAGTCCTGGGACCAATCCTGTTCAACTTATTCATAAATGATCTGGAGAAAGGGATAAGCAGTGAGGTGGTAAAGTTTGTGGATGATACCAAACTGTTTAGAATAGTCAAGACAGAAGCAGACTGTGAGGGACTCCAAAAAGATCTCACCAAACTGAGTGATTGGGCAACAAAATGGCAAATGAAATTTAATTTGGATAAGTGTAAAGTAATGCACATTGGGAAAAATAACCCCAACTATACATACAGTATGATGGGGGTAATTTGGCTATGACAAATCAGGAAAGAGATCTTGGAGTTATCGTGGATAGTTCTCTGAAAACTGCCACACAGTGTGCAGCGGCACTCAAAAAGGCAAATAGGATGCTAGGAATTATTAAGAAAGGGATAGAAAATAAGACACAGAATATCTTACTGCCTCTGTATAAAACTATGGTACGCCCACATCTTGAATACTGTGTACAGATGTGGTCTCCTCACTTCAAAAAAGATATTTTGGCCTTGGAAAGGGTTCAGAAAAGGGCAACTAAAATGATTAGGGGGTTGGAATGGATCCCATATGAAGAGAGGTTAAAATGACTGGGACTTTTCAGTTTAGAAAAGAGGAGACTGAGGGGGGATATGATAGAGGTATATAAAATCATGCGTGGTGTGGAGAGGGCGAATAAAAAAAAAAAGTTATTTATTAGTTCCCATAATAGAAGAACTGGAGGACATCAAATGAAGTTAATGGGTAGCAGGTTTAAAACTAATAAAAGAAAGTTCTTCTTCACACAGCATGTAGTCAACCTATGGAACTCCTTGCCAGAGGAGGCTGTGAAGGCTAGGACTATAACAGAGTTTAAAGAGAAGCTAGATAATTTCATGGAGGTTAGGTCCATAAAAGGCTATTAGCCAGGGGACAGAAGTGGTGTCCCTGGCCTCTGTTTGTCAAAGGCTGGAGAAGGATGGCAGGAGACAAATCGCTTAATCATTGTCTTCAGTCCACCCTCTCTGGGCCACCTGGTGCTGGCCACTGTCGGCAGACAGGCTACTGGGCTAGATGGACCTTTGGTCTGACCCAGTACGGCCGTTCTTATGTTCTTATGTTCTATCACAATAATTTGGTTTATTGGTATTCAGTTTCATGGCCCTGTTTTATATCATGTCTTCAACTGTAAGTATATGTTATAGTAGGACACATGTTTAATATGGGTCCAATTAAGCTCTGATGGATGTCAAAGACAAAACATATTATTTCAGATTTCGTTTTAAATTCATGCCTAGAAGTTCCAACTGAAACTGGGACACCATTGTAGTAGGCACTGTATAAATATGCATTATGAGATAGCCCATGTCCCAAAAAGCTTAAACCTAGACTGTCAAAGGAAGGTACAAAAGAAGTACTATTGTCTCCACTTCACAGTTAGGGAACTGAGACACACAGATTAAAGGATTTTCCCAAGTCACAGAGAATGTCTGTAGCAGAGCCAAGAACATGCTTTCACCACAAGATTGTCCTTCCCTGGGTGTAAATCTGTACTATGGAAACTATCACAGCATAGCTATGCCATCAGAGCACCTGGTGTAAACACAGTGTATGCTTACAGAAGGGTTTTGTTTTCTGTGTAGAAACACCATCTCCCTGAAGGAAGACAGCTCTGTCAACATAGCTACTGCAGTGGGGCTTATGTCAGCTTAGCTACATTGGTTGCACAGAAGTAGGGAAGGCTATTTACACACCTCTGACTGATGTTAGTGATGCCACTATATCTTTTCAGTTTACACCTGGCCTAAGGCTGACTTCAAGGGCAGCAGAATCAGCCCCTGCAATATGTAGTGCAGAATAGAGAGTACAGGTCATTGTGATTCTAGACGTGATATGATTTGAGTTAATTTGCTAGTATTTCTGTGCTGATTATATTACTGTGCCTTTGTTCAGCTAGTTCCATTTCTTCTATTGTTACATATTTTTATTCATCCCTATTTTCTCAGTGTAACATTTGGACAAATGAGCCATTTCATTCCTGTGGCTCAGAATTTAAAAAATCTTAAGTTTACCTGGGCAAAGGGTAACTGGTAACAGTAGGCTCATTGGTCAGCTTCAGAATCACTGATGTTCAAAGGCAAATTTCTATTTCATGTCCTGCTGTTAAAATAGACTCTTCCTTTGATGCATTATTTTTATTCATTGCATGGATGGTTTTCACTTAACACAGGTGAAAGTCACTGGCTGATGAAATACCAAAGCCCTAAACTCTGAAGACTGTGCTTACATAGAAATCCGGTAGATGTTTTTTTTTTCTCTAATGCATGCATGTCATTCATTGTGTAATTAATAACATAAACCTGATAATCACAATATTTTTACTTAAAATTCTCAAGATAAAATGGAAGTGGCAACAATGGCTAAAATTACAATGGATTACAGTTTGTAGCTTTTTTGTGCCAACTGTAAGTAAAGAAAATGACAGTTCCTTGGGAAAAAAGCTGTTAAGAAAATGGATAAATATTCAGTCCTAGGCGCTTCAATCTGCTTTGGTATGAAAAATCTTTTTGAATTAAAAGGATTTTTGCAAGGTTTTAAATTAAATGTCTCAAATAAATGTTACTTTTAGATTTCATCTGAGTTGTATAATAATTAAATATCACTCAAAACAAAAACATCAACATGCCCATTAAAGCAAATCTGACACTTCTGTTTGATGAGATGTCAAGCTAAAGATATTCAAAGGACACAGATCAGTAAAGAGTGAAGTTGTTTACTGAAGTACTATTTAATCTACAAATTTCAAAGTATTATAGAATGGCGCAGGGAGTCCAAGCCTACTTATAAGAGAAATCAATCAGTTTGCAATTGCCTTCAGTGGAAGAGCAAGCAAATCACAGGGATGGAAGGAATTGGGTGCTTTTCTGCTTTCTGACATGTGGTTTCATGAACATGTATCAGCAGTAGTGGCAAAGTCATAAACTATGTCAGGGTATGTCTATACTACAGCGTTAATTTGAATTAACTTAATTCGAATTAAGCTAAATCAAAATAGCGCATCTATACACAAAAACTAATTTGAATTACCGCGTTTTGCTAATTCAAATTACCGCGTCCACACTGATTGGACGCTGGGTCGCATTTAAGGGCAGCTGAAACCGGTTCCAGCAGGGCATCAGGTCAGTAGTTGCTTTGTGTGGCTGCTGTCTGAGGCTATCTGAGACTTGTGCTTAAAGGGACCCCCCTGGACAGCCGGTTCTCAGCTTTTCCATTTGCTTGCCTACCTCGCCGAGGGACAGCAAAGCATTTTCCTCTCTGCCTGCCTGTTTTGGTCATTCTCATTGGAGACACCGCAGCAGTTGGCACCATGGAGCCAGAGCTGCCACTGGGCATTCTGGTGCAGTTTTTGGATTTGTTGCTGCAAGCCTGGCAGCAATGGCTGGGGGGCTGCCTGGCACCATCTCATGCACGTCAGCCCCCTATCCCTCCCCCTGGCCTCCCTGGGGGGCCATGGAGGGGCCAAAGCAGCACCCGGATGCCAGCGTGCCCCACCACATCTGGCATCTGGACACCAGCAGCGACTGGTGGGACCGCATCATCCTGGAGCACTGGGGAGACCAACAGTGGACCCAGAACTTCAGGATGAAGAAGGACACCTTCCTGGAGCTCTGCAAGTGGCTCGCCCCTGCTCTGCGGTGACGGGACACTTACTTGAGGCCCGCCATTCCCCTCCATAAGCAGGTGGCCATCGCCCTGTGGAAGCTCTCCACGCCGGACAGCTACCGATCCGTCGGGAACCAGTTCGGCGCGGGGAAATCCACCGTCAGAGCAGTGCTCGTGGAGGTACGGCACTCACCGGCCACTGGGCCGGCGGGGGGCTGCAAGGAGGGGATGGGCTGCCCCAGGGAAAACGGGGGGGAGGAGGTGAAAGTGCCCTGAACGGGAGGGTTTGGTCTGTCCCAGCCGTACTACACACCACCCGCGGTGGCCAGGAATGCAGCGGGGATTGCTTCTGGGAGTGGGGCATGGGGCAGTGCCAGGGAACGAACACTCCCAGCCACCTGGGCACCCCAGTGATTCTCGGTTTTGTATGTCTCTCTGCAGGTGGTCAAGGCCATCAACAGGGTGCTGCTCCGCAGGATCGTCCGCCTCACCGACCTGGACGCAGTCATCCAGGGGTTCGGCGCCCTTGCCTTCCCCAGCTGCAGGGGGGCGATCGACGGGACGCACATCCCCATCCGTGCCCCGGAACACCAGGCCTCCCTGTACATCAACAGGAAGGGCTACTTCTCAGTGATCCTGCAGGCCGTGTCTGACCACCGGGGCCAGTTCACAGACACCAATGTGGGCTGGTCCGGCAAGGCACACGACACCAGGGTGTTCCTCAACTCCTCCGTGTGCCAGAGGCTGCATGCTGGGACCTTCTTCCCCGACTGCATCATCAGGGTCGGGGACGTGGACATACCCGTGTGCCTGGTGGGGGATGCGGCCTACCCCCTACAGCCCTGGCTTATAAAGCCATACATGGGGCACCTCAACCCCTCCCGGCAGGCCTTCAATTCCAGGCTCACCAGGGCCCGCATTGTGGTGGAGGGGGCCTTTGGACACCAGAAGGCCCACTTCAGATGCCTCCTCACCCGCCTCGACCTCGCCGAGCACAATATTCCTCCCGTGGTGGCAGCATGTTGTGTGATGCACAATTTATGTGAAAGGAAGGGGGAGGCTTTCCTGCCAGCCAGGATGGCTGAGGCGGAATACTTGGCTGGCCTGTACGTGCAGCCCCACACCGGCACCGTCCGGGAGGCCCAGTGGAGGGCTGTCCGGATCCGGGAAGCCCTGCGGGAGAGCTTCCAGGTGTAGGAGGACTGAACTCTCCCTGGCATGCCCCACTGGGGCCTTCTTCCACCTCACCTCCTTTCTCTTTCCCCTCCCTAACCCCCCTTCCTAATGTAACATAAAAACACCTGTTTTGCCAACAAATATGTCTGTTTATTTCACAGAACTGAGGTGGGGGGAGAGGGGAATGAGGGTGGAAAAGGGGAGGGGGAAACCTGGGAGGAGGGAGCTAGAAGGGAGAAGCAAGGGAAGGAAGGGTAGGGAAAGTTCAGGGGGTATGTCTACACTAGCCCCCTACTTCGAACTAGGGAGGCTAATGTAGGCATTCGAAGTTGCAAATGAAGCCCGGTGTGGGGCTGCAAGTCCTTAGTTCGAGTTAACGTTTGACTGCCGCATGTAGCCGTGGGCAATTAGTTCGGACTAAGAGGATTTAAAAATGGCACCCGGACAGGAAGATGCAAATAAAGCCCGGGATATTTAAATCCCGGGCTTCATTTGCAACTTCGAATGCCTACATTAGCCTCCCTAGCTCGAACTAGGGGGCTAGTGTAGACATACCCAGGGTTCGG
The DNA here is from genome assembly GCA_019425775.1 of Rafetus swinhoei. Taxonomy (NCBI): domain Eukaryota; kingdom Metazoa; phylum Chordata; order Testudines; family Trionychidae; genus Rafetus; species Rafetus swinhoei. The sequence goes on from CM033436.1 coordinate 36,379,615, forward strand.
GGTCTTGCTGGCTCTCCCATCTCGCAGCACTGCGGGTGTGGAGGCGTCGGGGGGAATGGGTGTGGAGGGTGGGGCAGGAGGGACGGGGGGGCGGAGGAAGTGGGAAGGGGAGCAGGGGTGGGAGGAGGAGCGAGAGCTGGGGGGGCCATAGGGGCTGGAGCAGGAGGAGGCAGGAACCTGTCCACCAGGGTCTGGAGGTGGCCTTGGGGGGCACGGCCCTGCTCCTCCAGCACCTGTAAGCTCTGCTGCCGCAGCAGCAGCTCTTCGTGGACCCAGTGCTCCTGGTTGTGGAGCTGCTGCCCCAGTAGCCACAGGTGCCGCCGCTGGTACTCCTCCTGGTTCCGGGTGAGCCTGCTGGCCTGGGTGCGGGTGGCTGGTCCAGGCGGGGTGGTGCACCCTGCACTCGCAGGAGCTGTGGCTGTGGTGAAACAAGAGCAGTGGTCAGTTCTCCCTGGGGACACAGTGGGTGAAACCCAGCCCCCCTCTGCAAGGCGAGGTCGGCGTGTGGGGAACGAGCCAGGGCCCCTGCACGACACCCAGCTGCTGCTCCATGGTGGGCAAGGCCCAGGTGCATGGTCCCTGGGCTCCCTCTTCCTCCCCCCCCCACATAAGGGGACCATGATGGCACTCACATGTGGAGCCCTCCCCAGCCTCAGACGACACAGCTGATGGGCTCTGTGGGATGACTCGGGGGTCCTGAGTCCTGGGCAGGCTCCTGGCTGTCGTCCTCCTCATCTTCCTCCTCTTCTCCTGTTTCAGGGGCTGGGCCCTCTGCCCCGGGGTCGATCACCACCCGGGGGGCATGGACTGTGTGAGCCCCCTGGATGCGGTCCAGGGCCTCATAATGAGGGCAGGTGTCTGGGTCAGCCCCTGGTTGGGAGTACCTGGCATAGGCCTGCCACAGGTCTTTAATTTTGCAGCGCACCTGCTCCTGGCTGCGCATGTGGCCTCTGGTGCCAGGCTGGCAGCCATGCGGCTGTAGATGGCCGCATTCCTGTGCCTAGTGTGGAGATCGTGGACGTTGGAGGCCTCCTCCCAAACTTCGATGAGGTCCACGATCTCCGCACTAGACCAGGCGGGCGCCCGTCTTTTTCACCCCCGGCAGACTCCTGAGAGCCGTCAGCCTGGTTCTGGGAAGAGGGGGAGGGCTGGGTGGCAGCGAGTGGCTGGCTCATGGTGTGCCAGGTGCAGGGTCTGCTGGCTGGGTGCTGGCAGGCTGGCAACTGGCACAGGCACTGTAGCCAGAATCTGCCCCTTTAAGGGCTCCGGGGCTGGGAGGGGGGCAGAAGAGTTTTCCTGGTTTGGCCCAGAGTGGCCACCAGGGGAACCTGGGAAGGGCTAGCCTCCAGCTAGTTCGAATTAAGTGGCTACACAAATTCAAACTACTTAATTTGAATTTGGCATTACTCCTCGTAGAATGAGGTTTACCAAGTTTGAATTAAGCACTCCGCTAGTTCGATTTAAATTTGAACTAGCCGTTTGTATGTATAGCCGCTATTAAAGTTAATTCGAACTAACGGCTGTTAGTTCGAATTAACTTTGTAGTGTAGACATACCCTCAGTGATTAATCCATACGTACTTTATCTGACCATAATGAATATTTATAATATATACTTTACTGGGGCTGTCTTGTTAAAAGAAAATTCTGTTCTCATATTTTTTATACAATTTTAAAGTCATTATCATGTGCTTATCCCATCTGGAAACATATACTACCCAGAGTCCCATTCAAAATAGAAGTTTGCTTGTAGACCAAGGGAAGAATGTACCCCTTGCTGACTTTGTATCATTCACATAGATAAAAGTTGTTTATACTAATTTCACGTATGCTTTTTGTGCTTAAAATCCTGTCTATTTCCAAAAGTCAGTGTTTATTAAAACACATACTTATTTTTAATCAATGGGAAATCATGTGGTTATAACAATTAACTTAGAATGTATTTTTTCTAATTATATTATGCATAATTGGTAATGAAAATGAAAGGTAGTTAACTATAGCCAAGAAGTGGAGTCGACTAAAGTACTGGGCAATTACTGAACTTATATTTTCTAGACAGAACAAAAACAAAGCATTAAAATTTTTTACAAAACTAATATTCTCTCAGGTCTAGTGTCCTGCCCCTAGCAACAATTTATACATAATGCTTCAGACATAAGTGGAGGAGATAATAATAACAAAAAGAAAAAGAACAAAATAATAACAAAAAGAAAAACTGATTAAAATGCACTTCATCAACTTCTACACAGTGATGGTTAAATTCCTCCCTGACAGCAGCTGGTAACCAGTTTATACCCTGGAGCATGAGGATTAATAACACTGGTGTAAAATGAAAAACTATTCTTCTTGATGCAAATATTTAATCCTTCCTGAAATCACTTATTAAAAGCATTTAAAAACATATTTCCTGTGAATTTTGATGGTTTAGATCAGACAAATATTTTATTCTTCCTGTAATAAATGACTGTTTGTTTGTGACATGACAAGATGTTCTATAATCTTTGTTTATGCACCAGCAGCCTCAGTTAAATATCAGCACATTCTGTGCCCTACAGGCAGTAGCAAAATCCTGCCTGATATGATTAAAATATGAATAACTGCTTGGACAAACGTGCGCTAAGTGGTATTGGAAGTTGTTCTACAGTGATTGTTTTTTAAATGACCCTGATTAAACTGTTTACTGTAGCTGATCACCATATATAATCATTGAATTGTGTTATTTATTGTAGTGATTAATTCATATGTGTGATGAATCGATTTAAGTTACTGGCATGGGAATAAGTAGGATATGAGGATGACAAACATATATGAGTGATAAATATGTATTGAGTACATAAGTAAGGTTGCAATTCAAGACCTACAGGGCTGAGCCTGTAAAATTTTAGCTTACTCACATTAGTTCATAGACCTGCACGGAAAGTCAATGTGGGTATGTCTACACTAGCCCCCCTTAGTTCGAACTAGGGAGGCTAATGTAGGCATTCGAAGTTGCAAATGAAGCCCGGGATTTAAATATCCCAGGCTTTATTTGCATGTTCCCGTCCGGTCGCCATATTGAAATTCCACTAACCTGAAGTAACTGCCCGCGGCTACAAGCGGCAGTGAAACGGTAATTTGTGACCTCATTCCAGGAGGAGTAACAGTTAATTTGAACTAAGGACTTAGTTCGAATTACTGTTTCACTACCGTGTGTAGCTGCGGGCAGTTACTTTGGGCTAGTGGAATTTCAAAATGGCGACTGGACGGGAACATGCAAATAAAGCCTGGGATATTTAAATCCTGGGCTTCATTTGCAACTTCGAATGCCTACATTAGCCTCCCTAGTTCGAACTAGGGGGGCTAGTGTAGACATACCCTGTGAGAAGATGCACCAGGAATAACCGTGAGCCAGTAAAATTATAATAGTACTCTAAAATATGTGTTAAGTAGTGATGTTCTGGAAAATATGCCACAGAGTACCCTCAAGATTCCCAACTGCAATATCATGGGAAATTCTACAGTGACCACAAGTTACCATAGGGACTTGCTGAGGTGTGTGGCAATGAAAATAGGGGGAAGTAAAGGTAAGTCTACACTGAAGTTAGATACCCGTAGATAGCCTATGCCAGCTAATATAGGCTTACAGGGCTCAGGCTAAAAGGCTGTGTGGCAAAGCTCCAGCAGTGCCCCGAGGGTCCTATGGTTCTAGGCCGTTATTGTATGCGTCAGAGGCTTGCTGTGACCCTCCACACTGCCTCTTATCTTTTCTAGAGGTCAAGATCACAGCTTATTGAGCGATCCTCATTATTGACAAAGTCAAAGGATTGGGGTGAAATCCCTCCATAATTCTGGCCTCCCTTTCCAGAAATAGATATTTTTAGTGGTATGGGAAGGATTGCCGGGGGGGAACCAGGCCTGTCCACTACTCTGGGTTCCAGCCCAGGGACCCTAGGCATTGGCAACTTTCAGGGCCCACCCCCCCAGCCCCAATACAACAGCTTCCTCTGTAGGCCACTTTCCCAAACATTCCCCTAGTACCTTCTCCCTGGTACCTGAGCAAATTTTTCTTGCTTCAGCCCAAATACTCTTTCCTTTCTGCAGTCTTCAGCTCTCCAGCCACACACTTCCTCCTCTCAGTCCTCTTTTCCTTCCCCCTCCCTTACCTGGGGGGAGTCTTTTAAAGTAGCCCAGCAGGCCTTAATTGGCTGCAGGTACCTGATTTGCCTGTTGCTTCTGGCAAGCTCTTAAATAGACTCAGGTGCCTGCCTGCTTTGATTATGTGGCTGCAGTCTCTGACAGTTCAGGAAATGGAAATCCATTCACCCAGTTCTTGGTATGTCTATCCTCCACCAAACTATTGTAGCCAACTTCCCTGGGTCTGTCACAGATGTTTAATTGCAGTGTAGATGTTTGGGCTTGGGCTGTAGCCTGAGCTCTGGCATCTTATATTGCGGGTTCCTAGAGCCTGGGTTCCAACCCGAGCTCAGGAATCTGTACCACAATTAAACAGCCCCTTAGTGTGAGCCTGAGTCAGCTGGCACAGGCCAGCTATAGGTTTTTATAGAATCATAGAATCATAGAACCATAGAGCTGGAAGAGACCTCAGAAGGTCATCAAGTCCAGGCCCCTGCTCTAGGCAGGACCAATCCCAATTAAATCAACCCAGCCACGGCTTGGTCAAGCCGAGACTTAAACACCTCTAGGGATGGAGACTCCACTACTTCCCTAGGTAACCCATTCCAGTGCTTCACTACCCTCCTAGTGAAATAGTTCTTCCTAATATCCAACCTGGACCTCTCCCACCACAACTTGAGACCATTGCTCCTTGTTCTGCCATCTGTCACTACTGAGAACAGCCTCTCTCCATCCTCTTTGGAACCTCCCTTCAGGAAGTTGAAGGCTGCTATCAAATCCCCCCTCACTCTTCGCTTCTGCAGACTAAACAGACCCAACTCCCTCAGCCTCTCCTCATAAGTCACATGTTCCAGCCCCCTAATCATTTTGGTTGTGCTCCGCTGGACCCTCTCCAATGCGTCCACATCCTTTTTGTAGTGGGGGGCCCAGAACTGGACAGAATACTCCAGATGTGGCCTCACCAGAGCCGAATAAAGGGGAATAATGACATCTCTGGATCTGCTGGCAATGCTCCTCTTAATGCAACCTAATATACCATTAGCCTTCTTGGCTACAAGGGCACACTGTTCACTCATATCCAGCTTCTCATCCACTGTAACCCCCCAGGTCCTTTTCTGCAGAACTACTACTTAACTGGTTGGTCCCCAGCTTGTAACTATTCTTGGGATTCTTCCGTCCCAAGTGCTGGACTCTGCACTTGTCCTTGTTGAACTTCATCAGATTTCTTGTGGCCCAATCCTCCAATTTGTCTAAGTCACTCTGGACCCTATCTCTGCCCTCAAGCGTATCTATCTCTCCCCCCTAGCTTAGTGTCATCTGCAAACTTGCTGAGGGTGCAATCCATCCCCTCATCCAGGTCATTAATAAAGATATTGAACAAAACCGGTCCTAGAACCGAACCTTGGGGCACTCCGCTAGAAACCGACCACCATCCTGACATCGAGCCATTGATCACTACCCGCTGGGCACGGCCTTCTAGCCATCTTTCTATCCATCTTATTGTCCATTTATCCAATCCACATTTCCTTAACTTGCTGGCAAGAATATTGTGGGAGACTGTATCAAAAGCCTTGCTAAAGTCAAGGTATATCACATCCACTGACATTCCCACGTCCACAGAGCCAGTTACCTCATCATAGAAGCTAATCAGATTGGTCAGGCACGACTTGCCCTTTGTGAATCCATGCTGACTATTCCTAATCACTTTCCTCTCTTCCAAGTGCCTCAAAATGGATTCCTTAAGGATCCCTTCCATGATTTTTCCAGGAACCGAGGTAAGACTGACCGGCCTATAGTTCCCTGGATCGTCCTGCTTCCCTTTTTTGAAGATGGGCACTACATTTGCCTTTTTTCCAATCATCCAGGATTCCTCCCGATCTCCACGACTTTTCAAAGATAATGGCCAAAGTCTCCTCAATGACATTTGCCAACTCCCCTCAGTACCCTTGGATGCATTAAGTCCGGACCCATTTGTGTACGTTTAGCTTTTCTAAATAGTTCCTAACCTGTTCTTTACCCACCACGGGCTGTCCATCTTCATCCCATCTTGCGTCACTTAGCGCAGAAGTCCAGGAGCCAACCTTGTCCGTGAATACAGAGGCAAAGAAAGCATTGACTACTTCAGCTTTCCCCACATCATCTGTCACTAGGTTACCTCCTTCATCTAGTAGGGGCCGCACACCCTCTCTGATCACCCTCTTCTTGTTAACATGCCTGTAGAAACCTTTCTTGTTATCCTTCACATCCTTAGCCAGTCGCAATTCCATTTGCGCTTTCGCCTTCCTGATAACCCCCCGGCATTCTCGAGCTATACATTTAAACCCCTCCCTGGTCATTTGTCCAAGTTTCCACTTTTTCTAAGCTTCCTTTTTGTGCTTAAGTTCACCAAGGATTTCCCCGGTAAGCCAATCCGGTCTCCTACCATGTTTGCCTCTCTTGCTACGCGTCGGGATGGTTTCTTTCTGTGCCTTCAATAAGGCTTCTTTAAAATACTGCCAGCTGTCCAGGACTCCTTTCCTCTTCATGTTAGCATCCCAGGGGATTCTGTCCATCAGGTCTCTGAGGGAGTCAAAATCTGCTTTTTTGAAGTCCAAGGTGTGTATTTTACTACTCTCTTTTCTTTCTTTGGTCAGGATCCTGAAATCTACCATCTCATGATCACTACTTCCCAGGTTGTCACCCACCTCCACTTCCCCTATTAGTTCCTCCCCGTTTGTGAGCAGAAGTTCAAGTGTAGATGTACACTAAAAGGAGAAGTTTCAGAGGATAGCTGAGTTAGTCTGTTACAGAAAAAAAAGGGAATGCTGTATTAATAGGGAGAAAGACTCCATTAGGAGACCCGTCCCATAAGACCGTCTATTGACAGAGTCACCAGTCTTTATGTGAATATGAAAACACTGATGTTGGACATTTTATGGTACAGATACACCTTCATTTATGTGCCTATTACAATGGCATTGATTTTTAATAAATGAAAGATGGATGACTTTTGTTGTGCTCGCTGCTATTTTTCCTTCTGTGCTCCGAGAGTCTCCAAACCTAATGACATATCTAACGGCAGCTCTCATTCTGTTAATGATAACACTGTTATCCTGAGAGTGCATTTGACCCAGGTCACTATGGCTTAAGTTACCATTGGCAATATCAACCCATCAGTCATATCAAGATTACATCACAAAATTAGAAATCAGAAAGGAAGGAATTCCTGATCCCACATTCCCATAGCATATTGACAGTGACCTAAGGTTTACTTAGCCTTCCTGATGCAGTTAGTGCAGATCACTTGTTAGCATATTGACCACAAGATAAGTTTCTGTCAGAGAGGTTTCAAGACAGTGGTACAAGCCACTATTTTTCTCAGATGTCACTCATGAGCATAGCGCCAGTACAAATGGGGTTCTATTATTCAACTCTTACTCTCATTTGGGATGTCATTGATTCAATCATGATTACTGGTTTGAGAACTACTCACCAATGTAAGGGTTGCATGAGGCTTGTAATACTTAGATCCAGAGGATTTTTGCATCAGAGTAGAGCTACTTTATAATAAGCCAAACTAAGAACTAATAGTTTCTCTTTCACTGCTACAGTCTTGAATACTTTGCTGGATCTCGGACAGGATCATTGACCCTGAGTGCAATCTGCACTTCTCCACAGCAAAGAAGAAATGCAAACATGGGCAGCTAGGGTTTCTGTTTTGTGGTGGGAACACTTGCTGAGTGTGGACTCCACATGGGAGACGATGTCAGAGGGGAAAGGGGGAATGTCTGAAGTGCATCAGCAACCTCCAATTCTGTAAGAGCCCAAAGAGGGTTATTAACATGTGAGCGGACAGAAAATGGAGGCTGCTCTAATTTATGTCAGTGACCAAAGTGACCCTGGAGAGTCCTCAGTAGGTTTACTACCTAGCTGGTATTTGATTTATCTGGCCAGTTTTTCTATGGATTTGCCAATTGCCAGACATATCATTTAATCTGCTCAGCTTTTTTACACTTGAGTATAAAGATTTACATTATTATCACAATACTGTGGAGTATCTAATGCTAACTGTATTTCTGTCCAGCTAAAGCTGCTACAGTCAGGGCTGTCCTTAGGCATATGCAGAATATGCAGATGTGTAGGGCATGATGACTAAATTTGAGGCACCACTGTGCCCCAAATTAAGTAGTACCCTGTACTGTGCATGCCTAACGCTGAACGAGGACATGGCTGGTTCAAGCTACCCCAATCCCGTGCCCCCTAGTCCCTGCTCCTCCTCTTGGCCCCAGCAGCTCAGTCACTGGCACCTCACTCCTCCTCCCAGCCCCTGCGGTCCAATCTCCTAGCCCCACGGGCCCTGCTCCAGTCCGGCCCTGGTGGCTGAATCTCTTAGCCCTCTGGTCCCTGTGCCATCTCTCAGCCCTGGGGATTCAATCCCTAAGCCCTCTGGTGCCCACTCCAACTCTCAGCCCCTGCGACCCAATCCCCCAGTCCACCTGCTCTGCCTCACAACCCTGGCAACCACATCCCTGAGTCTTCCATCGCTGCTCTGACCACCACAATCCCTGGGAGAATATCAGGGCCTGGTGTTGAGCAGGTACTGGGAGCAAACAGAGGTCTAGATTAGAAGACAGAAGCAGGCAAAAATACAGGGCTGAGGAATCCATAGTAGCAGCCACCCAAGAATTCCCTAGCTGCTCAGACAAGTTGCTGCTGTTACTTTTTGATTTACATAGTATCCCTGAGACAGTTGGTCAAGCTGGGTGTTTGTCCCAGTTAGAAGCTATGGGAATGGGACCCACTGTGAACACCACCTTTCATAGTTACTCAGGGGAGAGCTACTTCCTGGGAAGCCCCACAGAAAAAAATAATGTTAAGGCATGTTTTTGACATTATGTGAAATTTGTGAAAATTTTGGATCGCAAACAAAGTATATTACTGAAATACAAATGTTCAGATTGAAATTTCTAAAGAGCAGGAAATTCAGTTTCAAGGATCCATGCATTATATTATGAAAACCAAGTTGTGCTTTTAAAAAAAATGTTTTAGAATTTAACTTAAGGACTGGACCATACATTTTTTTCTTGCTAATTTTTCTTCCTCCAACTCTGAAAAATTCTCTCAAAATTAAGAATGTCAGTGTTTAGGCCCAAAATAATGTTTTGCTTTGACCAAACCACTGGAAAAACAGATTTATATGGAAGTGTCAACTCTCAACAGAAATAGTGTGACATCTTCAAAATGTACTAATTTATGCAATAGAACTTTTTAAAAGACAGTAGTTGGGGAGGCTATTCACCCATATTTTGAATCCAAGTAAATATTCTTATTAATCATATTTATTGTTACTGCCTAAAGGCCAACCATGAATGAGCCTGATTTGCTAGACACAGATTTGTGGTTAGTGCCTGCTCTGAAAAGCTTACAATCTAAATAAATAAATAGCGATATTCTTACTAAAGACCACCACCAAATTACCACCAGAAGACTCTATTTTCATAAAAGACATGGAGAGATTCAATCCCTTTTACAAATTCATGATTTTTGATGAATTTACTCTCAGCAAAGTGACAGTTTTCAAACTTTGGAAACATTCTCTACTTTCACTTAGTGCTGAAGCAAAAATAATTTTTGTTCTTTGCAAAGATATGTTATCGCTCTATTTTCACCAGTGAGGAACACATTTTTGCATAATTCTTCCATGCAGCCTGGTCCAGTCTTGTGCTTGTGTACTGCTTAGCACAACAGGGTCCTGATTCATGAGCATGGCTCTTAGGTGTTATTGTAATGCAAATAATAAATTATAATAATATAAAATAAGTTGTTTGCAGTCTTACAACTGATTTAAGTGGGGTTTGTGTCATGCCTCTCTTGCAGGGTTGTGTGAATAACTGGGTGGAGTTTTTTTGGCAGTTGAACCATTGAAGGTTGAACTAAAAAAGTAAAAAAAAAATCTACTGGATTGAAAAAAATATTTTGTTCAACTTGACATGTGTAATTTTCATGAGGTGAACACTAATGCTATTTAATGAAAATGAACTAAATTCCAAATTGAAAGTTATTTAGAACTGGAAAAACAAGAACATTTTAAAAATCAAAGCTAAATTTAAAAATTCCATAAATTTGACAGAAATTCACTACATATTTCAGGCAACCTACATTTTCATTCATCATAGAAACAAAAATACTGACTGAAAAAAATGTCCCACTCTATCCTACCATAAGAAGAAAATCTCAAAAAGTTTGGAAAGTGAGCCAGAAATCAAGATCTTATGGGTTAGGACCAGAAATTTCACAAGAACAGACAGCTTAGCAGTCTGTCACTCATCAGGCCAGAAATAACACAAGAAGAGCCTGCTATTTTTATACTCCCAGTTACAGAAATTACGGAAGAAGGAAAAACAGTATTAAAAAACTAACAACTTTTCTGAACATCATTAAGGTTTGGTTTGGGTCTATATCTGTCTCCTTCAAACTTATGAAACCAATTTTTTCTATTTTTCTAATCATTTCTGATATCTCATGTATATCTGAATAGTCAGTGATAGTTTTCCTCCCATATACAATAAAATAAAATAAAATACTGAATTTATGAATTGTCCACATTATTTGTGGTTAGTATATCTGAACGCACTTTTGATGGTCCCAGACCAAAGCTCACATAATACAAATGGAAAGATCCACCACAGTATCAAGTGATCACCATGGAGTTGTGGATTTGTAGCACCTTCAAGGATTGAACCCATTATTTCTGAAGCAATTTCTAAAGAATCTTTTAATATCCTGGAATATAGGTCCTCTGACATCACGCAGTATTTTACCTAAAACCCCTAAATTTACAGAATCAGCAACAACTGGAGAGCTGGAAACAGCTGACCAATTATTGAGGCACCCTGCATTAAAAAGAAAAATCCAAAGGCATGTAACATTTTTAAATAGTGGTTTCATGGTTTATATATGCAAATGACAAAATTGTGATCAAGTTAATTCCTAAGGAATGGGATGATAATAAATAACTCTATAGAACAAGATGTGCAAATTAGATCACTTAAACTTCATGGATGCTCAGGCAATTTGGTATACATTTTCATATCATATCAAAAGAAACTCGACTAAGTTTTATTTTTAAATACAGGAAACTGGTTATCTATGAAATCAGAATGGAATCAACAACCAAGAACACATTAATTTTTGGGATAAGACTGAAAAGAAAGAATTTAGCTGGTAGAAAAATTACAGATTGAAACTCTTCTCATGTCAGTAACAGCATGTATGTTTAAATACTGTTGTCTGTCTTCAATAATTGTTTACAAGCCTTAAAGAGGCATAGTTATGTTGGGGGTATACTGTTTGAATTGTCTTCTTCAGCTGGTTGACACCTTTCTTCTGTTTTATGGGCATGTTGAGCAAATGTGCTAAACTATGAGAAAAGCATCTGCCAAGTATGTGTGGACAAAAGTAACTGCTACAGATAGAAAGACGCATACTGGGGAGAAGGCTCATTAGGAAAAAAAAGCCATTGCCCTCAGACCATCAGTAAACCTCTAGGCAGACCAACAGGACTGGTGATTTTCTGAAACATGCAAAGAAAGATGCACAGCTGCAGGATGGGGAAAAAAATCATCATAATCACTGCTATCAGAAGCCCAACTCTGGGGTAAAGCCTTCCAAGATTTATGGAATCAAGGACAATAAAAAATATACATCATTAGAGACTCTTGCCACTGGATTAGAAGAAGGGGTAACTTAGTATTTGTGTCTCAAAGCAAAAATAAGGGGAAATGTTAATATTTTCTCTGCTTCGTTATTGCCATTATTAATACTGTATGGCACTCATCAATGTACTGAGTGCTTCACAGAAAACACAGGAGACAGGCCTTTGCAGAGTTGCCAGCTCTCAATATTTTACCATGAGCCTATTGATTCTTCTACTAAATTCAAGACTGCTTGAGAAACTCAGTTTTTATTTTAAAAAAATATGTTAAGTTTTAACATAAGTTCACACCTATGGGGGTGAAGAAAAACTTGAAATTATGAGCAAAGAATATCCGAAAGGGTCAAAAACTAGAAGGCAAATAAAAGAACCCCACAATTATTATTTTAAAAGTATCTCATGATTTTGGAATCAGGACTCATGGCATTTGAGTGTTTGGGGTTGGAATTCAAATCTCTCTAGGGTTGAGGGGAAATTTCTTAGAAAGGCCACATTGACTATTTTATTTGTGTGGGATTGAAATTGCTAATTGAACTGCAAATATCTACTGCCAAATGATAGAAATTTAGGATCCAAATGCTATGCACAGAGTAGGCAACATTAAAAATAAATATAAACTGCAAAAAATCTAAATAATAGATTACAGTTAGCAGGGTAAATTTTATAAAGAATGCAATGTATTTGACTATAAGCAATCGTTCTTTCATACCAAGTTGTGTTATGAATCATGATATATGAAATATCATTTTGCACCTGTATCAAGAAAATCTCTTGTCCAACCAATTCCTAATCAGAGAAGCTGTCCTATATTTAATACATCTGCCTTGCCTCAGAAAACAAGAAATGCGGAGAAAAAAACTATTCACTGGTTGCAATTTCATTGATTATCAACCTAGATCGGGGTGGAGAACCTTTTTTGGACTGGGGGCTGCTAACCCACAGAAAAATCAGTCAGGGGCTGCACACAAGTGAGAAGCCAAAAAAATACCCCCAAACTCTCACTGACGTGGCCCCTACCTGAGGCTATGTCTAGATGGCAAGCTTCTTTCAGAAGAAGCTTTTCCGGAAGAGATCTTTCGGAAAAGCTTATTTTGAATGAGAGCGTCTGCATAGCAAAAGTGCAATGAAAAAGCGATGTGCTTTTTGGAAAGATAGCATCGACATTGTTTGAATGCTATTTCACACATAAGGCCACCCGGAACCAGTTCAGGCAGGCATTAGGTCAGCAGTTGCTTCCAAATGCTGTTGCCTAAGGCTAGCTGAGATTCATGCTTAAAGGGATCCCCCTGGACAGCCGTTTCTCTGTTTCTACTGTGTGTGCTTGTCTACCTCTCCGAGGGACTTCAAAGCTTTTGCAGTGTGTGCTCTGGTTGCCCTGCTTCAGGACACCACAGCATACTCCTAGACATGGAGCTGTCGCTGCCTCTGGGCATGCGATGGCCCCACACTGCCATGCTACAGCTTCTGCAGCACTTTGTGCAGACTGTATTCATGGTCCTTCCACAAGCTTGAGTCTGAGCTCATCAGTGAGACCCTCTGCCTAGATGCAGGAGCAATGATCTTGCAAACCGCACATCACGGTAGAGAGAAGGTTCTGGAGGCTGGACACCAGTTCTGACTGGTGGGACCGGCTGGTTATGGAGTGGTGGAATGGCCAGCAGTGGCTCCAAAACTTCAGAATGTGGAAGGCCACCTTCATGGAGCTGTGTACCTGGCTCGCCCCTGCCCTCCAACGACGGGACACCCAGATGCGACCTGCCATCCCCCTGGAGAAGAGGGTCACCATCGCCATATGGAAGCTCACAACCCCAAACAGCTACCAGTTGGTGGGCAACCAGTTAGGAAAGTAGGCAACATGGGAAAGTCCACCGTTGGGGACTTTTCATGGAACTAAGGCACTCTCTCAGGCTGCAGTCCCTGTGCGGGAGGAGTCCTGGAAAGGGGTACCCTAGGGAAAGGGGGATGGGAATGCGGGGCTGGGCTGGGCTGGGCTGGGGGTTGGGGGGAAGCCCCGTCCCCAGGGGGTTCTGTAGTCCTGCCCTCATACAGCCCTGCCGGGGGGCGGCTTCATAAGAGGTGGCTCCTGGGGTGTTCGGGGGGGATGAGGGGGGGCGGGCACCTCCCAAGGGCTCAGGCACTCTCTCTCATTCTCTGTTTTGTGTATTTCTTTGTCTCCTTCTGCAGGCCGTGAGGGCCATCAACTCTGCCCTGCTGCTCAGGGTCATCTGCCTGGGAGACATGGACCCTACTGTCACTGGATTTGCCACCCTGGAGTTCCCCAACTGCAGGGAAGCAATTGATGGAATGCACATCCCAATCCGAGCACCACATCATCGAGCCACCCAATACATCAACTGAAAGGGCTATTTTTCTATGGTGCTACAGGCCAAGGTCAACCACTGTGGACAGTTTACAGACATTTTCGTCGAGTGGTCGGGCAGGATGCACAACGCCTGCATTTTCTTCCCCCAGCATGACTTTTGAATTGGGGATGTGCAGATGCCATTGTGCATCATAGGGAACACTGCCTACCCCCTAAAGCTATGGCTTATGAAGACCTACGCCGGCCACCTGAAGCAAATTCTCACCAGCAACTATACACCGCACCACAGTAACTCTAACTCAGGAACCAATCCCTGCAACAAATCTCGATGCCAACTCTGCCCTCATATCTACACCAGCGACATTATCACAGGACCTAACCAGATCAGCCACACCATCACTGGTTCATTCACCTGCACATCTACCAATATAATATACGCCATCATGTGCCAGCAATGCCACTCTGCTATATATATTGGCCAAACTGGACAGTCCCTACGTAAAAGAATAAATGGACACAAAACAGATATTAGGAATGGCAATATACAAAAACCTGTAGGGGAACACTTCAATCTCCCTGGACGCACAGTAGCAGGTTTAAAGATAGCCATCCTGCAGCAAAAAAACTTCAAGACCAGACTTCAAAGAGAAACTGCTGAGCTACAGTTCATCTGCAAATTTGACACCATCAGTTTAGGATTAAACAAAGACTGTGAATGGCTAGCCAAGTACAAAAGCAGTTTCTCCTCTCTTGGTGTTCACACCTCCACATCAGTTGCTAGAAGTGGGCCTCACCCTCCCTGACTGAATTAACCTCGTTATCTCTAGCCTGCATATTTATACCTGCCTCTGGAAATTTCCTCTACATGCATCTGACAAAGTGGGTCTTTGCCCACGAAAGCTTATGCTCCAATACATCTGTTAGGCTATAAGGTGCCACAGGACTCCTTGTCACAATAAGCGGAGATCAAGTGGGAGATGTTGTGCTCCTTCACATTGAGGCGTGTCAGGAGGCATCTGAACCATGCCTTCAAGTGCCCAAAGGTGCATTTGGCCTTCATGCTGGACCTTCCCAGGTGGCCATTGAACCAGTCCTTGATTGTTTCCAGATGTCCACTGGTATGGCTTCATCAGCCTTGGCATGAGGGGGTAGGCTGCGTCCCCCACAATGCACAGTGGCATTTCAACGTCCCCAACCCTCATGTTGCACTCAGGGAAGAAAGTGCCAGCCTCCAGCTTGTGGGAGAGGCTGGAGTTGCAGAAGATGCGGGCGTCATGTACCTTCCCCAACCAGCCAACAAAGATGTCTGTAAACTGTCCGTGGTCGTCGGCCAGGGCCTGCAGGACCATAGAAAAGTATCCTTTTCTGTTAATATACTGTGCTGCACAGTGGTCAGGGGCTTGGATGGGGATGTGGGTTCCCCACAGTTGGGGAAGCCCAGGGTGGCAAATCCAGCCACAATGGGGTCCAGGTCGCCCAGGCAGATGACCCTGCACAGCAGAACGGTGTTAATGGCACTTACCACCTGCAGAAGGAGACAAACAAAGAAACAAACAGAGGATCAAAGGGGGGGCCTGAGACCTTGAGAGGTCCCTGAGCCCCATCTGTCCCCAGGAGCCACCACTTACGAAGCCCACCTCCCCCCCGCAAGGCTGTGTGAGGGCAGTACTGCAAAAGCCCCTGGGGATGGGGCTTCCCCACCACCACCCTCACCCCACCCTTTGCACATCTAACCCCTCTTTCGCTAGGGTCCCCCTTTCCAGTACTCCCCCCCACCGAGAGACTGCAGTCCGAGAGTGCTATACCTGCATGAGGGTCCTAATGGTCAACTTTCCCACACCCAACTGGTTGCCCACGGACCTGTAATTTTCTGGCGAGGAGAGCTTCCAGATGGCGATAGTGATCCGCTTCTCCAGGGGGATGGAGGGTTGCATCTGGGTGTCCCATTGTCAGAGGGCAAGGGCAAGCCAGGCACACAGCTTCAAGAATGTTTCCTTACTCATTCAGAAGTTTTGGAGCCCCTACTGGTCATCCCACCAGTCAGAACTGGTGTCCAGCCTCCAGAAGCATCACTCCACCATCGGGTGCGGTTGCCAGGGCATCGCTCCCGCACACTGGCAGGGGTTCTCAAAGATGAGCTCGGGGGTCAAACTCATGCAGGGCTATGAAGGCAGCCTGCAGAAACTGCAGAACAGCAGTGTGGGCCATTGTGTGCCCAGAGGCAGCTCGGGTTCCATGGCAAGGAGTGCTGTTGTGTCCAAAAGTAGGACAATCAGAGCACACCAAGGAAATGCTTTGCTGTCCCTCAGAGAGGTAGGCAAACAAGCAGAGGAACCTGAGAAACAGTCGTCCAGGGGGCTCCCGGAAACAACTGCTGACCTAATGCTCTTCCTGAACTGGTTCCAGGTAGCCTTAAATCTGCGTGGATGCTATCTTTTGAAAAAGCACAACACTATTTCATTGTGCTTTTTGTGTGTAGACATGCTATTTCAAAATACGGTTTTCCATAAGATATCTTCTGGAAAAGCTTATTCCGGTTCAGATAAATAGAAAACACAGAGCATATACAGAGGGAAAAAAAGGCAAATTAAACTGAGCCTGAGATTTTTATATATTCCCTAAACTTCTCTCTGAATAAAATATTTGAGATTTCACATCAATGTCAAAGACAGAACTGTGGAAAGTTTTATTAAAAAACTGTCAACTGAACATTATTTTATTTGTAACCTAATAATGATGTATCATTTTCATCATTGCTTTTGTATGCATTGCTGAAACAACTCCTATGGGCATCTCTGAAACTCTGAAGAACATAATACTTATGTGAAACATATTTATTCTAAAGGAAACACTGCATGGTACAGTCTATCTACCCTACCAGAAGTGGAAGATGTAACCTGGAGAAAATAAACTGATTATGGCAATTTGATTATTGATTTAAAACAAAGTTTAGTTTACCATTTTCTGTCCTCCAAAGGATCTGTGACAAAACTACTTTAACACCCAAATAATAGGAAAAACTGCTGTAGGGGCCTCATTGCAATCTACATTAGTGTGATATGATTTGATCCTACAGCTGCAGTCTCAGAACACCTGAGCCATGACACTAATGATTGCATTTGCTGCCCATTAATGTTAATGTGTATATTAATGAATCTCCTTTCCCAGTCATCACTACTCTGACGAGAATACTGGAAAGGTGTAGCGCATTTTGATAACTTTTTAAAGAGCTAAATTGCACACAAAATGTATTAACATGCTCCCTATCTTTTACCATCCATGTTTCACAATAGTTAACATCAATATCATAGGACTGCTAGGTTATGTGTTTGATATGTAGAGTATTTTTTCTTTGTGAATCTGGTTTGAATCTAACCTTGATTCAAAGATGCGCGTGCTGGCACCGACCCTGTTTAGTATAATGTTTTCAGCCATGCTGTCAGACGCCTTTCAGAACAGTTCCTTGGGAGTTAGCCTGAGATACAGGACCGATGGGAAACTGTTCAACCTGCGAAGACTCCAGGCTGTCACCAAGATAAAGGAGACTGTGCTACGAGACCTCCTTTTTGCTGACGACTGCGCCCTGAATGCTGGATCAGAGCAGGAAATGCAAGCCAGCATGGACAAATTCGCAGCAGCATGCGACAGCTTCGGCCTTCTCATCAACATAAAGAAAACCAAAGTTATGCACCAGCCAGCTCCGAAAGCCCAACATCAAGAGCCCACCATCACAGTGAAGGGACAAAAGCTGCAAGCAGTGGACCAATTTACATACCTTGGCAGCACCCTCTCCCGTGCAGTGACAATTGACATCGAGGTCAACTGCAGAATCGCCAAGGCAAGCTCTGCATTTGGCAGACTGCTGACCAAAGTGTGGGACCGCCATGGAATAAGCCTTGCTACAAAGCTTAAAGTCTATCGAGCAGTAGTGGTAACTACCTTGATGTATGCCAGTGAGACTTGGACTGTATACAGGAGGCACGCAACTGAACCACTTCCACATGATTTGCCTCCAGACTTCTGAGGATCCGGTGGCAGGACAAGGTGCCAGACACAGAAGTCCTTTTAGAGCAGGCCTGCCGTCAGTTCACACCCTGCTGATGAAAGCCCAGACACGCTGGGCTGGCCATGTTGCAAGGATGCCAGATCATCGCATCCCTAAACAGCTCTTCTATGGTGAGCTGTCTCAAGGAAAGCGATCGCACGGGGGACAAATGAAGCGTTACAAAGACACGCTTAAAGCCTCTCTCAAGTCCCTGGATATTGACACTACCTCCTGGGAGACCCTGGCACAAGACCGATCGACATGGCGCATGCTGATCCACCAAGGCTGTCAAACATCTGAAGCCAGAAGAACAACCATAGCACAAAAGAAGCGAGCACTCCGTAAAGCCAGAGTTGCAAACGCTGCAACAGTGGTGCCCACACATGTCTGCCCGACATGTGGCAGAACATTTCGTGCCCACATTGGCCTTATCAGCCATCTGCGGACACACCGTGGACAGCCCACAACTTGTTAGATGTCAAGGTCTTCTTTGAATACGATGGACGAACATCATCATCATTTTTTCTTTGTGAGTCTGGTTTGAATCTAACCTTGATTAGTACAGAAGAGAAAAAATTTAATTAGAGAACAATTCAAGTAAAAATTTTAATCTGAATTCTTGTATCTTGTACATGCGGCAGATCTGCTGAAAAATTGACAGTGCTGCCTCAGAAAAGGCCTCAGATAACAAACTCTCAGATAAAATGTCTATCACATTCAACTCAGGTGGTCATTTACTATTACAAGCGAAGATAAATCAGCATAACAGCATGGAGAAGCCCACCTTCATGTGAATGCCTATACTGTACTGATTGAAAGACAAGGGATCCAAAAGTCATTCGTACATGTGCAATAAATATAAATATAAATATATACAATGAAAACAAGGCCTTTTACCCTCTGTTCTGTGAATGATTATTCATCATGCAAAATAAAGAAAATAAGCATTTATGATTGATAAAACTAAGAACAAGACAAATATTTCCTCCTTCATTTATAAGTGCTGCTGGGATTCACTCAGTGGCAAAGTAAACATGCTAAAACATTAACTGTGATGCAGTTTAATTTTTCTTCAATGCAGCATTTGTGTGTGTTTGTGTGTATAATAGTCACTAACACATAATCTAGGATTAGAACATATTGAAAAATAGAACTGGTCAGAAGATTTTAAGTATTCATTTCCATAATAATATGACTAGTACAATATTTGTTTCCTTTTTTTTATGTGAGACCTAAATTAAATCTCAGCAATGTGAAGATGTATTCTAAGAGTGCTGCTCATGCTTCTAAAGGATCTGTCTACTGTTCAGTTCTGGTACAGTATTATTCATGGGGAAGTGAAATGATTTTCATTCTATGAAACTGGTTGACTGAAATATTTTGTAATGAAGATCATTTTTGTTCAGAAATTTATTTAAAAAAATGTTTTGTACAATGTGAGCTCATTTAATCCTCCCATCTATAAAAACAAATAAGGCTTTAAAATCCCTTTTGCTGTTTTTTTCTATTTCTGCAGCAATTTTATTAGCTTGTAACACATTGCTCCCATGATAGCACCAGATGGGTTTTAAGATATGATAGCTTTTTAACAATATTGTGTCATCAGTGACTGCACCTCTAAGTACTCTTCTGTTCATTCAAAAGTTAAATGGACTCTTAAAGCATGAAAACGAATAAATATGTAACAGTTATTACATGAGCATTAAGAAGACTGAACATGATAACAATCAAATAAAGTGCTATAAACCATATGAACATAGTTGTTTTCTGAAATCTGAGAGATAAGATTCAGAGATTTCTTTTTTAATACATTATGGGTATCTATAAAGACAATGGCATATTTCTCTAGTATGTTGCTGTCATAGAGAATTTTTACTGTTACACTTAGCAACAGAATGAATAGTCACAGTGGTTGTTTTACTATGCATTAAACTAGCTGTCATGTATGAAAGCTGGCAATATATCTCCCAGAACCAATGCAATGCCAACCTCTCAGCACAGATATGCTTTCAAAATAAGGTATCTTGGTTGTCAAGCTGAATCCTCCATTAAACTGAGAGCACTCTTTTGTTAAATAGAAATGAAAATGAACTTTTAGGCTCCAGTAGTGATAACGTTGCTAATATAATCTAGGGCAAAAAAGGATGTAAAAGCACCCACTTATTCATTTGAATATACCCTATATGGAAAGAATTCTGAAATCAAGGGGATTTTCTTAGCTGAAATCCAGAAAAAAGACCTGAATAGCATGTGCAGTTAGGGTAAAAATATTGTTATTTTGAGAATGCTACAGTTTCACGTGTAAAATACCGAAAGTCTGAGTCAACAGCTTGTCAATTTCCTTCCAATTTTGTGCCATCCAAGATAACAGTGTTTATACCTAGATGTACTGTGCTAGACAGTATTACAAAATGCAAAGTTTAGGGAAAGACATAAAACCCCATTTTTTCCCAAGTTTAGCCCCTACTAGTATAATATTTTTCTGGGGGAATGAAAATATTGGCTGCAATATTGCTGGCATTCCAGCTCCCCACCACCTTCCTGCAGGGCAGGAGCACACACAATCTACTAACCTAGGCTCTGGTGTGCGAGGGGAATGTGGGGGGTGTCTTTCTCCTTCTCAGTTGGGGGCTTTGTCAGTGAAGATTTGGTTATTGGATTTTTGCTTTTCACTTGTGTGCGGGCCCCGACTGATTTTTCTATGGATCAGAGGCTTCTGACCCAAAAAAGGTTCCCCAACCCTGCTTTCCTGTATGAGCAAATCCTAGAAATGCTCACTTAGGCTACGTCTACACTGCAGGCTTCTTGCACAAGAACTGTTTTGCGCAAGAGTTCTTGTGCAAAAGGTCTTCCACAAGAGCGCGTCCACATTGCCATGTGCTTTTGCGCAAGAGATGTGCTTTTGCATCCATGGCAGTGTGGATGCTCTCTTGCGCAAGAAAGCTCTGATGGCCATTTTACCCATAGGGCTTTCTTGCGCAAGAAATTCATGTTGCCTGTCTACACTGCCTTCCTGTGGAAGAGCTCTTGCACAAGAGGGCTTATTCCTCATGGGGAGAGGAATAACTCTTCCGGAAGAAGCCCTGTTTTCCGACACTGTACTGTAAATTTACTTGCACAAGAACGCATGTGCAGTGTAGACGCTCTGCAAGTTTTTGCTCAAGAACAGTCATTCTTGCGCAAAAAGCCTGCAGTGTAGCCATAGTCGTACAGTGTTTACTTCTGAGTGTCATCCATACAGTGAGACAGGAGAGCAGTTTATAATATACAGAGCTAAAGGAGCCTTTGTACATACAATGTGCTATACTTATTTACAGTTTATATTAAGGGTGTTAGACCTTCCTATTTCTGAAAAATTCCATTTATAATTAGTTCATGTACTGTGAAATGTTCTTGAAAATCACTGGGATACAGAGCTCTTGTCAACTCCCCAGCAAGCAGAGGAACAGACATGGAGCTGTTAAACAGCCACTGCTGCAGTCTTAGGACACAGATATCTTCCACTGAAGATGCACCTTCTTCTGCCTCGCCTCCAGAGTTGTGTTGCACACATTGTAGATCCAACAACTGTATCATGCTTGACTCATTTCACACATCCAAATGTGGTGTCAGCTGTGCTCTGTGTAGTGCAGGGCTTGTGTTTTTTCACTGGAAAAAAACCCCAATACATGCACACTTTCCATAAACAAGAGCACCCATCTTATACTGTAAGTGCCTGTTGGGACATTTTAGTCCATTTTCTTTTTTAATTACCAGTGTATTATCAGGAAAAAGGTTGCTTCTCAAGTCACTAGGGCTTATGTCAATTGGAGTGTCACAAATCAAAACAAACACCTCAACTGAGCTCATTTCTTGGTAAGTTGCCTGTTCTAATCCAAAGAATTGGCGTCATGTGTGCTCAGAGAGATGCATGTAACAACCAAACAGACAAAATTCTGCACCAGTTTCAGTATAAATATACAATGTAAGTTGTACCTCCAACTTAGAGTGCACTGCATAGTCTCATCTATAGGTGACTATAGTCCTGGGTGGAAGGATTGCATCTGAAAGAACTGGGGGAAATGTCATGAGGATATTATAACTGAAGAGGTAGAAGTGTATATGGGCATAGCTGCCAAGGCTACATCTATACTGCAGCCTTCTTCTGCAAAAGCTTATGCAAATGAAGCGCGGAGTAGAATATTGTCGCACTTCATTTGCATAATTAATTAGCAGCTGTTTTTGCTTAAGAGGCTTTTGCTCAAAAAGGAGTTGTGTAGACGGCTCCTTTTTGCAAAAAAACCCTCCTGCACAGGAGGGGTTTTTGCGCAAAAAGGAGCCGTCTACACAGCTCGGCTGTGTCTACACTGGCACCCTTTTTCGGAAAAGGATGCTAATGAGACACAGCGCAATTGCAAATCGCGGGGATTTAAATATCCCCCGGTATTTTATGAACATAACTGCCGCTTTTTCCGGCTCGGGGTTTTGCCAGAGAAAAGTGCCAGTCTAGATGCGATCTTGCGGAAAATAAACCCTTTTCCGCAAGATCTCTTATTCCTACTTTCAAGCTTTCAAGTAGGAATAAGAGATCTTCGCGGAAAGGGTTTATTTTCCACAAGATCGCGTCTAGACTGGCGCTTTTCCGGCAAAACCCGAGCCGGAAAAAGCAGATGTTCATGCAAATACCGCTGGGGATATTTAAATCCCCGCATTTGCAATTGCGCTGTGTCTCATTAGCATCCCTTTTCCGAAAAAGGGTGCCAGTGTAGACACAGCCCCTCCTTTTTGAGCAAAAGCCTCTTGTGCAAAAACAGTTGCTAATTAATTATATAAATGAAGTGCAGCAATATTCTACTCTGTGCTTCATTTGCATAAGCTTGGAAGAAGACTGAAATATAGACTTAGATTGCCCTGCTGCCCCATTAATTGAGAACAAACCTCCTCAAACAAAGTGGGTGGGGAGATATTTTCTCTGCTATCCCACTTGTTTGTTTCTTCCAACCAACCAAAATCATCTGTAGTGTTTCTGGGTTGAGCTTCCTGTAAATTTTGGAATTCAGCCAAACACATCAAGTGTTATATGGGGAAAAACAAGAACAGGACTAAGGACGTATTTTATCTGATTTATGCTACAGTGTTTGAGAAACTGTGTGAGGAGTATAAAGTGGCTTGTAAATAAGAACTGAAACGTATTGGCAGGCAAAGATGGTGTTTGGGGTGGAGAGGGGGGTTAATCATTTGATCTGAGTTCCATTGCATGACTGGTTTTGATCTAAGCACCCCAAGTAATCATCACTCAATTCCTCTGGAGATGTAATTTAAATTTTATAAAATGAGATTGTCTCATACTGAGAGAATCTTTTTGTAGAGTTTGTCAAATTTGACTTTTTATAAGGTTTATATTGAAATGACAGATAATAAATGTCTTGTGCTATACTTTTATTAGGTTTTAAATAGCTGAAATACATTACCAGCTTCAAACTGTGTTCCTTAAAACTAAAGGGTAGGCTGGTTCATTTACTCTGTCAGAAGTATAGTTTGTTACCACACTTGGGAGACCTACTAAATGACCTTGCTCAATGGCTTGCACCATGTGAATACTATAGAGGCCATACTTTCCATAGCACAATGGTGTGACAATGGAGTTAGGAAGATGTTACAAAAAATTAAGGGATTATAATTTAGTGTACTGGCTTTGTGTGTCTGAGGATGGTTTAGGTCAATCGAAGCTTCAAGGTAAAAAATTCTACTCTCAGCTTCCCCACTATACACTTATCTATAGCATATTCATTTGTTACAAAAGCTATTCCAAGGCTTTTTTTTCTTGTAAGTGGGAAAGGGACAATTCTAACTCACCTTCTGTAATATTACTGGTAAAATGAGACCAAGTTCAGATGCAGACATTCCC
This sequence comes from Rafetus swinhoei, assembly GCA_019425775.1. Classification (NCBI taxonomy): domain Eukaryota; kingdom Metazoa; phylum Chordata; order Testudines; family Trionychidae; genus Rafetus; species Rafetus swinhoei. The sequence goes on from CM033436.1 coordinate 36,403,675, forward strand.
AGTGATCAATGTTGCAGTGTTTCAGGGATGAAAGGGATTGACTGAATCCATTACAAAGACAGGGGCAGGTATAAAGCTCAGATATGAACATTCCCAGAGTTTAAGGGCATTAGAATCTAAGATTTTGCTCAGATTGATCTCAGAGGATAGATTGTGTACTGTATACCATGTGCTTTTGGAAGTACTACAATACTACCATACCATAATACCATACTGCTAATACCATAACAGCAACAAAGGAATTGCAGGATGAAAATCATGGCATATGATTTGATAGGATTTGAAAAGGAGAACAAATATACAGTATTGTTATTTGTTAAAATTATAAATAGTACCTTGTGTTCACAGCATACATAACAACTAGTATCCCCTTAGATCATGACTACAGTATGAGGTTAGGTCAAATCAAATATGGTCGATTTCTGGGCACTAGATTTTGCAAAGTCAAAGGTCTGGGTCCTCACTATGAGAAAGTGAGGACATAGTCCAAAGTAGTGCATCCCCATTAGGGGAGCCTATCATCGACTCAGAGAGCAATGCTCCATGGGTAGTTTTGCATTCTGGGCTATGCTCCCAGTAGTGGTGGTCTCATGTTGTCAGTGTACCATAATGCAGTCGTCCAGTCCCCTCATCCCCCCCCCCCCCCCCTTGAGTGAGATCAATGTGAAGCAGTGTGAACCTTTTTGTGCCCTAGTGGCCCTGTGCAGATGCCATTGCAGCATGAACATGGATCCTGATTTGCAGCAAGACATACTGATGCTGATGTGTGCTGTAGTGCACCTAATGGTGCACTACTTCGAGAGCATACACACATATGGCTCCACCAGGAAGAGGAGGAGGACAAATCTCGGGTTGGCACTGCTCATGCAAGCCCTGGCACTGATGCAAACAGAGCCACCAGTCACGCCTATGAACACAGTGGTATGCTAGTTCTGGTGCCATGAGACAAGCATAGATTGGTGGGACCCCATTGTGATGCAGATATAGCTGCAAAACTTCTCTATGTGCAAGGCCATTTTCTTGGAAATTTGCAAATGGCTTTTCCTGACCTGAGGCACCAGAATAACTGAATGAGATCCACTCTGACTCTGGAGAAGAGTGTGGCAATAGCCCTCTGGAAGCTTGCAATGCCATACAGCTACCTGTCATTGGGGAATCAGTTCAGAGTGGGTAAATCTATAGTGGTGGCTGTTGTTGTACAAGTAGCCAAGGCAATCAATACTATTCTTCTACAGAGAGTTGTGACTTGGGGAAATGTGTCTGGCTTTGCCATGTTGGGGTTTCCTAAGTCCTGTGGGGCCATATATGAAAGGCACATCCCATGGTCTGCAGGCACCATTTAATTGAGAAAATCTCTGTTCACCAGCAACCTCCCACTGCAGCCCATGACCAGAAGGATGGGTTTCTTGCTGGCCCTTTCACACTGCCCAGAGCAAGGCCTTTCAGAACACAAGAAGATCCTGGGATTTCCAGACAGGTAAAATGCATGGACGTATCATTTAGGCATCTCATATGAATTTCAGTACCATCATTCACTGTTTATTACAGAACAGCTATTGTCCACAATGATGAAATCAGTTTCTGAATAATCATTCTCCCTTTGTCTCCTTTGGTACACTGAGAATATGCCTTATTCTTTTCCACTTTCTCCTGCCTCTCCATTTTTATGCTGGCACTGTTCTTGTCATGTGCAAAACTAGATGCTGATTTCCCGGACCAAACAGGAGTTGTTACCGTGCCTTTTCTTCCTTCAATCCCTCCAATGTCACTGAACTCTGATTCATCACCTTTAGCAAAAAATATGCAGGGATTGTTTCAAGTTCTCTCTTTCATCTGCCACAGAACTTCGTGAAGATGATTTTGATGTGTCTTGGTTGAAACTGCATGAGCTTGGCTACTAAAACCATCCTTTATCCCTGCAGGTAATACCTGAACAGATGTCTTTAATGATTTGTACCATCCTTTCTGTACTTGATGCTTTTATCATCTACTCTCGGCTGCATTGGGAGCTATGATGCTTCTAAGCAAGGACTTCATTTGCAGGGCTCTCTTTAAAACCATTTTTACAATAGGGGCAGTACAAAGTGTTTTTTTCCCCTCTCCTAATAAAGAGAGACAGCCGGAAAACATATTATGCATTACAAGACCACAGTATATGGTGATGTTTTTAAAAAACTCCTGTGGATTATATTTTAAAAAACCTGTGTCTAAGTATTTTCTGTATGTAACTGGGATAATTTCATTTGTGGTAACATATATCCTTATTTAAGACTATCTCAGTATTATTAGTAAATTGTATGCTTTTTTTCAGAAAGACTAGTTTTTGGAAGTAGCCTCAAGACTTTATTTCTTGATTTTAACGTATATATGTTGCATTTACCCTAAAGTTGTGGAATTTCTAATTCAGATGTAAAAACTGGAATTTCTGCAAATGCTAACCAAACTTTAATACAACACTGTTTTAGAGGCAGGCTGACTCTTTCAAAAGGAAGTACATCTCAGCCCACTTGTGATGCAGCTGATTTGCCTCTCTAGGGGTATGTCTACACTGCCACCCTAGTTCGAACTAGGGTGGCTAATGTAGGCATTCGAACTTGCAAATGAAGCCCGGGATTTAAATATCCCGGGCTTCATTTACATGTTCGAGCGCCATTTTTAAATGCCCGTAGTTCGAACTACCTGCCGCGGCTACACATGGCACGGACTAGGTAGTTCGAATTAAAGCTCTAATTCGAACTACATTAAACCTCCTTGCAGGAGGAATAACGGTAGTTTGAATTAGGAGCTTTAATTCGAACTACGTAGTCCGTGCCGCGTGTAGCCACGGGCAGGTAGTTCAACTACGGACATTTAAAAATGGCGCCCTTGAACATGTAAATGAAGCCCGGGATATTTAAATCCCGGGCTTCATTTGCAAGTTCGAATGCCTACATTAGCCACCCTAGTTTGAACTAGGGCGGCAGTGTAGACATACCCTAGGTTAAAGGAAGGAAGGAAGGAAGTCACAATCATATGACTAAGCCAGGTCTTTGGAGGGCTAGGAAAACAAGAGGCACCTGGACAGACAAAAAGGATTCCCAGCAGGAAACTGCAGGAAGAGAGAAAGAAAGTATCTCCTGCGGTGGTCTCTAAGGAAGTGAGCCATGGCAGAAACCCTTTTCAATCATGGGAGCACCAGCCTGGGTGCTCATTAAAACTTGTAAGGTCCAATGGGACAGAGAGCAGGTGATGTGGGAGGCAACTAGGTATGTCACCAGAGCTGCCATTTTAACCCTCCAAACAATTTTCAGCTTCCAAATCACTAAGCTTTAGACAGCCAGCATTCCATTTTAAATCTACCTGCCTCAGAAATATTCCCTTCTTTCCCCCCAAGCATGGAATTCTACCCTGCCCCCTGCACATGCATGCACACATGCACACTCACAAGAATGACACTGCCCAGGAGCTCAGTATGATCAGTATTTAGTTCAGCACAGCTGACAGGTTGAACATGTGATATCCTATGACAAGACACAGATTGCAACAGGAGTTCCAGTACTACTGAAAATGAAAGTTTCCCATCTGCTTCTAGCCCAGAGAGAAAGTGAGATAGTGGTATTATGTACAGAAAAGCTAATTTGATCATGTCTGAGGTGCTTTATATGTATTAGTTATATTTCTTTCCTCTGTAATCTAGAAAGTACCTGTCATTGAGTATGTTTTGTTCAAGTGATGCTATTGTTGCTATTTCATAGGAAGATGAGCTAATATGACCAGTTGCATTTACAAACTAAAATGAACATTCTGGTTCCTCAGCTATAGGTATTTCCTATTGCTCTCGATACACTTTTTCTATATGCTGACCGAGAACCTGTAATTCCATAGGCTTCCATGTGGTGCTGATGAGTACTCTTGATGACTTCAGGCTCTTCATTCGTTGGACTCCATGTGGCTGTTTGTAGTGGGCCGGAGTGGCCGCCCACTGACCCGGAGGAGGAGGAGTCCCTCCAGCCGCCATGTTGGGCTAAGGCTGACGGCTGACCCCGCCCAGTCACCTGACCGGAAGCCAAGGGGCGGGCCCAGAACTATAAAAGCCCAGGTAGCAGCCTCAGTCAGGGCTGAGCCTGCTGAGAGACTAGGGGCATCCCCTGGGCTCCCCCGCCTGGGAAGTGGGGACTGAGGCCTGGACAGGGTACCCGCCGGCCTACCTTCACTGACGAGGCCGAGGACACAAAGAGCCAGCCTAATCCTGTGCTCCAGCCCCTGCCCTGGAACCAGGAGAAGCGGCTTCTACTGCCTAGATCAGAGACGCAGCCCAGGACTCCCCCAGAGCCTGACCCTGAGGCCTGACCCAGCCACCCGACACTGCCTGCACCAGTTGCCCAGCTGAGCCCCCCGACCGGCAAGCTGCGGAGGACTGGGCCGGACCGCCCCAGTGGAATGAGACCCTCCTGGACTCCCTACCTACGCCACCCGACACCCAGGTACTGGCTGAGGGGGGAGAACGCAAGTGGCCCAGGGGTTAGTGGGGCCGTTAAAGGCCCCAAGGCCGGCGCGTTTCGGGCTGGATGCCCCGCTGAGCCCATAGCAGCCTGTCTTGCTGCTCATAGGGCCCTGGGCCAGGACACAGTGGAGTGGGTGGGCCTGCGCGCCCCCTGCCACCCACCTATGGGGTGGCAGTCTCCCCCCTCGCCGTTGCCACAGGCAACCTGTCTACACCCTTCCTGAACAAGGAGCTCCCCAAACCTGTGTGTTTGCGGCCACACCCTGAACCAGGGTCTGGCCGCCTCCCATGTGAACTGCTACGGTGATTGTTGCCCAGCCGGGACCAGGCTTAGGCCTTATTTACTGTGTTTGCTGCCCCACCCTGCTCCAGGGCCAGGGCTTATCTACGGTGTTTGCTGCCCCGCCCTGCTCCAGGGCCAGGGCTTATATACTGTTTGCTTGCTGCCCGCCCTGCCTCACGGCCAGGGCTTAGGTACTGTCTGCCATTGTAGCCGGCCCTGGCAGGGCCTTGAGACTATACGGGACTTCCTCCCGGTGACCCGGACCTGAAGTAAGGCCGGGCACTCGAACTGATTGCCTCTCACCCCAACCCGGAGTAAGGCCGGGAGTGGGACTATTTACCCCCTGTAGTGGGGCGGACTGGCCACCCACTGACCCGGAGGCGGAGGAACCCCTCCGTGAGGCCTACCAGCCTACACTGTTGTTCTCATTACTCAGGTTCTGCTGCTGCTCCATTGGAGTGGGCACAGCAGACATGCATTCAACAATGTTGACTAGAGATTGTGATTCTCCCTTTGATTCCTGCCTTTGGGAGTGGTGGGGGGGAGTGGGGTGGAGGATGCTGATCTATTTTATGTCTGTGGAAAGTGGCGTAGTTTGAGCTCATCCTTACCTTATACAGGAGGTCATTCAATAAGCATCTCTTCCCTTCTCCTCTGTACCAGTCTAGAGGTCTGTGCCTCAGACTAAACCCAGATAGGTGATCTTCCCAAGTCAATAGATGTAAAATTAAAGTGTACTCTTTCTCCCCCTGCCTTTTTCAACTGCCTTTTTCCTCCTTGGAAAAGAAAAATTTTCTACAATACTCTTGATATACGAGGCAGGAAATCTTATCCCATCTAAGGGCACATCTCTGGCAAACAGACTGAGAAAATATGAACACTGTTGATATAGGAGAAAGTCCCAGTTTGTATGTTTTGTAAAGGCTCCAGGGAACTGAGGAACTGAGAATATCCATGTGCTCAAACAATTCTCAGATGGAGCATTTCTGAAAACCCTTAAGGGATATGATCTAAGGCCAACGTTTGTACTGGAGATTGAGAGTCTGCAGGGATATGCAGAGATCAATGAAAGCATCACTGGTGGAGCAGACCCAAAGCTCACTGTGTTCACTTCTCTCAGCAGTTTGCAAAGGAAGAGTATAAATGAAGAGGGTAGGTCTACACTACAGCGTTATTTTGAATTAACTTATTTCGAATTACTTAATTCGAAATAAGATAATTCGAAATAATGCATCTAGACCCAAAAACTAATTTGAAATAGCGTTTTGCTATTTTGAAATAGCGCGTCCATACTGATTGGACGCTGGATCGCATTTAAGGGCAGCAGAAACTGGTTCCAGCAGGGCATCATGTCAGTAGTTGCTTTGTGTGGCTGCTGTCTGAGGCTATCTGAGGCTTGTGCTTCAGCCTCAGGGGACCCCCCGGAAAGCCGGTTCTCAGCTTTCCTGCTTGCTTGCCTACCTCGCAGAGGGACAGCAAAGCGTTTTCCTCTCCACCTGCTTCGGTCACTCTCCTTTGGGACACCGCTGCAGTCGGCACCATGGAGTCAGAGCTGCCCCTGGGCACTCTGGTGCTCATGCTGAACGTGTTGCTGCAAGCCTGGCAGCAATTGCTGGAGGCTGCCTGGCACCTTCTGCTGCAGGCCAGCTCCCTGTCCCTCCTCCTTTCCCCCAAGGGGGCCCTGGAGGAGAGGCGCCCGGACGCCAGCATGCCCCGCCGCATCTGGCATCTGGACACCAGTAGTGACTGATCGGACCACATCATCCTGGAGTGCTGGGGAGACCAACAGTGGACCCAGAACTTCAGGATGAAGAAGGACACCTTCCTGGAGCTCTGCGAGTGGCTCGCCCCTGCTCTGCAGCGATGGGACACACGCATGAGGCCCGCCATTCCCCTCCACAAGCGGGTGGCCATCGCCCCCTGGAAGCTCTCCACACCGGATAGCTACCGATCTGTCGAGAACCAGTTCAGCGTGGGGAGATCCACCGTTGGAGCGGAGCTCATGCAGGTATGGCACTCACCGGCCACTGGGCCAGGACGGGGGGCTGCAAGGAGGACGTGGGCTGCCCCAGGGAAAATGGGGGGGAGGTGGTGTAAGTGCCCTCCCTGGGAGGGGTCGGTCCGTCCCGGCTGCGTTACAGACCACCCGCGGTGGCCAGGATTGCAGCGGGGGTTGCTCCTGGCAGTGGTGGGGAAAGAACACTCCCAGCCACCCGGGCGCCCCAGTGACCCTTGGTTTTGTGTGTCTCTCTGCAGGTGGTGAAGGCCATCAACAGGGTGCTGCTCCGCAGAGTCGTCCGCCTCACCGACCTGGACACAGTCATCCAGGGGTTCGGTGCCCTGGGCTTCCCCAACTGCGGGGGGGCAATCGATGGGATGCACATCCCCATCCGTGCCCCAGACCACCAGGCCTCCCTCTTCATCAACAGGAAGGGGTACTTCTTGGTGATCCTGCAGGCCGTGTCTGACCACCGGGGCCAGTTCACGGACATCAATGTGGGCTGGTCCGGCAAGGCACAGTGTACCGCAACTCCTCCGTGTGCCAGAGGCTGCACGCCGGGACATTCTTCCCCAACCGCCACATCAGGGTCGGGGACGTGGACATGCCAGTGTGCCTGGTGCGGCATGCGGCCTACCCCGTACAGCCCTGGCTCATGAAGCCCTACACGGGACACCTCAGCCCCTCCCGGCAGGCCTTTAATGCCAAGCTCAGCAGGGCCCGCATCGTGGTTGAGGGGGCCTTCGGCCGACTGAAAGCACGGTTTAGGTGCCTCCTCACCTGCCTCGACCTCTCCCAGCAAAATATTCTTCATGTGGTGGCAGCGTGCTGTGTGCTCCACAATTTGTGTGAGAGGAAGAGGGAGGCTTTCCTGCCAGCCTGGATGGCAGAGGCTGACCGCATGGCTGGCCAGTATGCACAGCCCCGCACGGCTGCCAGGCGGGAGGCCCTTCGGGGGGCTGGCCGCATCCGGGAAGCCCTGTGGGAGAGCTTCCAGGCAGACGAGGACTGAAGTCCCCCTGGCGTGCCCCACTGGGGCATGGGGCCTTACATTCCTCCCTCACCTCCTTCCCCTTTCCCCTCCCTAACCCCCCTTCCTGATCTACAATAAAAACACCTGTGTTGCCACAAAAAAAGTCTTTATTTCACATAACTGGTGCAGGGGGAGGGTAGGAATGAGGGCAGGAGAGGGGAGGGGGGAAACTTGGGAGGAGGGAGCTGGAAGGGGGAGACAAGGGGAGGAAGGGGAAGGGGAAGCTCAGGGTTGGGGGTCTTGCTGGCTCTCCCGTCTTGCAGCACTGCGGGTGCGGGGGCGTCGGGGGAGAGTGGGTGTGGAGGGTGGGGCAGGAGGGACGGGGGGTGCGGAAGAAGTGGGAGGGGGAGCAGGTGTAACCCATGCACTTAATAGGGAGCTATCCCTTTAAGAGACCCCTGTGGGGGGAGGTAGGAGTGAGTTGAGTGTTACTGTTGCTGGGCAGATTTAGCACTCCATCCAGAAGCTTCTGGAGGTGGGTCCAATAATTGGGGTCAGACTTCATGAGCAAGCAGGCAGGGCAGATCCTTTTCTAAGGCCTGTGTGAGCTGGAGGAAACTAAGCCAGGAGCAGAGAACTGGCTGCTGTTCCTCACTCTGCAGCACTTAGCAGCAGGGTTTCTTTAAGTCTGTTAATCTGTGAGCTAACTGACTAGTTAAATCAGTGAGCTGCCTGCCTAGCAGTGACCATCGCAGAGGTAGAATCTGCCTGGACTCCAGCCGAGGATTCCCTACAAGCAAGTAGAGAGAGAGACTTCAGACTCAGCACATGGTGCAGAGTTGATATCAGAGGCACATACTGAGACTTTGGTGAACTAAATCTAAACTCTTGGAACCTCTCAGTCTTTTCCTACTATGTTTGTGTGGACTGAACTGTTCACAGTTCACTTCTAGTTTTCTCTTTACTTATGTTTAGTGTAATTATAGACATTATTTGTGGATTGTAAAATAGTTGTGTTCTGTTGTAAGAATTAGAATATTTGTTTTTTCATAAAATTTTATAAAGTTATTTAATTTAAATTCATTATGTTAGTTTCTTTTGGAACTTGAATGTAGGGAGGCTAACACTGGGCAATCCTTGCTGAAATTCCTAACAGACTAAACTCTGGGTCTCCAGTACTGCAGCGGAAGTGGGGGTTTCTTTAGACACTGGAGAAGGGCAGTGATGTCTGGCCCACTCAAGGTTACACAGGGGTGGGAGAAGGAGCAATAGATGGGGCGGCTGCAGGGGCTGGAGCAGCAGGAGGCAGCAATTGGTCCACCAGTGCCTGCAGGTGCTCGCGGAGGGCTTGGCCCTGCTCCCGGAGCTCCCTCAAGCTCTCCTGCCGCAGCTGCAGGTCCTCTTGCACCCACTGCTCCTGGCTGTGGACCTGCCGTCCCTGCAGGCGCAGCTGCTGCCTCTGAAACTCCTCTTGGTTGCGGGTGCGCCTGCTGGCCCGGCTTCAGGTGGAGGGTCCAGGCAGGGTGGTGTGTCCTGCACTCGCAGGTGCTGCGGCAGTGGTGAAACAAGACAAGTGGTCAGTTCTACTTGGGGACACAGTGGGTGAAACCCAGCCTCCCTCTGCAAGGCGAGGACAGCAGGTGTCCGCACCATCACGTCCTGCTATTCCCGGGAGTGTGAGCTGGCCCAGGACTGCACCCCAGCGCCTTTGCTGCCTATAGTGTGGTGTGTGTGGGGGGGGAGGGAGATGTGCCCTGCCTCTGTGTAGAGGGGGCGTCTGGAAGGGCCAGGTGCACGGTCTGCTGGCTGTGTGCTGGCAGGCTGGCAACGGGCACAGGCACTGTGGCCAGAGTCTGCCCCTTTAAGGGCTCTCGGGCTGAGGCTGGAGGCCAGCTAATTCGAAATAAGTGTCTACACAGGACTTATTTCGAATTAGCTGTTTTGAATTAGGCGTTATTCCTCCTAGAATGAGGTTTACCTAATTTCAAATTAATTTCGAAATAGCGGTTTGTATGTGTAGACAGCTATTACAGTTAATTCGAAATAACGTCTGTTATTTGATAGCAGCCTTCAACTTCCTGAAGGGAGGTTCCAAAGAGAGTGGAGAAAGGCTCTTCACAGTAGTGATAGATGGCAAAACGAGGAGCAATGGTCTCAAGTTACAGTGGGAGAGGTCTCTGTTGGACATTAGGAAACACTATTTCACTAGGAGGGCGGTGAAGTACTGGAATGGGTTACTTAGGGAGGTGGTGGAATCTCCATCCCTAGAGGTTTTTTAGTATCAGGACTTAAAAAGCCCTGGCTGGGTTGATTTAATTGGGATTGGTCCTGGTTTGGCCAGGGGACTGGACATGATTACCTCCTGAGGTCTCTTCCAGCTCTATGGTTCTATGATTCTATGAACTCTTTGAAAACTATCCTCATGAAATGTGCAGCCAAGGTGAGTTACTCACCTGAAATTCTGACCAATGGACATGTTATCACTATGTTAATCTACAGCCAGACAAACAGTTATGAGAGAAATCTTTTTCATTTGAAAAAAAGATACATTATTGCATTTATTTTAATTGTCTGGGGGGGGGAGGGGGGAAGATGATGGATAGTGAGAAAATTACAAGGCAAATATAGGCAAATGTAAAGATGTCTTTTAGATTTCCACCTAATAAATAGTAAAAGAGTAGTAATAGAATATTCATTTGTTAGTCCATTCATCAACAATAAATCTACATGCAGGAAAATACAGGCGTGAACTTCCACTTGTAGTACATAGACAAATCAAACTATCTCTAAATGTAAGTGGGAATTAATATTGCTCACATTTCTACAGCAAAATCAGCACATTTATTCATTGTTTGAACTTGCTGTGCTTATGACTCTCAAAGGGGTAAGCTGACTTCCAGTTTCATTTCCTGCATGGACAACTAGTGTCAGTTTGATTGCTAAATGGGTATTTAGTTTGTAATCAAATCTCTCCAGTCCATTTATGCAATCAGTGAAAACTGAGAAAAGTCTTTTTAGGGTCACACTGTATTTTCCTTCAGAGCATTTCTCCTTATCTTAATAACTTTGCCAATTCGATGTTTGAAATCTTTCTTGCAGGGCATTACCATGTATAGGAACATGGGAATAGGGGAGAATACTCTTCCTCTCACCCTCTCCCATGCAAACATCTCAGATCCTTAAAGAGGAAAACAAAAATAGCCTTTCTCTGTAAGTGGAAAATGTCATCTTTCCTATTGCACAATGTAACCTCCCATTGGACAGTGTAAACTTTATCCAGTTACCATTGGAATCATTTGATTTATTATAGAATTGATTATTTCTGTCCTTTAAATGGGACAGTTTTAGTTTTAGTTCTATTTTTTTTCTTTAGCTTCTTCAGCTCTGGCTCAGAGAAATCAGGAAATGCTGAGACAGAAGAAAGTCTAGAGATGGCACTTGTGCTGAGAAGACTTTGGTTGACATTCCTCTGCATAAATGTTTAAAGATCTGGGATCCAGGGAAGCCGATTAATTTTTCTGCCCATACCTCATACCTAACCCTAGGAAGATAAGGAAGCCAATAAAAGACAACACTGATACTTCTTTGTGTTTGCCTCATTTGGATCATCTATTTCTCACAACATACAAGATGTGACCATAGCCTAAGTGGTGAAAAGCAAACTTCGTTAGCTCTCCCATTGTGAAAGCCTCTCTGTTTTCCATGTGGTAGGAACTCTCTTTGTAACAATGGCATAAAAATGGATCAGACAATTTGTAGCCACACCCCTTCTGAGTGGAAGAATATGTTTTTCCCATCTTAATCCAGCCAGTCATTTATGATAATTCGGGTTCTGAGGATATTAAGGACCTCACACAGGACAGTAAGGATCTCACTATTCCTATTAATAAGAAACATGGGGAAGGCAGTTACCCAACTCACAGTGAACAAGAGTCGGATGAGAGAATTTCTGTTGGCCTGTCAATCTACTGTACATTGAGTTCCCTATTGACAGCTCTGATGTGTGAGTAGAAAAGATGAACCACTTAGCTGGGAGATGAACCACTTAGCTGGGAGATGTAGCCTTTCTAGAATTCCTCTCTCCCAAAGTCAGTAAATGATTAATATTGGAGGCAGAAGTTCCTTGCAGCACAGTGATCATTTGAGATGACAGTCCTCACCTGCACATACTGCTGATCAGGAAGTGTAGCCAATTCCCCTTTTCCTATCTGATTTTAATTTGGCTGATAGTAGCTGTCCATGAGCCATCATTTCTTCTGCCAGCTTCCACATAATAACCACACAAAAAGGAGAAAAGTCCAGGGAGGGAGGAGCTGAATGGATATGAGAATTAGGAGTTGGACATATGGAAGGCAAAAGCTCATGTGCATGTGCGTCTCTTTGCAACACCTCATTTTGGCTTATGGACAAAGGGGAATTTAGTACTTACATTTTCAGAAACCCTTTGACAAGGTTTCTGAGCTGAGCTACCTTACACCAAATCTCTAAAGCAAAGTAAGCTATCATGGGAGAAGAGGGAAGATCTGGTTAAAATAGAGGAGAGGAAGGGTAGGAATAAATAAATGGTGAGTTTTTCAGAATGGAGAGAGGTAAATAGCGGCGTTGCCATAAGTGCGGGAAGTAGGGGCTTTGAAGTGTTTCAGCACCCCCAGATTTTGTGCTTGGGGGACCCACTGCTGCACAGGCTTCCAGCTACCAGCTCCAGAAGCCGCTGGCTACTGGACTGATGGGCTCCATTGCCACCTGGGGTCTTTGCAGCTCTGTTACAGACCCTGGGGCCTTGACTGCCAATAATGTTGTCAATTCTCCTGGATCAGATGGACCAGACACCACTTCTGCAAACAACATCCAGTCCATCCATTCAGGACAGTTGGTAACAACCCTCAGACCTCCCCTAGCTGTGGCCCCAGCGTGAGTGGTGAGGGGTGCAGATGGTGTAAGGCAGCTCAGCACTCCCACCCTAAAAATTGTTCCAGGACCACTGGGTGTCCCCCAGTCATCCATACTCAGACCAGTACTGTCCAAAACATTCATAAATAATCTGGGAAAAGGGGTAAACAGTGAGGTGGTAAAATTTGCAGCTGATACAAAAGTACTCAAGATAGTTAAGTCCATAGCAGACTGCAAAACAGTTGAAAAGGATTACTGGGCAATAAAATGGCAGATGAAATTCAATGTTGATACTTGCAAAGTAATGCACATTGGAAAACAATTTCAACTATACATACAAAATGATGCACTATAAATCTGCTGTTACCAGTCAAGAATGGGATCTTGGAGTCACTGTGGACAGTTCTTTGAAAATATCCACTCATTTTACAGCCGCAGTCAAAACAGCTAACAGAATGTTGGTAATGATTAGAAAAGGGGCAGACAATAAGGCAGAAAATATCACCTTTTCACTAGAAATCAATGATACACTCACATCTTGAATACTGAGTGCATATTTGGTCAACCCATCTCTAAAAAGATATACTGAAATTGGTAAAGGTACAGACAAGATTAAAATGATTAGGGGAATAGAACAGCATCAATATGAGGAGAAATTAATAAAACTGGGACTTTTCATCTTGGAAAAAAGATAACTAAGGGAGGGAGTGACAGAGGTCTATTAAAATCATGACTGGTATGGAGAAAGTAAATAAGGAAGTGTTATTTACTCCTCAGAACACAAAAAAATCATCAAACGAGATTAATAGATAGCAGTTTTAAAACAAAGGGAATAATTTTGACACAATGTCATCCTGTGGAACCCTTTGCCAGAAGATGATGTGAAGGCCAACACTATAGCAGAGTTCAAAAAAGAACTAAATAAGCTCATGGATGATAAGTCTATCACTGGCTATTAACCAGGATAGGCAGAGACACAACACCAAAACCATGGCTTATGGGGATGCCCTGCCATTTCTCTACTCTGCCCTAGAATGAGAGTTAACATAGTTATTAGATTTCCTTAGTTATTAGGACGAAGACCAAACCTTTAGTCAACAATAAATCACTAATCAAACCACAGACAAACCCAGTCCTTTACATTTATATAACATCTCATTTTTCCAGAACTGGTATATTGCTTAGCTTGGCACCAGTTTTTGTCTTCCAGTAGGCTCATCTGTAAGAATCTATTTCCTTCTGTTTTTTTGTTCACCTATTCAACAATGGCATCCTCAGAGGTTCCCCAGTATGCAAGGAGCCTTGTATAGGCATAAGTATTTAAAAAGTAATGGGGAGTCAATTGCACCTTTTGGAGATTGGGGCAAGTGTGCTGCTATTGTTTAATGTCGATACAACATCTCGAGCACAGCAACATACAGTTCACATAAAAGGAAGACAAATTTGCCTTCACTGAAAGTGAATTAAAAAAAAAGGAGAGAAAAAAGATAGCTCTCCTGACAGATAAGGATTAGTGTAACTACTGCAAAGAAGTCATTCTTAGCTCTCATCCTGGAAGTAAACTGTTATGCACTTAAAATAATAGCTTTTGGCTTTTCCACCCTGTCACAAGCTTTGACTTTAGCAACATGTTTCAAAGAAGGATATTTCCTGAGTGCAGGGAAAGTCAGACTGAGTTAAAAATTAATCTGTACATGACAACTTGTATTACCTAATTTTTGCATAATGAGGTGGCTAGTCATCGTTGCTAGGGACAGAAATGATCCTAATCAAAGTAACTACATGACTCTCTTCTTTTTTGCATTCTTTACAAAATAAGAAACTCATTATAATTACTTTGGGTTCAACCCTGCTTTTAGAAATGCCAGCAGGAAGACATCTTCATGTATCATGTAAAATCATGCAGATTTGTATGCAAAATGCAGAAACAGACTTTACAGGAGTCACATATTCAAGAATTGGGTAGAGAACATTTGATGTTCCATGTATTATTTATACTGTTATTTCAGTTTACTTTTTAATTTGTGTGATATAATTGGAGCCACTGGAGAATGAAGTCCTGTCTAGATGTACAGAACAGGTACAACACAGATGCAGTGAGCAGCACTAATCTTGTGTGTGGGAGAGGGCATTTTTAAGACTTCTAGAATCAAGTAACATAATTAGAATTTGACTTCTGCATGGCAGGAGACAAGTTTGGTGAAGGTCAGGTGAGGATTTCTCAGCATGAGCACATAGGGCTAGATCTACAAAAGATCTTAGGTGACTAACTGCCAGTTCAGAAGCCTAAATCCAAAGTTAAGAGTCTCAAATCTCCTGCTCAATTGCCACCTATGCCTGTAGGCACCTAACGTCCCATAAAGATTCACTGGCATTGAGACTGGAACTTCATGTGCATGCCCTAATCACCAGGCTGTGTAGAATAATTCTTACCCTTTCTGTGGCCCAATGAATGTTTAAGTATTTTATATAGATGGAAACAGCTTCAACAGTAGAGACAAAGAGGGTATGTCTAGATTACACGCCTCTGCCGACAGAGGCATGTAAAATAGGCTACCCGACATAGTCAATGAAGCCGGGATTTAAATATCCCCAGCTTCATTAAAATAAAAAATGGCCACCGCGCTGTGCCGGCTCAGCTGATCATCGACACAGCGCAGCAGTCAAGATGCGGATAGGTCAACAAGGGGAAGCCTTTGTCGACCTCTCCTATAAACCTCGTTTCACAAGGCACAATGGAGCAGTCGACAAAGGCTTCCCTTGTCGACCGATCCGCATCTTGACTGCCACACTGTGTCGACGATCAGCTGAGCCGGCACAGCACGGCGGCCATTTTTATGTTAATGAAGCCGGGGATATTTAAATCCCGGCTTCATTGACTATGTCGGGTAGCCTATTTTACATGCCTCTGTCGGCAGAGGCATGTAATCTAGACATACCCAGAGAGACTTATTCCAAGATACCCTGTAGTTCAGGGGTTGAGGCAGGCATCTGGCAGGCCTGGATGTAGGTTAGGCAAAGTGGGGATTTAAACCCAAGTCTCCCACAACCAGAGGTGTGCATTAATTACTGGACTATTATACCATAACCAATGTCATGAGAAAGGCCTGACCTGGCATATCACAGGAGAGAATTGACCACTGTGAATCCTTACTGAATATAAGAACATAAGAATGACCATACTAGGTCAGACCAAAGGTCCATCTTGCCCAGTATCCTGTCTGCCGACGGTGGCCAATACCAGATGCCCCAGACGGAGGGATCAGAACAGGTAATCCTCACATGATTCCTCCCCTGTCACCCACCTCCAGAGAAACAGAGGTAATTCCTACTCATCCTGGCTAATAACCATTGATGGACCTAACCTCCACGCATCTATCTAGCTCTTTTTTGAACCCTGTTAAAATTCTAGCTTTCACCACATCCTCTGGCAAGGAGTTTCACAGGTTGACTGTGCGCTAAGTGATGAAAAACTTCCTTTTGTTTGTTTTAAACTTGCTGCCTATTAATTTCATTTCATTTCAGTGGAAGTAGGATCCTTCCTTCAACCTAGATCTAGCTAATTAACTCCTTCTAAAGACTCTCAGAGGGGTATCCATGTTAGTCTGTAACTTTAAAAATGAGTAGTCCTGTGGCACCTTAGAGACTAACAAAAATATATACAGGGCTCAGTGGTGGGGGTCTCGCCGGGCCAACAGTCTCCCAGCACAGCGGGTGCAGGGGCCTCGGCGTCCCCGGGGGGATAGGGAGGAGGGGAGGGAAGGTGAGGAGGGTGTGGAGGTTGAGGAGGGTGTGGAGGAAGAAGCAGGAAGGGGAGAAGGAGTGGGAGGAGGAGCTGTAGCTGGGGAGGCAGCAGGCGCTGGAGCGGCAGGAGGCAGCACGCTCTGCACCAGGCTCTGCAAGTGTTGGCAGATGGCACAACCCTAGGCAAGCAGCTCTCACCGGAACTCCCGATCTTCTTGCACCCAATGCTCCACGGTGTGGTGCAGGGCTCGCAGGGCCCCCAGATGCTGCTGTCAGTACCCCTGCAGTGTTCAGGTGGTCCTGCAGAGCCCTCGGGTACGGAAGCATGTCCCGGGCGGGGTGGTGCGCCCTGCACGCACAGCTGTTGCGGCTGTGGAGAAACAAGAGAAGTGATCATTTCTCCCTGGGGACACAGTGGGTGAAGCCCAACCCCCTCTGCGAGGTGAGGATGACTGTGCCCTGCACTGTCAGAGCTGATGTGCTTGCACAGAGGCCATGTTCAGAATGTCCGGCTATCCCCGGCAGGGATTTGGAGCAATCAAATTTTTTAATTGCTCCGCTCCAGCTCTGCTCCGGCACCAATAGTGACTGCTTCAGCTCCACTCTGACTCCACTCCGTGCTCCAACTCAAACTAATTTTTAACTAAATAAAAAAGTGCATACTGTAATTTTGAAAAAAACATTTTTATTCAGAGTTTTAAAACAATTTAAATGTCATCAACAATGATACAAACTAGAATCATTCATAATTCAATCTGTAAAAAATTATTGCAGCAATCAAGTCGTCTTTCATAGCCTGCCGCAGATCATTTAAACTTAACTTTAAAGCCAAAAACAGTTGCTCTACACTAGCTTGATTTGTTGGCATGCTCGAAGCAATTCTACAGGCAGCCTGAATGTGGTGTGGGTAGCTGTGAATGGCCTCAAAAACAGACTTAACTTTTAGCCTACCAATAGACTCCATCGCCTCACAATCTTCCCAGAAGTTTCTCTCGAATAATGCTTCATTACAATTATGAATCGCAGAAACTTTTCGAAGTCATCATCTTCTGAAGAATTGGTGCGTGAATTATCTCCATTTCCCTGTGATGGTTGAAGACGTCTTAGGGATGGATGCTCAAACAAGTTCAGAGTGGAGACAGAAGTTTGAGAACAGCCTGCTATTTCTGAAGGATGTGAACTTTCCAAAACCGCAAATTCGATTGTTGTGTTTCGTTTTCTTTAGCCTCTTTCGCTGAGTTCAAATGAAGCAATAGATTTGGTTTTTTGAGTCATCAAGCAATATCAAGGAGCCCTTCCTTTGCCTTTGGTATTTCCCTGGAGGTAAGAAGAATCCGATACCATGGGTCAACATAAACTCCAGCAAGGAGATGAATATTGTCAAAAAGCTTCTCTTCGTGTTTCTGCATGGAGGATAGAATTCCTTCTGCAATTTGTCCACCATTTTCTTGCAAGAATTTTGACAGTTTTCGCCATTCCTTCATTAAAACTCCCAGGGTTACATCGACAGCTTGAAGATTCACAGTTGTTTGGTTTGGCTTTGCCAAGAGGTCTCGCAGGTTCTTCACTTCATCCCATTCAGCTTTTGTTAACTTGAGTTCTCTTGTTCCAGCAGCAGCCACTTGTTCACAGCAAGATTGAAAAATGAGAAGCCAATCAATCATCACAAATGTTGAACCCCAGCGAGTCACAGTATCCAATGATTGAGTTACCCCATGTAGATCAAGCAGAACACTTTGAATACTTGGGGTTCGTAGTTTGACAACGACTTGTCAAATTTTTGCCAGAAATTTCTTCACGTGTTCTTTGTTCAGTCCATCCCAGATTGCCAACTGAAGAGTGTGAATACCACACCTCATCAGTTGGACTTTTGAGTCGTACTCATGAAGCCATGTTGGAAGTATGAGGCTAGGGTCATTAACCCATTGTGCAGCAGCATCCACGTTGAGTTCAATTTCATCCATTCTTTTAGTTCCTTCATCAGGCAAAATAGCTTCAGTTCTGTCCACATCCCTGTTCTCAGAGCTAGAAATGGTTTCATTGTCCTTGCTGAAATTTTTGACGGCACACGTTATGTTTGCTGCATTGTCAACGCAGATGCTCAGCACTTGCATTTCACTGATCCCAAATTTTTCTAAAATAGCTTTTACTTGACTTTTCACGTAGGAAGAATTGTGATGCCCTTCAGTGTTGATTATGTCCAAGGTTTTTACCATAGCTTTATCTTTTCCTTCTTCGTAGTACTGAGCATTGATTGCAAGGAAATTTCTGTTTCCACGGGTTGCCGCATCCATTTTCAGGTAGCACAATTTTTGCTCCAAAGCTTTCTTGAGCTCTTCGTGACCAGACTCAGCTGTGCTGACAACTAAATGGTGAACCGCATCGTGCCCCATCAAAACACCAAGCTGCCGACCCATTTCACCTGCAATTTTTTGGAATCCTTTGTTTTTTGGAATCCTTTGCCTGAAGGTAGTGAGCGGTGTTGAACTCAAGCAAACCATTTCCATCAGCCCTTCACAGAAAGTATTGGCATCCATGGTGACTTTAACCTTTGAGGACTTCAAATATGAGTCAAGTTTTGTTTGCTCAATTTTGAGTTTCTTTTCAAATGAAGTTCTGCAAAAAATCTTTTCTCCAGGAGTTTTCAAAGAGCCAGATGAACGTCGTTTAGCCCTTTCTGTTTTGCCTCATCTTCCTGGTCCTTTTTTGTAACCAGAGCCGCATAGTTTTCAGGATGGTTACGTATTACATGCCTCCAAAAGTTCAAACTTTTCACGGCACTTGCTTCATTTGTCTTGAAGCTACATGCTTTGAGCTCGCCATTTACTTCCTTTTCCACCTTGCACGTTGCCGATGTCTTCTTTGCTTTTCCCAAAAGCCCAAATTTGGGCTTTTCAAATTCAAAAGTAAAGACGTTGAGATCCTTTTCCGTAAATCGGATATCAATCATGGGGGGGCAGATTTGATTTTTCTATTGAAGCCATGGCCAAATCTTCTTGTGCTGCTACCGCATCCAAATGTTTCTTGTTATGATCTTCGAAAAGCAATGAACAAAAGCATTACATTTTTTTTATAATGTACCTGCTTGTGATATCTTAACCACTTAAGGTACTTCAAATTTATTTTGGATTTTCTGGACAAAAATGATCGCATTTTCTTTTTACACAAAATTATTGTTAAAGTATATTTTAATATTTTAACATGTTTCTTGCAATTTTAATGAAGTAAGAAGTATTTTAATATACATAATGAATATACATTTTTATTTATAAATTGCAAGTTAGCTTTTCTTATGAAATTTTACGGTAAATATATTCGAAATATTTTCCAAGTTTTTAATTAATATCTCAAAAACTTAATTAATATCTCAAAAAGCTTTAATATAGATATATCAATGAAATTTGGTATGTGCCGTAGCGTTAGTATGTACTATCCCTGTTCTACAACATTCATTGTTGGAAAGTAACGAGGCTACACATTACAAGGTGAAAATAAACACATACTAATCTAACTATCTAACTAATCTACGCGAGTACGTACTCGCCTAACCTTGGCACAAGGATCGGAGCAGTCTGTAGTGTTGCCGGATGTCTGATAATTATCTGATTCTTTAATAAATCATATCTCCAAAAAACTTCGTAATTTTGTATCTGTACATTAAATCTTGATTTTGGCCAAAATGAGAATAACTGACATATTACGTAAAGTGTTAAAATAGATGTTAATATCAATTGTTATACAATCTGAAACTTTTTGGCACCTTTAGGACTTTCTTGCTAAAATACCATTCATTTTGGATTGAAAATGAAAAAAAAAACCTGGAGCAGTGGAGCAGTCAAGATTTTCTGTGCTTCGGCTCTGCTGCAGCTCCCGGCTCTGCTCCAAAGCCCAGACCGGGAGTGGGAGCTGCCCCGAGACCGCACCCATTCCGCTGTGCTGTGTATAGTGTGGCTGAGGTGGGGGGGAGATGTCCCCTGCCTCTGTGTAGAGGGGGCTTGTGAAGGGAGGGCTGGCACTGCACGTGTTCACACATGCACAGGTTTCTGTGTGATCCGTGGTAAGTAAGGCCCAAGCGCGCAGTCCCTGGTCTCCCTCCCTGCCCCCCCCCAAGTAAGGGGACAGTGATGGCACTCACATGTTGTGGCCTCCCCAGATGACCCTGGTGACTCTGCTGCTGGGTTGGCTCGGGGGTCCTGGCGGCGTGGCACCCTCCATCTCAGCTCCTGTGGCTCCTCCTCCATGCCCTGGTCAGGGCCCTCTGCTCCCGGATCGGTGACCCCTGGGATGGCACAGACCATCCCGCCCCCCAGGATGTGGTCCTGGTCACCAAAATAGGGGCAGGAGTCTGCCCCTGTTGGGGAGCTGCCCCATGTGACTGTGGCATACTCCTGCTGTAAATCTTTAATTTTCATGCGCACCTGCTCCTGGGTGCACATGTGCCCTTTTGTGGCCATGGTGGCAGCTATCCGGCCATAGACAGCTGTGTTCCTCTATCTAGTGCGGAGATCATGGACGTTGGAGGCCTCCCCTCAAACCTCAATGAGGGCCATGATCTCCACACTAGTTCAGGAAGGCACCCGCCATCTCTGGCCCCAGCTGGCTCCTGGGAGCTGGGGGACTGGGTGGTGGACAACTGGCTGGCACTGGCTGCCCAGCTCATTGTGGGGCCACTGGGTCGGGGCAGCGACTGCTGGCAG
The DNA here is from genome assembly GCA_019425775.1 of Rafetus swinhoei. NCBI lineage: Eukaryota > Metazoa > Chordata > Testudines > Trionychidae > Rafetus > Rafetus swinhoei. Next base: position 36,424,744 of record CM033436.1, read on the forward strand.
GCCTGGATCTGGCACGTGTAGTGTGGCCAGAGTCTACTCCTTTAAGGGCTCTGGGGTTGGGGGAGAGGTGAGGAGTTTTCCTGGTTTGGCCCAGAGGGGCCACCAGGGGAAACTGGGAAGGGCTGGAGGCCCCCTATTTCAAAATAAGCGTCTACACAGTGCTTATTTCGAATTAGCTATTTCGAATTTGGGGTTATTCCTCGTTGAATGAGGTTTACCAAAATCTAAATAAGCGCTCCGCTATTTAGAATTAATTTTGAAATAGCGGTTTGGCAGTGTAGATGCTAGGAAAGTTAATTCAAAATAACGGCTGTTATTTCGAATTAACTTTGATGTGTAGATATACCCTACAGTGCCACAGGACTACTCGTTCCTTCTGAAGAGTAAGGCTTAGCTCACAAACCTCTCCTTGGTATTCCCATTGGCTAACTAAGGCTATGTCTACACTGCATTCCTCTTTCGAGAGATGAGGAAATGCAGCTGAGCGAAATTGCAAATGAAGTGCGGATTTGAATTTCCCGCGATTCATTTTCATAATCGTGTCTGGCCACTATTTCAAAATACCCTATTTTGAGATTAAAAAAATGCCGTATAGATGCGGTTATTTTGAAAGAAACCCCTTCTTTCGAAATAGCCATTAAACCTCATTTTTTAAGGAGTAAGGGTTATTTCGAAAGAAGGGGTTTATTGCAAAATAACCACGTCTACATGGCATTTTTTATCTTGAAATAGGGTATTTCGAAATAGCGGCCAGACATGATTATGCAAATGAAGCATGGGAAATTCAAATCCACGCTTCATTTGCAATTTCACTCAGCTGCATTTGCATTCCTCTCGCGAAAGAGGAATGCAGTGTAGACATACCCTAAAGCAACTGCCCACACTATATGCTGGCTTTCTTGAATTCCATATTTAGATGCAAACTCTCCCAATGTGTTGTATAGGTAGCCAACATGTCTAATTCCACGGGATGGCAAGATTAGGGCTGAATTAAGAAAAGGACATTTGTGGCTGCTGTCCAGGGTCCTGGGCTAAGGAGGTCCAGAAAAAGATTTCTGAGCCACCAAAGGTACAGCTCTTTTTGCAGGGCATCCATAGCCCAGAGCCCTGGGCCACAGCCACTACAGCCCCTGGGTTCTGTCCCTTTCTGGCTTTCTGCACCACTGTTCACATACCCCAGCTGGGCTAGAGCTGTGAGCATGGGGAAATTCCATCTGCAAACTGCCCTGCAATCACTTGCACACTCTGCCCCTGCAGCTCCCATTGGATTAGAATCATGGTCAATGGGAGCTACAGGGGGTAGTGTCTGCAGATGAGTGCAGAGATGTGTGCAGAGCCCTTTGCCCCCTCCCCTCCTCAGGGCCTATGCCACCAAAGAGGAGTTGTCCCCAGGTCTGGCCCTGGGTAGAGTGCCTAAACATTAGACCACTGAGCCTCACTGCTGTTGAACTAGTCTCTTAGTACAAAAATTGCATATGCATCTTCCATAAGGTTTAGATGTCTCTCCACTCACTTCAGTGGGCTTTCTACCATATTCCAGAATCCCAAATCCTGGGTACACTGGGTATTGTGTTGAGGTAAAATGTTTGGACCTGGGGATTTAGTACTTGTGCAACGGATAGTTAGTTGGAGACCACTTACCAGCCATGCTGCAAAAATTGCCTGTTTCTGGGCTTATTATGGTACTAGGTTTTAATGTTAATATTATAAAAAGTCACAGCTCTTTTCTCCCAGACGACATGTCTGTCCTCAGTCAAGCATGCCCTCAGCAAACCTGTCTTTTAATTAACTACTTAATGACCCTACAAACTATCTGAAAGTACTAAATATTAGCTGTTTCCTTGAATTAACTTAATTAACAAAAGTAAAGAAAATTTCTTCTCATCAAAACCTCGTCCCTTTAATTTGAAGCTGGTCTCAAAATGCTGCTTTAAAGGTAAGAAAATGAAAGAGAAGATTCTCCCTTCATTGTCTCTGGAAGCCTTCCAACAGCAAAGCCCAAAACCAAATATTCACGTTAACCTTTTGTTTAAAAAAAAAAAAAGATGTTTTAAGCAAATTAATTCAGGTTAACTCTGGAATGTTTCATGTAGTAAGAAAAATGAAAACTAGTGTGACTTGAATGCTCCCTTAAAACAATTCATTCATACACAGAAATGGTTACATCTGTTCATGTGGCATGTTATATTAGAAATATAAAGCTGCATATTTATTCTATAACTTTATTCTTAATTGCTATTTAGTCTTGCTTGACTTCTGATAAATTTTATTTGAATATAAATGTATTTTATTAAGGTGACATAATCATAGGTCGGAGGTTGATTTTTGAAAGAAAAACATCCTGAAAGCCCTGTATGTACTGTAATAACTCTCGTTACGCTATTTTTTTCAGTTTTGACAGATCTCTTAGAAAATGTAGCTGAAAGACAGGTTTCTGCTCCAGTATTTAAGAAACATCTAGCACAGCTATTGTTTTATACTGTGAGAGCCTGCACAATTATAAGCCTTGTAAGGATCCTGCTCATTTTACGTCAGATCTTGAGAGACATTTTATCAAAATGATAATAAGTCTTGACAAAGTTATAGGAAATCATTGTTGTCTGAGGATTTCATTATTAAAAAGTTGATTTACTATAATATATGTTTGTCACTGCAAAAGATTTTGTAACAATTTCATGGATCTGTCTATGATGCACCCATTCTCAGCCTAGCTGAGGTATAATCTTGTACCACTAAGTTAATGGCAGTTTTGTCTCTGACATCAGTTATCTTGCCAGCTAGGATATGAGCCCATACTAAAATATCAAACTATTCTCATGCTAAATCCATCTGTAATGTAAGTTGTTAAAATTAAGGTTATTCTAATGAATAATATATAGGCATATTAGCACATTTGAAAAATATTTCTTTATCATTTTTATGTAGGAGGCTAGGACTGATTGCGTGCAATGTTCTGAAGATTAACAATGTAGATCAATAGAAATTTATTAATTGTGAAATCACCACTGTTAGTCTTGTCATTAAAATCATTTATGTATGTGGCATTGTATTATTCCAGTTTACTAGTGTATAACAATGTTGCTAGGTATTTAGCAACTTCTGAACAAGGTTTATTGCTGTGTTTAGTTTTAAGTTTTTAAAAATGATCACTTAGAATTGAGTTTAATAACACAGTACATACTTACTGTTGTTTCATCTTAGCTGGTAATATACTGAATATGGCATGATATCAAAATGTCATACTTTAACTGCTTCACTGCTAATTTTCCATTTCAGCCCCTGGCTGAACCTTGAATTGCAGCAACCTTGAATTAGAATATCATTTTGTCATGGTAAATATACAAAGCTCAGTGTGGCTTGCCTGAAATACCTGACACATTAAGGGTACGTCTAGACTACAACCCTCTTTCGAAAGACTTTTGAAAAAGAGATCCACTTTTTCAAAAGAGAGCACCCAGGCAATCTGGACGCTTGCTTTCGAAAAAGCCCAGTTAGCGTTCTTCCTCGTAAAATGAGGTTTACCACTGTCAAAAAAAACGCCACGTTCTTTCAATTTAATTTTGAAAGAATGCAACAGTAGTCTAGATGCAGGTGAAGTTTTTTCAAAAAAAGGCCACTTTTTTGGAAAAAACCCTATAGTCTACACATAGCCTAAGAAAGTGGTTTGAGGTGGCTGATAAGCTTGAAAATAATTCTTTTTTTAGACCCAAAAGTCAAATTCTCTGCTTGTGTAGCTTTGCACATTTTAATTGACTTCAGCCTATTTGGCTTGATTTTGCTTGTTTGGAATTATCACAATCATGCTGATCTAGCATTTATAGAGTGTTTCACACAAGTGAATCACAAAGTCTCTTAGTTCCTGATTGTTTGTTTTAAATTGGCCAGGGATGGTGTGCAACCCCAATACTGATCCTGAAAGGCTTAATGGAACTTGAAGGCTTAATTAGTGCTCCTGGTTGCACCTAGCGGATTGGCCTGGCCTAATTGAAAATGAGTCCCATAAGGGCGGAGCTGAGGGCTGCTATTAAGAGAGGAAGCATAGAGTGAAAGGGGGCTATAGAACTCGGAAAAGAATGCTGTAGTTCCTCTATTGGCAGTAGAACAAGCAGTAGGACTGAAAGAGAAGTGTAGGGTAAGATTTGATCTCTAGAACATTTCCAAGCAGACAACTTTAGTTGCCAGGAGAAGAGATGAAGAAGCTACTGTACTGGAGAAAAGCAAGCTCCGGCAAGACCCTATTCCAGTAAGGAATAGAGTACAGGGGAAACGTAAAGAGGGGCAAAAGGTCAAGCCTAAGGAAAGTAGAAGTTTGATATCTTCAGTTAGAAGACTGTAGGGAGCCCTGTGAACCTGGGCCAGAAAAGGAATCTGAAAGGAATCTGAAAGGAACACAAGAATTCAAAATGATGCTATAAGAAATGCCATCTGATAGGCTGAGTTAGGCAAAAGCACAGGGAAGTAGTAGGGGCCAAGTCCGATACTTTGACATATCTTATCTTATCACTGCAAGGTCCTTGGGCTGGAACCCACAAGAAAGAGAGGACTGGGAATCCCATACAAGCCACTGGTATGAAGCCCTCAAATCTAAGGGGATAATGATTTTTGAAAGCCCTGAAAGAGAAGGGTTTAGGGACCATGGGGTATAGAAGTGGGGGTTTGAAAACCTGACAATAATTCACTGTATTATATTCAGTGGCATTTTGTTATCCTGTAAAGAGTGAGCCTACATGTGACTTCGTTGGAGAACTGACTCAACAGATGAATCTCAGCATGGGAGGCTGGACTGAATAAGACCTCAAGATCCCTTCCAGCCCTCCATTCCTGGGGGCCCCTAAATGCCCTAAATAATGAGAGCCTGCTATGAGAGTCTGCCATTGGTGAGTCCAACACCTCTTTAACACTGACACTTGATAGTCTTATGTCCTTATTCTCATCTCTTTCTCAAGTGAAGGGAATCCACTGGGAATGCAGACAGGGACAGTTTCACCTTTCCACTATGTTCCACTTTTTGAACTTCTCTTCTTTGATGGTCTTGTCTGTCTTCCCAAGATTTTCCCACTACGGGTATGTCTAAACAGCAAAGTTATTTTGAAATAATAGCCCTTATTTCGAAATAACTTTCCTAGAGTCTACACAGCCAAACCACTGTGCGCTTATTTTGAATTTGGTAAACCTTATTCTACAAGTAATAACACCAAATTCAAAATAGCTATTTCGAAATAAGTGCTGTGTAGACACTTATTTCGAAATAGGGGGCCTCTAGCCTTCCCAGGATGCCCTGGTGACCAATCCAGCCTCAACCAAGAACATTTCTCTCCTTCCCCCGCTCCCCGGAGCCCTTAAAGGGGTAGACTCTGGCCACAGTGCCTGTGCCAGCTCCAAGCCTGCCAGCCCAGAGCCAGCAGTCACTGCCCCTGACCCAGTGGCCCCAAAACATGGGCCAGCAAGCCACAGGCAGCCAGCCCTCCACCGCTCCCCAGGACCAGTCTGCCAGCTCCCAGGAGCCTGACAAGGCCCGGAGGAAGCGGGCGCCTTCCTGGTCCAGGGTGGAGATCAGGGAACTTAATCAGGTTTGGGGGGGATGCCCCAAACGTCCATGATTGCTGCACTAGATGGAGGAATGCGGCCGTCTATGGCAGGATAGCTGCCAGCCTGGCCACCAAAGGCCACATGCAAACCCAGGAGCAGGTTTGCATGAAAGTCAGGTTGGTCCGGCGAGACCCCCAGCCCTGAGCCCTGAGCTTTCCCTCCCTTTGCTTCCCCTTTCCAGTTCCCTCCTCCCACGTTTCCCCCTCCCCTCTCTCACCCTCTCTTCTCCCCTCTCCCTCCTCCTTTCCCCAGTCTTACCAGAGTTTCATTCCCTCCCCTCCAGTTTTGTTAAATAAAGAGAGTTTGTGTTCATGAAAATATGTGTATTTTATTTGACATCAGGAAGCGGGGTTAGGGAGGAGTAAGTGGAAGGACGTGAGGGAGGAATGAGGCACAAGCCCCCAATGGGGCAGACCAGGGAGGCTCTTAGTGCTCCTCAGGGTGGAAACTCTCCTGGATACTGACAGCCCCCCGATGGATCTCCCGGATGGCAGCCTGCAGAAAGTGCAGCCAGACTCGCAGCAACGCTTCCAAGAGAAGCACCAGAGTGCCCAGGGGCAGTTCTGGCTCCATGTTGCAGAGTGTTGTGTTGTCCCAAGTGAGGGCAATCAGAGCACGCAGAGACAAAATGTTTTGCTGTCCCTCACCGAGGTAGACAAGCAAGCAGGGAAACCTGAGAATTGGCTGTCCGTGGGGGTCCCTTTAAGCACAGACCTCAGATAGCCTCAGACAGCAGCCCCACACAGTAAGTCCTGACCTGGTGCCCTGCTGGAACTGGTTCCGGCCAGACTTAAGTGCGATTCAGAGTCTATTCAGTGTGGACGTGCTATTTCAAAATAGCAAAATGCTATTTCGAAATGTGTTTTGTGTGTAAGCTATTTTGAAATAACACTGTAGTGTAGACATACCCTAACTCTCATTGCTTCTTCAGAGTCTTATTTGGAGGGCCATTGTTCCATTGCAGGTCTGTCTTCATCTGGGTGCAAGCTCTATGGGTACGTCTAGATTTGGCTACCCGGCATAGGAAAATGAAGCGGTGATTTAAATAATCGCTGCTTCATTTAAATTTAAATGGCTGCCGCGCTGAGCCGATCAGCTGTTTGTCGGCTCAGCGTGGTAGTCTGGATGCTCCCCAGTCGACATCAAAGGCATTTGTCGACCTCCCAGGTAAACCTCATCCCAGGAGGCATTTTCCTATGCCGGGTAGCCTAATCTACATGCCTCTGTTGCCAGAGGCATGTAGTCTAGACGTACCCTATGAGTGGGCCAGGAGAGCAGAGCAAGTTCTGTCAGATTTTCTCCCCTCCCTAAACCTGTAGACCAAAGAGAATAATTTACTAAAAAATGAAGATTTCTGTGTTGGTGCTGCATGTCTTTGTGAGCTGATGGATCAGTTTAGTGCTATGGGGGTTTAGGAGGTTAGAAAGCTGTGCTGAGCCAAGTCAATCAGTCTTAATGAGTAGGCTCTTCTTGTTTGTTATAGTCAAATGCTTTCCTTTCCAGAAACGCTTGCTTTATAAAAGTAAAATGACGTTTATACTCTATCTTTTTTTGTTGGTGCAGGTGCACCATTCAGTTTCCATTTGGAGCTTCTAACTATGTCAGCTATCATAAAAGCCATTTTTAGACATGCCATAGGCATTTTTTAAACAGGTGTTGGATGAAGAAGGTGACTGTAGAAGGAATTTCTATATGAATGTTTATATTGTATAATGCTAATAATTGTGGGCCAGAACATTCTGATACTCTGTGCCTTCATGCAGATGCCCTTATGAATTAAAATTGAAGCATGAATAATGAAGATTAGTATGTGATATATGCTGTCTCCAGAAATAGCTCTACATATGTTTTTCAAAGATTTTTCAATAATGAGTCAGCAGCTCTTGAAGAAAACTTATTTCTCAGAAAACAAGCTAGTCAGCCAACTGTGCCAGAAAAATAATCAGGATTTTGAAGTTTCTATCTTACTGCTCATTTTAAGAATAAAAAATTCAAAGTAAATTTTAACAATTTTCACTAGCATTTGGAGACAGTATATTTTAAGATAAAAATGTTAGAATTGTGTATTATTCAAATAGTAGTCAAATATATAAAATTCAAGATATAATTTAATTTTCAAAAACCTAAAGTGACTATATACACTTATTTTTTGATACTTTTGTTGCCCATACTACCTAAGTAGTTAGCCAAAATTCCAGGGCCTTGCAAAATCCATCCTATTAGGATAATGTGATATAAATCAGATATATTCTTGATATAATCCTATTTATAAAAAATATACACAAAGTGCTGTTTCCCTGAACGCAATAGACACCAAGGACAAGAGCCAGGTTTCTTATTGTCTACACAATAGGATTACTTTGGAATGCATATGTTGCTCAGGGGTATGAATATTTTACACCCTTTGTGATGTGGTTATACCTACCTAAACGCCAGTATAGACAGTGCTATGTTGGCAGAATAGCTTTGCCCATTGACAAGGTTACTACCTCTCATGGAGGTGGATTAACTCAGATGACAGGAAAACCTTATCCCATAGGAGTAGAACATCATCCTCATTAAAGGATTCCAGCTGCAACAGTGCAGCATTTTAAGTGTAGAAGTTGTATTACAAATTCCCAAGTCTGTCTCTTCAGTGAGTTCTATCTCCAATACATTCCATATTTCTGCTTACTCATAGGGTCATTCAGACTCACAACTTTCTCGTAGCTCTCTCTATGTACCTCCAACACGTGTATCTAGACTACAGGGTTTTTCCAAAAAAAGTGGCCTTTTTCCAAAAAAACTTGCCCTGTGTCTAGACTGCTGCCACGTTCTTTCGAAAGTAAATCAAAAGTATGTGGCAGTTTTTTCGACTGTGGAAAACCTTGTTTTACGAGGAATAACGCCTTTTTTCGAACATGCTCTTTCGAAAAAAGGTGCTATGTAATGCAAACTGTGCTTTTTCGAAAGAGAGCATCCAGACTACCTGAGTGCTCTCTTTCGAAAAAGCGGCTTGCATTTTCAAAAGTACTGATTGTAGTCTAGATGCTCTTTTTCTAAAAAGATACTTTCGAAAAAGCCTCTTTCGAAAGAGGCTTGCAGTCTAGACGTAGCCATACAGTCTACAACCAGTATCTTAGTCCCTGTACTTGCAACCATGGAAAAACCTCCTAACTGAACCCTGACCATGTGGCTTAGTGCCTTGATGGGAATCCCACCACCACGGCTGTCTTCTTTTAACCTAAAAGAAGATGTTCGACCAACTCATTAGCTGCGATGAAGCCTGTGATTGTCTTGGGGTACAAGTTCAAACTGCTTGCAGCCATTGGCAGCTTTCAGCATAGTGTTGTAGTATTTATTTTACAAAAGAGCCTTGACTTTAGAGCCCACAAGTTAGGGCCCCATTCTGCTAGGCAATGCGCACCCATATTAAAAATGGTTCCTTTGTAATGCATTCTCAGCACTTTACTGAGATCAACAGAGATAACCCCCTTTCCCGGTACAGTGCTAGAGCACAGTCAGCAGGGTTCCTTGCTGGCAAAGGAAAGTGCCTATGTGGGTCTTACTGTGGGATGGGTGCCTCTTAATTCAGACTACTAAGGCAAGGTAACTATATATCTTATACTAAGCTTATGCTTTTGAGTGTTCAACCTATCAGTACTGGTGCTTCAGGAATGTGCCACTGCTAATTTGATAATGGGCAGTTTCTCTTTTGATGGTCTGCAGTCCAAAGCCTCCTACATTTCAACCTTAATTATGAACTTTAGGCCTAGCTGCTGCATCTTGCATGTGTATCCAGTTATGGGGAAGTTAACTCCCACTTGGAATTCCATCATCTTTTACTGAATTGGTGATAACATAAATCTTATCTGGCTACTTGTGCTAATGAACATGCATTTGGAATGTATCCTCTGTAAGCATTAGCGTGCCCATTTCAAATTCATATTCCAAAAGCATCTGTGAATAATAAAATCTAATTATATGAAAGTTTGCAAAAAAGGGGACCCAATAGGCACGTAAACACAACTGAAAACAATAAAAATCTAAACAGGCAGTTTTGTAGCTCTCCCCTATTTCTAATTTGCACAGCTGAATGTGAGCCGGGATGCTCCTGCTCATTAACTGCCTTTTTTGTCTGGATATGTGCAAGAGGAAGAGGAGGGTGCAGAGCAACTTTCCTCCCTCAGGCTAGTAGCTGGGGACAATCACAGTGGTTCCCCGAGCACCACAACTGTGTGGGGATAGCACTGCCAGCTGTTAAGTTATAGATGTTTAGACATATACTTTAAGAATTTACGTATATTCTGACCGTTTTGCTAATTACAGTGTTATATAAACAAAGAATTAAAATCACAGTCTATCTGTTTATGATAATCTGAGCCCTTGCTCTTACGCTAAGGCTTTTGACTAAGCAAGCAGCGGCATCCATAAACTGGTAAACATACAGACATGCCCTGACACATTCCAAACCATTCACATTGAAATCATGCCATTTGGGGCTGTTAAAAGAGATTCCATCTATCAACTCCAGATAAAGGGAAGAGCATAGGAGATTTAAAGAAAACATAGGTTGATAGCTGTCTGCCTGGCAAGGATCAACCTACCAATAGTTGGGGTTGTGAAATTCTCATTTCTTTAGTGTTTTGTTATTATGTTCCCCATCTGTCTGCTTCTTTGATAGTTTCTATCTGCTATATAATTAATTTTGCTGGGTTTAAACCAGTTAAGATGATGGAATATAATTGATTAGATAATCATTAGGAGCATGTCTACTCAGCAGGGCAAAAGTCGAAGTACGATATGCAACTTCAGCTATGTCAATTGCACAGCTGTAAATCGAAATAGCTTAATTCGGCTTTTGGCACTGTACAGCTGGAAGTTGAAGGAAAAAACCCCTCTTCCTTCAATTTTCCTTACTCTTCATTAAATGAGAGTTACAAGAGTTGGAGTAAGAAGTCCTCCATCTCAACATTATTTCAAAATAAAGGCTTACTGTGTAGATGTACATTTTGTTATTTCAAAATAACTTCAGTTATTCGGAAATAACTCTGCTGTGTAGATGTACCCTAGGATCGGTTCATTAAATTTCAATAGAATGGCTAGTTAAAGTATATCTAATCTTGTGACTTGTCACTGAAGGCAAATAGAAAGTAATTTGGGAACAAGAGGGAAAAAAGAACCGAGATTCATTGTTGCTGAAAGCTAAACCCAATAAACATTAAATCGTTTGCATCTCCAGACTTTGGGTATTGCAATTCTCTGTTCATGCAGGTGTAAGCAGGATCTGAAACACTGCTTCCAATGGAGCCAGCTGCCCTGCAAGGATTGAATTGTTGATATGGAAATACAGCTCATGCTGGAATGGGAAAGGAATCTGGGTTGTGGTTATGTACATCCAGTTCAGTCAGTGCTCTAGGCCTGATGGATGGACAATTTTTAGAATGGAATGTGGTATATTGTAACTAATTTGGCTGTTGTGGGGTCACAAACTATGTTAACCCTAAATGTAGGAATTGTAAAATATGACCATCAGTGCTTGCCGGAGAGACACTGTCATTGTAAAGAGTCTCAGGTGGAAAAGCTTCCCCCCTTCCAGACTCAAGTGGACTGGTTTTGGGGGGGAAGGAGCTTTAATCAGCCAGCTACATGCCCTCCAGGCATGAACTGTGAGACTGGCTCCATCTGTTTCCTTCCCCCTCTCTTGCCCCTCCCCCCCATTCTAAGGATAGACTTAAACAGACTCCATAAGGAGTCTCTTTATTATTTTGAAATATTATTCCAGTGGGAGCTTGAATCTTTTGGCCAGCCTAGAGAAACTGACAAAAAAGCTGAAATCACTAGGTTTGGCCCAGAGACAAACCCATCATGGAAGCAGACGCAGGTGAACAGCGGGACAGCTGGCAGGAGCGGCCAGCAGGCGGCTGGCAGAAGCTGCCAGTGGGCAGCTGGTAGGAGCAGTGGCAGGTGGCTAGCAGAGCGGCTGGCAGGAGCGGCTGGCAGGCAGCCGGCAGCAGGCAGCTGGCGGGAATGGCCAGCAGGCGGCTGGTGGGAGCAGTGGCAGGAAACCAGCGGAGTGGCTGCTGGGAGCAAGCAGCCAGCGGGAGCAAGCAGCCAGCAGGCGTCCAGTGGGGGAGGCCAGCAGGCAGCTGGCAGGAGTGGCCAGTAGGCGACCAGCAGGAGCAGCCAGCAGGCGGCTGGCAGGAGCAGCCAGCAGGGAGGCTGGCGGGAGTGGTCGGCAGGCAGCCGGTAGGAGCAGTGGCAGGTGGCCAGAGGGGCAGCTGGCGGGAATGGCCAGCCAGCAGGGTGGATGGTGGGTGTGGTTGGTGGACAGCCAGTAGGAGCAGTGGCAAGTGGCCAATGGATTGGGTGAGACGCTCCCTATTCTCACCTCTCCCAAGGGTGGGAGGTGAGCTCTGAAAATCACCTCAGAACTCTGGTCTGCCCTGGCCAAGGGCAGCAATTGTGAGTGGAGTGTGGGGAAAGGTTGGGCATGTGAATGGGACACTTACATTACTGGACTTGTGAGCCTAAGAGGCAAAGGAGATTGCTCAATCCACTTGCACGGAGAAGTTCACTCGTGGACAGTGTTTCCAGGGATATCTGACCACCTCTCTTTATTCTCCCCAGCTGGACCAGCCATGACTGTGGGCTGATCACCACCAGGCAAACCAGCCTCCTGACCATGGGGGAGTTGCAGGCATCAGAGGGTCCAGGAGGACCTGATGAGGGAGTACGTGTCCATCCTCCAGGATGGCCAAGAAGGTCTGGGATGACGCACAATGGCAGGCCCAAATGTGGACTAATCGGCCGAAGCAGGGCTGCAACATGTGTGCCACCATTTGGGAGATGATGGCTTACCTGGCTCCTGTCCCTGCTCCTGGCCCCGTTCACCCTGCCATGCCTGCTCCCACTCCAGCCTCCCCTCCTGCCTATCCCCCTGTTCTCCCTGAACCTCCCCACCCCCAAGGTTGCCGATGTCCCTGGACCCAAGATGAAACTACCATCCAAACCATGCACCAGTCTTAGCCCTAGCTCTGAGCCTCTCCTCCCCGCTCCAAGGTTCTTGCCCCTCTCCTCCCTCCCCATATCCAGGTTCTTAATCCCCTTCTCCCCAGTTACTTTTATCACACACAAAAAAAGACTTTTTAACACTAAACTATTGGTTTTATTGACTGTACAGGGAATGGGGGAAGGGAGGGGTTATTGTGGCAAGGCAGAGAGGGGCAAGGCACAGGCCCCTAGTGGGGAGGCCCTGAGGAAAGTTAGTGGGGTCCTTTAGAGAAACTCTCCCTCAGAGCCTCCCGGATGTGCCTCCCCAGTTGATGGGCCTGCCAGATGGCAACTGTGCATGGCTGCTCGAAGGCCATTCCCTCCCAGCCAGCCTCTGTTACCTACCCCAGAAGAAAGGTCTCCCCCTTCCTCTCCACAATGTTGTGGAGAACACAAGCGGAGACTACCTGGAGGATGTTGTGCTCCCTCACAATGAGGTGGGTCAGGAGGCACCTGAACCACACCTTCAAGCACCCAAAGGTGCATTCTGCCTGGATGCGGGCCCTGCCCATGCGGGAATTGAAATGGTCCCTTCTTGGGTCCAGGTGAATGGTGTACGGCCTCATAAGCCAGGGCATGAGGTTGTAGGCTGCGTCCCCCACCATGCACAGTGGCATCTCCACATCCCTGACCCTGACGTTGAGCTCAAGGAAGAAAGTGCCGACCTCCAGGTTCTGGTAGAGGACTGGAGTTTCTGAACACACGGGCATCGTGCGCCCTCCCCGACCAGCTGACAAAAATGTCTCTGAACTGTCCACGATGGTCGACCAGGACCATGGAAAAATATTCCTTGCAGCTGATGTACTGGATGGCATAGTGTTCTGGGGCATGGAAAGGGATGTGGTTTCCATCTATCTACACCCCCTCTGCAGTTGGGGCAGCCCAGGGTGGCAAATCCGGCCATGATGGGGTCCAGGTCTCCCAGATGGATGACCTTGCACAGCAAGATGGTGTTTATGGCCCTCACCACTTTTATGGCAGAAGGAGACAAACAAACACACAACACACAGAGATGTCTCCTTCCTTGTGCGGAAGTTATGGAGCCACTGCTTTTATCCCATCACTCTATCACCAGCTGGTCCCACCAGTTGGAACTGGTTTCCAGCCTCCAGAAGCGTCTCTCTACCATGGGGTGCAGTTGCAAGGGCATTGCTCCTGCACACAGGCAGAGGTTCTCAAAGATGAGCTCTGTCAGGCTCATGTACAGCCATGAAGGCAGCCTGCAGAAATTGCTGCAGAAACTGCAGCACAGCAGTGTGGGCCATCACATGCCCAGAGGCAGCTCAGGCTCCATGGCAAGGAGTGCTGTTGTGTCCAAAAGCAGGGCAATCAGAGCATGCACTGCAAATGCTTTGCTATCCCTCAGAGAGGTAGGCAAGCAAGCAGAAGAAGCTGAGAAACAGCTGTCCAGGGGGAGCCCTTTAAGCACGTGCCTCAGATAGCCTTAGGCAACAGCACCTGGAAGCAACTGCTGACCTAATGCCTACCTGAACTGGTTCTGGGTGGCCTTAAATGCGAGATAGTGTCCAATCAGTGAGGATGCTATCTTTCAAAATATCACATCGCTATTTTGTTGTGCTTTCGTGTGTAGACATGCTATTTTGAAATAAGCTTTTCTGGAAGATCTCTTCCGGAAAAGCTTACTCCGAAAGAAGCGTGCAGTCTAGACATAGCCTATGAAGAGACAAAAGGCATAGCTTATCACTCTAACTCCAAAAGAGCATTGTATTGGTTTAAATTAAAAGTAGAACAAGTGAATTAACACAAGGTAGGATTTCACATGATTTCCAGTATAAAGGACAGAGTAAGAAATAGTTACAAGCAAATACTAGAGACTAAAACTTAGTAGAGCTATTTATTTTTTATATAAACCTCATTTTAATAATCACATTTCTTTGACTGGGGTGGGATTAATTTATCCAAGCCTGGAAGAGCAATTGCAGACAAAACCAGTTTGGGAAGCTGATTCAAGACATAGTCAACTAGATTTGTAGTGTTAACTTTGGAGAAATGTGTAATTGGAGACCATGATGTTCTCAAATTGTGCAGAGAACATTGCAATGGCTGAATGCACAGAGAGACTGTTGGTGTATTGAATGGTAGAAAAGTATAGTCATGTTAGTCTGTGAATGTGTCCAAGCAAAATAAAGAGTGTGTGCTAGGTGTAAAAAGAATTTTATTATCAGAAGAGAGGCAGGAGTAGAGGCAGAATCTCAGGGTGGAGTAGATGAATGAGTCAACACTTTTCCCTCTCAGATTTCATTAGGACTTGTAGGATGTGTCTACATTGGCACCCCTTTCCGAAAAAGGGATGCTAATGAGACACTTTGGAATTGCAAATCCGCGGGATTTAAATATCCCCCGCGGCATTTGCATTTACATGGCTGCCGCTTTTTTCCGGCTCGGGGTTTTGCAGGAGAAAAGCGCCAGTCTAGACGCGATCTTGCGGAAAATAAACCCTTTTCCGCAAGATCTCTTATTCCTACTTGAAACTAGGCCTATGGTCTCAAGTCACAGCAATGGTCTCAAGTCACAGTGGCGGAGGTCTAGGTTGGATATTAGGAAAAAATATTTCACTAGAAGGGTGGTGAAGCATTGGAATGGAAAATGCCACAGGACTCTTTGTTTCTCTTCTTTTTCTTCTCCTTTTTAACTAAACCTTTAGTTATTAGATATTAAAGGATTTGCAACAACATTATTGTTAGGTAAGATGTGAGTTATATACCATGTGGCTGATCATTTTGGATTAGCAAAACCCATCCTTTGATGAAATTGGTTTTAAATAACCATTCATCAGCTGGGTGGTGGGAAAAAAATGCCTATGGCATTCATATGTGATTTCTAGTTAACCAATGTTGTAAGGCCACATTTATACTAAGAGAAAGTTGAATCTAGTAAGGTCAGTTTCTGATTTTGTGAAGTTGAAGGTAGGTGTACTCACTGTGGAGAAGCATCAAATATAGTCCAAAATAGTGCATCCCCATTAGGAAGCCTACCATCAACTCATAGAGCAATGCATCATGAGTAGCTTTGCATTCTGGGCTATGTTCCTGGGACCTGCTGGGACCAAAACTCTGCAGTGGGAGGTTATGGGCTCATATCATCAGTATCCCATAATGTACTCATCTAGTCCCTTGCATGAATTCTACGGCAACCAGTGTGCTTATGCCTTTTTGTGCCCTTGTTTCCTGTACAGACACCATAGCAGTGCGAGCATGGATCCCAGTTTGCAGCAAGCCATACTTTTAGTGATGTGTGCCATCATGCACCTGATGGCTCACTATTTCAAGAGCGTATGCATGTTGCTCTGCCAGGAAGAGAAGGAGGATGAATCTGAGCTTGTCATTGAGTTGCTGCTCTTGTAAGCCCTAGCACAGATGCAAGTGAAGCTGCTAGTCATTCTGTGGACACAGTGCAATGCCAGTTCTGGTGCTGTGACACAAGCACAAACTGGTGGGAACACATTGTGATGCAGAGATGAGACAAGCAGCTGTGGCTGCAAAACTTCCAAATGCACAAGGCCACTTCCTTGGTACTTTGCAAATGGCTTTCTCCTGCCCTGATGTGACAGAATACCCAAATGAAACCCACTCCGACCCTGGAGAAATGTGTGTCAATAGCCCTCTGGAAGCTTGCAATGCTAGACAGCTATGATTCAGTGGGGAATCAATTTGGAGTGGGGAAATCTACAGTGGAGTCTGTTGTCATACAAGTAGCCAAGGTGGTCAATACTATTCTGCTATGGAGCATTGTGACTCTGGGAAATATGGATGCCATAGTGGATGGCTTTGCCACAAGTGGTTCCCTAACTGTGGTGGAGTGATAGATGGAACACACATCCCCATCTTGGTCCCTGAACTCTTTGCCACAGAGTACATAAACCACACGTGGTACTTCTCGGTAGTGCTGAAGGCACTAGTGAATCACAAAGGCCATTTCACTGTCATCAACATGGGATGGTTGGGAAAGCTGTATGAAGCTCGCATCTTTAGGAACTCCTCCCTCTTCTGAAAGATGCACAATGGAACTTTATTTCCAGACTGGAAAATCAGAATTGGAGAGGTAGAAATGCCTATTGTGATACTTGGTGACCCAGTCTACCGGAAGCCAAACACAGGCAGCCTGGACCCCAGCAAGGAGGAGTTCCACTATAGGCTGAACAAGGTCAAAATGGTGATTGAAAGTGCTTTGGGGCATTTAAAGGGTAGGTTTAGGAATCTCCTAACTCCATTGGACCTCAGCAAATGCAACATTCCCTTTGTGGTGACAGCCTGTTGTGTGCTCTGTAATATTTGTGAGAGAAACGGGGAAACTTATCTGACAGGGTGGGATGTTGAGGCAGAGAGACTAGGTAGACAGCTTTAGCAGCCGGACACCAGGATGATAAGGAGAGCACAGTATGGGGCAGGCAGAGGAAATCAGAGAGACCTTGAAGGACAGTTTTACGAATGGCCAATTTTGAGAATCTTCCAAGTTGCTCTCAGCAAGTTGCCGCTGCATTCCCTGTGTTTGCCTTTCATCCCCCATCCCACCCCGGCAGTTCAAGCAATACAGAGACCACTGTCCAATGAACATGATTTTTTATTTGGGGGAAACATCTGGGAAATGAAAGAAGTGAGAACCTGAAAGGGGGAAGGGTTTCAGGAATGTCCATGGGACTGCCTTCTGCCTCCCAAGGTGCAGGAGGGAAAAGCTGCCTTTGAGTTCCTCCCTCTCCCACCTTCACCCCCTTGTGCCCTAGGATGCCAGCAGATCTTGGTGACCTTGGGAGTGGAAGCAATGGGGTTGAGAGAGGAAAGAACTGGTGTTGTCATCATGGCAGATGAGCTTCTGGGAGGAGTACCTCTCCAGACATGCAGCCAGGTGCACTCCGTTGCAGCTTTATGGGGGTCAAAGAGGATCTCCTGCTGCTTCAGCTGCTGCTCCCTGGTGGCTCTCCTCTCCTGGCATTCAACGATCCAGTCCCGATGTTCTTCCCACTTGTCCTGCACGAGGGAGTTCATGCACTTCCTCTGTTCCCTGAACATATCTTCCTTTGTGCATTTTTGTCTGTGGATCTGAGCCAGGTGGGCAGATGCTGGAAGAGGGAGAGTACACAGTGAGCTGTCTGCAGTCCCAGCTGCAATGAAAAGTTACAAGGGCACACATTGCAGCACATACATTGTGTTAAGGCTATCCCTTATCTGTTAACCTACACCAAAAGTCTCTGTAAAGACAATAAAGATGTGTTCTGTGTATGGCCAAATGTGCAGGTGCACAGAGTTCTCAGGGGAGCATCTGGACACATGTGGTGCAGAGGCAGGCAGAAAATAAAAGGACCGGGAGAAGGCAGGAGCCTTCAGGCAGGAGGGAGTGGGCAGGCACACTGTGTCCGGCACATGCTGGGTCCGGCACATGCTGGGTCTGGCACATGCAGCTTTCCGAGTAAGTGCTGTTTACCCAGGCTCCAGCAGGGGAGGCTGGGGTGGGAGGGGTTGTCCAGCTTATGTGGCTTCCTGGAGAGAGTTCTAATAGCTTCCCCTCCTCCTTCACCCAGGTTGTCATGAGAGATATCAGTCTTCTCTGAATCACACAGAGTGATCAGGAGCAGATTCTGACTGAATGTGGTCATTAACCTGGGCCTTATGCTCTGTGGTTCAATGACGTCATACCACTTACTATCCTGGCATGTGAAGATGTCCTACTGTGGAGGATGGAGTAAGGCTAGCCTCCCCAAAAACCTTGTAAGAAAGATTAAAGAGTTCCTAGCTGCAAGCTTCATGGAGCTGTGCAGGCAAGATTTGTGGCGGCGCGTCGGGGTTCCCCGCCTCCTGCCTCCTGTAGTGGCACGAACAGACTCCACCAGCCAGTAGAATATAGGGAGTTTATTGCTTCTCCAGGTTACAGCACAGCCTAGATGTAATCTGGTTACAGGGCAGGCCTAGGATGCCTCAGCTCCCCTTGAGATGGGGGAGACTGGGCCCCTAAATCCCAGCCCATTGCTTAGGCTGCTTCCTCCATGATACCAGACAGAAACTAAAAACTCTCTTCCAGCCCTGCCCCCCAGCCAGGTGCTGGTCTCCGCCCTCCTTCCTTTGTCTCTATCCCTGGGAGGCTGAGCCTGGGTGTCTGGGTTAATACACATTTGGGAGAGTCAGTGAGAATCTCCCATCACAGCGCAGGGGAACCCCGGGTCACAGAGCAGACAGCACCCCACTACGCCACAAGATTCCTGCTCCATCTGCAGCTACATTAACATGCTGCTCTGGGCCCACCATGCTGTATAGACACAGAGGGCACCGTAGAAAGAAAACAATTGTGGACCCACCAAAAGTGCCCCCCACCACCACCAGGTTCAGTTCTCAAGTAGAAGACATCCTGAGAGGAAAGCACTGGCACTAGTGTCATGAACAGATCTTCACTCTCATCGATTGGTTGCTGGCCAGTCTCCTCCTCCTGCCTCTCTGCCATCACTCTGTCCTCCATGCTGATGTCAGAAGTGTCTTGGCCAGACTCCACAGTCAGGCTTGGGAAGCTGGTCAGTCCTTCTCCCAGAATGGTATCCAGCTGCTAATAGGCACAGCATCTTTGAGGTGCTGTCCGAGACTGTGCTTTAGACTTCTTCATATTATGGTAGGACTGCCTTAGCTCCTTAATTTTGACTTGGTACTGATGAGTGTCTGTGAAATAGCATTTAGCCCCCAGGCAGCTTGCGATCTTCATGTACATGTCCACATTCTGCTTGCTGGTTCAGAGCTTGGAAAAAATGGATTAATCTCCCTATGCCTCGATGAGGTCCAAGATCTCCTGGACACTCCATACTGGTGATCTTCTGCTCCCCTGGGAATTTGAGCTTATGGTAGCAGAAGTATTAGAAGTTTTCACAATCTTTAAATTGGTTTAAGTCATGTCCACATGTGCCACAGTTTGCTGCTCACTTTGATATGTGCTTCCAAAGCTGAACATATGGGAGATTAAATTCAAATTTTCCTGGGTCTTTTTCTGTTCACCTAAAGAGCCACAGAGGTGCAAGTTCTTGCCAGAGTAGTCAGAGCAGGGAACTGTGGGATGCCTCCCAGAGACCAATGGCCTCGACTTTCACCAATGCTGCATCAACAGTACCATAAACTTGACAATGAAAGGTTAGGAATAGCGTTACTCCTCATGAATCAGGAATCATAGAATCATAGAGCTAGAAGAGACCTCAGGAGGTCATCAAGTCCAGCCTCCTGTCCAAGGCAGGACCAATCCCAACTAAATCAACCCAGCCAGGGCTTTTTAAGTCCTAAGACTTAAAAACCTCTAGGGATGGAGAGGTAACCCATTCCAGGTAACCCATTCCAGTACTTCATCACCCTCCTAGTGAAATAGTGTTTCCTAATATCCAACCTAGACCTCCCCCACTGTAACTTGAGACCATTGCTCCTCGTTTTGCCATCCATCACTACTGTGAACAGCCTTTCTCCATCCTCTTTGGAACCTCCCTTCAGGAAGTTGAAGGCTGCTATCAAATCCCCCTTAACTCTTCTCTTCTGCAGACTAAACAAACCCAGATCCCCAGCTCAGTCTCTCCTCAGTGCTCCAGACCCCTAATCATTTTGGTCACCCTCTACTGGACCCTCTCCAATGCATCCTCATTCTTTCTACAGTGGGGGGCATTCTGGACACAATACTCCAGATGTGGCCTCACCAGAGCCGAATAAAGGGGAATAATCACTTCTCTAGATCTGCTGGCAATGCTCCTCCTAATGCAACCTACTATGCCATTAGTCTTCTTGACTACAAGGGCACACTGTTGACTCATATCCAGATTCTCATCCACTGTAATCCCCGGGTCCTTTTCTGCAGAACTGCTACTTAGCCATTCAGTCCCCAGCCTGTAACAATTCTTGGGATGTTTCTGTCTCAAGTAAAGACTCTAGACTTGTCCTTGTTGAACCTCATCAGATTTATTTTGGCCCAATCATCTAATCTGTCTAGGTCACTCTGGACACTATCCCTGTCCTCCAGCGTATCTACCTCTCCCCTAGCTTAGTGTCATCTGCAAACTTGCTGAGGGTGCAATCCATCCAGGTCATTAATAAAGATGTTGAACAAAACGGGGCCTAGAACCGGTCGTTGGGGCACTCCGCTAGAAACTGACTGCCAACCTGACATCGAGTGATCAACGGATCACTACCTGTTGGGCCCGACAATCTAGCCAGCTTTCTATCCATCTAACAGTCCATTTATCCAATCCATACTCCCTTAACTTGCTGGCAAGAATATTGTGGGCGACCATATCAAAAGCTTTGCTAAAGTCAAGGTATATCACATCCACTGACTTTCCCATATCCACAGAGCCAGTTACCTCATCATAGAAGCTAATCATATTGGTCAGGCAGGTCTTACCCTTTGTGAATCCAAACTGACTATTTGTTGATCACTTTCCCCTCTTCCAAGTGCTTCAAAATGGATTCTTTGAGGATCCCCTCCATGATTTTTCCAGGGACTGAGGTAAGGCTGACTGCTCTGTAGTTCCCTGGAATAGTCATTGACAATGTTTTCAGCAGCTGTTATGGTCAATGAGACAGGCTTGGTGGCTTGGTGGATATGGATGCATCATTTAGAAAATCGCCCATATATGGCTAAATTTGGTGTAAACTCCTAGAATAGACCAGGCCTAAGAGAGATGTATAATTTTGTTACTGGCTCGGTATATCTCAACCTCCAGTTTGGGGGTCAGTTTGCCTTATTTCTCAGCAGTTAGTCCTGATTCTGGCATTCTCAGCTGTGACCTACTGAGACCTGTGACATGCCCAAACCTCTAGAGCTGGAGTCTAGTCAAATATATTCATAGAGCCAGAACCTGCCCACAGTTGCATCCAGGACTTAATGAATTAATCTAACCTGATGAAGTGTGTTTTATTAGCCTGATTTATACACTAATTTAGATAATGGCTTGTGAGTGTGTGTGTGGGGTGGGGGGGGGGAGCGGGGAGGGTTAGATATAAGCTACAGATGGAAAGCTTGCTGATGCATAGGTCTATAAAATAAAAATGTGTGAGCAGCAGGTTGTCCTCAGCTTTGACTGCAATGGCTTACTTGGGGGAAATAATGGATGGTTGGTGCATGTTTTATATTTTAAAATTTAGATATTAATAAACAGCTCTTAAAACATTCTTGTTAACCTGAGTTACTTTGTCACATTTCTGTTACTTCCTGTCTTATGACCTGTATTACAATACAAGGAAATTATATTCTTATATTTTTGTATGTTCAGAAGCTTCAGGGGGTAGCCAAATTAGTCTGTACAGGAAAAAACAAGAAATGGTCTGGTAGCACTTTATAGACTAACAAAACATATAGATGGTATGAGCTTTCGTGGGCACAGCCCAGTTCTTCAGATGAGAAGCGGGCTGTGCCCATGAAAGCTCTTGATACCATCTGCATGTTTTGTTAGTCTATGTGCTACCAGATTATTTGTTATCTTTGAATGTGTTTGGTATATATTGCCATTTACTTTTTCAAGCTCCCGTCCCCCACCAAAATCTGAGTCACTTGTCACAAAGTTAACTTTTCAGCATTTGCATTTTGTTAAATTTTGATATACTGAAAATAATAGCAAGCAGAGAATGCAAACTGTCAATAAGAAAACAAGGGTTAAATAGTATCGCTGAATTATGTGCAATGTTGTACAAACATGCTGCATAATTTGCAACAACACAACTAAATTAGAAACCTAATGCTCTAGGCTCCCTGAAGATGTGATAGAAAACTTGGAACATTTGTAATGCTACAGTATATTTATGAAAGTTTGAGAAGACTTAAAGCACTTTTCATTCAGGTTTTCATCTTGTTTGGAAGATTTAAATGGCTAATGATTTGAGCAAATTTATACTGCTATTGGAGCTAGACAATTTGAATACTTTCCTAATGTGGGTTGCTATTAGAAACTTTATTAGTGTTAAGCCATTATTGCTAGTTAGTACTCTAAGAATGAATGAACACACAGGATATGAAGCAGTCCAATCAATGTAAAATTTTGTATTATGTTGTTCTCCAATGTTGCCCACTGACAAAAAATGGTATTTTCTCTATGGCTCAGAACAAGTTTAATGGATACGGTG
Organism: Rafetus swinhoei; assembly: GCA_019425775.1. Classification (NCBI taxonomy): domain Eukaryota; kingdom Metazoa; phylum Chordata; order Testudines; family Trionychidae; genus Rafetus; species Rafetus swinhoei. The sequence continues at coordinate 36,447,453 of CM033436.1, forward strand.
GGAAGACAGTTACTGTGCAATAAAGTGTCAAGCAAAACATTAACTGCAAATAAATAGCAGAATTCCTCTTCAGTTGTAATAGTTTCAGGCTTTTAAATGGCACAGCATTGTCAATTTATACCATCATAATAGTTAAAGGTGTAAGCTTTTTCTACACTAACCAAAGACTAGGGTTATTGCTAGAATCATTTTTGGACTTTATTCCCAAAGCAACTGTTTATTCTATAACAGAAGAAATATGTCCCAAAATATTGTGTAAATACAAACTCTATTATTTAGCTTAAAAGTGACTGAGATTAAGAAATTGCTTGAGGAACTTGAAACTTGTGATGTTGGAAGGAACACAGAGCAGAGTAGGAATTAGGAATTTTTCAACAATAGTCTCTCTCCCCCCCATTCATCAAAACAAATAGGGAAAGGTAGTTTTGATAAATTTTCCATTTTAGAAGAAAATTCCTGTTAAAGTTTTTAATATTCCTGCAACATCTCATTTTGACTACCTCAAGAAAAAAGAAGACACGTTCAAATTTTTTTTTAAGAAAGGTAAATTAATTTGTGGTAAAAGTAAAAATTACAAACATCCAAACTGCAAATGAGACATTTTGAAACAAAAAGTTTCAAGAAATTAGAAACATTTTTGATAGATGAATATTGTTAAAGGTTGGCTTTGGTTTGGTGGGGGTTTTTTTGTTTGTTTTTTTGTCAGGTTTTTTGTTTGTTTTTTACTGTCTTTATTTCAGATCAAAAACATATGGGCCTGGTCTACACTAGACCAGGCAGGTTAGATTAAGGTATGCCATCAGAGGAGCTGGATTTGGCTTACCTTAAGTGGAGTCTCCGCAGTGTCCTCACTGAAGGAGGCCGTGTGCTCGGCTTATCTACGTCTAAACTAAATTTTTTTTTCTAAAGAGGATATGCAAATTCCCACGGAATTTTCATATCTTCTTCCAATCTCACTTTCAAAAGAGGATCTTTTAAAAGTGAAAGTAGTCTGGACGCGGTTTTTTGGAAGAAAAAACACTTTTTCTAAAAAAATGTGTAAACCTCCTTTTTTAAGGAAGAGCATTTTTTTCCAAAAAAAGGGTTTAAAAAAAAAAAACAAAAAAAACGCTTCCAGACTTTTTTCACTGTCGAAAGATCCCCTTCTAGACTTTAGTAAGGCATTTGATACAGTCCCGCATGATATTCTTATCAATAAACTAGGCAAATACCACTTAGATGGGGCTACTATAACTGGCTGGATAACCATTCCCAGAGAGTAGTTATTAACAGTTCACAATCCTGCTGGAAAGGTATAACAAGTGGGGTTCCACAGGGGTCTGTTTTGGGACCGGTTCTGTTCAATATCTTCATCAATGATTTAGATATCGGCATAGAGAGTACACTTGTTAAGTTTGCAGATGATACCAAGCTGGGAAGGGTTGCAACTCCTTTGGAGGATAGGGTCATAATTCAAAATGACATGGACAAATTGGAGAAATGGTCTGAGGTAAACAGGATGAAGTTTAATAAGGACAAATGCAAAGTGCTGCACTTAAGAAGGAACAATCAATTTCACACGTACAGAATGGGACAAACATCTCAGATACTTCGCCAAAGAATCAATGTACACAAAACAGATATTAGACAGGATCACAAAGAAAAAAACAGTTTCTTGCCATTTCGACCAGAAAGGGCATTATCTCAATGTCTTGATTACCTGCATCCTGCTTCAAAGACATTTTAACACCAGACTTGAAAGAGAATCCTCTGAATTGTCATTCATGCTTAAATTTGACACTTTACGCCGAGGTCTCAACAAAGATGCTAATTATCTTACCCATTACAAAGATAGCTTCCCCAATTATCACCTCTAATATCATTAGCTCACAGACATTTACCTCCCCTCCTCATTCCCCCTCTGTTCTGAAATTTGATTTGTCCTTTTCATATGTGTTCACTTTTTTTGATTGTATCCCTTTGGTATATATGGTCATGCCAATTTTCTTCCACAATTTGATCTGAGGAAGTGGGTCTGGCCCACGAAAACTCATCACCTAATAAACCATCTTGTAATAAACCATCTTTAAAGTGCTTCATAGTCCTGTTTTTTGTTTCAGAATGGGAAGCGACTGTCTAGGAAGGAATACAGCAGAAACGGATCTAGGGGTTATAGTGGACCACAGGCTAAATATGAGTCAACAGTGTGACGCTGTTGCAAAAAAAGCAAACATGATTCTAGGATGCATTAACAGGTATGTTGTGAGCAAGACACGAGAAGTCATTCTTCTGCTCTACTCTGCCCTGATTAGGCCACAGTTGGAGTATTGTGTCCAGTTCTGGGCACCACATTTCAAGAAAGATGTGGAGAAATGGGAGAAGGTCCAGAGAAGTGCAACAAGAATGATTAAAGGTCTAGAGAACATAACCTATGAAGGAAGACTGAAAGAATTGGGCTTTTTTAGTTCAGAAAAGAGAAGACTGAGGGGGGACATGATAGCCATTTTCAGGTATCTAAAAGGGTGTCATAAGGAGGAGGGAGAAAACTTGTTCATCTTGGCCTCTGAGGATAGAACAAGAAGCAATGGGCTTAAACTGCAGCAAGGGAGGTTTAGGTTGGATATTAAGAAAAACTTCCTAACTGTCAGGGTGGTTAAACACAGGAATAAATTACCTAGGGAGGTTGTGGAATCTCCATCTCTGGAGATATTTAAGAGTAGGTTAGATAAATGTCTATCAGGGATGGTCTAGACAGTACTTGGTCCTTCCATGAGGGCAGGGGACTGGACTTGATGACCTCTTGAGATCCCTTCCAGTCCTAGTATTCTATGATTCTATGAAAATTCTACGTAGTCTAGACATAGCCTTATTCCTCACAGAATGAGAAATACGTAACACTGGCAGGAGCTACCTTCAGCATTTGATTTGGGTGTCTACACTAGATCCACTAAATTGAATGCCAGAAGATCAGGCTCTGGACGGTCAATCTTCTCTGTAGTGTAGACATGCCCTTGGAGTCCATGAAAACTCCATGCGCTACTAGTAAAACCTGAGCGATCCTGAACGTATCAGAAACACACGACTTATTGATAGAAGATAAGGAGAAAAGCTGCTGCATAGGTGCCTCTGGATAAATTAAAAGTGTAAGTGTGATGGGGTGTACCAACCCTGCACTGGCCCAGGAGGAGTTAACCAGGCCTGCTTGGATGAGAGGGCCCTTCCCACACAGCCCTGCTGGGCATGCTCTAACTGCAGGCCTAGTATAAAAGCCAACGGAGCAACTCAGTCAGGGCTAACCACAGGAGGGGAACGAGCTGTCGCCGCCACAACCACCACAGCCTCAGCAGCAGCCACCGCTGTTGCGGCAGTAGCAGCAGACACCACCGCCACAGCAACAGCAGCCACGGCCACTGTGACCACTATGGCAGCAGCCACAGCAGCATGCCAGGGAGAGCAACTAGCCCAGAGGATGCAAGTAGGGAAGAAGCCGGCCATTGGACAGGGTAGGCAGTAGCCCAGGGTGGGAAGCTGGAGGGCTCCCAGGGAGCTCAGCATGTTTCGGGTGGATTTCCCACTGAGCTAGTGATGGGACATGCCCACCTCTGACAGGGTCCTGGACTGGGGCCTGGTGGAGAGGGACGGCCTGAGTCCTCTTACCCCACCCCCATTAACCCTCCAAAGGGGAGTGTGCCTCAATTACAATACTGATTTGGCCGCTGGGCCTTACTGCCCTGCAGACTGGGGTCATTATAGATTAGGCTGCTGAGCAGTACTGCCCTGCTGATAGAGGCTATAGACAGGGGCCAGATTACATGGTGAGGCAACGCAGATGGGGCCTAAGAGGCACCCCAAGCAGCCTTCCAGGGGGCTGGGCTTCCCATCCCATGACAATAAGGATAAGGGTGTTTTTATGATGTCAGTGGATTCTGGTTTGGCTCGGCAGTTGTGATTATTTTTCTTCCAGGTTGTCAGTCAGCTTTAAATCCAAAGTATGAAAGTTAAAGTCATTCTTTATTACTTCTGCTTCAGTCTCCATATAAAAAAGGTAACTCTAGCCTCTCTAAAGTGCATTCACCATGCACAGTAGCAGAGAACCACAGATTGTTACACAGTCTTATGAAGCCACTATTGAGAGATTGTAGAATTTTGCCTTTTTCTTGCATTAGCTTTGCAGCAAAATCAGCCAAATTACATTAGCCATGTTTTAAATTTCTATTTTCACACATTTTTTATATTCTGCATTTCACTCTTTTTTCCATTTCTCTAGCTAATTTCACAGGTTTCATGTTACAAATTTCACACTCTAAGGAATAAAGGAAAATAGTGATGGACAAAACTCTCATGGGCACATTAATGAATCTCAGCCTCATGTATTTTATACATTCTTTTGGTTTGCCCATAATATTGTATGGCCTTTCAAAAGCAACTGTAGACATGCTATCTGATCGGTGATAGGATCAGCTGTCAAATATTCTAATATTTATCTGTTAACACAGATGCAAAACCTAACAAATGTCTTATAAGCTATATTTCTTTCTGTAGCACATGCTCCCATCGGCCATAGCAGAATTACTTTGGACTAGCACATAGAACTAGAGCAGACTAGAACTGTTCCTTTCAACCAAATGGCAGAATTTCACTTCTATATTTTTAAGAAATGTGTAAAGTTGTATTGCAACAAAGGTAAGCGTATATTTGCGTCCTCAGAACAGTCATGATTCAGTGTATTTTTTAAAAAATTATGTGTATATGAGAAGCCATGGAAGTTTTAGTTATGTGGATTATTAATATTTAATGTTTAGTGAGGAACAAATGAAGGGGTCAGGCAATTGAAAAAGCACTGTAAAAAGCTTTCTGGAAATGTCTATTCAAAACGTTAGATGAAATAGATGGCTTCAGTCATGATCATACTCTTATAGAGTTCACTTTTCCATGCATTGCTATGCACTGAATTTTAGGTTTTGAAAATGAATGCAGAAATCAAACTGCAAAATCATGTTTCCAGAAATTTAGAGAAACCAAATTCTAAATTCACATAAATGTCTATTTATGCAAGAGCGGCTTGCACACTGATGCAGTCAGGAAACTGAAACAATATCATGTGAGTTGAATGGATGAACACAACTAACCAACACAGATTGAATAGAAACTCTTTCACAACTGTTCACACTCATTCTAAAGAACTAATAGATTTCTTCAAAACATTTCTAACATAACATCACCTTCAGGACATTTCTAAGCAAAAAATAAAGGCACCAGTGTATTATGTCCCGAAAATTAGAGCTACTATGAATATTGCCTTTTATTTTGTGGCACTAATAATTGATAGCATTTACTCAACTTCATTTTATGTAGTAAGGGGCCAGTGAAGTGCTAATTTTGTGTGGATGAAGCTATGCCAACATATTCCATGTTTTTTAATGGAGAATTTTTATATGCAACATGTGTATCAAAAAGAGGAATTACTACTTTAAGGAAAGCCACATGATTAATGTCTATGCTCAAATATTTATACTTTAAGTGGTATTTTTATCATCACTTGAAACCCTATCATTCTCTTCTCAAAAATTACAAACTGAAGAGCAAAATCTTGCTGGCAAGATCCCGGCAAGATCCCCTTCAAATACTCCAACTCATATAACAAGTTATATATTAAAAAGTTATGTTCCTTACCAGAATACAAAAAAGTAAAGAATGAAAATTGTCAAATTTTCCTTGTTGGTTTTAGATATATTCTTGAAATCTAAAATTAGCAAATATAAAGGAAGATTCCTGTTGTTACAGCAGTGTAAGTACAGAGTAATTTTTTTTAACTCAGGGTCTTTCAAAGAAATTCATGGTATGTAACTGTTCTTTAAACTATTTGTTAAATGCTAATTTAATTTATAACATAAATTATACCACAAAACTTACTACAATATGTATTGATCATTAAACTTTTGTAGTAAATCAAAATAATAACAGAAGTGCTAGTTTACTGAACATTATTTGGCTTATTTCATATATATTAAGCCATTTATATCTTGCAATTTTCATTTGACAAAAGAGTTGCTGAGAAACTTTATCCTTTGTGGGCATGGGGGAATATGTTTCCTTTTCAGTGTTTGTGAATTACTTACATTAACATAGATATTGTGCATTTCTGACCCCTTTTCTCAAAGCAGGTGCCCTTAAAACTAAGTTGCTTTAGGTTGAATAAGATAAACCTGCAAACTTCTCTGTCTGGACCAGAAGAATCTCATAAAAATGATCTTGCTTTGCTTCATTGCAGCACCTGCTTGCAATAAGATGAGATCTTTTCTGTAATAAAATGCCATGCTAGAGCTGTGCTAGTAATTATCCTACTAAATAATGGGACACAGTTAAAGCCTTTCCATTCCATTTGCTAGTGCTCATTAGTGTCATTGATTACTTAAATGTCTGAAAATTATTGCTTTTTTTCAAAAATTTAAGATCAAATGTAGGTTTTGGTATAACATGAACACATAAATAAGAATCCTGTCTGTTTCAGAATTTACCTTAATTTTTAATACTAGAAAAAATACTGTATACTTGTCACTGTATCTGTTTCAATTAATCTATACATCGATATCTTTATATAACGTATTGTTGGAAGAAGACATGATACCCAATAGGTCTCATAGCTTAAGCAAGAGCTATTGTCTAGTGCTTTTATAAATGCTGGCTATCTCTTGACATGTGAACAAATAGGGTATTTTCCAGTTACGATGAATTTAGGCAACTGATCTGGAATTTAATGTATTATATGAAAATGCTTGACAAGTTACATGTCTAGACTTATACCAGTATACTACACAGATTTTATGTCTGCCAAGGATTACATTTAAAAATAGCCATTAAGTATCTGGTTGAACTATGTGTGAAGACATTTTTCACATTTCCTATTTTTGATATTACATTTATATAACATCTGACAAACTTCTTAGCAACGATTCACAGTATTAAATGGGAATCAGAAGGCATCGACAAAAGCTACATCAATAAAATTTTGTACTGCCAATAACCATTATCACAATGGTCATAAATGCACCTATCACTTCAGTTACCTCACAATGGATTTTTTTTAATATAACTGGAAGAAAATGTAATTTTCAGAATAAAAAAAAAATTAATTTTCTGGTCAAAAACGTAACAGCTTACTCCTCAGTGGGCACTGGAGGGTGAAGAAGGATATGGTACTTCTTTCTCATTCTGCACTGTGTGGGTAGAATACTGGTTTAGCAATTGCTTTGAGTGTTAGGGTTCCAAAGTTGCAACAATTCCATGCTTGACTATACAGGAATCTGAGTTTACATGGTCCAAGAAAAAGGATGGCTACTTGCCTAGTCCCTGTGGGTATGTCTACACAAGCCCCCACTGAGGGGGGGTTGTTGTCCTGCCTTCCTAATGCAGAAGGCCGGTCCATCCCTGTGGTAGCTTGTGTTAGCTGTCCAGCTGCTCCCAGGACTTGAACCCACCCCACTGTGCTTTCTAGGTGAGTGCCCTATCTCTTGGGCCACTCCAGAGCAGATGCCACCCCTTGTCTGGTGCGTTCTGTAACCTCTGTTGGGTGTCTGGCTGCTCCCACAGTGGGTGGGGCTTGGGCTGCTGAGGTAAGGAGTGGAAACTCCAACCCACAACCCTGTTCTCCTCAGGTAGGTGCTGTATCTTCTAGTCCACTCAAGAGCTGAGCCCAACCCACCTCCCTACTTTCAGGAGGTCCCTTGTTCTGTGTCTGCTGGCTTGGGGGGGGGGGGGGAGACTGGATTTAAACCCACTAACCTCTGTTTCTCAGGCAAAGACTTATCCCCTAAGCCACTTCAGAGCTCACCTCAGCCCACACCCTTACCTTCAGCAGGACCTTTATCCTGCCTTCCTAATACGGAAGCCAGGTCCATCCCTCAGGCAGCCTGTGTTGGTAGTCCAGCCATTGCCTGAGTGGGTGGAGGTGTTGGGATCAAACCCATCACGCTGTGCTCCAGTGGCTGATGCCCATCCCCAAGTTCACTGGAGATCCCACTGCACCTCCCTACCTTCAAGCCCACCCCCTCTGCCCACCCTGGGTGTGACCAGACACAGGATAAGGGACCCTATGAAGACAGAACAGTACAGTGGGCTCTGGAGTGCACTATGGGCTAGGGCAGATCCTTCGGGAGTACAGAGTGGTGGGTTCAAGCCCCTGCCTCATCCCCCCACAAAGCAGCTGGCATGTATAGCAATCACTCCATGTGCTGGCACTGGCCTCCCTTCTCCATTATTGATCAATGAGAGCTGCAGGAGTGGTGTCTACTAACAAGGACAGTATATGGGAAAACCCCTTCTCAGGGGGCTGTAGGGACATGCCAGCCACCTCCAGGAACACAACCAACCACAGGGATAATTACTCCAGACATGACAGGTTAGGCATTTTAGTACTCAAAGAATTAAATGTAAGCAGGAGAGAGAAATGAAAGTTATGAAATGCACAGTCCAGACAAAAACCAAAAATAACCCACTTTGCCAGCAGTAAAAGTAGTAACAACCCCCCATGTACATGTTGGGTCAGGAGATGAGAGGGAAGGACAGTGTGTGTTTGTGAGAATGACAGACACACACACAGTGTGTGAGTGTGACAGAGATTTGCCTCTTCCAGAAGCTGCACGCCACCACTTTTATCCCAGACATCCCCATCAGGGTCGGGGACGTGGACATGCCAATGTACATTGTAGGGGACACAACCTAACCTCTGCTCCCCTGGCTGATGAAACCCTACACCAGATACCTTGACCCCATCAAGGAATATTTTAATGCCAGGCTCAGCAAGGCCCTCATTTGTGGTGGAGGGTGCTTTCGGGCGTCTGAAGGGGAGGTTCTGTTGCCTCCTCATAAGGCTGGATCTCAGCGAGCAGAACATCCCCCAAGTGGTGATTGTGAGCTGTGTCCTCCACAACCTTTGTGAACATAAGGGGGAGACGTTCCTGCCAGGCTGTGGGATAGGGGCTGCCTGGTTTGGCAGGACCGTTGAGCAGCTGTTCATGGTCACCCGACAGGCCCATCAGGGGGCTGTGCAGATCCAGGAAGCCCTGAGGGAGAGTTTCAGCAAGGGCCAGTTGTGAGACTCTCTCCTGGGCCTCCCTACACCACCTCTTGTGTGGGGCCCTCAGCAGCCAAGGGGGGGTTAGGAGCAAAAGGAGCAGCATCAGGAGCAGGAGTGGGATCAGGAGCAGAAACGGCAGCAGGAGCAGCCACCAGGCTGTTGTGGATGGCAGTGAAAGCTACGCACGTGGTCCAGCCCTGCTGCAGCAGCTTCTGCCACGTGTCGCAGCACAGCTGCAGGTCTTCCCACAGTCTCCAGTCCTGCCAGTCCAGAGAGCACTGCAGAATTCACAGGGTGGCAATATGCTCTCTCTGGAGATCCTCATGGGCTTGCCTTGCCTGCCAGTCATGCGGGGTCAGGAGGATGGCACGGGAGGTGTAGAGTGCGCTTCTCTTGCAGCTGGTCCAGCTGTGTAGAACAAAGAGAAGGTCAGTCATCCCGGTAGACACTGTGCTTTCCTCTGTGCTGTGCACATGCTGAGTCTGGCAGTGGTGGCGTCCCACAGGGAGAGGACTTGTGTCCCTGACCATTAGAGGAGAGGGGAGCAGGATGTTGGTGGGAGGTATGTGTGAGCAGCAGATGCTCCTCTGTCTCACCGAGCTGTCCCTGGGAGAGGATGCCTGTGTGCCATGTGCGACACTGCTCTGTGTGTGTGTGTGTACGTGTGTGTGTGTGTGTGTGTGTGTTCATGTCCCCAGCCTCTTTCTAGTGGTGGCTTGTGGTGGGGGCTGGTGTCGGAAGTAAGGCAGGCCTCTCCAGACACCCGGTGAGCAAGAGCACAAAGGTCCTCTGGTTCAGCTTTCTGGGGCTGCGTGCCCCAGACTGGCACTCTATGTGCACCCACGTGCACAGGCTGCTGCACAATCCCCAGGCCGAGAAGGCCGAGTGAGAAGCGCATAGTTCCCCTTTGTTGCCTGCCACCTCCACCCATGTGTGTCTAGGGAAAGTAATGAAACTCACCTGATGAGCCTTCACTGGCTTTGGATGAGGCCTGGAAGACATCCTGGTCAGGGGGGTACCGGCTCCAGGGTAAGCATGACCTCCTGGATGGCAGGCATCGAAGTGCTGCTGACCTCATCTAGTTCCTCCTCCTCCTCCTCTTCCGCACCCACTCTGCCCCCCAAGATGGTGATGACGGATGTCTGCAGCCCCTTAGTATGTGGTGGAGCTGGGCATAATATGGGCAGGCCTGAGGTGCCACCCCAGAGTGCGAGCTGTGCTCCCTGGCCTTGGCATACGCCTGACTTAGTTCTTTTAATTTCATGTGTACCTGCCCTTGGGTTTCCATGTGTCCCTTGTTGACCAGGTTAGCAGTCATCTGGCCTTACACATCTGCATCCCTGAGTCTGGTGCAGAGATCCTGGAGGTTTGCATCCTATCCCCAGACTTCAGTGAGGTTCAGGATCTCCACACTAGACCAGGAAAGCACATGCCTTTTTCATCCCTAGGCAGGGTCTCGAGAGCTGGCTGCTGGATCCCTTGAAGCTGTGAAGGGCCCAGTGGGAGCAACGGGGTTACTCATGGCGGCTGACAACCCTGTGCAGGCTGCTGCTCTGTGGCTCATAGCTGTCAGGGCCTGCTGTGTGCCACAAGCCCTTTCCCCTGTGACTGTAGCTTTAAGGGCTGCAAGGGAGGGGGACTATAGAGTTCTGATGAGTGTGGACAGAGGCTATGCCTAGACTGCAAAGAAAACAGAAATTTGCATATCTTTTTCTGCTTTTTTTCAGAAGGGGCTTTCCCAAAATTTGGCCCGTCTACATGGTATCCCGGAAAAGCTCTGCAGTGTAGATATAGCCAGAGTGGCCAGCAAGGCACTTGTGGGATTTTATCCAGGTCTCTTATTTAGAAATAACTCCAGCTACCCTCTCCACACATGCCCCATTCCAAACTAGCTATTTCAGTATAGGCGTTATTCCTCGTAAAATGAGGGTTACAGAATCCAGAATAAGACTCCCTTTATTTTGATATTATTTTGGAATATAAGGTTTGCTGTGTAGACTCTCGCATAGTTATTTCAGAATAATGTCTGTTATTCCAAAATAACGCTGCTGTGTAGTTGTGCCTATAGTAGGGATATACATATAGAATGTATATTGTAAAAAGCTGAAAATAGAAAAAGGGCATGACATGATGTGTCTATAAAACTATTTTAGATTAATCAAGAAGCAGATTTTATAAAAAACAGGACTATGTAGCACTTTAAAGACTAACAAGATGGTTTATTAGGTGATGAGCTTTAGTGGGCCAGACCCACTTCCTCAGATCAAATAGTGGAAGAAAATTGTCACAACCATACATACCAAAGGATACAATTTAAAAAAATGAACACATATGAAAAGGACAAATTTCTGCAGCTCTAATCATTTCATTTAGTTCATTTTTTATATGAAAGGGAGACAATACTTAGAAAATATGCATCAACACATGCTACATGCTGCACACAATATAAAATGTTAGGGGAAAGGCATAAATACTATTAATTTAAAGTGTTATATAATCTAGAAACAAAAACTTAAAAAAGAGACTATAAAAATAGGACGTTACAGTCCATCAAAAATGTGTTAAAAGTTCAGCAGCGTAAAACCATCTTGCTGTACAATACAAAGTTTATGAAACAATTAGCCAAATCTGGCTCACAAATCTGCAGGCAGCCCCATTTAAAATGATTGGACTAAATGTGAATCAGCTGAGTGATATGGCTAAGGTCTCTTAATATAACTATTGAGAAAATACACTCTTTAGAAATGCGAGTAGTAAGCTCTTAGATTTGTGTCATGGCACGATCAAAATTTTGTCTATTTCCAGTGTGCCTTTTATTTTCCCAAAGCAGTTTTATTATATTACTATAAATTTATATCTTAAAAATAAAATGTATTTCCTTCAAGTTTAATTTTTTCTGGATGTTTTTCCCAAAGGAGTCTGCATGGGACAAGGATCCAGACTGAACAGCATCTTGAAAGCAAGCTACCAGAGGAAGTATCTGACATCTGACTCCCAGACCTGAAGAAGAGCTCTCTCTAAGCTGAAAAGCTTGTATCTCTCACCACCAGAAGCTACTCTAATGGAAGATATGATCTCATCTGCCTTGTCTCTCTAATATCATGGAGCAAAAGAATTACACCAATACTGCTCTTTTGTTATGACAACCAAAGGAGAAATGTTAGCAAGCTCCAAAGAGGTGAACTATAAAAGACAGCTTGGAAAGGTCTTAAGGCAGAGAATGGCAAGAGAACAAACCAAAACCTCCACAATATAAAGCAAATCAATCAGGAGGGGTTAATCTTGGAGTAGGAGGGGAGAAGACTAGTCACCAAATGATCTAGGACTAGGGGACACAAGGAATAAGGATCTCCAATGAAATTAATAAGTAGCAAGTTTAAAACAAAAGTAATTCACACAACACATAGTCAATCTGTGTAACTCCTTGCCAGAAGATATTGTGAAGTACAAGACTATAATAGGGTTAAAAAAAGCTAGCTAAATTAATGGAGGATAGATCCATCAATGGCTATTAGCTAGGATGGCTGGGATGGGTGTCCCTAGCCTTCTGTTTGTCAGAAGCTGGGAATCAGGGGCAGGGGAGGGATCACTTATGGTGATCTGTTCTGTTCATTCCCTCTGGGGCACCTGGCATTGGCCACTATAGGAAGTCAGGATACTGGGCTAGATGGACCTTTGGTCTGACCCACACTGGCCATTCTTAAGTTCTTACGAGATTCATGAACACCACACATAAAGTCTGATCTCCCTGCATGCAGTGGCAGTTTTTTCTTGTAGCTCCTGATCCTCAGTGTGCAGAGGAGACAGCGAAGAGTAGGTTAGGCCAAGTAGCACAAGTCCACACATAACTCTTCACCACAAGGGTAGTCCACAGGCTTAAGGAATTAATGAAGTCTTGAGACTTAGTAGCCTCTGTGGAGAGCCATTAATGGGTAATTTGTTTTTGGCTATTTAGAATGTCCGCTGGTTCCAAGATTTGACCCTGCGAGGATAAACCAAAGAGAAGGGTATACTTATTCATGAACTCTGTCAGTGAATGAAAAAACTGAAGATGGACAGCATTTATATGAATATGCAGACCAGTGAATTTTGAGAGCCATCAGAAAAATAATAGTTGACATGTTTAGCTTTTGCAAGACCTATGTATTTCAGTTTTATGTTGTTGAACAGTAATATTTTCTGACCTCACCTTGTAATTGTTTCAGTTGAGATGTCATGACGATAACCTAAATTAACATCTTTTTTGAGACAAGGTGAAATGTAATCAATACACATTCATTTATGGCACCTGTTAGTCTTTAAGTCCGGACACTGTTCAACTTGCCTAAAATAACTTGCAGTATATTTGCATATGTTCCTTTGGTGTTTGTGGTACTATAATTCTGTTAAATTCTGCGACATCTGTCTTGTACAAAACAATATATTGTAGAACTTCACTTGTTTATGTTCTCCGAAGTTGCTTTTTTGTTGAGACATAGGTCATGTGAAACCATTAAACCTTCCTGTGCAGGTAAGTAAGATAAAATGTAGGGAATGCTAAACACTGTGCTTTCATAATGAATCATGATAGGAGTTCTTGCAATTATGATGCACTGGAAAGAGTCCGTGTTCACCTCATACTTCCAATTATGTCTGGAGTACAAAGCAAGTCCATTGCATTCGTGCTCATTGCTGTGGGTTTTTCTTTTCTTTTTGCACTTCAAAATTTTATTTATCTACCTCTATCTCTTAAAGTAATATGTGGGTTTATGTGTGGGCAATTAAAATGTATTGGCTATGGGACAAATGTTAATGGTAATTAGGTGCATAAAGATGCAGAGAGGCTACTAGGCACTTTGAAAAAGCTCTCTAGACATCTATCAACATTTTTAAAGGTACCTGAATACCTCTAAAAATCTGGCCCTATGATCATTTGTCACCAAAGAATATATTTCACTCTTCAGAATATATAGCAAATTGGAAAACTTACAATGTCTTTTGATAGCTTGTTCCAATGATTACTCAACCTTAATGTTCAAAATGTGTGACTTATTTCTAATTTGAATTTCTCTGGCCTTAACTAGGCATCAACAGCACTTTAAAAGGTAAAGATATTCTAGCATTAACACAAAGGTCTATTTTTAGAAATCAAAAGAATTAAACACAATTTTGAAAATTCTGGCTAATGTGAAGATTATCTCTCTCATACCTTCCCAGAGGAATTTTTACAAGACAGGTCAACCTATATAGCAATGAATATTAAATATTTTCATAAGTACCCCCAAACTCAGATACCATTAACTGAGCAATACTTCCAAATATGTAAACTGTTCACAAAATGCTGAGTATTGTGAGCTGATAGATTCATAATAACTAGTAGGGCTGTTGATTAATCACAGTTAAATATTTCGGATGTTTTCTACATTTTCAAATACATTGCTTTCAATTACAACGTAATATAAAATGTACAGCATGAATTTTATATTTTATTACAAATATTTGAACTGTAAAAATGTTAAAAATAATATTTTTCAATTCACCTCATACAAATATGGTAGTGCAATCTCTTTATAGAGAAGGCGCAACTTACAAAGGTAGATTTTTTTTATACATAACTGCACTCAAAACAAAACAATGTAAAATTTTAGCTCCTACAACTCCACTCAGTGCTCCTTCCTTTTCAGCCAATCAATAAAAAACAGTTTTGATTACATTTATGGGAGATAATGCTTCCCACTTCTTATTTGCAACATCACCCTGAAAATGCAAAAAGGCACTTTCAGGCACTTTTGTAGCCAAAATTGCAAGACATTTATGTACCAGATATGCCCCTTCATTCTTTAGCTCCTGTTCTGTGCTGATTATATGTTTAAAATAATGTGTTAATTAAATTTGTGACTGAACCTCCTTAGGTGATAATTGTATGTCTCATGCTCTGTTTTACCTACATCCTGCCATATATTTCAGAACATACTGTTAATTTAAGAACATATTCACTGCAGTTTTGAGAAAACAAAGAAGATACCAATGTAAGGCTGTGTCTACACTGGCATGATTTTCCGGAAATGCTTAAAACGGAACAGTTTTCCGTTTTAAGTATTTCCAGAAAAGGAGCGTCTACATTGGCCTGGAGTTACCGTTATAACGATGCGATTTTCCGGAAAAGCGTCTACATTGGCGCGCGCTTTTCCGAAAAGCAGAAGCCCGGAGCCATTTTGAAGAGGGCAAAGGCCACCAGACCTTTCCGGGGCCAGAGCGCCATTCAGACACGTGCTTAAAGGGGTCTCCCGACAGCCGTTGGTCTCCTGCTCCGTGCCTTGGGACCTCTGCCAGGGACTGGCACCCTTAGCAGGTTCGCTGGTTGCCCTCTGAGTTTTGAGGACACCACCCTTTGGCCCCCAACTGCTTTTCCCTGAGTTTTGGTTTTTCTGCCCTGCTCTGTCTGCCATGGAGCCGTGGGTGGCCGTGTGCCTGCTCGGTCCCCTGTTGGAGCTGTACAAGTGCCTGCAGCTCGTGCTGCAGGCCGGTGCCCTGCTGTTCATGGACCAGGAGGCAGAGATCGCATTGGACTCCCTCACCAGGGAGGCCCTGGCAACCCTGTGGCATCAGCACCCCACCGTGGAGAGGCCCGTCTGGAGTTTCGAGAGCAGCACCGACTGGTGGGAGCGGCTGGTCCTCGGACTATGGGATGACCAGCAATGGATCAGGAATTTCCGGATGAGAAAGCGGATCTTCCTGCAGCTGTGCACCTGGCTCACCCCCGCGCTGCAGAGAGCCACCACCCGGCTGCGGGCACCCATCCCCATCAAGAAGAGGGTCGCCATCGCGCTGTGGAAGCTGGCCACACCGGACAGCTACCGCCGGTGGCACAGCAGTTCGGGTGGGAAGATCAACCGCCGGAGTGATCGTCCTGGAGGTAAGTCCCAGGGGAGTGGGATGGGGAGGGTGCTGCACTCCAGGCCCAGGGACAGCCAAGACTCCAGGCTGGGTTGCCCAGGGGTTTGAGCCGCCCTCCCTTGCACAGGCCCGGTGGGGGGCCGTAGGGGGGCCCTGTGTGTGTGCGTGTGTGTGTGTGTGTGCGTGTGTGAGGACAGAGGGAATCAAGGGGGCCCAAGGAGCGCACACTCACCCCTGCCGTATGTGATGTGTTCCCTTGTGTTTCTCTGCACCCTTCTGCAGGTCGCCCACGCCATCAACGACGCCCTGCTCCCGAGAGTCATCCGCCTGCGCGACGTGGATGATACCATGGCCGGCCGCTGCCCTCGGGTTCCCCAACTGCGGGGAGCCCTGGACGCCACCCACATCCCCATCCGGCCCTGAGCATCGAGCGCCCATTTCATGAACCGCAAGGGGTACTGCTCCATTGTTCTGCAGGCCCTCGTGGACCACCGGGCCACTTCCTGGACATTTACGGGGCTGGTCCGCCGGACACACGCCCGCATCCTCCGCAACTCTGGACTGTTTCGCAGGTTGGAGGCGGGCACCTACTTCCCGGCTGGACTTGACTGTCGGGATGTGCCTATGCCCATCTGCGTGGTCGGGGACGCGGCCTACCCCCTGATGCCCTGGCTAATGCGGCCTTACACGGGGTAGCCGGACCAGAACCGGGCCCGGTTCAATGACCGCCTCAACCGGGCCTGAAACCCAGTGGAGCTCGCCTTTGGACGTTTAAAGCCCGCTTCCGTTGTTTGCTCACCCGTCTCGAGATGGGTGAGCGGAATGCAGTGGAGGTACTGGCCGCGTGCTGCGTGCTCCACAACATTGTGGAGCGCAGTGGGGAGGCCTTCCTCCCTGCATGGATGGCAGCTGAGGCACAGACGTGGGAACAGCCCAACACAGCTGCCGTCCGCCAGGCGTGCCAGGATGCGGTGCGCATCAGAGAGGCCCTGGTGGACATGTTTGCCCAAGCCCCATAGTAGGGTCGCCTGGGTCTCCCCAGACTACTCCCTCCCATCCCTTACTCTTCCCCACCCTCCCCTTGCCTCCCCCCCAATTGTAAAGCGCCGGGTCAAAGCACATCGGCCGTCATCATGACTGTTCGTCAGGCGCCGGGCGTAGTTAGGGTTTTTCTTTTAGTTTAGGCTAGGGTTTAGGCCACCATCGCCTGTCCCGAAGAACAGCGAAGAGGATTCGGGGGACGTGCGGAAGGCTCAAGTCAGCGTACCTGATTCCAGTCGTCCTCGAGGGATCTCCTGGCTGTTCCTCTCCCGAGGCCCGGAAGGACCAAAGGATTGAGGTGGCCAGCAACACTACCCAATTGTCCTCCCTGAGCCTAGACTATGTTTAATAATCTGTAGTGTGCATCTTCTAACCGTTCTTGCTTGTTTGTTAGCTATGTAAATATAGTTTGTGGTTTACATTTTACTGAAAAGTCTCAGTATTTCTTTATGCGCCACAAACCAATGACCACTTACAAAGGGCCCCCCCGGTGATAGAGTAAAGAATTTGTTGTCCACAGTTTGTAACCCTGTTAAATTTAAGTGGCTAATTGGCATCTCAAATCATTTCTTACAGTTACTACAGTAACACAATAACCAACACAGAATGAACAGAAAAATAGAAAACTTTTTATTTACAAGGGGGAGACCTTCAACTGGGACGGGGGAGGGAGACCTTCAACTGGGACAGGGAGGGGGCAGTTACTGCAACGGGCGGCCCCTGCGAGCGCTCCTCCAGCGCTGGACCTGCACACGCTGGGCAGACCGCGTCCGGGCAGGCTGCACGGGGAGGTGGGCAGGAGCAGGAGCAGGAGCAGGAGCTGGGATAGGAGCAGGGGCAGGAACAGGGGCAGGAGCTGGGATAGGAGCAGGGGCAGGAACAGGGGCAGGAGCTGGGATAGGAGCAGGGATAGGAGGGGCATGGGCTGTGCTCCGGGAGGGATGGTGGGGCATGTGGTCCGGCCATGCCATAATGGATGGCGTGCACTACATGTGCCGTGAGCATGTCCATAGAGGTGCGCATCCCTCTGCACTCTCTTAGGAAGGCAGCCCAGCCCTCCTGCCGCCACTGCAGGTCCCCCTGCACCCGCTCAGCAATGGAGGCCTGGATGGCCTCCATGGCATTCACGTGGCGGCACAGAAGCTGGTCCCTCTGCCGCAGCCTGCGCCTCCAGGGTTGGCCAGCTGGGGGTGCCGCTGCTGCCGCAGTGGAGGGTCTGGTGCTGGTCCCGCTGCAGGGAAGAGAAGAAAGGATGGGTCAGTCAGGCAAGCCGTCCACTGTCCCCACACCTCATGCCCTCCACCCCTGAGCCCAGGTGACCCCACAGTTGTGTGGCTTGGACCCACTCGGTTCCCCTCCTGCCCCCGTGTTGTATGTTGGCAAGGAGGACTGCCCCTGGAGTAGGGTCCTCCCTCCAGTATTGTAAGCACCGGTCAGTATCCTGGCCCCGTGGAGGGCGGGAGGGTGCTTGTGCTGCGTTCACCTGTGGAACTCCCTGCCGGTGAAGACTGTGAAAAGCTTTGGGCTAATCACTGGTGTTTGACAGGGAGCGAGATGCATCCCCACACAGTGCCTGGGAGCACATCTGGCAGAGGCGGTCTGGGCTCTCAGATCCTCACAGTGGGATATCTCCTGGACGGAACCAGAAGAGTGACTGGGTGGGGGGGTGTCCCATCCTTGCAGCAAAACTCAGGGGCCCTTGTCCCTCCCACTATCCCTGCTGCAAGGCCGGTAGCCCAGGGACATGTGTGGCCACAGTGGGGACTTCCCTCGGGGAACCAGCCAAGGCACTGGGAGCAGGCGAGGGGCTCGGTAGGGGGCCACGGTCACAGGACTGTGATGCTGAGGTTTTCCCAGGAGCAGCTGGCTGTGCCTCACAGCCAGGCATGGGACAGTGTGCCGTTCTCCGTGCTGCACCCTTGGCGGAGGTGCGGGGCTCTGGGCTGAGTCCCTGGGACCCTGGCCGGTTCCAGCCGGCATCCACCCTTCCCCCTGGTCCTGCCGAATGTGTGTGAGCAGCACGGTCCCAGGCATGCCCTGCAGCTGCCTGCCGCGCCACGTGCCGCCGGTCACCAGGCTGCACGAGGTTGCACTTGCTGCCTCATGCAACGCAGCGTGCAGCTCACATGGCCTGAGTGACATGCTCTCCCCTCCTCCTCCGGGCACCTGGCTCCCCGCCCTCCGCCCGCCCTTTGGGAGTGCAAACTGCAAAGACTCACCAGTGGGTTCCTCCCCGGCCTCGGCCTCGGAGGAACTGCTGGAGGGGGCCTGCTGGGTGGTGGCAACGCTGGCCTCCTCTCCACCGGACGCGCTGCCGCTGTCCTCTCCCTCCCCCGGCTCGGTGGGTCGGATGATGGGGGGGCGCTGGCACGTGTCCACAGTGACACCCGGGCTTGCGGGCTGGCTGGCCCAGTATGGCGTGCAGCCGTCGTAGTGGGGGCAGGTGTCTGGTCCTGCCCCTGCCCTCGCTGGCACGCATATACCCCAGCCGAGCTCCTTCACCTTTGCCCGGACTTGGTCGGTGTTCCGGGCAGGGTGTCCTGGTGGGCCAGAGCCTCGGCCATGCGGCCGAAAAATGTCCGCATTGCAGCGCCGGGACCTGGTATCGTGGAGACCCTCCTCCTCCTGCCATAGGTCCAGGAGGGTCTCCAGCTCCCTGGGGTCCAGGAGGAGCCCGCCTTTGCGGCCCCTGGGGCCTCCTCCGCTGGCGGTGCAGGGGCTCACCAGCTGGAGCTGCCATGGTGCGGTGAGATGGGTGGCTGGGCAGCACAGGGGCACGTGGCAGAGCTGAGGCAGCAGGGTCTGTGGCACGGTCCTGCCACGTGTGCCCAGCAGCCTCCCTACCAGGAAGTCCAGGGCTCCTACGGGTCTCGCGCCGTCCAAAGCGCCTTTTTCCGCTTTCTTCTGCTTTTCCGAAAAGCTGTCTACACTGGCCCTTTTCCGGAAAAGCTTTTCCGGAAAAAGGACTTTTTCGAGCCGGGAGCAGAATAGTTTTTCCGAAAAGCGGCTGATTTCATACTGTAGATCGTCAGTGCTTTTCCGGAAATTCAAGGGGCCAGTGTAGACAGCTCACAGCTTATTCCGGAAAAGCGGCTGCTTTTCCGGAATAAGTGGCCCAGTGTAGACACAGCCTAAGAGTCTAAGGACAGCTACAGTATCCAACCCAAGCTTAAGAATCTGATGTGCCTGATTCTGACAAAGAAGAGGTGTGGTTAAAGCATGAAGGGACATATGAATCTTTAGCACCTCTGACATAAATATCATGCAATCTTAGCTACAACCATGTCATGACAATGTCTGTTCTCATCCAGCATCCTCACCCCACTCGCTTTACTGCCTCCACCAAGACCCCACACCCCTACCCCCTTCACTTACTGCCCTGCCGAGACCCCACACTCCCAGTCTGCTCACTCACCACCTCCACCAACACCCCAGTTCCCCAGCTCCCTCACTCACCTCCCAGCCAAGACCCCGCACCCTCAGCCCCCTCACTCATCAGCTACAGCTCAGCTCCCCCCTCTCCTCTCTTCCCGCAGCAGGGAGGCTGCACTGGTGTTCCAGCATCATCTCCTCCCATGAGGTTGAAGTGCAAGTGGAGCCACGCTGTTATGCTTCTTCCCACTCCTCCTGCTTCCTATCCAGCCACCTCTTGCCCTGCTTCTGTTTCCAGGTCCACGGCCCAGCTGCTTCATGACCTAGTGGGGAACCACCACTACCACCCGTCCCAGGCTGGCTGACTGGACTGAGGCAGGCAGTGGTGATGGTTCCCCAGTGTGTTACAGAGCGGTGGGGCCCTGGATACAGAAGCAGAAGTGGGGCAGGAGGCGGTTGGATGGGAAGCTATTGGGATGGGGGAGCAGCAGAGCATGCTGAGAATCCTGGGAACTGGGTCAGGAGACAGCCAGGCTGCAGGAGCTAGGACTGGAGTCCCAAGGGTCCCCCCCACACCGCGGCCACGCCCAGCCCTGAACCATGGATGCCTCTTCCCCTTATGACTGCCAAAGCTGGGGTGCGGTGAGGCAGAGTGACACAGAGGATGTGATGACATCACTCTGTCATCCGGCAAAAGAAGTTTTATACATAGAGAGAGATACTGTCATCTGGCAAGAAAAAAAATGATGTATAGAGATATGAAGTGAGCACTGTATCCTTTTCATTCTTTGTTGTAACTGAAGTCAATACATTTGAAAATGTTGGAAACATGAAAAATATTTAAATGTGTTCTATTATTAACAGTGCAATTAATTGCAATGTTTAATCAATTGACAGATGACTGTGAATTCTGATGGTTCAACAGAAGTTCCCTTGATATCCAAGTAAATACCCACATTATATCAAAATGTCTTTCAAAGCATGTTAAGAAACAATTCAACTTCATAGGTTTTATAGGCATAAAATTAGATAATTTGGATTTAATTACATTGATAAGTTTTCTTACACAAATTGACAAATATAAAATTCAGAACATCCAAATGGTTGCTGGGAATATTTCCCAGTTTTTCAAAAGAAAAACAAGGTATATATTTGGTTGGGGTTTGTAGTAGCAGAGTTTAATGATGTAGAAAATGACTTAGACACAATCCAGTTAACTAAATGAAGAAATAGAATAACTATACAGTAGTTAAGTAGATATTTTTCTATTGTCTAATAAAAGAATGGTTTGGATTATTTGACTAGGTTGGTTAAGTGTTCTCAGTTTATTATATTTACATGCAATATTATGAAGTAGCAATTTTAGTTATTTTTTAACACTTTCAAGACTACAGTACCCAGGGATGCATCTAGACTGGCAAGATTTTGCAAAAGTGGCTGCTTTTGCACAAAATCTTGCCGCCTGTGTACACTGGCCACGAGTATTTGTGCAAGAACACTGACCGGCTGTGTCTACACTGGGCCACTTATTCCGGAAAATCAGCCGCTTTTCCGGAATAAGGTGCGAGCTGTCTACACTGGCCGCTTGCTTTTCCGGAAAAGCAATGACGATCTACTGTATGAAATCAGCCGCTTTTCCGAAAGCTATGCCGCCCCGCTGGCAAAAGTCCTTTTTCCGGAAAAGCTTTTCCGAAAAGGGCCAGTGTAGACAGCTTTTCCGAAAAGCAGAAGAAACGGAAAGCGGTTTGGTCGCCACGAGACTCGTGAGGAGCCCTGGACTTCCTGGTAGGAGGCTGCTGGGCGACGTGGCAGGAGCACTCGCAGACCCTGCAGCCTGAGCTCTGCCACGTGCTGCTGTGCTGCCCAGCCACACATTGGACCGCGCCATGGCAGCTCCGGCTGGTGAGCCCCTGCACCCCAGCACAGGAGGCCCCAGGGGCCGCAAACGCCGGGCCCCATCCTGGACCCCAGGAGCTGGAGACCCTCCTGGACTTGTGGCAGGAGGAGGAGGGTCTCCACGACCTGCACTCCAGGCGCCGCAATGTCGAGCTGTACACACGGCTGGCCGACAACCTGGCACAACAGGGACACCCCACCCGAATGCCGAGCAGGTCCGCTCCAAAGTGAAGGAGCTGCGGCTGGGGTACGTCCGGGCCAGCGAGGGCAGGGGGCAGGACCAGACGCCTGCCCCTACTATGACCGGCTGAACGCCTTCCTGGGCCAGCCAGCCCCGCAAGCCCCGGACGCCCTGTGGACACCTGCCAGCGCCCCATCAGACGACCCACCGAGCAGGGGAGGGAGAGGACAGCAGCAGCGCGTCCGGCGCGGAGGAGGCCACCACCCAGCAGGCCCCTCCAGCAGCTCCTCCGAGGCCGAGGCCGAGGCCGGGAGGAACCCACTGGTGAGTCTTTGCAGTTTGCACTCCCAAAGGGCGGGGGCGGAGGGCGGGGTGGGGAGCCAGGTGCCCAGAGGGAGGAGGGGAGAGCATTTCACTCAGGCCACGTGAGCTGCACGCTGCGTCGCATGAGGCAGCAAGCAGCACGTGCAACCTCGTGCAGCCTGGCGACCGAGCGGCACATGGCCGCGGCAGGCAGCTGCAGGGCACGCCTGGGACCGTGCTGCTCACACACATGCGGCGGGACCAGGGGAAGGGTGGATGCCGGCTGGAACCGGCCAGGGCCCCAGGACTCAGCCCAGAGCCCTCACCTCCGCCAAGGGTGCAGCACGGAGAACAGCACACTGTCCCATGCCTGGCAGTGAGGCACAGCCAGCTGCTCCTGGGAAAACCGCAGCGCCACAGTCCTCGCCTGCTCCCGGTGCCTTGGCTGGTTCCCCGAGGGAAGTCCCCACTGTGGCCGCACATGTCCCTGGGCTACCGGCCTTGCGGGAGGGATAGTGGGAGGGACAAGGGCCCCTGAGTTTTGCTGCAAGGATGGGACACCCCACCCACTCACGCTTCTGGTTACGCCCAGGAGATATCCCACGCGGGGATCTGAGAGCCCAGACCGCCTCTGCCAGATGTGCTCCCAGGCACTGCGTGGGGATGCATCTCGCCCCTGTCAAACACCAGCGATTAGCCCAAAGCTTTTCACAGTCTCCACCGGCAGGGAGTTCCACAGGTGAACGCAGCACAAGCACCCTCCCGCCTCCACGGGCCAGGACACAGACTGGTGCTTACAATACTGGAGAGGGGACCCTACTCCAGCAGGGGCGGTCCTCCTTGCCAACATACAACACGGGGGCAGGAGGGAAACCGAGTGGGCCCAAGCCACACAACTGTGGGGTCACCTGGGCTCAGGGGTGGAGGGCATGAGATGTGGGGACAGTGGACGGCCTGCCTGACTGACCCATCCTTTCTTCTCTTCCTGCAGCGGGACCCAGCACCAGACCCGACACTGCGGCAGCAGCAGCGGCACCCCAGCTGGCCAACCTCGAGGCACAGGCGGCGGCAGAGAGACCAGCTTCTGCGCCGCCATGTGCGTGCCGTGGAGGCAATCCAGGCCTCCATCGCTGAGCGGGTGCAGGGGGACCTGCAGTGGCGGCAGGAGGGCTGGGCTGCGTTCCTAAATGAGTGCAGAGGGATGCGCACAACCATGGACATGCTCACGGCACATTTGGTCCATGCCATTCATTATGGCATGGCCGGACCCCATGCCCCCGCCATTCCTCCCGGAGCACAGCCCATGCCCCCTCCTATCCCAGCTCCTATCCCAGCTCCTGCTCCTGCTCCTGCTCCTGCTCCTGCTCCTGCTCCTGCCCTGCTCCTGCCCCTGCCCCTGCCCCTGCTCCTGCCCCTGCTCCTGCCCCTGCCCCTGCCCCTGCCCCTGCTCCTGCTCCTGCCCCTGCCCCTGCCCCTGCTCCTGCCCCTGCTCCTGGTCGTGGTCGTGCCCGTGGTCGTGCCCACCTCCCCGTGCAGCCTGCCCTCACGCCGGTCTGCCCAGCGTGTGCAGGCCCCCGGAGGAGCAGTCGCAGGGGCCATCCATCCCAGTAACTGCCCCCGTCCCAGTTGAAGGTCCCCTGTCCCAGTCCCAGTTGAAGGTCCCCGTCCCAGTTGAAGGTCCCCTGTCCCAGTCCCAGTTGAAGGTCCCCCGTCCCAGTTGAAGGTCCCTCCCCTTGTAAATAAACAGTTTTCTATTTTTCTGTTCATTCCTGTGTTGGTTATCGTGTTACTCTAGTAACTGTAGGAAATGATGTGAGATGCCAATTAGCCACTTAAATTTAACAGGGTTACAAACTGCAGACAACAAAATCTGTACTCTATCACTGGGGGCCTTTATGCTCATTGGTTTGTGGCGATAAATAAATACTGAGACTTTTCAGTAAAATGTAAACCACAAACTATATTTACATAGCTCACAAACAAGCAAGAACAGTTAAAAGATGCACACTACAGATAATTAAACATAGTCTAGGCGCAGGAGGACAATTGGGTAGTGTTGCTGGCCACCTCAATCCTTTGGTCCTTCCGGGCCTCAGGAGAGGAACAGCCAGGAGATCCTCGACGGAAGATGATGGCGGCTGGCCACCTCAATCCTTTGGTCCTTCCGGGCCTCAGGAGGAACAGCCAGGAGATCCTCGACGGAAGACGACTGGAATCAGGTACGCTGACTTGAGCCTTCCGCACGACCCCGAATCCTCGTGGCTGTTCTTCGACAGACGATGGTGGCCTAAACCTAGCCTAAACTAAAAAGAAAACCCTGACTAAGCCCGACGCACCCGACGAACAGTCACGATGACGGCCGATGTGCTTTGACCCGACGCTTTACAATTGGGGAGGTAAGGAG
The DNA here is from genome assembly GCA_019425775.1 of Rafetus swinhoei. Lineage (NCBI taxonomy): Eukaryota > Metazoa > Chordata > Testudines > Trionychidae > Rafetus > Rafetus swinhoei. The sequence goes on from CM033436.1 coordinate 36,472,581, forward strand.
GGGGTGGGGAGGGGTAGGGGACGGGCGGGAGTAGTCTGGGGAGACCCAGGCGACCCTGCTACGGGCTTGGGCAAACATGTCCACCAGGGCCTCTCTGATGCGCACCGCATCCTGGCGCGCCTGGCGGACGGCAGCTGTGTCGGGCTGTTCCAAGGTCTGTGCCTCGGCTGCCATCCATGCAGGGAGGAAGGCCTCCCGCTGCGCTCCACAATGTTGTGGAGCACGCAGCACGCGGCCAGTACCTCCGTTGCATTCTGCTCACCCATGTCGACGGGTGAGCAAACAACGGAATCGGGCTTTAAACGCCCAAAGGCCAGCTCCACTGGGTTTCGGGCCCGGTTGAGGCGGTCGCTGAACCGGGCCCGGTTCTGGTCCGCTGCCCCGCAGGGCCGCATTAGCCAGGGCATCAGGGGTAGGCCGCGCCCGCGACGACGCAGATGGGCATAGGCACATCCCCGACAGTCAAGTCTCGCCGGGAAGTAGGTGCCCGCCTTCAACCTGCGAAACAGTCCAGAGTTGCGGAGGATGCGGGCGCTGGTGCCCGGCCGGACCAGCCCCGTGAAATGTCCAGGAAGCGCCCCGTGGTCCACGAGGGCCTGCAGAACAATGGAGCAGTACTTTGCGGTTCATAAATGGGCCGCCGATGCCCGGGCCCGGATGGGGATGTGGGTGGCGCCCAGGGCTCCCGCAGTTGGGGAACCCGAGGGCAGCGGCCGCCATGGTATCATCCACGCCGCGCAGGCGGATGATTCGGGAGCAGGATGTTGTTGATGGCGTGACGACCTGCAGAAGGGTGCAGAGAAACACAAGGGAACACATCACGCACGGCAGGGGTGAGTGTGCGCCCTTGGGGCCCCCTTGATTCCCTCTGTCCTCACACACACCCACACACACACACCAGGGCCCTCGCCCCACGGCCCCCACCAGCGGGCCTGTGCAAGGGAGGGACGGCCCAAACCCCTGGCCGACCCAGCCTGGAATCTTGGCTATCCCTGGGCCTGGAGTGCAGCACCCTCCCCATCCCACTCCCTGGGACTTACCTCCACGACGATCACTCCGACGGTTGATCGTCCCACCCTCGAACTGCTGTGCCATCGAGCGGTAGCTGTCCGGTGTGGCCAGCTTCCAGAGCGATGGCGACCCTCTTCTTGATGGGGATGGGTGCCCGCAGCCGGGTGGTGGCTCTCTGCAGCGCGGGGTGAGCCAGGTGCACAGCTGCAGGAAGGTCCGCTTTCTCATGCGGAAATTCCTGATCCATTGGTGGTCGTCCCAGACCCCGAGGACCAGCCGCCCCACCAGTCGGTGCTGCTCTCAAACTCCAGACGGGCCTCTCACGGTGGGGTGCTGATGCCACACGGTTGCCAGGGCCTCCTGGTGAGGGAGTCCAATGCGATCTCTGCCTCCTGGTTCATGTACACCATGGCACCGGCCTGCAGCACGAGCAGCAGGCACTCGTGACAGCTCCAACAGGGGCCCGAGCAGGCAAATGGCCACCCACGGCTCCATGGCAGACAGAGCAGGGCAGAAAAACTAAACTCAGGGAAAAGCAGTTGGGGCCAAAGGGTGGTGTCCCCAAAACCCAGAGGGCAACCACTGAACCTGCTAAGGGTGCCAGTCCCTGGCAGAGGTCCCAAGGCAGGGGAGCAGGAGACCAACGGCTGTCCGGCGAGACCCCTTTAAGCACGTGTCTGAATGGCGCCCGCCCCGCCCCGAAAGGTCTGGTGGCCTTGCCCTCTTCAAAATGGCGGGCTTCTGCTTTTCCGGAAAAGCGCGCCACGTAGACGCGCTTCCGAAAAGCGCATCGTTATAACGGTAACTCCGACCAATGTAGACGCTTTTTCCGGAAATACTTATAACGGAAAACTGTTCCGTTTTAAGCATTTCCGGAAAATCATGCCAGTGTAGACGTAGCCACCTTGTACTGTACAAAATCAGTGCTTCTTGCGCAAATACTCTGATGCTCCCGCTCAGGGATAAGCCCTCTTGCGTAAGTATCGTTGCGCAAGAGGGCCAGTGTAGACAGCAACGTTAATTTCTTGCGCAAGAAAGCCCAATGGCTAAAGTGGCCATCGGAGCTTTCTTGCGCAAGAGAGCATCTACACTGGCACAGATGCTTTTGCGCAAAAGATGTGCTTTTGCGCAAAAGCATCCGTGCCAGTGTAGACGCTCTCTTGCACAAATACTTTTAACGGAAAAACTTTTCCGTTAAAAGTATTTGCGCAAAATCATGCCAGTCTAGAGACAGCCCAGGAGTTTTAGAGAAAGAATGTATACTCTTTAACTCTTGATTTTATTATATGTAAGATTTCTCCAGTTCTTAGATACTGAGCCACTTTTGGGCCAAATTCTTACCTAGTGCAGCCAGCACAAATTCAGTGATGTCAGCTAACTTGTGCCCACTTACCTCAGACAGAAATGTCATATTTTACCTCCTCTGATAGATAATGTATAGCACTTTTCACTCAGAAGGATCTGAAAGACATTTACAAACTTACTAAACTGCACATAGAGACAATTCTGCAACCCACACTTGTTGAAAGGCAGCAACTGTTTCAAAGATGTACACCAAAACCACATTTTAAGGCACACAGAGAGAAAAAATGCAAAAACTAGTACAAAGGTCTAGTGCATTACACAAAAAGAACGACTACATCAAATATAATATAGAAAGAACAGAAGAAGCACTGTCATGCTGCAACTTAGAGGTACTAGAAAGTATTTCTTTCATGTATTTCAGTGACTAGCATCTGATACCAATTTTCTCTAGAATTGATACATGATTTTAAAAATAATTTTATTGTGTTGTTTTATAAGATCCTCTCTCCCTTAATTGTAATTTTTGTCAGGTGACCTAGTCCACGGTACTAATGACAATGTGCTATGTAACAACTGGTAGATAATACAAGATGTCCTGTGGCACCTTATAGACTAAGGGTACGTCTACACTAGTCCCCTAGATTGATCTAGGGAGGCTAATGAGGGTGACCGGAATTGCAAATCAAGCCCGGGATTTAAATATCCCGCGCTTGATTTGCATGTTCAACCAGTCGCCATTTTAGAAATTGACTAGCCTGAAGTAACTGCCCGTGTCTACATGCGGCAGTGAAATGGATTCCGATTTAAAGCCCCTAATTCGAATTAGCTGGTAAACCTCATTGCAGGAGGAATACCAGCTAATTCGAGTTAGGCTTTAAATCGAATCTGCTTTCTACGCGTGCAGACGCGTGAGCAGTTACTTCGGCCAGTCAATTTCTAAAATGGCTACCGTTGGGAACATGCAAATCAGCGCGGGATATTTAAATCCCGGCTTGATTTGCAATTCGTCACCCTCATTAGCCTCTCTAGATCGATCTAGGGGGCTAGTGTAGACGTACCCTAACAGATTTATAGGAGCATAAGCTTTCATGGGCAAAGACCCACTTCATCAGATGCATGTCATGAATATCACAAAGTGGGTCTTTGCCCATGAAAGCTTATGCTCCTATAAATCTGTTAGTCTATAAGGTGCCACAGGACTTCTCATTGTTTTTGCAGATTCAGACTGGTACCTTCTTTGTGTTTTCTCAAATCTGCAGTGAATATGTTCTTAAATGAATGATATGTTCAGGGTTATCATCTGAAAATGCTATAACAACTCTGTGACGCATTGGGGAACCGTCACCACTGCCTGCCTCAGTCCAGTCAGGCTACCCCTCTGATAATTGGTAGATAGTTCACCTCAGTGATGAGATGTGCTTTATTGTGTGACCAGAAATGAACAAGATCAAGGGGGAAATAATTCCACATTTGAGCAGCTTCTGCCCATTTAAATAGTTGATCTGAACGCTAGTATTATGGTTCTAGGAGAGAAGGTGGCTTAGGAAATCAGAGTGTAAACCATGGAGTTGCTCCTGAAGTTCATCAGTAGTCAATAAAGCATGGCATGCTTTCATGGAAGGGGAGGCGCGCCACTTGGCAACTGGGCCAATGACTTATGCTCCAGCCTCAGTTTTTGAATGGCTAAAAGATGTTGCCTTCTATAGAATGCTATAATTCCACATTTGAGCAGCTTCCGCCCATTTAAATAGTTGATCTGAATGCTAATATTATGGTTCTAGGAGAGAAGGTGTCTTAGGAAATCAGAGTGTAAACCATGGAGTTGCTCCTGAAGTTCATCAGTAGTCAATAAAGCATGGCATGCTTTCATGGGGAGGGAAGGAGATGATAACAGCATGGAGATGATAACAGCATGGATGAATATGTAGGAACACTATCAAAAGGAATGGTCATACTTGCTACACCAAAGTGAGACGGAAAAACTCTTGCACATTTGCATTGCAACTGCAGGTTTATCTAAATCTCCACATTATGAACATTAGTGGCAAGCAGCAATTATATTCTCTCAATCAGGGTGTGTCTAGACTACAGGGTTTTGTTGACAAAAGTGGACTTTTGTCGATAAAACTATACCTGCGTCCACACTGCCGTCGAGTTCTGTCGACATAACGTCGACATAACTCAGCAGTTTTGTCAACGGCTGTAAACCTCATTTTACGAGGAATAACTCCTTTGTCGACAGAGTTCTGTTGACAAAAGGTAAGTGTGGACGCAGGGGAGAAGTTATGTCGACAGAAAAGGCCTCCAGGAAGAACCCCTGGTGAACACTCCTGCCACAGCTTTCAACTCTATTGTTCCTGCCTGCAGCCATCTTTAAAAGGCACAGGCACCCAGGATCAGCACTCTGGCAACAAGCCAGCTCCAGAGAGGACCCTGACAGCGCAGCTCTTTCCGGTAGGGACACACGGGAGGCATGTCCCAGGGACAAGCACCCCAAGGCCTCCCTGGCCCTTACAGGGACTCATCCCCCCAGGAACCCCGGGGCACCAAGTGCCTGGCACCCTCCTGGTCTGGCCCAGAGATAAAAGCCCTCCTGGGGCTCTGGGCTGAGGAGGAGTTCCTCCAGGCCATGCAGTGCAGCAAGAGGAGGAATGCGGACGTTTATGGCCGAATGGCAGAAGGCCTTGCCCAGAAAGGTCACCACCCTCGCACACTGGAGCATGTCAGGGAAAAAGTTAAAGAGTTGCGGTAGGGGTATGTTCGAGCCTGTGAGCTCTGGGGAAGCACCGCACTACTGTGCATATTATAAGGATATCGACCAGATCCTGGGGGCAGGGGAACCCCTTCCTCCCAAGCAGTTAGTGGAGTCTGGGCTGGAGACCCCTGATCAGCAGTGGCCGCAACTCCAGGGTGACACCCCAGCACAACACCAGCAGCCCCATCAGGAGGAGAAAGAGGAGGAAGAGGAGGAGGAGGAAGACACCACCACCAGCAGGAGCACAGCGACCCTGATCCAGGACCCAGACGCCCAAACCCAGGAGGCCTCCCAGGCAACTTTGGACACCGGGGAGGGAACATCAGGACATGAGTGCTGTGAGGGTCCACCACAACACAGGGCACGGCAGGTGGGAGCAAAGGGGATGGTGCAGTGCTGTGACATGTCATGTTGATCACAGCTGGGGGGGAACGGGGGCACACCCATGGCCGTCCTCAAGGAGGGCCATCCTACCCCTGCACCCTCATGGCTGCTAGGAACCACCTGCTCCTGCAGGCAGTGATGCCAGGGGCAGGCATGTGTCGGGGATGCCAGGATTGCCTCACAGCTGAAGGCCTCTCAGTACTCCGCGGGAACCCCAACCATGGCCTGACTCTTGTCTGTGCTGCTCGGCCATGGGGTGTGTGCGAGAGGGGGCAGGATGGTGGCCTGCACACCTTCTGGGCTCCAGGGAGACCGTGGCTGCGGGCCAGGCCACACCATGCCTTACTGAGTCATACATAAGCAGCCTCTGACCCTAGGACAGGCACTGCCTGCTGACGAGAAGGAGGGCATGCCCTCTCAGGGAAAGGGTGAGCATGCACGACTGACGACTTTTCCCTCTTGTCCTCCACAGCCAGACCAGCTGACCAAGAGTGGGGCGCCACACCTGCCCCACCACCCAGCCGGCTGCTGGGAACCCAGCGGCACTGGCGCACCTACTTAGACCTCATGTGCCAGCACGTTGAAGTCCTGCAAAGGATCATAGGATCATAGAATCATAGAACCATAGAGCTGGAAGAGACCTCAGAAGGTCATCAAGTCCAGCCCCCTGCTCTAGGCAGGACCAATCCCAATTAAATCAACCCAGCTAGGGCTTGGTCAAGCCGAGACTTAAACACCTCTAGGGATGGAGACTCCACTACTTCCCTAGGTAACCCATTCCAGTGCTTCACTACCCTCCCAGTGAAATAGTTCTTCCTAATATCCAACCTGGACCTCTCCCACCACAACTTGAGACCATTGCTCCTTGTTCTGCCATCTGTCACTACTGAGAACAGCTTCTCTCCATCCTCTTTGGAACCTCCCCTTCAGGAAGTTGAAGGCTGCTATCAAATCCCCCCTCACTCTTCACTTCTGTAGACTAAACAGACCCAACTCCCTCAGCCTCTCCTCATAAGTCATATGCTCCAGCCCCCTAATCATTTTGGTTGCGCTCCGCTGGACCCTCTCCAATGCGTCCACATCCTTTTTGTAGTGGGGGGCCCAGAACTGGACACAATACTCCAGATGTGGCCTCACCAAAGCTGAATAAAGGGGAATAATGACATCTCTGGATCTGCTGGCAATGCTCCTCTTAATGCAACCTAATATGCCATTAGCCTTCTTGGCTACAAGGGCACACTGTTGACTCATATCCAGCTTCTCATCCACTGTAACCCCCAGGTCCTTTTCTGCATAACTACTACTTAACTGGTTGGTCCCCAGCTTGTAACTATGCTTGGGATTCTTCCGTCCCAAGTGCAGGATTCTGCACTTGTCCTTGTTGAACTTCATCAGATTTCTTGTGGCCCAATCCTCCAATTTGTCTAAGTCACTCTGGACCCTATCTCTGCCCTCAAGCGTATCTACCTCTCCCCCCTAGCTTAGTGTCATCCGCAAACTTGCTGAGGGTGCAATCCATCCCCTCATCCAGGTCATTAATAAAGATATTGAACAAAACCGGTCCTAGAACCGAACCTTGGGGCACTCCACTAGAAACCGACCGCCATCCTCACATCGAGCCGTTGATCACTACCCGCTGGGCCCAGCCTTCTAGCCATCTTTCTATCCATCTTACTGTCCATTTATCCAATCCACATTCCCTTAACTTGCTGGCAAGAATATTGTGGGAGACTGTATCAAAAGCCTTCCTAAAGTCAAGGTATATCACATCCACTGACTTTTCCACGTCCATAGAGCCAGTTACCTCATCATAGAAGCTAATCAGATTGGTCAGGCACGACTTGCCCTTTGTGAATCCATGCTGACTATTCCTAATCACTTTCCTCTCTTCCAAGTGCCTCAAAATGGATTCCTTAAGAATCCCTTCCATGATTTTTCCAGGAACCGAGGTAAGACTGACCGGCCTATAGTTCCCCTGGATCGTTCTGCTTCCCTTTTTTGAAGATGGGCACTACATTTGCCTTTTTCCAATCATCCAGGATTTCTCCCGATCTCCATGACTTTTCAAAGATAATGACCAAAGGCTCCGCAATGACATTTGCCAACTCCCCTCAGTACCCTCGGATGCATTAAGTCCGGACCCATGGATTTGTGTACATTTAGCTTTTCTAAATAGTTCCTAACCTGTTCTTTACCCACCACAGGCTGTCCATCTTCATCCCATCTTGCATCACTTAGTGCAGAAGTCCACGAGCCAACCTTGTCCGTGAATACAGAGGCAAAGAAAGCATTGAGTACTTCAGCTTTCCCCACATCATCTGTCACTAAGTTACCTCCTTCATCCAGTAGGGGCCGCACACCCTCTCTGATCACCCTCTTCTTGTTAACATGCCTGTAGAAACCTTTCTTGTTATCCTTTACATCCTTAGCCAGTCGCAATTCCATTTGCGCTTTCGCCTTCCTGATAACCCCGGCATTCTCGAGCTATACATTTAAACCCTCCTGGTCATTTGTCCAAGTTTCCACTTTTTGTAAGCTTCCTTTTTGTGCTTAAGTTCACCAAGGATTTCCCCTGTAAGCCAATCCGGTCTCCTACCATGTTTGCCTCTCTTGCTACGCGTCGGAATGATTTCTTTCTGTGCCTTCAATAAGGCTTCTTTAAAATACTGCCAGCTGTCCAGGAGTCCTTTCCCCTTCATGTTAGAATCCCAGGGGATTCTGCCCATCAGATCTCTGAGGGAGTGAAAATCTGCTTTTTTGAAGTCCAAGGTGTGTATTTTACTACTCTCTTTTCTTCCTTTGGTCAGGATCCTGAAATCTACCATCTCATGATCACTGCTTCCCAGGTTGTCACCCAACTCTACTTCCCCTATTAGTTCCTCCCTGTTTGTGAGCAGAAGGCCAAGCTGCGCACGGCCCCAATGTCGGATCCTTCAGCACTTGCGTCAAGAAGTTGTCCCCAACATTCTCCAAAAACTTCCTGGATTGCCTGTGTACTGCTGAATTGGTTTCCCAACAGATGTCAGGGTGATTAAAGTCCCCCACAAGAACCAGGGCCTGCGATCTGGAAGCTTCTCTCAGTTGTCCGAAGAAAGCCTCATCTACCTCATCCATCCAATTCGGTGGCCTGTAGCAGACACCAACCACAACATCACTGCTGTTGTTTGCTCCTCTAAACTTAACCCATAGACTCTCAACAGGTTTTTCTCCCTCTTTATACTGGAGTTCAGAGCAATCATAGTGCTCTCTTGCACATAGTGCAACTCCTCCTCCTTTTCTCCCCTGCCAGGTCTTCCTGAACAGTCTATACCCTTCCATGACAGCGCTCCAGTCATGCGAGTCATCCCACCAAGTCTCTGTTATCCCAATTAAATCATATTTCTTGGACTAGGGCCTCCAGTTCTTCCTGTTTGTTGCCCAGGCTTCTCATTAGTGTACAAACATCTCAGGTAACCAGTTGATCGCCCTATCTTCTCCATTCAAAACAGGGGTCCTCCTTTCTTGCTCGTTCCTCTCTGCATTTCTTCCCGGTATCCGACTTCCCCACTCCCCTCAGGGTTTTGGTCACCGTCCCCCGATGAACCTAGTTTAAAGCCCTCCTCACTAGCTTTGCAAGCCTGCCCACAAAGATGCTCCTTCCTCTCTTCGTTAGGTAGATCCCAGCTCTTCCTAACAATCCTTGTGCCCGGAACAGAGTCCCATCGTCAAAGAAACCGAAGCACTCTCTGTGACACCACCTACGCAACCACGCATTTACGTCCTCAATTCAACGATCCCTGCCCAGTCCTTTCCTTCAACAGGGTGGATGGACGAGAACACCACTTGCGCTCCGAATTCTTGGATCCTTCTTCCGAGTGCTACATAATCCGCAGTAAGCCGCTCAAGGTCATTCTTGGCCGTATCGTTAGTTCCCACGTGGAAGGGGTAGCAATCCCAAGGTTTGATCAGTTTGGTAAGCCTCTCAGTCACATCCTGAATGCGAGCTCCCGGTAAGCAGCACACCTCTCAAGATTCCAGGTCCGGATGGCAGAGGGATGGCTCTGTCCCTCTTAGGAGGAAGTCCCCGACCATCACCACCCGTCGTTTTCTTTTGGGGGTGGTGGCTGTGGAACACCCATCCCTAGGACTACGCATCCCATGCCTTCCGTAGATGGTGTTCCTTCCGGTTTCTTCCTTGTGAGGTCCCTTCCAAAGCATTCAGCACTGCAAAGCCTGTGGAGAGAGCCTGAAAGCGATTACTTACCTCTATAGCATTGGGGATTCCCATGCTGGCCTTTTCCCCTTCTAGAAGTTACATGCTGCCAGTTCTCTTCCTGGTCACGTACTGCCCTCTCCGGCTCTTCCGCCTGCCGTGCTTGAAGGATTAAATGCTGCCTTCTATCGAGGAAGTCTTCATCCTCTCTGATCGAGCATAGGGTCGACACCTGGGCCTCCAGCCCTCTAATTTTTTTCTTCCAAAATGGTGACCAGCTTGCACTTAGTGCAGATGAAATCCGTTCTTTCTTCTGGGAAGAAGACAAACATGGCACACTCCGCGCAGGCACCAACAGCAGAACCATCACCATCCATCCCTGCTGTCCTGGAGAAGGGATTTAAAAAGAAAGGCAAGAGAACCTCACGCCCTTCCCAACTCCCTCTCTAAACTCCCTGTTAGCACTCACCTGTTTGCAAGCTCCTTGGTCGCTTGCCCAAGGAGCCTTATAAAGCCCTGGACTGCCTGAAAGTCCCTCCCCCTACCAAGGCTCAGCCAATCAGCAGAGGCTTCTAGAATTCAAACTTTAATTAGAAGCCAACAGTTTCCACCTGCCAATCACAGTCAATCACAGCACCTGCCAATCACAGCACACACTCCATGAAGGGGAGGGAGAGGGCAAAGGGGATGCAGGACTCAATGGAGAGGAGGCTGGAGGCAGAGGTCGAGTGGCGCCGGCAGTTGCTAGACGAATTTGCCCAGCAGTGCAGGGACATCTGCGCAGCGATCCGGGAGGCCATGGCCTTCCCCGGGCCTGTGCCTGGTCCTGCCCCTCCTCCTCAGCCTGTTCCTCTCCCTCCTCCTCAGCCTGCCTCCCCCCTCAACCTCTGCCCCCCCCCTCAGCCCCTGCCATCCCAGACCCAGGTCCAGCCCCACCTCCTGCCCAGCCCCCTGCTGTGGCAGCCCACACATGCAGCCAGATGCGACAAGACCTCCAGAGCCAAACTGCCAGGGGATCTTCCTCCAGGCAGCCCCCTCAGCCCTGAGCTTCCCTCCCCACTTCCTGGTTGACATTCCCCCTTTCCACCAGTGACAGTAACTGAGGGACGCACTTTATTTTGTCTACAAACTGTTTATTTTCTAAGAAAAAAAGAGGTTTTTATTTTCTCTGAACAAAGGAGTAATTTATTTTATTTTATGCCTAAAGCAACAGTGAAATAAACTGGACAAAAGTTTTCACCACCACCTTTCTCCGTTCTCAGTGTGTGAGGAATGAGTAGAATGTGTGACTGTAGGGCCAGAAGGGGTTTTGGGGAGGAAGGCACCGGGGGCATGGGGCAATCCCACATTTTGAAGGCCCTGGGGAAACTCAGCGGCCTCCTTGGGAGAATTGCTCCCTCAGGACTTCTCGGATTTGAAGTCCCGACTGGTGGGCTTGCCGGATGGCAGCTGTCTGGGGCTGCTCAAACTGCCTCCCCTCCATCTCAGCCTGTGTCCTCCATGCAGGGAGAAAGGCCTCCCCTTTTCTCTCCACGAGGCTGTGCAGCACACATCGGGGATGTTGTGTTCCCCCATGTCCAGCCGAGTGAGAAGGCATCTAAACCTGCCCTTCAGAAGGCCAAAGGTGCACTCCACCTGGTAGCGAGCCCAATTCAGGTGGGAGTTAAAGAGTTCCCTGCTCGCATCTAGGTGGCCAGTGTAGGGCTTCATGAGCCAGGGCATAAGGGGGTTGGCCACATCGGCCACGATGCATATGGGCATCTGCACATCCCCCACTGCCAGGTTTCTGTCAGGGAAAAATGCCCCAGCATGAAGCCTGCGGTATAGGTATGAGTTCCAGAATATGCGGGCATCGTGTGCCCGGCCTGACCACCCGACACAAATGTCTGTGAATTGTCCCCAGTGGTCGATCAGGGCCTGTAGCACCATCGAAAAGTAGCCCTTTCTATTAATATACTGGGCTGCTCGATGGGGCGGTGCACGGATGGGGATGTGCATCCCGTCGAGTGCTCCACCGCAGCTGGGGAATCCCAGTGCCACAAATCCAGCCACGATGGCATCCAGGTTTCCCAGGCAGACGGTCCTGTGAAGCAACTCTGAGTTGATGACTGTGACCACTTGCATAAAGGGACAAATAGAAATACACAGAACAGGACATTAGAGGGGTTGGCTCAGCTGATGAGAGGTACTCCCCCCCTCCTCACCCAGACCCCAAGAGCCCTGACTCAGACAACCCCTCCCCAACCCCCCGCACCATGGCAGGGTGAGGCTGAGAGGGCTTCTACCTCTGCCACCCCATCCCCAATTCCCTGTGCCTGGTCCTGACTGCCCCCCTGGACTATCCCCTGAGAGTGACTTACCTCCATCAAGACGGCCCCAATGGTAGACTTCCCTATGCCAAACTGATGCCTCATGGAGCGGTAGCTGTCAGGGGTGGCCAGCTTCCACAGCGCAATAGCGATGCGCTTCTCCAGGGGGATTGTGGGCCGCAAGTGGGTGTCCTGGTGTTGCAGGGCAGGGGCAAGCCAGACACAGAGCTCCTGGAAGGTGGCCTTCCGCATCCGGAAGTTTCGGAGCCACTGGTCATCGTCCCACTGCTGCAGCACTAGCCGGTCCCACCAGTCCGAACTGGTGTCCAACCTCCAAATTCGCCTCTCCATAAACAAGTTTGGGGGCAAGGGCAGCAGGGCTGCAGCCTGAGCGAGGGGTTCAAAGCTGGGCTCAGAATCCAGCTCTGCCGCCAAGGTCATCATGCTCTCCTGAGCATGCAGCAGAACTTCCAACAGCACGGTGTGGGGCCATCACCTGCCCAGGGGCAGCTCAGGCTCCATGGCCAAAAAAGCCAAAATAACACACAAACAAAAGAACAAAAGAAACAAACAAACAAAAGAACAAAAATACAAACAAACAAACAAACAAAAAACCAAAAAAGCCAAAACCCAAACAAGCAAACATACAAGCAAACACACAAACAGACAAACCAGAAAATAAACTGCTGTGGTGTCCGAGAAAGCAGGGCAACCAGAGCCAAAAAAACTGTAGCAGCTTTGCTTTCCCTCTATGAGGTAGGCAAGCCAGAAGCAGGAGCAGAGCAATGGCTGTCCAGGAGGATCCCTTTAAGCACGCGTCTCTGCAGAGAGCATGCAGCTGTGCCTGGGCTTTAAGGCTGCCCCTGTGACCTTCCAGAAGCACTTCCGGGTGCCTTCTTCTGTCGACAGAGCATCCCGCAGTCTGGACTCTCTTTGTCGACAAAGCAATGTAGTCTGGACGCTCTTTGTTGACAGAAGTTTTGTCGACAGAATCTGACGACAAAACTTCTGTCAACGGAAGCCTGTAGTCTAGACGTACCCTCAGAGGAGTTGATATAATAGGAAGGAAGATTCAGTGTGTGTTGGGATATGTAAGGGTTAAGTAGCAACTTGCGTAACCATTACCATTGTATAGGGAAGAATGTCAATGACAACACTATTTTTATTGCTTGATAGACAAAGTTTACTACCTTTTCCCTTCTGCTTGTTAGGGTAGATAAGAGTTTGCATTTGTATGAGGAATGTAACTTTCTAATGAATGCTCTGTGTGTGTAAAAGTACAGTAGACTTCCGATAATCCGGAACCTATGGGAACTAGGTGGTGCCGGATTATCAGATATGCCGGACTATCAGGAGGTACTATAACCTGGTTATATATATACTGTATACATTATGTACTGTATATAAAGTGTTCTTAACCCTTTTTATTGTACATACTGTATACTGTATACTGTAATGTTTTAGGTTTTTTAAGCCTTTTTTACCCTTTTTGCTCAGTTCAACTGCTGCGCTTGTGACTCATTTTTTGCCAAAGCTCACTCACTAGGCTCTTGCCATTTTGATGCCGGACTATCAGGAGTGCCGGACTATTGGATGCCGGACTATTGGAGTTTTACTGTAGTGTTATCTTCCCCCTTCTATTCCACTTCCCAGATACATAAAATGTATTCAAGGTCATGGCTCCTTCTGCCTCCCCTTCCCCGGGAAGTTGCTGATTAAGGGACTTTATGCTGCAAAAACTGCATGGATAAGCTGAAAGTGCTATAAACAGTAAACAGGCCCAGTATCATTATATTAATTGTATAGGTGTTCATACTAATAAATAAGGTTTTGGGGGGAGCTGTTACAGATATGTTATTTATATACTATTTTAGATAAAAGAGCATGATGTAGTTAATTTAGTGCTCACTTGGAGTGGGTTTTTGGGGTATGAGGTAGAAGAAATATCTGCAGTAAAGAAGCCCATCTACTCCATCAACCCCTGGTCTTCCTGTTCTTTTCCAACAGTATGAGCCTTAGACAAAGTCATCTGCTGTGCCACAGATAGCCTGTTTTTTGTGACCTTGGGCATGTCTCTTAGTGAGATGGGGAACATACAGATTATTCATAAAATGGGAATAACAGAACTTCCCTCATAAAATATGGTTTTGTGAAGTTAAAATACATTAAAGAATGTGAGGCACTCAGCTAATACCTTTTTATTTACCTTGGAGAAAGAAACATAATTGCCAGCAGTTTTACGTTATCACAAAACTTTTTATAAGTAAGCACATATATTCTAAAATCAAAATGTTACAGGAAAACAACAGAAGAATCTATTCACTTGCTTAAAAATTATCAGAGATCACCGATAAATCTTATGAGATTTATCCAGGTCAAAATCCTTCCAACCCTTCCCAGGAAAAATTGGGATCCACATCCTTGAACAGAAAGTTCTGTCCATTTGTGAGATCAGAGGTAGGGACATAGCTGCATTGAGCACTTAATGAAGATGGTGCCTATACCAATGGGAGAGCTTCTGCTGCAGGCATAAGCACTCCATCTCCCTGAGGGCACATCTATACTTACCACAAGATCGATGCTCTGGTGGTCAATCTTCCAGCATTCAATTTAATGGTTTTACTATTGACAGGAAATCAAAAACCAAGGGCAGATCCTGCTGACGTCCAGTATGTCTCCTTTTGTGAGGAGTAAGGGAAGCCTCTGAGAGTGTTTCCTCCCATTGGCCTTCCGCAGTGTGGATGTTGCCACAGCTCAGGTTAAGGTAAGCCAAATCCAGCTACGCATTTTACGTAAATGGAGTTGCATACCTTAAGATGACCTTCCAGGTAGAGCGTAGACCTGGCCTGAGAACTGGCAACTAAGCTGACATAAAGACCCCTTTCCCTGAGCAATATAGTTCTACTGCTGTAAGTTTGTAACATAGGCCAGGCCTTAGTATATGCAAGCTCTTGAGGTGTTTCTATTTTTCTGGAACTCAGAAAATTTACCTAATCCTTCCCACAGTTCCTATTTCCTGCATGAGCTGAGGCCAGACCGTCCACCCCCCTTATGAAATTGTATACAATCCCTTTACCACCTTGACACACAAATACATTAAAATCACCCCAAAATACTGGTGAAAATTGACATAGCTGTCATGTATATTTGCTAGGTTTCTATATATGTTACAAATTGGGCTCTTTTGTACCTTAACAGATCTTGTGATCATTGGATCTTAATGTTTGCTGTGCCAACCATCTGTGCAGAGCTGGGGCAGCACACAATGAGAACACACATACATAGAGCCAAACATCTAACCCAAGGGGAAAATGCAAATGTTTACCATGCAACTGAATTATATTGATACTTCAATTAACAGACTTCCATTGTCCAAACTCATATGACCTAAAATTCAGAAACCTTCCCCAAAATGAGAACTTAGAAGTAGTGTTCTATTTTGAATAAATCATATAAAAGTTCAGAAAGATAAACCTGTGCTACCAGATCTGCACACTTATGTATCCTATACTTCTATCATCTCAAAATTATTACTTTTATTGGTGCTTAAATCCCCTTCTATTGAACAGATTCTGAAACTTATGGGTTATTTAAAACATGTTTTCTATTATTTTCAGGGTTGTTTTATTTTTTATCATCAACTCACCCTTTCGTATTTCAGTTTCTGTATAGTTGAGAACCATATTAGTGTGATCTGAGACAAGTGATTTTTGCTTGTCAGACTGTGTCTCTTCCAAAGTATATACATTAGAACTACTGTTCATTTCTTAGGTATTTTTCTTTTGTTTGTTTGTGTCCCAGAGTGAGATTTCATGTTTCTACTTATTTCTTAAAATGAGACTGAACAGAAATTCAGCATCCAGCTTTTGAGGAGAGAGATTTTGGATCCAGATTTGCTTCTGAGATCCATTTTCGCTCTTTACTCCTAAGAAATATCATCAAACGCTGCACATAACCACTAAGAAAAAACTAATGGTAGACATCTGTGCTAATCAGTGCCAGACCCTGGAGGAATTGATTTGTTTTGTTTAATATGATCCCCTAGTGCTTGGAAAGGTTAGATTTCTGCAAACTTAGTTTGCTCACCCTTTGTTCCTTTGATGCAATGAAGCAGTAATCTGTGAGATCTTTCTTTTCATTGTGATCACTGTTAAAGTTTTTCAAAGTGCATTGCAATTCATATTACTGACTTTTTTGCATAAGATAAAACTGCAGTGAGCTTGATGGGGAAACTTCATAAAGAGAATAGGTGATAAAGAGAATATTATGTTGCATTATATAGCAAGAAGATGTGTCAACTTCAAATATTAAATCTAGATCATTATTCAGGCTTCTTTTATTAAATTAATTATGTTTTAGAGAAATGAACAGAAAAGTTGATTAGATACCAGGAAATATTATATTTTTATGCTCTTTGGTTTTCAAAATATATTATATAAATTAGTATTTTTATTTCTTTAAAAATAGTTTGTGAGATTTGTGAGCAAGAAATGTGCTATAAAAAGTACCTACTAAACTGAAATGCTGTGTGAAGTTTGGTGCTGTTTAAAAGTTTTCCAACGAAGCTCCTTTGATCTACCTCTACTCTGAGCAATAACCCTTCTGTGACTCCATTTCTGGAAGACTATGGTTTTCAGCAAAAATACCTAATTTGCCAATATATTGCAGTACTTGTTATGATATGTAGGCATTTGTCTATGAACTGCTATTAATGTGCTGCTATCTTGACTTTCCTCTGTCATCGGAGATATTAGAAAAGTTCTGGTGAAGTGAGAGTACTATGAGGCTATGTCTACAATGCAGCACTATTTTGGGATACCAGAGATATCCCAAAATAGCTATTCCACGTCTTTTGAGCATGCCCGTTATTTTGAAATATAACAGGCTTGCTAGTCTGATGTCCCCTTAAACCTCATTACACGAGGAGTAAGGGACATTTTGGAATAGTGATTTATTTCTAAGTAAGTGCTATGTAAACAGTGCCAAATTTAAAAATGAGCTATTTCAAAATTAATTTGAAATAAGCTACACAATTTGTATAGCTCAAATTTTGTAGCTTATTTCGAGCTCCAGGTCCAGTGTAGGTTCACCTTAAGAGTACATCTACACTGCATGCTTATTTCGGAACAAGCTATTTCAGAAGAAATACTCCAAAATAGCTTATTTTGAAATAGCGCGTCTACATAGCAAATGTCCATTGAAATAGCATTGAGCTATTTCGAAATAGAGCATCCACGCTCAGTGGACGCTGAATCGCATTCAAGGCCACCCGGAAGCATTTCAGGCAGAACTTTAGACAGCACTTTCTTCCTAGAGCTGCTGCTTGAGGCTATCTGGGGCTCAAGCATAGAGGGACTCCCCTGTACAGCCATGTCTCAGGCTCCTCTCTTTTGCCTACCTCCTTGAGGGACAGCAAACCCATTCCATTGCTTGCTGTGGGTCCCCTTCCGGACACCTCAGTGCTCTAGACATGGAGCTGGAGCTGCGTTCGACCACTCAATGGCTCTTATCTGTTGTGCTGCAGTTTCTGCAGCTGTTTCTACAGGCTGCCTTCCTGGCCCTGCAGGAACACAACCCCCTGCTCATTGCAGACAACCTCATCATCTTTGTGCAGGTGCATCTCACTGTGCACCATGATTTCTGGCATCTGGACACCAGTTCCAACTGGTGGGACCAGCTTGTTATGAAGCATTGGGATGACCAGCAATGGCTCCAGAATTTCTGCATGTGGAAGGACACCTTTCTGGAGCTGTGTAAGTGGCTCGCCATTGCCCTCAGGCGACAGGACACCCACATGCGACCCGCCATCCCCTCAAGAAGCAGATCATCATTGCCATCTGGAAGCTTGCCACACTGTACAGCTACTGATCCATTGGGAACACTTTTGGCGTAGGAAGATCGACTGTTGGGGCCCTGGTCATGGAGGTATGGCCCTCTTGGCTATTGTCCCCAGAAGTGGTGAACTGCTAGAAAGGGGTTTCCTGGGGGGAGGGTTGTTGATGGTGGTGAAATCCCCCTCCCCAGGAGGTTTTTCAGTCCTACCCTTACAAAGCCCTGTTGGGAGATGGGGCAAGTAGGGGGATGCTCCTGGTGTGTGCAGAGAAGGGGGTGGCTGAGAACCTTCCACGGGCACTGGCAACCCTATGAGTCTCTATTTGTCTTATGCTGCAGGTGGTGTGGGCTATCAACACAGGGTCATCAACTTGGGCAACACAGACATGGGCTTCCCCAGCTGTGGGGGAGTGGGCTATTGATGGCACCCACATCCCAATCTGGGCTCCAACCATTGGGCATCTGTATACATCAACCAGAAGGTTGTATCAATGGTCCTGCAGGCTGTCTCGAACCAACATGGCCGATTCATGGACATCTATGTCTACATGTCTGCTGAAACTCCCACATATTCCAGAAGCTGGAAGCTGGCACTTTCTTCCCCAACCACACTATCAGGGTCAGGGTCAGGGCCATGGACATGCCAATGTGCTTTTCAGGGGACATGGTCTACAGTGTGTTGTCCTGACTAATGAAGCCTTACACCAGACACCTTGTCCACACCAAGGAATGCTTCAATGCCAGGCTCAGCAGGGTCCATATGGGGCACCTGGAGGGCACCTTCGGGCATCTGACAGTGAGGTTCCATTGCCTCCTCATCCAGGTGTACATGGGGGAGCAGAACATCCTGCAAGTGGTGGCCATGTGCTGTGTCCTTCACAATATATGTGAAAGGCTGCTGCATGATCTCAGGCTGAGAAGGCTGTGTGAGGAGGGAACCCCAGCCCTTCACCGCCCACCACCTCCACTCTGTGTGTGTAGGGAAAGTAGTGGCACTCACCTGATGTGCCTTCCCCAGCCTCGGACAATTCCTGGAAGACATCCAGGGCATGGGGTACCAGCTCCAGGGTGAGCATGGTGATGGTGCTGGCCTTGTCTGGCTCCTCCTCTTCCTCTTCCACCTCCTCCTCCTCCTTTGTGTCTCTGCCCCCCAGGAGGGCAATGATGGGTGTCTCCAACCCTGAGTCCACTACATGGGGGGCTGGGGGTAGAAGGGAATGACCCACCCCCTAGGATGCAGTCCAGGTCTGAATAATATGGGCTGGTGTGGGGTTCAGCCTGGAGCAAGAGCTGCACTCCCTAGCCTTGGCATAGCTGAAGCTGGTGGAGGTCCTTGACCTTCATCTGTACCTGCTCCTGGGTGCAGATGTGGCACTCAGTGCACAGGCTCTCAGCCATCCAGCTATAGACGTCGGTATTCCTGCAACTGGTGTGGAGATCCTGGAGGTTTGCCTCCTCGCCCCGAACCTCAATGAGATCCAGGATCTCCATACCAGACCAGGAAGGCACACGCTTCTTTCATCTTTTGGCAGGGTCCTGGGAGCTTGTTGCCTGCTTGACTGGAGCTGTGGAGGGCTCAGACAGAGCATGGGGGTGGCTCATAGCAGCTGCAATGTGGCAGAAGAATAGCAGGGCCTACTGTCTGCCACAAGCCCTTTCCCCTCTGGCTGCAGTTTTAAGGGCTGCAGGGGAAGGGGGACTACAGAATTTTTATGAGTGTGGACAGAGGGGCCAGCAGGGCACCTGTGGGAAGGGCTGGAGGCCAATTATTTCAAAATAACTCTAGCTATTCTGTGTACACATGCCCTATTCCAAGACAGCTATTTTGGAACAGGTGTTTTTCCTCATACAATGAGGTTTACCAAATCCGACATAAGCCACCTGTTATTTCATAATTATTTCAAAATAACAGGCTTGCTGTGTAGATGCTCACAAAGTTATTTCAGAATAACGGACGTTATTCTAAAAAAATGCTGCTGTGTAGATGCACCCTAACAGTGTGATACTACACAGACAGAGAATACCAGCAGGCCTGAAGGTGGCAGGTTATATCTACTGCAAAGGAGTATTGATGAAGAACATTGAATAGGTGAGTTAGGGGATGTCTACACTAGCCCCCTAGTTCTAACTAGGGAGGCTAATGTAGGCATTCGAAGTTGCAAATGAAGCCGATTTAAACATCCCGGGCTTCATTTATCTTCGAGCGCCGCCATTTTTAAATCCTTAGTCCGAACTCCATGCCGCGGCTGCGCGTGCGGAGTAGGTAGTTCGAATTAGGATCTCTAATTCGAACTGCCTACCCGTGCCACGTGTAACGCGGCACGTGTTCGGACTAAGATTTAAAAATGGCGGCGCCTGAAGATGTAAATGAAGCCCGGGATATTTAAATCCCGGGCTTCATTTGCAACTTCGAATGCCTACATTAGCCTCCCTAGTTTGAACTAGGGGACTAGTGTAGACATACCCTTATAGTGTCTGAGATATAGCAGTAAAGAGGTTCTCTGCAAGTGAAGATGAAGATTCGAGTGACTGGGGGTTGGAAATCGTGCTACAGACTCATTTTTGAAAGTGCATTTCTCTTTTGAAATGCAATTATGGAAAATCAGTGTCATACTGCTGAACAGATCTGCTTCCTGTGTGTGCTCAGTCATTCTTGCTTAAGTCATTGGCAAATAGACTCTTTTTACATAACTAGCACAGTCAACATTAAAAAGCCAATGAGATAGATTATTTTTCTTGTAGTGTATCAGTTATGCAGTTCATTGGCCTTATGAGTGAAACTCAGTCAGTTACACACCTGAATAAAACCATTAATGGCAACAGAATTAGCAGAGGTGTCACATTGACTGCGGTAGGATTCATTGGCATGGGTAATTAGCAGTAGCACTTCCCCTTATTTTAACTACTCTTCTGTGTATGGAAATTTTATAAGTTCAGCTATTGAATACACAGTGCTTTCTAGCACTGACTTATCTAAAAAGGTTTAGAAACAGAGACCAATTGGAGCAACAGGCTGGTGAAAGTCCTCTGGCTAAGGTTATGTTTTCTTTTCTTTCTTTTTTTTTCTTCGGTATTTGTTCTCCCTGGGATTACAATGAAACACTATTGGCAGAGGGGAAAAGTGTCAAGCTTTATTTGTGCAATCACTGAGCAATTAGGCTGTATACTCATCAGATAAATACCTGATAAGAGTTCTTTACTGGTAGAACTTTGGAGGAGGGTGTGGGGAAGGGGATGGAGAGGTGAAGAGAGGCTCAGTGCTGTGGCTGGGAGTGCACCTGGTTCTGGGGATTCCACCACCACGAGTGCGGGGGCCTCACCAGCCATGGGGCTGGGGGAGAGGGATGATTGGGGGAGAAGCAGGAGGAGCCAGAGCCGGAGTGGGAGCAGGAGCAAGAGCAGGCACGAGCAGAATACTGGCAACCAGGGGTTGCATGCCTGCACATGGTGTGGCTCTGATCCAGCATCTCCCGCCAGGTGTCTCACTGCAGCTAAATGTCTTCCTGCAGTCTGCGGTCTATGGTCTGCTCCATGGATGGGAGTGCTATGAGGTGCTCCCTCTGGAAATCATGCATGGGTCTCAGGTGCCTGGAGGTCCCTGGGTTCAGGAGGCTACCCTGGGTGGTGTCAACCGCCTCCCTCTCTCAGCTGATCTGGCTGTGGAGAATAAAGAGAGATGATCAGTCATCCCTGGAGACACTGTGCCTGAAGCCTAGCCTTCATCTCTAAGCCATGAGTGAAAGTTCTCAGCTCAGACGAAGGCGATGTGGCATGTGCACTCTAGCCACTGGACCCTGGGCTGTAAGGGCTCAGATATCTCCAGGGGGAAGCCTCACTACCTCCCGCCCCTGTCCTGGGGACAAGCAGCATGTGAAGGTGCCAGCCAGACCAGGATCCTGCATGCAGCAGGGGACACCATGGTGTGGCTGGGCTTCTCTCTGTGCCACGCACCTGCTCGGTTTGGCAGTGGTGGCATCCTGCAGGGAGAGAACTTGTATCCCTACCAAATGAGGTAGAGCGGGACAGGGTGTTGGGCGGGGGAGGTGTGTGTGAGTGGCAGATGCTCCTGCACCTGCTGGGGCTGTGTGCCCTGGACTATCACTCCTTGTGCTCCCACATGCACAGGATGCTGTGTGATCCCTAGGCCACAAAGGCTGAACGAGGAGCATGCCCCAGCTCCTTGCCTCCTGCCCCCTCCACGCTGTGTGTATAGGGAACATGATGGCACTTACCTGATGTGGATTTCACGGCCTTGGATGTTGCCTGGGACACATCCAGAGTGTGGGGGACCAGCTGCAGGGCCAGGAGGGTGACGGTGCTGGCCTCGTCTGGCTCCTCCTCCTTCTCTGAATATCTGTCCCCTGGGAGGATGCCAATGGGCATCTGTGACGACGCTTTGGGGTCCCCTGACTCCTGCACCCCCGTAATGGCACGAACAGACTCCACCAGCCCGTAGAACGGAGGGAGTTTATTGCTTCTCCAGGATACAGCACAGCACAGCACAGATGTAATCTGGTTACAGGGATGGCAGCTAAGAGGCCTCAGTGCCCCCCTCTGAGATGGGGGGGTGGCTGGGCCCTACAATCCCAGCCCCTGGCTTAGGCTGGTTCCTCCATGATTCCAGCCAGAAACTAACTCACTCCCTTCCAGCGCTGCCCCCAGCCAGGGTTCCACTCCCCTTCTTCCCATTGTTCCGCCCCATGGGAGATACTGGTCAGACAGGTTTGAAGCCCCCTTTGCATAATGACCCTCCTCTGCCCTGCTGAGCCGTGCTGCAGACCGCAGCCAGTGGAGGTCACTCACACTACGTCACAGCATCTATCCACTATCTGGGTGGGAATGGACTGTCCCGCCCCCCAGGATATGGTCTAGGTCCTCATAGTAAGGGCAGGTGTGGGGTCCTGCACTCTTGAGCCCTGACATGCACCTGGTGGAGCTCCTTCACTTTCATCCGCTCCTTGTTGGATAGGCTCTTGGCCATCTGACCATACACATCTGCATTCCTGCATCGGGTGCAGAGATCCTGGAGGTTTGCCTCCTCTCTTCAGACCTCAATAAGGTCCAGGATCTCCGAACCAGACCAAGAAGATGTATGCCTCTTTTGGCCCTGGGCAAGCTCCTGGGAGCTCCCTGGGAGCACTGGAGGGCTGGGTGGGAGCAGCAGATTGGCTCATTGTGGCCAAATTCTGTGGTAGTAGTAGCTGCTGGGTGGCTCAGGGCTGTCAGGGCCTCCTGCGTGTCCCAAGTCCTTTCCCCTGAGGCTGCAGCTTTAAGGGGTCCAGGGCAAGGGGGGACTATAGAGTTTGACTGAATGTAGACAGAGCAGCCAGCAGGGCACCTTGGGAAGGTAGAGGCCCCTTATTTTGAAATAACTGCAGCTGTCCTGTCTACATAGCCCCTATTTCAAAATAGCTATTTCAGAAAAAAAAGCTTCAGGGGGTAGCCGAGTTAGTCTGTACAGGATAAACTTAAAAAACAACAAATAGTCTAGTAGCACTTTAAAGACTAACAAAACATGTAAATAGTATCATGAGCTTTCGTGGGCACAGCCCACTTCTTCAGATGACCAGAGTGTTGGATGTCCAGAACTAAAATAAATGGGGGGAGGGGAAGGGACTCCCATTTTTTTCCTTCTCCCCCGCATTTATTTCATTCTGGACATCCAACACTCTGGTCATCTGAAGAAGCGGGCTTTGCCCACGGAAGCTCATACCATCTACATGTTTTGTTAGCCTTTAAAGTGCTACTAGACTGTTTGTTGTTTTTTAAGTTTATTTCAGAAAAGGTATTATTCCTCATACAATGAGGTTTACCAATACCAAAATAAGCAACCTTTTATTTTGAACTATTTCTGAAATATTTTCAAAATAATGCAATTTGTAGATGCTCGCATAGTTATTTTGGAATAACAGCCATTATTCTGAAATAACTTTGCTGTGTAGACATATCCTAAGCCAGCTAAATGGTGTAGGAAAATGTGAATGTTTCTGAATAAGTTGTTTCCACAACTGGTACAAACAATTAATTACATTATTTGGCTAATCATTGTTACCCAGGGGAATTTGAATATTGGTATATTAACCCATTTGAAATGGCAAAGAAGACTTTTTTTTTTTAAAGTTCATTTCATACACACACACACACACACACACACATACACACATCAACTTTCATTTTTAAGCATGGACTTTCACTTGAGTACATATATAGCACAGAAATGCTATTTGAATAAGATCAGGAATCCAATCAAACCATTGAATTAGACGTAGTTCACTGAAGTCAAATAATTCTATTAATAAAAACAGAGATTATTCAACCACTAGAACATCAACCTAAACAATCATACATGTATAAAGCAGCAGAATTAAATTATAGATTTTTTTTTGAAGAACTACCCATGACACTGGTGTTCTGATGTGTTATTTGGGTGTTTTTATTGTACTGTCTTGTGCATTCCATCCTGGGAGCTGTTTTAGTTAGGCAAAACATAAAATTGACGGTGTCCACTATGCAAGCAAATCAGAGGTTTGAGATACTTAAAGATACCATTGATCAAAATAAGAGGCAAGGCAGGTATACATTTAATTTATCAATCTCTCATGTCCATTTTGCCCAACTGTTGCTCTTTCTTCCCAAACTACCCTTCCAGATGACTTACTGCTTGAAATACTCTTCGGCTGTGTCTACATTGGCAAGATTTTGCGCAAAAGCGGCTGCTTTTGTGTAAAATCTTGCCATCTGTCTACACTGGCCACGAGTACTTGCGCAAGAACACTGACATTCTAATGTAGGAAATCAGTGCTTCTTGCGCAAATACTCTGACGCTCCCGCTCAGGGATAAGCCCTGTTGCGCAACTGTTCTTGCTCAAGAGGCCAGTGTAGACAGGCAACGTTAATTTCTTGTGCAAGAAAGCCCGATGGCTAAAATGGCCATCGGAGATTTCTTGTGCAACAGAGCGTCTACACTGGCACGGATGCTTTTGTGCAAAAGCACATCTCTTGCGCAAAGGCACATGCCAGTGTAGACGCTCTCTTGCGCAAATACTTTAACGCAAAAACTCTTGCGTTAAAAGTATTTGTGCAAAATCATGCCAGTGTAGATGTAGCCTTCAAGTTTAGTGCTTCCTAGGGCCTCAAAGAGCTTTGGTTAATCAAGGTAAAATATAAGCAACTATTAATTGTTACTCATTTTGTATATCTTGTCAAGAATGTGGCTAAGTGCTCATGAAACACTGTGCCCTGCTAATATTATTAATGTGTACAGGTTTAATGAGTGCAAGTCAGTCTGAGATAAAGGCATATGCAAATGAGTTCAAAGAGCAATAAACCCCTATGAAATTTCTTGTGAACAACACAACATGGTTTAAAAATCTTCTTTAACTTTATTGGTTGATAGCTTCGACTTGTCTTGAATACACAAGGCCACATTCTGCCTTTGGATGGTGTTAGTCATTTTAAGGTTATTTAAAAGAATCTTGCAGTGCTGGTTTTAACTAGTGCTGGCTGGAAAATTCCAGTGGAATACTTTTCTGTTGGAAAATGCCTGTTTGTTGAAATCAAAATATTTTGCAGGAGCTCATTGACTTTTTTGATGGAAACCAGGTAAATTTCTAGTTTGAAACTTGTTTGGTTTCTAGTCAGTCTTGTCAGGAATGTGTATAAGTGTTCATGAAACACAGTGCCCTGTTAATATTATTAATGTGCACAGGTTTAACGGGTGCAAGTCAATCTGAGCCCATCTGTGGGCTGCTAGAGAGTCAGAACCCTACAAGCTCTGAGAACCCTCAACTCAAGCTGTAGCTTTCAGCACTTCTAGGCTTCCTGTTCCCCAGTGAGGAGCCTCGCAGCTGTCGAAGCCCCAGTTTGAGCCAGAGCTATCAAGGATTCCAGGCTCCTAGCTTTCAGGTCATCAAACAGTGTACGGAAGAATCTTAGGGAGCTACAGATGGCTTGAGGAGCCTTGTGAACTTAATTATGAATAAGTACAGAGTGCTGCATTGCTTTTTAAAAAATAGTATTTAGCTCTCTCAATTCCATGGGAAATATTGAAATAGTGGTTTTGTTTCTGATGTTAAATGACTTTAAACAAAAAAAAATCAGAATTGCCAGTAGAATGGGCATTCTGGGTTCCAATCAGTCCTACTTTTTACCAAAAAACCCACTCACATATCAAAGATATATTTCCATGCCAAGATATTGCCGTCTAGTTATATGACAACAATAGAGCATTGCTATTCTTCATCATTATTAAAAATGCTGCTCATAAAAAGACCTTTTTAATTAGGAGACTGGATTATTACTAAAATTAGCAGTAGCATCATTTCAGAACATTTTGATAATCAAGTTGTTTGTAAAATTGAGAACAACCATGCACCAGGGGAGGCAATAGCAACTGAAGAAAAGGACCACCTCTTCTCACCTTTGTGTTAATTAATTTGTGTTTCATGCCAGCTAATCCGTGGGAGAAGTTTGAGTTGTTTTCCATGTTATTTCAGACAGGTAAAAATAATTAGTTGCATAAATTCAGCCTGATTTCTTATTTCATTTATCTTGCTAAGACTGAGTTAATATATAAAGAATGTATTAGCAAACAGAGATTTTGCTGCAGACAAGAAAAATCCTCACAACGCTATAACACACGCAGAATTGGATTACAGTTTTGTGTTTAACTAAGATAAAGGACAGTGTGAATATAAGCTACTGAAAATGTCAAAAGGACTATGTATTTAGTAAGGCATGTACTGCTCTCTGATATAGAATATATGGCTTTTTAAAAAAAAACTCAGAATTTTCAAAGTAAGAAAAAAGAGAACTTGAAGTAGCTGGTGCAATACTTTGTGTGCATTTCTCCAAATGCTACCCCACCCCCCTCAAGCATGGCTTTTTCACTCGAGATTTTTTGCAGGATGAACATGATGATGGGCAACCACTTGTAAACCACAAATTCTATTACAATAAGAATAGATGTTTCCAGGTACAACAGGAGGCTGTTGACCATGAATAGAAGCCAGCCTCCCCTTCTTCCTGCACTTTTTCTCCTCCTCAGTTTATCAGAGAACAAATTCCAAATGCAGGGAGCCATCACATAGGACTTCTCTCCATTTTGAGCATGTCAGTGCCAATGCTGCTCTTCTTCAAGTTATCATTTAACAAGTCCTCATAACCCTTCCATTATCCTCCCACATTACGGTATCCTTCTTTCATCTGAGAGCCTGTTTTAAGAGGTGAAGGTCTGGCATCCAAACATGATCAGTTGCTGAAGGATGATCATTGCCTTGATACTGGGGGGCTGTGTCTACATTGGCACCCTTTTCCGGAAAAGGGATGCTAATGAGACAAGTCGGAATTGCAAATGCAGTGGGGATTTAAATTTTCCCCGCGGCATTTTGCATGAATTGCCGCTTTTTCCAGATCGGGGCTTTGACGGAAAGCACCAGTCTAGGACGGCTCTTGCGAAAATAAAGCCTTTTCCGGAAGATCCCTTATTCCTGATTTTAAGAGGAATAAGGGATCTTCCGGAAAAGGCTTTATTTTCCGCAAGAGTCGCGTTTAGACTGGCGCTCGTCAAAGCCCCAAGCCGGAAAAAAGCGGCAGTTATATTCATGCAAATGCCGCGGGGAAAATTTAAATCCCCGCTGCATTTGCAATTCCGACTTGTCTCATTAGCATCCCTTTTCCGGAAAAGGGTGCCAATGTAGACACAGCCGGGGTGTTTACCTCTTCCAGAACATTAATGCTAGTGTGCCTGTCTTCCCATTTGATCTTCAAGATCTTGTTAAGGCAGCATTGGTGATACCTCTCAAAGATTGTCAAGTGATGTCTATAGGTTATCCAGCTTTCAGACCCGTGTTGGGAGAATGACAACTTGATAAACAAGAAGCTTGGTATCTGCTCAAATGACGTGATCTTGAAAAACCCTGTGCTGTAAACATGCAAAGGCTACACTGGCACAGCTTAGATGATTTTGAATTTCTTCTTCAATATCTGCCATGGATGAAAGATAACTTCCAAGGTAGAGAAAATGATCAACATTCTCCAGTGCCACTCCATTGATTTTAATACAGATTGGATATCCCTAGTCCAGCACCCTTGGGACCTGACTGGTCCTGGATGAGAGATTTTTCTGTACCAAGGGAGGTCATTTCAGGACCCTTACTGCTGCCAGCTCGGGCTTCTTGGCTCCCCCGCAGCTCCTGGCACCCACCCCCCTGCTCAGCTGAGCAGTGCGCCAGCTCCCACAGCCCAGATGAGTTGCGTGCTGGCTCCTGCCCCTTTCTCCCCCCACCTGCAGCCCAAGTGAGCTGCATGCTGACTCCCAGCCTCCACTCGCAGCTCAGCTGAGCCTCACACCAGCTTTTAGGCCCCCACCCCTCTGAAGCGCACTAGGACTCTCTGATCCTGGAATATCCATAGTCATGCCAGACCACAAATGTTGCTGGACCAGGGAATCCTGGATTTTAGAGGTGCAACCTGTAGATGGGGCATATTATACTTCATTTGGAGAGGACTGATGGAGCACTTTGGTTTTCTTGATGTTGAGGGTGAGCCCAAGGCATGCATAAGCATCAGCAAACATGTTCCAGATCATTTGAAGATCTTTCTCAGAATGGGCAAAAACTGATTGTCATCAGCATACTGATAGTATATGTGGTGGAAATCTTACTTTTAGCTTTCAGCCTGCTAAGCCTAAACAGCTTTCCATTCGTTCTGTAGATGATTTCAATGCCAGCTGGAAGCTTCCCAGCAGTTAGGTAAAAAATTATGGCAATAAAGACTGCAAACATGGTTGGGGCAATGATATAGCCCTGTTTGACTCCTCTTCGTACTTCGAAAAATTCACTCTTGGAGCCAGTGCTGCTCAGAACAGTCACTTTCATGTTGTCATGAAGCAATTTTGGGACATTGATGTATTTATCAGGACATCCAATCTTTGAAAGTACAATCTTTAAATATAACGTAACTGTAAATGAACAATATCCATACTGTGTAACACAGGCAGTAAAACCTGCTAACAAACTTTTATTCAAATACCTCAGGAACTTAACTCAAAATTAGATCAGAGTAAGTTATTTATAGCAGATACGTTAGTCAACATATTTACTTCACTATTGAAAATACCCATAAAGAGATTATCTCATCTATGTTCAAAATTATTCAACAAAACTCTTCAAATTTGTTTGATCTGGTTTTCAAAATCCAGGCTCTGTTGCTGAAGGCCCAGGCCCAGTTTTCTGGTCTTCTATAGACTTCGGCTACGTCTAGACTGGCATGATTTTCCGCAAATGCTTTTAACGGAAAAGTTTTTCCGTTAAAAGCATTTATGAAAAGAGTGTCTAGATTGGCACGGACGCTTTTGCGCAAAAGCACTTTGCGGAAAAGCCTCCTTGCCAGTCTAGACGCGGTTTTGAGCAAGAAAGCCCTGATCGCCATTTTCGCCATCAGGGCTTTTTTGCACAAAACAGTCCTGAGCTGTCTATTTCTGGCCTCTTGCGCAAATACATTTGTGCAAGAGGGCTTTTTCCGAACGGGAGCAGCATAGTATTTGCGCAAGAACACTGACAATCTTACATCAGATCGTCAATGTTCTTGCGCAAATTCAAGCGGCCAGTTTAGACAGCTGGCAAGTTTTTCTGCAAAAGCAGCCGCTTTTGTGGAAAAACTTGCCGGGCTAGACGCAGCCTTCTTGTATGACACTGGGAAAATCACTAAAGCCTGGTCTACACTAGGGCTACATCTACACTGGCATGATTTTGCGCAAATACTTTTAACGCAAGAGTTTTTGCGTTAAAGTATTTGCACAAGAGAGCGTCTACACTGGCATGTGCCTTTGCGCAAGAGATGTGCTTTTGCGCAAAAGCATCTGTGCCAGTGTAGACGCTCTGTTGCGTAAGAAATCTCCGATGGCCATTTTAGCCATCTGGCTTTCTTGCACAAGAAATTAACGTTGCCTGTCTACACTGGCCTCTTGAGCAAGAACAGTTGCGCAACAGGGCTTATCCCTGAGCAGGAGTGTCAGAGTATTTGCGCAAGAAGCACTGCTTTCCTACATGAGAACGTCAGTGTTCTTGCGCAAGTACTCGCGGACAGTGTAGACAGATGGCAAGATTTTACACAAAAGCAGCCGCTTTTGCGCAAAATCTTGCCAATGTAGACACAGCCTAGGAGTTTAGAATTAGAATTTTGCCACATAAGGTCGATTTTCTAAATAATGCATCCACACTACCAAACCTGTTGCGTCAACCTTAAGGGCTGCTGGAGTTGGTTACTCATGATTTCATGAAGAGTAATGCTATTCCTAACCATGCATGTTCGAGTTTACAGTAGTGTAGCCACAGCATTGGCAAAAGTTGAGACTATTGGCCTCCGGGAGGCATCCCACAGTTCCCCGCTCTGACCACTCTGGCCAGAACTTATGCCTTTACTGCTTTCCAAGTGAACAGAAAAAGCCCCGGGAAAGTTTGAATTTCATTTCTCATGTGGCCAGCATTGTGAGAACATCTCAGAGTGAGCAGCACACCGAGGCACACATGGACATGACTTAGATCAATTCAAAGATAGTGAAGACTTCAAATACTTCTTCTCCCATGGGCTCCAGTTCCAATGGGCTCAGAAGAGCATCAGAGTGGAGTGTCCAGGAGATCTTGAACCTCATTGAGGTGTGAGGAGAAAAATCCATTCTCTCCAAGCTCCGAACCAACAAGTGGAACACAGACAATTACACAAAGATTACAATTACAAGCAGAGCGGCAAGACAGGATTACTGAAGGCCAAGAGAGCCATCAGGGAGCAGCGAATTTGGAGTGAAGAGCACAAGTTGCAGGAAAGAAGAGTTAGGAAACTATTCTATTTGATAGTGGCTGGAATGGTAGCTGCATTTTCAACACATCTGTAAACACTTCCCTTAATAAAGAGCCTGTTTAGTTTAACAGCCATGAGTTCTCTCATGCTATTACCCTGCATAGCACACGTAAACCACTGTGTTTAAAATTTCCAAAATGGTCTCTTCTACATTTCAGGAATTGTTGCACTTCCTGCTTCTCTACACCTGGTCATACCCACCACCCAGCTCAGTTAAAATCCAATGGATGTTTGTCTGTGTGGGTTCCAACCTCACTCCTGGTTACTCATTTCAGGGGAGGGACAGATAGCTCAGTGGTTTGTGCTTTGGCTTGCTAGATGAAGGGTTGTGAGTTCAATCCTGGAAGAGGCCATTTAGGGATCTGGGGTAAATCTGTCAGGCATGATAGTAGGTACTGCCATGAGGGCAGGGGACTAGACTCAATAACCTCACAAGATCCCTTCCAGTTCTACAAGATAGGTATATCTCCATGTATGTATTTGTTATTTTGCTGGCATATCTTCATATTTCTCAAGTTACTAGACCACAATTAGTTCTTCTCTGACTGAACTTCTTTTCTCCTTCCTTTTGTACCTGGCCTAAGGAGTCAATAAAGAAAGAGCTATGCATACATTAGTGCTTAGGAGGTTAAGCCCCATGAAGCTTCAGTATGTGTGTCTGGCAATAGGAAGTGGCAGAATCCTTAGTGGGTTCCATTAGTGGCAATATGATTTTCTATTCCCCATGTTTCCCATGAAGATGAACACTATCACCTGAACTTTTTGTATTGCATTATACTTGAAGATACAAAACTGTGTTGTTATTTTGTTTGTTCAATTTTTAATAAAGTATAATTAAATTGTATTTGTTTTCTTTATGGGCCCAATTAAATTAAAGCAAAATGTCAGTGTCTCAACCTAATGTGGGCTTTGATGTAGAAGCAGCATATCTAATATAAACATTTACTGAAGTGAGCCTTAAGGTTGCAATTTTCTCTATAAAACTATTGTTGGGCCAAAGGCTATTTTACAGGCTCATTGTCTTATTCTCTCTACTACAGTCAGAAAATAGCTGTTTGATATGATAAAAGGATTTCAGAGTTTTGTTGCAGTCTGATTTTGTTAGACATGATCTGCAAATGGGATAAGGTTTATCATATTGACTTGCTAACTGTAAATGAAGTTCTTTCATTTAGAGGTGAAGAAAAGATATTGGACCTTGCAGAAGCATTTCACAAAGGCTATTTTGATATATTAGTTGTTCATGTTTCAGTGCTACTAACAAAACGAACATCATGAACTCTAATGTGTTTGAACTGGTATTAGCTAACAAGGCATAAGAGGATACAGTTTATAAAATGAAACAAATTAGACAGCTAACATCAATAATTTAACAACTTTATCTTCCAACAGGAACAATTTTACTTTCTCATGTACTGCTATAAATGTAAAATAATGGCTTTATATAAAGGTATGTAATCCTTTTATCTTGGATACAGGCTTATAGAATGACAGATCTGATATGATAGTCTATTATTTAAAACAATATGAAATAGCCAAATATAAGTTTTTGTCATTCTGTGTCCCTTCTAAATGTCCATGAAAGATTACCATGGCTAATGAAGTGTTCATCTTTTCCCAGGGATTGTAATCAGATATTGTTCTGAATGAATAAAAAGCTCTTTTTATAATGCATCATATTAAGTTATGATCAATACTCATGTAAGATTTAGTATCCAATTTAAAAGATACTGCTACAATGCTAAAAAGTAAATAATATATGAAGCAGCCTCTCCTACATGGCTCATATGAGTAAGAAAAAGGTGTTTTTTTATATATAACAACACCTCTACTGCAAAACATCTTCATATTCTTGCAGATGTGTGGATCCCAGCACAGATATTAGGGAGCTCGGTTAAACTATACAAGAATCATACATGCAGCTGTGCACCCACTGGCATGAAAACTCTGTATCCTCCTCTTTAGTGACATATGTCTTGTCTGCAGTGACTTACATAAAGTGAGTGAACAGGAAATATGGCACATAATAAGGGCCTGATCCTGCAGCTAATGGAATTGTTCTTAAGCACTGCAGGACAGACTTTGAGTGAGATTGGGAACCTACTGATTCCACTGGGAGCACAAATGAGCCATAAGGAACCTAAACTCTAATATTGTTACAGCTAAATGTCACCATTTTTAGCTTCTAAAAATGATTTAGCTTCTGATTAAGAAGGGCTTTACAAAGAAGGTTCAGACTTAGATATTTAGCAATTTCAAAATATATTTTAGAACTTTTTGGAAAAAACAAGGTTTCCTACTTTTAAAAAAAATGTTACATGAAATACAGAAATAAACTGAAGGACAAAATAAGTATCCACATTTCTTGTTTTACACAATAAATGGACTGTTAGTGTACATTAGGCAAATATTAACACAAGAAAGTCTACCAAACTTTTAGGTAATCCTCTGGTACCGTATTTACTTTTTAGCAGTAATTGTATAAACAATTCATTTTAAGAAATGGTGCAAATAAATATGAGTCAAAAGAATCTAATATTTAAAAGGGAAATAGAAATAAGATATATGTTGTGTATCACTTCTGTACTGTACAGTATTCAAGTCAATCAAGGACACTGTTCCTCAGTAAATATATCCTTCACTACTTGGATATATTTGCAGGTTAAGTTCAAAAAGTCAATTTTATCCTTGTACAATGTTATTTTTCCCCATAATGATGGCAATTTCTTTCTTGTATTCTGTTATTGAAGGGGGCTTAAGATATTTCTAATGTCATAAAAGTGCAACTTTTTGGATAAGAGTAATGGTTATTATTAAAAGCATCCTAAAATAAAGTGATATAAAGGTTGTCAGAATTGAAGCCTAACAGACAAGTTTAGTCTAGTTTACGCAATGATTGGGATATTCACGGTTTCTCAGATAGTAGAACAGACTCATATTTAGGAGGAAGCAATTTTCTCACAGGACAAAATGTACATGGAACAAAGATGCTGGAAAATGTTGATACCTGCAGCTAACTGTCAAGTCTAAGGTTAGCTGACTACTGTAGAGTGGGCAGCCCTGAAATTCTTTTATATTTCCCATTATTTAGCATTAGTCAGATAGCACCAATTGAGAAGGTTAATTCACCAATTTTCCCAATGGAATTCCTGTTTTCTTCAGTTAATGTTAGGTTACATTCTGTAATTTTGTTTTATCTGAGGTGGAATGAAGGATATTGGAGGGCATCCAGTGATAACAACGCCTAATATATAGCATAGTTGTCTGTACATGAAACAATGTCTCCTAACAAGGAAGTGCTGAGTGTTGTATATGTAACCCCCTTTTTCCTCCCTGGGTTACTCTGGAGCAGGTCACACTCACATGTGTGCATGGGCACCTGATGTTTTTAACGTAAGAGGAGATCCCGAGTACCCCAGTGATGAAGTTGTTTAGTTGGGGATTCCCTGTCCACTCCCTTCTGCAGTCCTTTACTCCCTAAGAATATATAAAGGTGGTGCCTTCACCTGGCTGAGCCCGTACACACTTAAGGGTGTGCCTTGGGAAACTCCAGGAATAAAATTATTCCAGCAGTAATCTGGATTTAACCCAAGGACAACAATTATAAATAATATACACTTAATTGATTACATAGAATTAACACAGCTTTACTTAACAACTTAAAAAAACCCAGTTTAATAGGTTAACAGTGAATAAAATCAATTAACAAAGTACACAGAAATAATAGGACCTTATCTATCTGGCATTTGCACTGCTACCATTTATCCCACCCCAGAGTGTGCACTCCTCTGGAGTCAGAGTCTCAGACACTTGCTTGCGTGGGTGCGCTTTAAGGTCTGTAGCTGGAGTGGAGACAGCACTGTGCAGGTCCCGTTTGCGTTAGGCCAAGATGAGCAGCCAGCTGCAAAATCCCTCTGCCACTGGAGCAGGCTCCACCAAATGCCAGCAACTCTGGTTCACTGGGCTGGTCACTCTGCCTCTCTTTGGACCCACACTTAGTCTATATCTCTGAGGTCTGTCCCAGGTAGCACTTTCCCCAAAAGCCCTGTGAGTTACTTACAGTTTCCACCTGTATGCAGGGTTTATATAGTCCTTGTCAGCCACAGGCATAGCCAGAGTCTCTCCCCTCTAGAGACAATCAGCAGCTCCTGAAACAGCCTGCTAGATCCAAGCCCCACAGGCTCTCAGTCCCAGGCTCTAGCTGCAACACAATAGCTCCTAGACGGGACAAAGGCTCCTCCACAGCAGCCTGGCCCCTCTCTCCCAACTTTCCTGGACAAGCCCTGCTTCCTCCTTTCTCCTCAAGGGCTCATGGGAGTTGTAGTCTCTAGAGATAGATTGCAGCACACAGGATCCTCCCAGAAAAGTTAGTGTCCCCTTTAGTAAGGCGACTACAAATATAGGACCACTTTGAGGATGCTTTGAAGTCAATCATGTCCTCCTTTTATTATTATTTTATTCTGCTACTCTCGCAATTTTGATTTAATCCTTAAAGGATAACAAGAAGTAGATGGAAAAAAACTTAAATAAGGGAAAGACTCTTCAGAATGTATAAGAGTAATTTTACATTTAGTCTAGCCCTTTATGTTGGGGAGGGGGTTTGAAGTAACAAAGACATAAGCCCCACATCTACCGGGTAGAGGATTTCTGTGGCAAAAGTATTGTGGAAGTCAGTCATAAACCCTAAGGAAACCCTCAACAGCCCCAGCATATATATGTTTTCAAGGGAGGAGCTGGGCAGGGGATATCAGTAGTATGGCTACATAAAGTGCTAATGAAATTCTAGGTCATGCTCTAGCCTGTATGCTATCTGTTTCACCTTGGAGTCCCCTCCATCTTATAGAGCATCTGAAGGCCCATTTTAAAGCTGTGCTGCACCTTTGAGAAGGATGGCAGAGAATCTCACTATAGACTTTTTTTCTTGAGAAGGGTTTCAAATAAGGGATGGAGAGAGCAGATTACAACAAATTAGGATGGCAATTTCACATTTGTCCAGCTCACATTTGCTGGCCAAATATGAAACATTTACAATTTCTATTTGCTTATAGTAAAGAAGAAAAAAAACTTACATTTGCTAGCAAGAGGTTACTCAGTTAGTATATTTTCAATAAAACATTTTCATGCTATAATGGCTGGCTCCATGCTTTCTGGTGCACACTGTTCCAGACCTGTCCTTGTTTTAATGGTGCCCTGTGGGCCAGGACCAGTGCGCATGCATTCCAAGGGCACCCTTTTTCCAAAGTTCTAGTTCATATTTCCTCAGTTCCAGGTTTATCCTCCAGGGCCAGTAAGGTTTCTAACCTGGTTACCTTTTATACTGGTAAACTACCAAAGGTACATTTTTCAAGGTGAGAGTGAGAACAACAGCTTCCCTGCTCTCCAGAATTGATCGAAATTCTTCTCCCCATTGGACCACTTTGGCTTTATTTCAATCTCTGCTAGTCAAATGCCTCTTATATGCTTTCTCCTTAGTTAAGTGTCAGTTTCATCAACAGCTGAAAATTTTCCTTCATCACTGACCTGCTTGAGGACGCTGATTTAAGAATATTGTGACTACGGTCTCCTTCAACACTCTCCAGTCAGCAATAAGGAAGACTAGTCTTTGTAGGTTCTGTATTCTGCAGATCCCCAGTTCTTCAGAATGAAGCTGGCATTTTTATAGGAAGCCAAACATCTAATTATACTAGAAAGAGGATAAACCATGCTCTGACATTGTCTATTCTGTTATTCTAATTTATACAGTTTCCTGGGATTTCTTAAAATGGGCTACTTTTGAAAGTATATTAATGCTTATCCTTGGACAGAATCAGGGCAGCAGTACACTCTGAGAACAGAGCAGATAAATGGAACAAAGTTTATATTCAGGATCATGACCTATCTCATAAAAAGTATCACTAGTGCTTCATATTTTCATATCTCTATGTACTTTCTTAAAGGCTCAATGTGTAAAAGTTAAGAAGTTAACTGTTCTTGAAATTTCATAGGATTACTATGACCGGGAAAGTAAATTGCTTGGTTACTTCAAATGCAAAGGTCTTGAGTGACTGTTGAGACGGGTCTGCATTCAGAATTTTTCATAATGTAACTCATTGCCTGAAAGCTTTAGTTGTCTGATGAAGTCTGGATCTTGGAAAGGTGAGAGACAAGGTTGTTGTTGGAACAGAGTCAAAAGCATGTTCAGAAGAAACATATTTAAGTCAGGAAAGTGCAGGATGTAAAGTTATTGTCACAGTCAAGGCTCCAAAGCTAAATAAAAGGAGATAGGAGCATTCTTCCTTTGGGTCTCTTCTTAAGTTTAAAGTCAATAGAAGAAAGATAATGTGTGTGAAAAGCTTGGTTCACTGTGTTAAGCAGAAAATCCTGTGGACGTTATCAAATGCTAGTTTGCTTTTTATAAAGCCAATTTGATTGTATGAGTGAATTAAGATGAGTGAGAAGGAATTTCACAGCATCTCCATGACAATGCCTGTGGAAAAAAATTTAATGTGTTTGGATCTGACTTTGAATTTCCCATTGGATTAGAACTAGCATTGGCATCCTGGTTTTGTGAAGCATAATACACCTGTGGCCTGTGCATGTAACAGGATGGCTTGCCCCACTGTCTGAACAATATTGGGTAAAGGCAAACATGGTTATGGAATGAATCACACCTAAGGAAAATTTAGGCAATTCCCTATAAAGAATGGAGAGATGGGAGAACTGACTGGATGATCTGAGTGGGAGAGAAAAGCCTTGGGGATGAGAGAAAATGCCAGAGCAAATATGGACTTTAGATTGAGACTCTGGATTGCTATGTACTGGTTTTGGTATGAAATGAGTCCAGGAAGGGGTATTATTAATCAGAGAATGCTGCCGTAAGTTCTTAAAGATCCTTGAAGAGACAATAAGACTGAGATGGGGAGGGAAGTTTGCAGACACAATCAGGAGCCGATGTTCACTACGCAGCAGTCTGTATTATTGTTACAGTGCAGAAAAGACTATTGGTGAAATGTTAATGTGACCCAAGTTCTCTGTTCACAGTTAAATTCACTTGAATTACTTTGTTAGTAGTTAAAACAGATAACGATGAAATGGGTTAAGTTACAGAAAACTGATAGCTTAAAAATAATGGAAATTTCCCCTTTGCAAATACCAAAACTCTTGATCACAATGGCAAATCCCTCTGGGGCTCTCATCTAAGTGTCCATAATATTTGACTTCCCTACCTCTATTTCAGTCCTGACTGCGTGTTAGTTTTTTGGGAAAAGGCAGATATAATTAATCTCTTCTGTGTTCAATTGTAACAATAAGAATAAATTATGGTACAATGAGAATGCTTATATGGCACTTAGCTTTAAGTACCGGCATTAAATATTAGTGCAAATATTTATGAAAAAGTAGCAGTTGGTAAAACAAAGGGTATATAGTATTTTTATG
Source organism: Rafetus swinhoei (assembly GCA_019425775.1). Lineage (NCBI taxonomy): Eukaryota > Metazoa > Chordata > Testudines > Trionychidae > Rafetus > Rafetus swinhoei. Next base: position 36,510,643 of record CM033436.1, read on the forward strand.
CTGGGACCCACTACAGTGCTACAAACCAACAGGGAGAATCTGAGGATAATTAAGCACAGGGAATTTACTGAATGTATCAATTTCTATACAATACTAATTCACTACAAATATTCACAAAATTATTCAAGAGTCCCCAAAGGTATGTTACAGAATTCTAATGGCTGGATAATAGCTTGTGATATTGATCATGGAAGAAATAATCAGATGGCATGGAGGAGAGTGAATTCTCCTCCCTCTACAACCAAAAGCATGGGGCAGAAGGCACTATACCCCCACCTGCTACAAAAGCCAGATTTTGTAGAAATGGAAGAGATTTCCATTTCAGCATCAACTTGCCACATGTGGTAGGAGAGAAAGCTTAACGCAAGAGCAAGAGAAAAAATGGGTTGGAAAAGAGGGCCATAGGAAGGAGAGGTTTTTAAGTTCTGGCTTGACAAAGCCCTAGCTGGGATGATTTAGTTGGAGTTGGTCCTGCTTTGGTCAGGGGGCTGGACTCAATGATCTCCTGAGGTCTCTTCCACTCCTATGATTCTATGATTCTATGAAAGAAATAACATTCTCCAGCATGTCAGATCAAGCATACTATCCCTGCATCCAAAAACCATACACACAGAGTTGGACCTAGTGGAATGATTGTGGTTATATAAAGAGAGAATTAGCATGGTAGGGTCTATTGGAATGTATGTAAAGTTTAAATAAGGAGTCTGGGTAATTGCTGCCATGGTGATAGGGTACAGCATGGGCAAGCACTGACCCTATTGATTTTACATGTTTTCTTCTTCCCTTCTTGCCTACCTGGGATAGATAAGGGCACAGATGCACCAAGAATGTAACTTCTAATGAATGCCACTGTGTACAATTCCATGTTCTTCCCTTCCACTGATCCTTTCCCATTCACTCTAAAAAATAATCAGGATCACAGCTCCTTCTTCTTCCACTCCCGGCCCCATAGTCTGCTGACTCAAGCAGTTTGTAATGTAGCCTGCTTCAGCTAAAAGTGCAAAGTGTAAACGGGGGCAGGTATAATTATATTAATCACATGTTTATTACTATTTATTAGATGGGTATTCATATTATTAAATAAGGAGTTAAGAGGAGTTGTAATAAATACATGTATTTACATACTAACTTGGATAAAAGAGTATATCTGTGGTTAATTTGTTGCTCACTAGGACTTTTTGTGATCCAAGGCAAAACAAGTATCTGCAATAAAGAAGCCCATTTATTCTACCCTCCTCGGGTCTGTTGTTCTTTCTAACAGGGTCCAAAACATTTTGGATAATTAGAGTGAGGTTTATAGGAGCAACCAAAAATGTTAGAACCAAAATGTTTGAAGTTCACCCTTTTCTTGTAAGGGTCATTTTCATGGATTATACCTTGCATTGTTGCGTTTGTTTTCATTTTTCCTTAATGGAAATAAGTACCATCAGCTTATATCTCTCACTGCCGTATCATTACAAAGATGACAAAAATATAAAAAGGATATTTTTCTTGGTAACATCATAAAAATGAGTGACAATGGATCAGCACATTCTAGTGTTGTGACGTAGTGTGGGTACCTTGCTGGTTGCTAGGCTTGGGTTGTGAGTGACCTCCACTGGCTGCTGTCTGCAGCACGGCCCAGCAGGGCAGGGGATGAGTCATTATGCAAAGGGGGCTTCGAACCTGTCTGACGAGTTATCTCCCAGGGAGCGGAACAATGGGAAGAAGGGGAGTGGAGCCCTGGCTGGGGGCAGGGCTGGAAGTGAGTTAGTTAGGTTTCTGGCTGGGATTATGGAGAAAGCAGCCTAGGCAACGGGCTGGGATTTAGGGGCCCAGGCTCCCCCATCTCAAGGGGGGCTGAGGCATCCTAGGCCTGCCCTGTAACCAGATTACATCTGTGCTGTGCTGTATCCTGGAGAATCAATAAACTCCCTCTATTCTACTGGCTGGTGGAGTCTGTCCATGCCATTACGGGGGTGCAGGGGACGGGAAAACCCCAACGTGCTGTCACAAGTGTATCTACACCAAACAATATAACTGTATCTCTTGATTGCTTTTATCGGGGGGGGTACATTATTGAATTCAAAGGTCTCGCTTTAACAGAATGCAGAGGTTTATTATTGTTTCAGAAAGACATTTTCAAGGTTAGTGTTTTACCTACTTGATGTTTTCAATATACTGCAACTATTTGTGTAGTCTTCTGTTCCACTCGAGGGCAGTGAAGCAGGGTTTTTTTAAACACATTTTTATCAAATTTGATACTTGAATGCTATTTTCTCTAGAAGTTAAGTCTAGCTCTCTGCAGAGATCCAGGATAAGTCCACGTATCAGTCAGATCCCATTATAGCTGGCAAAAATGAAGATTTTTGTTTCATACAACAGCAGATCAAAGAACGCTCTTTTCATGGTCCAGGACTTAACAGAAGGGAGATAAAGCCAGCAGTAGCTCTACTCTTCTATATTGTTTTACACGTATAGGTGACATCACAATATGATCCTTTATTCTTAGCAGGAGGAAATGACAAGGATGACTCTCCTTCTCACCATTTCTTCTTTTCTGCCATAGGACCTTTGTGTTTGTAAAAAGTATCAGTGACAGACCCAGTGCAAGTTATTTAACATTCCCCAACCTGCCTATTTCAAACCCTGATGTAGTGGGGCTTTCTCTGCAGATGAAGAGGTTATCCATTTTCATGGCTCATGAAGACATTGACCTTTCTGTTGCGACTGTCAGCAAAGGCTTCACTCAGACTTCAAAACATGCAACGTGTGAGAGATTGTGGAGAAACATCCAAAAAAAGTGACATCACTCTTTCAATGTGAGTAAAATTATGCAACATTGTATGACATACAAATCAATACGCTAAATTTAAAACAAACAGTCCACATGGCTATGACTTTTATTCTCTGCTCTTTTTTCATTTTCCCATAGTTTCTGAAGTGTTTTTTATTTTTATCTATATTGGTGCTTCTGTTATGGGCTGTGGTATATTTTTCATATTCTGGGGAGCCTATAAACATCTTTTTCAGTATTTTACATTAGCACTTTAAATGTCACTTCTTTTCCTGTTTATATTTCTTTTGCTGTATTGTCTAGAATTCTCTTTCCTCTATTGCTATCTGAAATCCTTCCCAGTGCAGAGTGGCAATACAAGGCATTTAAACTTCACGTAACTTCTCACTTTACGTGTAGATAGGGCTTGTTTTGGCCCTGTGCCAATAAGGGATTACATCTCCTGTTTACCATGTTTTGATCTCCCATGTATTTCTTCTTTTCCTATCACATTCTCCACACTCTAGTTTTCCTCTCTACTATTGTACCCTTTATTACCTTTGTCCCGTATGGGCCAAGTTAGAGTATGTCTATATTACAGGATAAGGTTGAATTAAGATATGCAACTTCAACTACATTAATTGCATATCTGAAGTCAAAGTACCTTAACTCAAACTTTTGGTGCTGTCCACACTGCAGGAAGTCAAAAGGAGAACACTCTCCCTTCAACTTCCCTTACTCCTCATGGAAGCAGGAGTATTGACCAGAGTATCCCTCTCAGTTCAATTAGCATGTCTTCACTAGACCCACTAATTTGAACCCTGAAAGATTGACAGTGGCAGCTTCGATCTTCTCTGGAGCGTAGAAGAGTCCTTCCAGCCTATTAGCCAGATTTCCCAGTGGAGACCATTATCCCCGTAACCAAATGCTTCCCACAGTTTATTACCACTGGTCAGGTTCACCCAGGAAAGCCAGTTTCTTCCAGTTTGGTTCAAGCCACTGGGTTCAAATCAACTAGATAGTTTTGCCCTTTCTTCAACCAAATCTGTGTTTACTAAGGCTATGTCTAGGCTGCAGAGTTATATCGGGAAAAGATACGCAAATTGCGTCTACATGGGACCAAATTTCTGAAAAACCTCCTCTTTCAGAACATCCCTTATTCCTCATACAATGAGGAATACAGGGATGCTGAAAGCACACATCTGCTTTTTTGGAAACTCTTCCTTGGACGTGGCAGAGCTTGTCCAGGATATCTCCGGTATCCTGAAAAAGCTCTGCACTGTAGACATAGCCTAAGAGGCTCTAGTAGATTCTAACAAGAGAGGTTTTCTTTTTTCTCCTGATACCTGAAGTGGCATTAATGTGTTGTATCATATATGTCTATGAGTCATGATATGCCTAGTAGTACAAAAAGTTATTGTAAAAGAGAAAAAAAATTAACATTAGAAAAAAGTTATTTTTGCAGTTGTTTGAAGAGTTTGATCTGAACTATTTTGTCACACCGAAGTAATGAGTGCCTGCAAATCAAGCATTTTGCTATATGACAGGTTTAAAAAATGAGTGTTAAGATTTTGCCATATCTCCATTTATTATGTATGATGAGCTGTTCCCTGCATCTAATGTAAATTAATTTTTAAGGTACTCCTTAGAGAATTTACTTCTTTCTCGCTTTTGCTGTACCACAGTCTTAACTCTACATGTAAGCCCTTTCCCAATAAGCAGTAGTAGCTATTGTTCGAAGGCCAGGAATCTTGCATTAGAATGGTACTGGCTTCAAGGCACTCTGTCTGTGAATGCAATTCAATATAATCACTAACTGGTATTCTTGCATAGTGTCTCTAGCTCTCAGGAGGGGACATACCCAATGGGTGTCACTCTGCCTCCAGGAAGATTTCCAATACACAACATAATTAATGAAAAATTCTATGGCTTTAAATAATCGGTCTGCATATGTACTGCACAGTAAGATTTACTAGCAAAAGGTGGTGTGTGTGTGTGTGCGTGTGTGTGTGTAGGGGGTGAAATTAGAACAAAGGAATATTTTGTAAAACTATCAGAAAATCAATTTTACCAAGCAAATACATTTTCGAAAGTCCATTCACCCAGATCCCTAGGACCTATGGGCATGTCTACACCAGGAAATTATTTTGAAATCACTTATTTCAAAATAATAACTCCCAAAATAATAATTTTGAAATAGCGTGTCCACACTACAAGGTAGCTTTGAAATAGCTCAGAATTATTTCAAAATAGTATATCCACACTGAATGGAGCTAAAGCCTCCAGAAGCACTCCAGGAAGGGCAGTTGACACTTTCTGTGTCTGCTTGCTGAGGGTACCAAGACATGTGCTTACAGGGGCTTCTCTCTACAGCCACATCTCACATGCCACTACTCCACTGCCTACCCTCTTGTGGGACACCAAACTCACGCTGTGTGCTCTGCTAGCCCCTGCAGAGTCCACAACACTCATAACATGGAGGCAAAGCTGCTGCAAAACACTGTCTGGCTCGTGGGCCTCATGCTGTGCCTCAAGGCACAGTTCATCCAAACTGCCCATGATAACAACGAGCCCCAACTGAAGGACCCCTTCACTCAGACCCTGATGCTCATGCTGCAGCAAATGATTGTCAATCCCTGAACACTGTGGAACACCACTTCTGGCTGAGGGGGACTAGTTTTGGACCATATTGTGCTGCAGCGATGGGACGACCATCAGTGGCTCCAGAACTTCCGCATATGGAAGGCCACTTTCCTGGAGCTCTGCGAGTGGCTAGCCTCTGTTCTCAGGTGACAGGACACCTAACTTTGACCTCCATCCCCCTGCAAAACTGTTACCATTGCCCTCTGGAAGCTCACCACGCCATACAGCCATTGCTCCATTGGGAACCAATTTGCTATGGGGTACAGTCAGGGCCGTGCTACTACAGGTAGTCAAGGCCATCAATAACATCTTGCTGCAGAGGGTTATCACTCCGGGAAATGTCAACCCCATCATGGATGGCTTTGCCAACATGGGCTTCCCTAACTGTGGGGGCGAGGGCCATAGATGGCACTCACATCCCCATCCTGGCCCCCAACCACAGTGCCTCGGACTATATAAACAGAAAGGGGTACTTCTCTCTGGTGCTGCAGGCTCTGGTGGACCAGAAGGGACAATTCATGGATATTTATGTCAGCTGGTTGGGGAAGGTGCATGATGCCTGCATCTTCTGGAACTCAAGCCTGTTCCAGAAGTTTCACACCAGCACTTTTTCCTCTGACCGCCAATCTGTACCAGCACTTTTTCCTCTGACTGCCAATCTGCAACCTGGGCAACACAACCTATCCCTTGCTCCCCTTGCTCATGAGCCCTACTTGGGCAGCCTGGACCCCACCAAGAAAAACTTCAACACCAGGCTGAGCAGGTGCCACATGGTTGTGGAGTGTGCATTTGGCCACCTAAAGGGGCTGTTCAGGAGTCACTCACCTGCCTGGGCCTCAGCAAGCACAACATCCCCTATGTGGTGGCAGCATGTTGTGTGCTCCACAACCTATGTGAGAGCAAGGGGGAGACTTTCCTGCCAGGGTGGGGGGGCAGAGGCTAATCGGATGGCCAGGGCTTACGAGCTGCCAGAGATCAGTGCAATCAGGAGAGCACATCAGGGGGCTGTGGGAGAGTTTCAGCCAAGGCTACCTGTGAAACTCTCCCCTAGGGCCGCTCCATAAGGGGTCCCTGCATTGCCCATATGTGTCATTCCTCCTGTGTCCCTCTCTTCCCCTGCCCTACCTTCCCACCTTTCCCCCTCCCCTGCAGAGCAGCTAAAAAAAACCCCTTTTGTTTAGAAAAACAACTTTGATTGTTTATTTAGGGGGGATATACAACAGGGGAAAGACTGGGGAAAGAACCCAGAATGGGGAAGGCGGGAGGAGGGTGCAGCAGGGCTCAGGATTGGGGATGGGACTGGGACTGGGACTGGTTCCTGCCTTGAGTAGCTTGGGAGGCTTCAGATACCCAAGAGGTCCCATCACCATGAGTTTTGGGGGGCCGATAACTGCTGGGGGGGTTATGAGGAAAAGCAAAGGGAGTGGGGCAGAGGCAGGGAGTTGGCAGGGGGCAGAGGCAGGGGCAGGGAGGTGGCTGATGGCCACCACCCCATGCACGCCATCACAGAGATTATGGAGGAGCACATGGCTTTGTGCTGGCACATGGACTTTCTCTGCTCCCAGTCAGCCTGGCACTCATCTCAGTCTGTGGCCCGCTCCTGGTGCTCCTTGTTGAATCCCTGTACTAGGGACTGGAGGTTGGCCATGTGGTCCCACAGCAGGTCTTCCCAAGTTTGCTTCCTGCGGTGGATCCCGCGAAGTCAGGAACATGACATGGGAGGTATTTGATGCATTACATTTGCAGCTGGCCAGCTGTGAAGAAAAGTTACAAGGGCAGTTTTCCCAAGAGACACTGTATTTGATGCCTAACCCTAATCTCTGCACTGACACTGAAGGTCTTGGTTCAGACTATGGTGATGTGCTTCGAGGAAGGCCATATGTTACCTAGACAATTCACACTTTCCAGCAGGGGCACGATGTCCCAGGAAAGCCTCTCTACACCCAGATCCCAAAGACAAGAAGGTATGGGAAGGTGCTGGCCAGGTCAGGCCAGGAGCCTGCAGGTGGCGGGGGGATGGGGCACCTCAACTTCCTTCTGTGTCCCGCCCATGCCGGGTCTAGCACTGGCGGCATCCTGCAGCGAGAGAACTTCAATCCCTTCCTGCTGGAGGAGAGCAGGTGTTAGGGGAAGTGTGTGTGAACAGCAGAGGCCACTTGCCAGGGACAGTGCTACTGGGGTCTTCTCCTCTTTCTCCCTCCCCACCCCCAGCAGGTTCCCATGCAGGGGATCAATCTCCTCTGTATTGCTGTGCTTGACCATGAGCGGATGCTGCCTGAGTGCGGGCATTAGCCTATGCCATGTGCAGCACTACTATGTGTTTCCATGACTCTGGCCTCCTTAGTGGCGGCTTATTGTGGGAAGGTGTTCCACCATGGAGGCAGGAGTAAGGTAGACTTGGCCAGGAACCTTGTGAGAAGGAGCGAGGGGTTCCTGTGTGAGAGTGTCATGGAGCTGAGTGCTCTTGACTGGCACTCCATGTGCTCTCACATGCTCAGGCTATTGTGTGACCCCCCCAGGCAAGAAGGCTGAATGAGGACCAGGCAGCTCTTCATAGCCTACCACCTGCCCCCATGTGTGTATAGGGAAAGTTATGGAACTTACCTGAAGTTCTTTTGCCAGGATTGTCCAAGGCCTGGGAGATATCCTGGGAGGGAGGGACTGGCTCCAGGGTGAGGACCAGCTCCTGGCTGGTGAGCCTGGCTGGCTGGCTCGTGGAGGCTGATGCTGGGCATAGCCTGGCCAGACTCAATGATGACTGGGAGGGAGGTGACTGGCCCCTCTCCCAAGATGGCATCCAGCTGCTTGTAGTAGCAGCAGGTATGAGGAGCTGGCCCCAAAGATTCTATTTCTTCCCTGGCCTTGCTGTAGGCCTGCCTCATCACTTTCATTTTCATGCGGACCTAGCCAAGGGTCCACATGTGTCCTTTTTCAGCCAGGCTGGTGGTCATATGGCTGAAAATATCCATATTACTTCTCCTGGTGCAGAGATCCTGGAGGCTGGGCTCCTTCCCCCAGACCTTGATGAGGTCCAGGATCTGCACACCAGGCCAGTCCAGTGCCCTCTTTTGTCACTGGCTTGGGGCACCCAAAGATGCTATGGGAGAGCTGGCAGCCATGGGGGAGCTCAGAGGGAGAGCTGGGGTCACTCATGGCTCCTGCAATAGATGCTGTGTAGCATGGGGCTGGCAAAGATCTCCTTGTGCCACAAACCCTTTTCCTTTTGCCTGCTGCTGTAAAAGGTCAGCAGGAGAAGGTGAGCCCTGGAGGTGCCAGGTGTGGCCAGAGCAGTTACAAATGCACCTGTGAGAGGCCTCTGGAGGCCAATTATTTTGAAACTAGCCAATTAGCCCATCATAAGACTGAATTTTCAGGTCTTCTCTCCTGAGCTCTCTTGCTCTGTCTCTCTCTCTCTCTCTCTCTCTCTCCTCCTACTGCCTCCCCACTTCTCTCTCAGCTCTCCTCCGCCTCCTGCCTCTCTCTCTCCGCTCTCTTTCTTTCTTTTCCTCCTGCCTCTCACTCTCCTTTCTCTCTCCTCCTCCTCTGCCTCTCTCTCCCCTCTGTCTCTCCCCCCCCTTCCTCTTCCCCTTCCCTCCCGCCGTGGCACTTGGCTGAGTGCTGCCTGCTCAGCTGGGCTGCCACGAGGGAGGGGGCCGGGGCGGTGACGTACATGGCCAGAGGGCGGGGCCGTGTACGTCACCGCTCTCCTTTCTCCTCCCACCCCAGGGAAGCCCAAACAGCCCCTTGCGCTGCTGGATCCCCTGGTGGCCCGGCTGAGGGGCACAGCACTCAGCTGAGTGCCACAGTGGGAGGGGAAGGGAGAGTGACGTACACGGCCCCACTCCCTTCCCCTCCCTCCGTGGCGGCTCGGCTGAGTGTTGCGCACTCAGCCAGGCCGCCGCGGGGGAGGAGGGGCGGGGCGGTGATGTACATGGCCAGGGGGCAGAGCTCTCTACGTCACCACCCGCCCCCCGCAGCGGCCCGGCTGAGGGGCACACCACTCAGCGCCACGGCGGGAGGAGGAAGGGGGGATGGTGACGTACATGGCCCTGCCCCCTGGCCGTGTACATCACCGCCCCATCCCCTTTCCTGTCCCACCGGGGCTCAGCTGAGTGGCGCAGCGCTAGTGCCACTCAGCTGGGCTGCGGCCGGGGAGCAAGTGGTGGCAAGCGGCCGTTTGCAGTCTGGCTGCGGCCAGTGGCTGCACACCCACCCCCTCACCAGGTCTACTTCCCACCCTCCTCCCGTCCAGCCCCACGGCCCCTGATCCCCAGCTCTGATTCCCATCCTCTTCCTGCCAGCCAGCCCCACAGGCCCCTGGACACCCCTCCTCCCCGCCAGCGCTGCTTCCTCCCCCTTCCTCTGGGCCCCCATCCTCCCTCCAGCCCCACAGTCCCTGATCCCCCAGCTCTGCTTCCTGCCCCTTCTGGCCAGCTCCGCCCCCCTTTCCCTCCCTGTGTGGTGCCCTGCCCCCCTTCCCCTCCCTCCATGGCATGCTGTGCCACTCAGCTTGGCCCAGCTGAGCAGTGCTCCCGCCGGGCCCAGCTGAGCGGTGCTCCCGCCGGGCCCAGCTGAGCGGTGCTCCCGCCGGGCCCAGCTGAGTGGCGGCCGCTTGCTGTCCCAGGCCCAGCTGAGCAGCCCCCGATCCCCCCCCAGCTCTGCTTCCCACCCCCTCTTCCTGCCAGCCAGCCTCACGGCCCCCCGGACACCTCCCGCCAGCGCAGCTTCCTCCCCTTCCTCCGGGCCCCCATCCTCCCCTCCAGCCCCACAGCCCCGATCCCCAGCTCTGCTTCCCACCCCTTCTGGCCAGCCCCACCCCCTTCCCCTGCCTCCGTGGCCCTTTGGCCGCTTGCCGCCGCTTGATCCCCGGCCGGGGCCCACCTGAGCGCCACTCAGCTGGGCCCAGCGGGAGCGCCGCTCAGCTGGGCTCGGGGCAGCAAGCGACCATTTGAGGTCCGCGCTCCCCACGCGTGGGGAGTGCGGATCCCAAAGGGCCGCTTGCCGCCACTTGCTCCCCCGCTGGGGCCCAGCTGAGCAGCGCAGTGCTGGGCCGAACCAACACGGAGGGAGGGGAAGGGGGCCGGGGTGCTGATGTACGTGGCCAGGGGGCGTGGCCGTGTACGTCAGCGTTACAGACACACAGACAATGGGCTACTATATATATGATAGCAGAAGCTGAGCATCCACACTCACAGTATTTCAACATAACTATTTTGAAATAAGCTTTATTGCTCATGGAAAGCTGGAGTTATTATTTCAAAATAACCAGCCTGTTATTTTGAAATAACAGGGTTGGCAGTGTGGATGATCCACGTGTTATTTCTAAATAACTCCCTAGTGTAGACCAGGAAGGTGACCTTCATAATCATGGTAGAAAATGCAAGCATAGTTTAGGGTTCTTGGAATTTTTGTTTATCTTCTTTCCAGTACAGGTAGACACATATAGGCTACATCTAGACTGCAGGCTTCTTTCGGAAGAAGATTTTCTGGAAGAGATCTTCCAAAAAAACTTCTTCTGAAAGAGAGCATTCACACTGCCAAAGTGCATTGAAAAAGCAATCTTCTTTTTCAGAAGATAGCGTCCACACTGAATGGACACTATCTCACATTTAAGCTGTGATTACTATGGACAGAGTGGCCACCAGGGCACCTGTGCTTTTTCCTCTTTCCTTTTCTTTCAGAAGAACTCCCTCTTCCCCATCCACACACGCCTTTTTCCAAAAGAGCTCTTTCGGAAAAAAAGGCTTTTTCCCTCATAGAAAGAGGTTTACCAATGTCGGAAAAACCCTCTGTTCTTTTGATTTTTTCTCGAAAGAACACAATTGCAGTGTGGATGTAAATGAACTTTTTTCAGAAAAACAACCATTTTTCCAAAAAAAACCCTCTGTAGTGTAGACATACCCATAATAGTCAGTTAAATAGCCACTTTAAGCATGAGATTTCCATATGAAATAGAAATAGTAAATTCTCAGATTCTTATAAAAAGAGTACAACACTGAACTCCTAAATAGAGTTTTCAGGCTTTTTGACAGTGTCTTCTAAACAGCGAATTCCCATTGGCCAGGCTCTTCTTCTACTCGGGGCTCTGTAGACATATAGGGTGTGTCTAGACTGCGTCCCTCTGTCGGCAGAGGGATGCAGATTAGGCAGGTCAACATTGCAAATGAGGCAGGGATTTAAATATCCCGTGCCTAATTTGAATAAACATGGCCGCCGTGTTTTGCCGACTCGGCACTTTGTCGGCAAAACGTGGCAGTCTAGAGGGGGATCTGTCAAGAAAGAAAGCCTTTTTCGACAGATCCCTTATGCCTCCTGCAAGGAGGTTTACAGGATCTGTCGAAAAAGGCTTTCTTTCTCGACAGATCCCCCTCTAGACTGCCACTTTTTGCTGACAAACTGCCGAGTCGGCAAAACGCGGCGGCCATGTTTATGCAAATTAGGCATGGGATATTTAAATCCCTGCCTCATTTGCAATGTCGACCTGCTTAATCTGCATCCCTCTGCCGACAGAGGGATGCAGTCTAGACATACCCATATATTCAGGATCATGGACAAAAGTAAGATATGGACAAAAGTAGCTACAGTCCATGTTTCAGGAAGAACAACTCAACCCCTCTTTAACAGTGCTCAAGATCTAATCAATGACATTTCCTCAGAGCAGGTCAGGCCAAATTTTTATGGATGTTAACAGTAGACCAGTTAAAGATTCCTAAAGGTAGCTGGTGCTGAAGGATCATTGATAATCTTTTGTTTGATCCCCTTTCTTGAGATTAGCATGCCAGCTGCAGGAGAAGCAAGAAGCAAGAAAGTACAAAGTTTGGAGGGCTCTCTGCTCCCTCCAAAATCCAAATCTGTTTTGCTGTGCACTTCCTTTATTTTCTTACTCACCTCTTCCACTACTTCCTTCATAGGAGGAACTACACACTGTGAGAGCAGATGTTTCCACTTTTGGTAGACACTTTGTACTTGTTTACAGTAAAATTTTCTCTCGCAGAACTAAAGATGATTTCAAAGAGGCTGCATATACATATAGCCCCGAATTGAATTTCTTACGCCTATAAGAAAATATAGACAACATTGGTATACACAGAGGGAAATCAATGATGAAAATTAAGGTTTCTGGTAAGGATATGTAACAAAGTAGCATATTCTAGCATTCTTTTAGAAAGCCATATGTGCCTTATACTGACAAACACCATCTTTATAGAATCTGATAAGTATATCCTACCGGAAATCATAGAATTTTTGCAACTGAAGTTGATTTTGATTTTGATTTTTACTTTTATGAAATATTAAGAATTAAAGCTACAGTAAACTTCTGATAATCCAGCACCTTTAGGACCCAGGGGGTGCCGGATTATCAGATATGCCGGACTATTGGAAGGGGGGGCTATGAGGGGTCTGGAGTGGGGTGGGAGGGGATGCCACCCCAGACCCCTCATAGCCCCCTTCCGATAGTCCAGCTCTGCCCCAGGCATCCCCGATTCAGCCGCTGCTGGTCAGTTTCAGCAGCAGCTGAATAGGGGATGCCTGCAGAAGAGCAGCTGGGGTGCTGCCGGGTTGGTCCCGTAGCGCCGAGGGACGGCGCTACGGGACCAACCTGGCAGGACCCCAGCTGCTCTGCCCCAGGCATCCCCGATTCAGCCGCTGCTGAAACAGATCAGCGGCTGATTCCAGGAAGCCCGGGGCACAGCAGCTCTGCCCCGGGCTTTCTGAAGTCAGCCGCTGATCTGTTTCAGCAGCAGCTGACTTGGGGATGCCTGGGGCAGAGCAGCTGGGGTGCTGCTGGGTTGGTCCCGCAGCGCCACTCCTCAGCGCTACGGGACCAACCCGGCAGCACCTCAGCTGCTCTGCCCCAGGGGTCCTCGATTCAGCTGCTGCTGAAACTGATCAGCGGCTGGTTCCAGGAAGCCGGGGTCAGAGCTGCTCTGCCCTGGGCTTCCTGGAATCAGCCGCTGATCTGTTTCAGCAGCAGCTGAGTCGGGGACACCTGGGGCAGAGCAGCTGGGGTCCCGCCGGGTTGGTCCCGTAGTGCCCTCCCTTGGCGCTGTGGGACCAACCCGGCAGCACTCCAGCTGCTCTGCCCCAGGCATCCCCAAGAGCAGCTAGGGTGCTGTCGGGTTGGTCCCACAACCCCGAGGGGCAGCGCTATGGGACCAACCCGGCAGCACCCCAGCTGCTCTGCTCCCGGCTTCCACGATTCAGCTGCTGGTCAGTTTCAGCAGCGGCTGAATGGGGGAAGCCTGTCCGGCTGCCCCAGCACTTCCAGGTTCCTGATGGTGCCGGACCATCAGGCGTGCCAGAGCATTGGATGCCGGACTAATGGAGTTTTACTGTACTATATATGCATGCATTCTTTAATCTTCCTTCCCCAGTCTCTCTTTCTTATTCCTTCTAGAAATCTTATAATTTTAGTTAATCTGCAAAATGATGGAAGAAAGACATCTACTAAATAGATTGGGCAAATATCTTATGCCAGCATATCTGTTTTGTCAGAGCCTTTATTGTAGACACAGACTACACCAACAGGGTTTTTCTCCTAGTGTGGGAATTCCACCTCTCCACTTGTTGCTAGTGTTGATAACAATAGCACTCTTCAATGCCATGGGTGCATCCACACTGAGCCTTTTGTCAGCATAACTATGTTGGTCTAGAGCAGGGCTATTCACCATGCAGCCCTCAGCCTGTTTGTTTGTGGCCCACAGTGTGGTTTTTTTGCCTATCTCCTAGAACTGGAAGGGACTTTGAAAGGTCATCAAGTCCAGTCCCCTGCCTTCACAGCAGGACCAAGTACCATCCCTGACAAATTTTTGCCCTAAATTGCCTCTGCAAGGATTGAACTCACAACTCTGGGTTTAGCAGGCCAATGCTCAAACCACTGAGCTATCCCTCCCCCCATGTTTGGGTTTACATGGGGCTCAACACGCAGCCCATGGGTGGGAATCCTTTGAATATGGCCTCCACTGGGAACATGCTCCACAACAGCAAGGCATCTCCCAGGCAGGGTGAACATTGAAAGATGCAAGCGGACAGGCTGGCTGGAACAGACGAGTACAGGGTATCAGCATTTCTGGCCCCAAGGAGGAGGTGCCAGGAGTGCCAGGGCATTGTGGGAAGTGCTGGCTGCTTAGACTTGTGGGCAGAGCCTGAGAAGTGCTGACTGGCTCACACTAGCCATGTTTGTGTCCAGCGCCATGACTTAAGGCTTAATCTTTGTATTTGTGCCCTTCAGTGTGAAAGAAGCTATTTGCATGTATGTGCAACCACACTACTCAGGGCAATAGCTATGGCAATATCAGTTTTAAGTGAACACAGAGCCTACGTTATGGCATCAAAACAGATATCTTATAGGATAAAAACACCAGTTCTTTGCCAGTTTCTATTCTGCAGTAAGTACTGCAGGAAGAGGGAGTGAATTTATAAATGTTGAGTCCAGTCTTACAGTCATTTCCTGTAATACCTTCTATCCAAGGAGGCCTCCCAGTCCTTCCAGGGGAAGGGCAGGAAATATTCGGGGCTATTTTGTCCCTGCAAGACTCTAGTCGGCTTTTATCATGGATATAGGATCTTCTATATTTTGACTATAATGCTTTCACCTTAAAAATGTACTTCCTTAGGGTATCTACACAGCAGGGCTACAGTCGAATTAAGCTACGCAACTTCAGTTACATCAATTGCGTAGCTAAAATCAAAATAGCTTATTTCAGCTTTTGTCACTGTCTACACAGCAGTAAGTTGAAGGTAGAACACTCTTTCTTTGACTTCTGTTTCTCCTTGTGAAATGAGGGTTACCATGAGTCAGAGTAAGAAGTCCTCCAGCTTGACATTATTTTGAAATAAAGGTTTGTAGTAAGGTTGTTAAAGACTAGTCGACTAGTCGATTCCCCCCCTTGCTGCCTTTATCAGATAGAGGCAGCAAAGGGGCCGGGGGGGAGAGAGGATACTTCAAAGTTCAGCGCCGCACAGATGAGCCCAGTCGAGGTGGCATTTCAAAGCCGCAGCGCCGCCTGGAGCCTGGGGTCAGCTGGGGATTCCCGAGCTGATCCTGGGTTCCGCTGAAATGCCCCGGGGAGCCCGGGAGCTGACTCCGGGCTCTGCATGGCATTTCAAATAGGCAAAGCAACATAGAGTCTGGGGTCAGCGGAGGACTAAAAGTCCCCCGCTGACCCCAGACTCCATGCTGTGCTGCCGCTTTGAAATGCACAAGAGCCCCCACTGGGGACTCTAGTACATTTTACAGCTGGCATACCACGTGCAACCTGGAGTCAGCTGGACTTCCACTGGTCCCGGGTTGCAAGCGGTGTTCTGCATTCCTCCTTTGAAATGTACAAGAGCCCCAGCAGAATGCAGAAGTGCTATCGACTAGTCAAGTAATCGATGGAAATTCCATCGACTACTCAACTAGTAAATTAACTGCAATATAACATCCTTTGTTTGTAGTGTAAATACACACTATGTTATTTCAGAATAATGTCAGTTATTGCGAAATAACGCCGCTGTGTAGACATAGCCTTAGAGAGGTCAATATGTTCACTTATGGCTTAATAACCTACATTGTTCATAGCCTTTGATGAGATAGCAAAGTGCAGGTGTTAGTCTTTTACGCAGTCTGACTTGCTGCAAACATCATGGTATAGGCAAGGAACTGTGCATCCTGGAAGATAAACAGGTTAGGAGAGAAACAGGTCTTTACCCAAGAGAGTTGATGTCTGAAGGAGGAGCTGAGAACATAAAGCCCTTGGTGGACCATCGTGGAATGCACTTATGTTATACTGTTACAATACAACAGTATGAAAAAAAAAAAAAAAGAATCTCATTTACCTTATCTTAAACACTTCTCTTATTTATTCTTCTACCATTTCAGTTTCCTATTGCACCCCCCATGAATGTTTAAATGGTATACAAATGTTTCACTGTTTTACCTCTGACTGCCAATATACAATATCTACAAGCATTACCTTACCAGTATATTTGACCTATATATGAGGTGGGAAAAATTCACTTTTTAAAACCAATGTAGAAATGTTAAAATCTAATTCAAATAAACAGTGACAAACTGCAATTTTCTACAATTTTTCTAGAGATCATAAAATGTTGAGCATATGGTGATTCACCCATTATTAAGTGAGTTAAAATTAATTTAATTTAATGAATCAATAAAATTAAAGATCTCCTTTTTTAGCAGCTGACCCTGTTACAAATCAAGGTCAATGCTCAATGTTTACATAATTGCACAAACAATCAGTACTTGTTCTACATGTCTTGATCATGTTGAAAATTAGAAGATTTATTTATTTTCCATATGCAAGAAAAGCGCATCATATATATAGTAGCCCAATGTCTGTGACTCGGTAACGCTGAAACGCTGGCTGTTCCCTCTGGGCGGCGCTGTTGCCTCCCGCCGTGGCACTCGGCTGATTTCTGCGCCGCTCAGCCGGGCCGCCACAGGGGAGCCCAAACATCTGCTTGATCCACTCGCACCCCCGTGGCAGCCCGGCTGCCATGAACCCCCCTGGCCATGAACGTCACCGCCCTGCCCCCTTTCACCTCCTGCAGTGGCGCTCGGCTGACTTCTGCGCCGCTCAGCCAGGCTGCCGCGTGGGAGAAAGTGGTGCAAGTGACTGTTTGGGCTCCTCGGTCCCCCGCGTGAGAGGCAGGAGGGGGAGGAGAAGAGAAAGAGAGAGACAGAGAGAGAGGCAGGAGGCGGAGGAGAGCTGAGGCGGGGGAGGCAGGAGGAGGAGGAGGAGAGAGAGAGAGAGAGAGAGAGAGATGGAGTGAGAGATCGGAGGCTCAGGAAAGAAGACCGACATGGAGGAGAGACCTGAAAATCCAGTCTTATGACGGGCTAATTGGCTAGTACTTAAAATAGTCTGCATGGGGAAAAAGGATATAACATGCACTGGTCATGTGCAAACAGCAGTTATTTCTAATTTAAGAACTTTTCCTTATTTTTAACTGTATTTACATGCTCAAATACTTCACAGTCCTTTCTTTTTTGCTGTTTAGTGCTTAAAGATCAATTTCAATTATTTTTAAAGATCACTGAAGCAATAATCTATCAGAGTCCTTTGAAAAATAAACAACAAAAACATGCAACAGTATTTCAGTGGAATTGTGACTAGAACAGAAGCTTACTCAGTAGGAAAAACACTTTCATCCTCAAGCATTCACGTCATCCTCAAGCATTCACAAAGTTAACTGAAGACCCAAATAACCCTCTCCCCCCCCCCCCCCCCACACACACACATCATTGACCTTTTATCACTTTAGAATCTGAAAGTAATCAAAGGAAGATTTGCTACAGTGAAACTTTCCCCACGTGCCAAAGCACGAATGTACCACACCATTTCTTTTTATTTCAAAAAAAATTCTGCTTATGTCACAATGTGACAAAAATACAACCTCAGCTGGAAGGCTTGTGGAGAGACATGCTCTACAGTGACAGGTCTGTCAACCTGGGAGAGAGTGTCACATAAGCTTCCCTCTACCTCTGCCCAGCTTTATGAGAGGATGTGTTCTTCTATCATTTTCAGGAAGTCTAGCTCCTCTGGCAGTGCCAGCAGCCATCATTCCTCTGGCAGTACCTCCACACCCACTAAACTCCTAACACACTGAAACCAGTGGCAAAACTTTCTTTGACTTAGGTTGGGCCCAGATTTCACCCATCAAGTCTCCTGGAAATCCTGGTCTCCCCTTTCTGCACCTTCATGAGGCCAGGTAAAATCTGGCCCTTCATCTGTTGCTCAGAAAAAGATCCAGATAGACAATACTAGAAAGTCCAGCTGACATTTTAGCTACAGGTCCAGCCACAGGACTAGCCATGTCCAGCTTTTGAGGCCCCTAACCATAATAAAAATAAAAAATCATGACACATGAAAACAAAATAAGGCACCAAAAAGAATGAGACATAATTTGATTTTTCTTATTTAACAAATAAGTTTCTAGCCTTTTTCTGTGCAAATGCACTAATTATTGAGGAAAATATAGGTTTTGTGCAGTGTCACAGTTGATATTAAGCATGACGAGGCCATTTAAACGCTTTTGTCCCATAGTTGAATGGTAAGTCCTTTACCTGCTTCAAGATGTCGAAGGTGTGTTCACCTGAAGCCCCTGATGCAGACAGACTGACTAAATATGCAATGCAGTTGTGATATGAGGAAACACCGCAGAAAGTCCAAGTTCGAATATTTCTAGAAGCAATTCCTTTGGTTTGCAATCTAATTTAAAATTTGTGCAATATATTCATTTAAGGAAGGTGACCTCATCACTGAGATCTTTTGAGATATCTTTGTTGTACTGTTGCTGAAATTGTTCAGTTGCAGAAAGTAGATCTTCATTATTTAGTCTGTTGAACTGCCAAAGAAACCCAAAAAGGGTACAGATTAGTCACAGTGACTCAGATCGACGTGTAAGACCTGATTGAACATTTGTAACTTTTATGACAAAATCCATATCAGTTAACAAAAAATATGTCTTTTACCAAATCACATCTCTTATTTGCTTAAATTTGCAGCTCTAAGCTGAGAGAATGTGTCACATTTTAGTCCAATGGATGCGCATAAAAACAAATTGTGAAACTTATCAAATGCCAAAAAATTGACATCTAAATCTGAGACCCCTTTTTAGCTTGAGGTCCAGGCCAAATGACCCTCCTGGCCCCACCTTTGACTGGCCCCGGTCCTGCTCCCATTGAAGTCAAAGGAAGCTGACAATGTACACGAAAGAGATGAGTCTTCCATTTTTGCACAGAGAATCTGACACTAATGGAAATCTGGAGTAATGTGCATCAACGGGCAAATATAAATCAATACAGAATTATATTGCACCTGTTCCCTTCTATTACTGCTCTGTGTAACACAAGCCACTGATACCATAACCAAACAATAACCCTAATATAGCAATAAGAGAAATAAGCCTAAAGAGCTTAACATGTAAGTGGAACATTTTTATAGTGAGCATTTTGATCAATTATGAATGAAACTAGTAAGTTGCTTGTACAGCCATTACAAAAAAATCCAGCAAGTAGTACAAAAAGATTTAAAATAAGTGAACTGAACTAACAATAGGCAAATCCAAATAAGTAGGAAGTGGTATTATGCAACTTTTTTTAATGGCGAAACTTCTGGAGGTGGGCTGTTCCCAATTCTGTTACTCCCGAAATATCTCTACAGAGATCCACTTTATAACATGGACTGAGTCCTTCTTAGTGCAAAAACAAATTGAATTTCTGCTTTGAACCTTGCTTTTTTTTTGCCAATGATTCAACTAAGCAGAAGTTAGGAAACTCCTGATTAGATTAAACCTAAATCTCAAAGCATGAACTGCAGGTAGAAAGAGAAACACAGATCTTAAACCAATTTTTTGCTTCCATCTTTTCAAAATTTAAGTTAATCCAGGGTATGTCTACACTACAGTGCTATTTCGAATTACCTTAATTCGAAATAGTTAATTCGAATTAAGCTAATTCGAAATAACACATCTAGACTCAAAAACTAATTCGAAATAGCGTTTTTCTAATTCGAAATAGCACGTCCACATTGAGTGGACCCTGAATCGAAGGTAAGGCTGGCCAGAACCAGTGCCAAAAGGGCATCAGGGTCGGACTTAGTGTGTGGGGCTGCTGCCTCAGGCTAGCCAAGGGCTGTGCTTAAAGGGACCCGACCCCCCATCCCGGACAGACAGTTCTCAGGTTTCTCTGCTTGCTGGTCCACCTCGCTGAGGGACAGCAAAGCATTTGTGTCTCGGAGTGCTCTGCTTGCCCTCACTCGGGACACCACGGCACTCTGCAACATGGAACCAGACCTGCCCCTGGGCACGCCGGTGCGTCTCCGGGTCGTTGCCATCAGCCCGGCTGCACTTGCTGCAGGCTGCCATCCGGGAGGTCCATCGGGGGGCTGTCAGGATCCAGGAGGCCCTGCGGGAGCACACCCACCCCCAGAAGCCCGAGGAGCCACACCGGTCCTCCCACCGGGGGCTCGTGCCCCATTCCTCCCTCACGTCCTTCCACTTACCCTTCCCTAGCCCCCCCTTCCTGATGTCAAATAAAAGACACGTATTTTCAAAAATAGAAACTGGGTTTATTTAACACAACTGGAGAGGGGGAATGAAACTCTGGGGAGACGGGGGAAAGGAGGCAGGAGAGGGCAGGAGAGAGGGTGGGAGAGAGGAGGAGGAAAACTGGGAGGAGGGAGCTGGAAGGGGGAAGCAAGGGGAAGAAGGGGAGAGGAATCTCAGGGCTCAGGGGCAGGGGTCTCACTGGGCCAACTGCCTCACAGCACAGCAGGGGAGGGGGCCTCGGCGTCCGATGGGGAGGAGGGTGCGGAGGATGAGGTGGGGGGTGTGGACATTGAGGAGGAGGGTGTGGAGGATGAGGAGGAAGCAGTGGGGGGGGGCAGGAGTGGGAGGAGGGACAGTAGTTGGGGGGGCAGCAGGCACAGGACCAGCACAGGGCACCATGCTCTGCAGCAGGGCCTGCAGGTTCTAGTTCAGTGCTCGGTCCTAAGCAAGCTGCTCCCGGTGGAGCTGCAGGTCCTCCAGCATCCAGGCCTGGATGGTACGGTGCAGGGCTCGCAGGGCCCCCAGGTGCTGGTCCCAGTACTCCTGCCACATGGTGGTGATCCGGAGCAGGCCGTGGGTGTGGGAGCATGTCCCGGGCGGGGTGGTGCACCCTGCACAAGCAGCTGGTGCAGCTGTAGAGAAAGAAGAGAAGTGGTCAGTTCTCGCTGGGGACACAGTGGATGATGCCCAGCTACCCCCTCCTCCCCGTGACGTGAGGGCGACCATGCCCTGCACCGTCAGAGCCGCTGTGCTTGCACAGAAGCCATGGTCAGGATGTCTGGCTCTCCCCGGGACTGGGAGCTGCCCCAAGACCGCACCCATGCCCCTGTGCCGTGTATAGTGTGGCCAGGGTGGGGAGAGATGCCTCTGTGTAGAGGGGGCGTGTGAAGGGAGAGCATCCTGCTGGGTCCCGCCCCGGGGTCAGGAGTGTGTCAGGTCTCTTCACACACGCATGTGCCTATTGGGCCACGTCCCCTGGGTGTCACGCAGCTGGAGCCACCTCCCCAAGGGTGGCATGGCACATGCTCGCACATGCACAGGTGGCTGCGTGATCCGTGGGAGGCATGGCCCACGCACGCGGTCCTTGGTCTCCCTCTCTGCCTCCCTCCCAGGTAGGGGACAGTGCTGGCACTTACCCGGTATGGCCTCCCTGGACAACCCTGCCAACTCCGGTGCTGGGACAGCTGGCGGTGGCCCCTCTGGTGTGCCCGGGTCAGGGCCCTCCAGTCCCGGCTCGCTGCCTCCTGGGCTGGCGCGAACCGCCCCACCCCCCAGGAGTCGGTCAAGGGCGGGGAAGTAGGGGCAGGTAGCAGCCCCCGCTGTGGCGCCACCCCTGGTGGCCCTGGCATAAGCCTGCCGCAGATCCTTGACTTTCAGGCGCACCTGCTCCTGGGTGCGCCTGTGTCCCTTTCTGGCCATGGTGGCCACTATGCGGCCGTAGATGGCCGCGTTCCTCCATCTAGCGCGGAGATCATGGAAGTTGGGGGCCTCCCCCCAAACCTCAATGAGGTCCATGATCTCCGCACTAGTCCACGAGGGTGCGCGCCATCTACGGCCCCTCGCTGGTCCCTGGGTGCTGGGGGACTGGGCGGGGGAGAGCTGGCTGCCACTGGCTGCCATTGTGTGGCCACTGGCTGAGGGTCTGCAGCTGCTAGCAGGCCTGGCTCTCGCACGTGCCCAGTGGCAGGAGTCTGCCCCTTTTACGGCCCCGGGGCTGGGGGAGAGGAGAGAAGTTTTCCTGGTTTGGCCCAGAGTGGCCACCAGGGGGAACTGTGAAGGGTGCCCCGTAATTCGAAATAAGTGTCTACACAGCACTTATTTTGAATTAGCTATTTCAAATTAGGTGTTATTCCTTGTAGAATGAGGTTTACCTAATTTGAAATAAGGGCTCCACTATTTCACATTTATTTCAAAATAGCGGTTTGTATGTGTAGACAGCTATTACAGTTAATTCGAAATAACGTCTGTTATTTCGGAATTAACTGTGTAGTGTAGATATACCCCCAGGGAAGTTAGGAGCCTTTTGTTCAAGACACAGGCAGAGCAGCATATTACATAGACTAAGGCCTACCACTGACCTGACACTTGTGAAAAAAATAGAGAAACTACACAGAAGTTATGCCTTTACCTCCTCTCCAACCCATTTTGGGAACAAATTGCTATTGAAAGTATAAGGATCAGTCCATTTGTTCCTTTGAATGCAAGGACTGTAATTCTGCCTCCCTTTAGCCAGTCACAAAAAAGGGAGGTAAAATCCTTGCACCCACACATACTGCATACTCTTAGGCTGCATCTAGACTGGCATGATTTTGCGCAAATACTTTTAACAGAAAAGTTTTTGTGCAAAAGCGCGTCTAGATTGGTCCCGGAGTTATCATTTTAACGATGCGCTTTTGCGCAAAAGCGCGTCTACATTGGCGGGACGCTCTTGCGCAAAAGCAGAAGCCCAGAACCATTTTGAAGAGGGCAAAAGGGCACCAGCCCTTTCTGGGGCGGGGCTGGAGCTCCTTTGAGACACGTGCTTAAAGGGATCTCCTGGACAGCCGCTTTCTCTCCTGCTGCTATAGGACCTCTTGCAGGGACTGACAGCCGTAGCAGTTTTGGTGGTTCCCCTCTGCCTTTTTGGACACCACTGCCTTTTGCCTTTTAGTGCCTTTGCCTGGTTTTTTTTCATCTCCCTTGTTTTTTCTGCCATGGAGCCAGGGGTGGCCATGTGCCTGCTCTGGCCCCTTCCAGCCATTTTGGAGTGCCTGCAGCTGGTGCTCCAGGCTGGTGCCTTCCTGTTCCGGGACCTGGAGGCGCAGATTGCTCTGGACTCCCTCACCAGGGAGGCCATGGCGTCCCTGTGGCATCCCCACCCCAGGGTGGAGATGCCACTGTGGAGACTGGACACCAGTACAGACTGGTGGGACTGGCTGGTCCTGGGGCAATGGGACGACTAGCAATGGCTCTGGAACTTTCGCATGCGAAAGCGGATGTTCCTGGAGCTGTGTGCCTGGCTCACCCCCGCGCTCCAGAGAGCCACCACACGGCTGCGGGCACCCATCCCTGTTGACAAGAGGATCGCCATCACAGTCTGGAAGCTGGCCACCCCAGACAGCTACCGATTGGTGGCACACCAGTTTGGGGTGGGCAGATCCACCGTCGGTGTCATCATGATGGAGGTAAGTCCCAGGGGGAGTGGGGAGTGGGGTGGGGGGAGGGTGCTGCACTCCATGTCCAGGGGCAGCCAAGACTCCAGGCTGGGTCACCCAGGGGTTTGAGCCGTCCCTCCCTTGCACAGGCCTGCTGGTGGGGCGTGGGGCGAGGGGGCCCTGGTGTGTGTGTGTGCGTGAGCACTGAGAGCATCACGGGGGGTGGGGGCCCAAGGGAGCTCACACTCACCCTGCCTTATGTGGAGTCATCAGCCTGCGCGATGTGGACGCTACGGTGGCCGGCTTCGCTGCCCTCGGGTTCCCCAACTGCAGGGGAGCCCTGGATGCAACCCACATCCCTGTCCGGGCCCTGGAGCATCAAGCGGCCCATTTTATGAACAGGAAGGGGTACTGCTCGATCGTACTCCAGGCCCTCATGGACCACCGTGGCTGCTTTCTGGACATTTATACGGGCTGGTCCGGCAGGGCACACAACTCCCACATACTACGCAACTCCTGCCTGTTTCGCAGGCTGGAGGCGGGCACCTACTTCCCCCGGCGGGAGTTTACTGTCAGGGATGTGCCTATGCCCATCTGTGTCATCGGGGACGTGGCCTACCCCCTGCTGCCCTGGCTAATGCGGCCCTACATGGGGCGGCCAGACAAGAACCGGGCCCGGTTCAACGACCACCTCAACCGGGCCCGCAATCAAGTGGAGTGCGCCTTCGGCCACTTGAAAGCCCGCTTCCGGTGTTTGCTCACCCGTCTCGAGATGGCTGAGCGGAATGCCACGGAGGTAGTGGCTGCGTGCTGCGTGCTCCACAATCTTGTGGAGCGGAGTGGGGAGGCCTTCCTCCCCTCATGGATGGCAGCTGAGGGCCAGGCCTACGAACAGCCCCGCACAGCTGCCATCTGCCAGGTGCACCAGGATGGGGTGCGCATTCGGGAGGCCCTGACGGACATGTTCTCCCAGGCCCCATAATAGGGTCGCCTCGGTCTCCCTTTACAACTCCCTCCCATCCCCTACCCTTCCCCCTCCCCTCCTCTCCCCTCCCCTTACCTCCCAATAAACACCAAACACAGTTTTTCTTGAACACAAAAACTTGTCTTTTTTTTATTTACAATGGGGAGAGGGGAAATCTAGGATGGGAGGGGGAGGAGACCTTGAACTAGGAGGGGGAAGAGACCTTCAACTGGGAGGGGGAGGAGGCCTTCAACAGGGAGGGGGAGGAGCTACTCCTGGGAGGAGTGGCCCCTGCGACCGCTCCTGCGGGGGCGGACCTACACATGGGAGGCAGGCTGCGTCGGGGCAGGCTGCACAGGGAGGTGGGCAGGAGGGGCAGGAGCAGGAGGGACAGGGGCAGGAGCAGGAGGGGCCATTGCAGGAGGGGGCAGGGGCAGTGCTAGGGGAGGGATGGTGGGTGTATGGGGCAAGGCCATGCCATAATGGATGGCATGGCCAATGTGTGCGGTGAGGGTCGTAATGGAATCCGCCATGCGGACGCACTGGGCCTGGAAGGAGCCCCACATCTCCTGGCGCCACTGCACGTCCGCCTCCACACGCCGAGTGATGGCTGCCTCGACGTGCTCGACGGCCTGCACGTGGCGCTGAAGGAGCCGCCGCCGTGGTGGTTGGGTGGCTGGGGGTGCTGCTGCTGCCGCTGCTGCAGGGCTGGAGGGTCCCCGGCTTCTGCTTGGTCCCGTTGCAGGGAACAGAAGAAAGGATGGTTCAGTCAGGCAGCCTGGCCACTGTCCCCACACCTCATGCCCTCCACCCCTGAGCCCAGGTGACCCCACCGTAGTGTGGCTTGGGCCCACTCAGTTACCCTCCTCCCCCCGTGTTGTATGTTTGCTTCCCCAACTGCGGGGGGGCGATCGACGGGACGCACATCCCCATCCGTGCCCTGGAACACCAGGCCTCCCTGTATATTAACAGTAAGGGCTACTTCTCCGTGCTCCTGCAGGCCGTGTCTGACCACCGGGGCCAGTTCACGGACATCAATGTGGGCTGGTCCGGCAAGGCACACGACGCACGGGTGTTCCGCAACTCCTCTGTGTGCCAGAGGCTGCACGCCGGGACCTTCTTCCCCGACCGCCAGATCAGGGTTGGGGACGTGGACATGCCAGTGTGCCTGGTGGGGGATGTGGCCTACCCACTACAGCCCTGGCTGATGAAGCCATACACGGGACACCTCAACCCCTCCTGGCAGGCTTTCAATTCCAGGCTCACCAGGGCCCGCATTGTGGTGGAGGGGGCCTTCAGACACCTGAAAGCCCACTTCAGATGCCTCCTCACCCTCCTCGACCTCGCTGAGCACAACATTCCTCCCGTGGTAGCAGCATGTTGTGTGCTGCACAATTTATGTGAGAGGAAGGGGGAGGCTTTCCTGCCAGCCTGGATGGCTGTGGCGGAACACTTGGCTGGCCTGTACGCGCAGCCCCGCACTGACGCGGTCCGGGAGGCCCAGCGGGGGGCTGTCTGGATCCGGGAAGCCCTGCGGGAGAGCTTCCAGGTGTAGGAGGACTGAACTCTCCCTGGCATGCCCCACTGGGGCTTCTTCCACACTCACCTCCTTCCCCTTTCCCCTCCCTAACCCCCCTTCCTAATGTAAAATAAAAACACCTGTTTTGCCAACTAATATGTCTATTTCACAGAACTGAGATGGGGGGAGGGGGAATGAGGGTAGGAAAGGGGAGGGGGAAACCTGGGAGGAAGGAGCTGGAAGGGGGAGGCAAGGGGAGGAAGGGATGGGAAAGCTCAGGGTTCGGGGTCTTGCTGGCTCTCCCGTCTAGCAGCACTGCAGGTGCGGGGGCATCGGCGGGGAATGGGTTTGGAGGGTGGGGCAGGAGGGACGGGGGGCGGAGGAAGTGGGAGGGGGAGCAGGGGTGGGAGGAGGAGCGAGAGCTGGGGCGGCCACAGGGGCTGGAGCAGGAGGAGGCAGGAACCTTTCCACCAGGGTCTGGAGGTGGTCTCGGAGGGCACAGCCGTGCTCCTCCAGCACCTGCAAGCTCTGCTGCTGCAGCCGCAGGTCCTCGCGGACCCAGTGCTCCTGGTTGCGGAGCTGCTGCCCCAGTAGCCACAGGTGCCGCCACTGGTAGTCTTCCTGGTTCCGGGTGCGCCTGCTGGCCCGGGTGCAGGTGGCTGGTCCAGGCGGGGTGGTGCACCCTGCACTTGCAGGTGCTGTGGCTGTGGTGAAACAAGAGCAGTGGTCAGTTCTCGCTGGGGACACAGTGGGTGAAACCCAGCCCCCCTCTGCAAGGCGAGGTCGGCATGCGGGGAACGAGCCAGGGCCCCTGCATGACACCCAGCTGCTGCTCCATGGTGGGCAAGGCCCAGGTGCACGGTCCCTGGGCTCTCTCCGCCCCCCCCCACAAAAGGGGACCATGATGGCACTCACATGTGGAGCCCTCCCTGGCCTCAGATGACACAGCTGATGGGCTCTGTGGGATGACTTGGAGGTCCTGGGTGCTGGGCAGGCTCCCTGCAGACTCCTGAAGCTCCTGGTTCTCGGCGTCCTCCTCTTCCTTCTCTTCCCCTGTTTCAGGGGCTGGGCCCTTTGCCCCGGGGTCGATCACCATCCGGGGGGCATGGACTGTGTGAGCCCCCAGGATGCGATCCAGGGCCTCATAATGAGGGCAGGTGTCTGGGTCAGCCCCTGGTTGGGAGCCCTTGGCGTAGGCCTGCCGCAGGTCTTTAATTTTGCAGCGCACCTGCACCTGGCTCCGCAGGTGGCCTCTGGTGGCCAGGCTGGCAGCCATGCAGCTGCAGACGGCCGCATTCCTGTGCCTAGTGTGGAGATCGTGGACATTGGATGCCTCCCCCCAAACCTCAATGAGGTCCACGATCTCCGCACTAGACCAGGGGCGCCCGTCTTTTTCGACCCCTGGCAGGCTCCTGAGAGCCGCCAGCCTGGTCCTGGGAAGAGGTGGAGGGCTGGGTGGCAGCGGGTGGCTGGCTCATGCTGTGCCAGGTGCAGGGTCTGCTGGCTGGATGCTGGCAGGCTGGCAACTGGCACAGGCACTGTGGCCAGAATCTGCCCCTTTTAGGGGCTCTGGGGCTGGGAGGGGGGCAGAAGAGTTTTCCTGGTTTGGCCCAGAGTGGCCACCAGGGGAACCTGGGAAAGGCTAGCCTCCAGCTAGCTCGAATTAAGTGGCTACACAGCACTTAATTCGAACTACTTAATTCAAATTAGGCGTTACTCCTCGTTGAATGAGGTTTACCATTTTCGAATTAAGCACTCCGCTATTTCGATTTAAATTCGAACTAGCGGTTTTTATTTATAGCCGCTATTAAAGTTAATTCGAACTAACGGCTGTAGTGTAGACATACCCATTGAGACAAATAAAAAGAAAAACCCTCAACTTACAAATACAAAAGTAATGTCTAGCCTTTGAAAAAAAGAATCTTGTCTGCAGCATTTCCACTGAATTCAGTATGCACAGAATATTTTTCTCAGCAGCATGCCTAGTTTTTTTTCATTTGTTTACAAGACGCCAGTTTTAACTAAAAACAGAACATGAATACAGGCTAAAAACTTCATCTAATAGTATCAGCTCTTTCAGTGAGGGGTCAAACAAGATTTTGTTTTGCTGTGTCTGTCTTTGAGTTTTTAATTATATTTCTATTACTTGGGTTTCTTACATTTCCACAGGTGGAAAGGTGTTGAAGGTACTGTGACAGGGTGCAGTCACAGACGACCCTATGGTGGTGCCTCCCGGGGTGCTGACACAGTCACTGCCACTGCATTTTTGGAGGCTCAACACTAGTTCTGACTGGTGGAACCGGGTTGCCTCCCTGGGTGCTGACACAGCCACTGCCCCACTTCCTGCTCTCTGCGGCTCCTCGCCACCCAGTCCTGCTGGGCCAGCTCCACTGGTCTCCCCCAGCCAAGACCCTGAGCTGAGGATGCTCTCTCGCATAAAAGGCCACCCGGAACCACTTCAGCCAGGGCTTTAGGTCACCAATTGCTTCCGAGTGCTGTTGCCGGAGACTTGCAGAGACACGCGCTTAAAGGGGCCCCCCTGGACAGCTGTTTCTCTGCTTCTGCTGCTTGCTTGCCTACCTCTTCTAGGGACAGCAAAGCTCTCGCAGTGCCTGTGGTTGCCCTGCTTTTCTGGATGCCACAGCTTTTCTCTTGGTGCCATGGAGCCGGAGCTGCCCCTGGGCATGCAATGGCCCACACGGCCATGCTGCAGTTTTTGCAGCACTTTCTGCCAGCTGCACGAGCTGGACCCCGAGCTCATTCTTTGGACCCTCTCTCTGGGTGCAGGAGCTACACTCTGGCAAATGCACCCCACAGTGGAGAGGCATTTTTGGAGGTTCGACACCAGTTCTGACTGGTAGAACCAGCTGGTCATGGAGTGGTGGGACGACCAGCAGTGGCTCCAAAACTTCTGCATGTAGAAGGCCACCTTTTTGGAGCTATGTGCCTGGCTCACCCCCACCCTCTGGAGATGCAACACCCACCTGCAGCCCACCAACCCCTGGAGAAGTGGGTCGCAATCACCATCTGGAAGCTTGCCACTCCAGACAGCTACTGGTCAGTGAGCAACCAGTTTGGCATGGGGAAGTCCACCATCGGGGGCCCTCCTCTTGGAGGTAAGGCACTCTGGGGCTGCAGTCCCTGAAGGAGGAAATCCTGGAAAAGGGGAACCCTTGGGAAAGAGGGGTTGGCAGCTGTGGGGGTGGAGTGGGGGTTGGGGTAAAGACCCGTCCCTGGGGGGTTGTGCCGTCTCACCCTCACACAGCCTTGCTGCTGGGGGAGTGGCCTCATGGGGTGCTCAGGGGAGGGGAGGTGAGGAGAGGAGAGGCGGGGCAGGCACCTCTCAAGGGCTCAGGCACTCCCCTCTCTCATTCTGTTTTGTGTGTTTGTTTGTCTCCTTCTGCAGTTTGTGAGGGCCATCAACTCAATTCTGCTGCAGAGGGTCATCCGCCTGGACTTGATCGTGGCCGGATTTGCTGCCCTGGGGTTCCTGAACTGTGCTGGAGCCGTAGATAGGATCTGCGCACTGGAGCATTGAGCAGCTGAGTATATAAATAGGAAGGGCTACTTCTCGATGGTGCTGCAGATCCTGTTCAACCATGAGGAGAGTTGACATTTTTGTTGGGTGGTCAGGCAGGGCACACGATGGTCGGGTTTCGCAGCTCAAGCCCCTATGGCAAGCTGGAGTCTTGCCCCGCTGGGACTTTGTGGTTGGGAACGTGCAGATGCCATTGTGCATCGTGGGATACACGGCTTACCCTCCTGATGCCATGGCCTCCACCACGACCTCTGGCTGGGTGACGATGGGGGTCTTGAGACTGGAGTCCATGACACCATGTGGGGAAGACATTTCCCTACCCCCCAGGATCTGGTGGAGCTCCTAGTAAAAGGGGCAGGTGTGGGGTCCTGCCCCTGAGCGTGAGCTGCTCTCTCTGGCCTTGATGTATCCCTGACGGAGCTCCTTTACCTTACTCCAGACCTGTTCCAAGGTCTGGGATGGGTGTCTGTGCTCTGCCAGGGACTTGGCCATGCACTCGAAGATGTCTGCATGTGGCACTTGGAGCGGAGATCCTGCAATGTCTCCTCCCACAGCTCGAGAAGGGACAGGATCTCCGCTCCGCACCAGGAGGGTGCCTGCCTCTTGGTCCCCCTGGGTGGGTCCAGGAACCCCTGGGGCTGCTCCCTGTGAGGACCAGGGCAGTCGTGAGCAGCTTATGGCACCACCATGCGTGGCAAGGCCTGTGGCATGAAGAGTCACACGGTCAGGGTGCTGCTCTCAGGCCAACTTCCTGCCACAAGGCTTGTCCAGGGTGCTTGCAGCTTTAAGAGCTGGCAGGAGACAGGAACTATAGAACTGTGACTAGTATGGACAGAGTGTCCACCAGGGCACCTGTGCTATTTCCTGGAGGCCTCTTCTTTCGAAAGAAAACCCTCCTCCCCATCCACACATGCCTTTTCCCAAAAGAGCTCTTGGAAAAAGGCTTCTTCCTCATAGAAAGAGGATTACCAATGCCAGAAAAACCCCTCTGTTCTTTCGATTTACTTTCAAAAGAATGCATAACTTGGGTTTTGTCAGAAAAACGGCCGACATACCCTATGGTAACTAATGGAGAATGACTGCAGAGTATTTGCTTCTAGAGTTGAGCAAAGGACATTAGCTCCTGGAATTGTGTTTCTGTTTCCAATGCAATTCAGCTTTTTAGATAGAAATTATATATTGGAAATCCTCTTATCCCAGATGTATATTTTTATGATGTTCAGCTTTTTAGCTTAAACATTACCCTTCACAAAGGTAAAGCTATCATCATACCTGAATGTATCATACCTATGAAACATTCCTTTCAGAAAGTTTATCAAAGCTAACCCTGCGTTCTTTGGCTATGGAACCATTGGATGCTCTTTGAGAATATACAATAATACAAACATCCCAGAGATGGAAGTCTAAAGATTCTGTGACTCTGTGTTACTGTGATTTTGGCCCTATCTAGCCTACAGCTGTCATTACCACTATTTGTTTTACAATAAATGGGGAGGAATCATTCTAGTAGTTAGGCAAAGTATTCTCTTGAATGTTGTGTTCCTAGAAACAGCTCACACTGATATACTGAGGTATTTGGCTCACATTTATCACCATAATTATATGGTCTCTGAAAACATTCTTCTTCACCAGCTGGTGTGATGAGAAGGGGTGTGTATGTGTATATATATATGTTCCCACTGTGGGAGAAAAATACATTAGCCATTAGTACTAGCTAATTTCTTGCTCAGTATGATGCCCTCATTCTTGTTCCTACTTGATTGTAATAAACATTAAGCCCTTTCGGTAAAGGCGGGTAATTGCATCTCTCCATTTGCATGTGCCCTTCACATTTCCACCATCCTCCACAACTGAAATAGGTTGTATATTATGGTTACACTAGAAGTTGTCTTCTTCTTATCTCCCAGCCAAATCTATCTTGACATTTTCCAGCAGATACAAAGAGAAGACTGTGAATCTGAGCTCATAAATAACATGACTGACTTCAAGAGCATTCATTATGAACCAATCCACACTGGTTTCTGTAAACCTTGCTGTAGTTTCAAACCATTATCATTTCCAAGGTATTACTTAAAGAGCTAGAGAATATAATTTGAAAGATGGTATAGTTAAATAATCAGGACCGAGGATACACAAGACTATATCATAGGCGTTAAGCCATGGTTTGCCTTGGGTAGGTGAGAAGGGATTGTACAATGAGCAGAGACAACCCCAGCAGCATTTCATCTGACTCCACCAGAATGTCACTGTATGTGTATCTCTTTATAGGATGCAGCATATTCTCCCACTCACCATGCCATTTCAGCTATGCTGGCTTATGTGGGTAGTATGGGATCATGGCCCTACTTTTGCCTCCCTCCTACCTTTATAATGCTACTAGACTTTAAAGCCTCTTGTGCTCTCCCCAGTGATTATGACAGCCCCCTGTATAGATTCTTATGTGCCATTGCTACCCTTGTTCACCTATTCAGGCCCAGCCTAAGTCTGACTCCCAAGTAGGATTCATGTTTCCCTTTACAGATGGCCACCTGTTGTATATTTAATTCACAGTTTGGGCAGACAGCATGCAAACTTGATTCATTAGTTCAGTATTCTGTGTGCCCATGGAAGGCTTTGTGTTTCAACTGGCTGGGGAGATGTAGGTTTATCAGCTCTGCTTCTCATATGCACATTGACATTATCTAATAGTCAAGCTGAGAAATCTCCAAGCTAAAACTGCTGACTTCTGTTTTTTGTTTGTAGGTGCCCTTGAATGGGGAACTCATATTTATCACCCAGGTGTCCCGCACATTTCCACCAGCCTCCACAACTGAAATAGGTTAAAGAGGAAGCTGGATATTACTGTTACACTAGAAGTTGTCTTCTCATATCCCTGCCAAGGGACTCCTTGCCCCTGAACAGGGAGCTCTCAACACATAGATCACTTGCAATAAAATTGACATCTGAGAGAAGAGCAAAATATATTCAGAATTCCTAATTCCTTGGAAGCTTGTGAAATTACTGTCTGAAACCTACAATGATACTGGGATAATTTGGGAAGATATTTATTTTTGAAATTTTCTTATCTGGTATGAATATAATCAGAATGTTAATATTCACAACACAGCATAAACAAGCCTAGTTCTAGACACTACTTTATATAAACCATCTTTCAGTTTTATGCACTAGCCATTCTACCAGCTCTCTTTAGGCTATTAAGACTGATAGACAAACTTTCAGTATGCTCTGTGAAGTCAGAATTAGGATGACAGCCCAGTAAGATAATGATTTTTCTTACCACACTGAATTGTCACCCCACTTGACCATGTAGTGCATTGCATGTCTTAACCATATTGTCTATCTAATTGGTGTCTTGTGGCACTAGTGTCTTGAGGCATTGGTGATATTTCCTTCTGCCTTGGAATGAACATACAGATGGTGCTCATGGGAGGGCCTATTCTACCATCTTATCCATGCTGTTGTGTACTTGGGCTCAAATCACTCCTTACTGGAATAATACAGGGCACTGGGAATGATAATTCCCACAAGGAGCCCATCCTGAAGATCCCCCTGATTTATCTGTCAAAGGGGGCTGAATAACCAACTGCAAAATAGGATGTGGGCTCCACTTCCAAACCTGGAATGTCCTCTGTAAGGCCATCCGTATGGAAGCCCTTAGATGGTGGTGTTCCCTGTATCTCTTAAGTGACGAATAACTAGAATATCCTTTAGCTACCCTTATATTTTTGAAGTCCATTGGCTCTGCCTCAAGAGCTAGGGAAACTCCCTGGGCTTGAAGCCCCTTTCCCACAGTATGCTTGCTAAGTTGCTTCCTCCACAGCTTGTTAACTTAGTTGGTTTGTTACCTTATATGTAAATGTATTTTTATTGATCTCGGATTTTGATCCAAACAGGTAATTCCACATTCACTGTCTCCAAAACGTATTTTAAGAATATATTTCCAGTAGACACAAAACTCTTTAAACTTAAGTATACATACCTCACCAAAGGATAATGCCTGACCCTGTGGCTACGTCTAGACTACATGGCTTTTTTGAAAGAGGCTTTTTCGAGACCCCCCTGAACAGCCGTTCCTCTGCTCCTGCAGCTGGCTTGCCTACCTCCTAGAGAGACAACAAAGCTTCTGTAGTGCTTGCTTTGAGTGCCCTGCTTTCTGGGACCCCACAGCAGTGTGATTTTTTATTGGGATTTGTGCTTTACAATCCTTTTTTAGCCATGGAGCCGGAGCTGCCTCTGAGCAGGCAATGGCCCCACACTGTAATGCTTCAAGTTCTGCTGCAGCTCCATGAGACCTTCATGATGTTCATGCCAGGTCTGGATCCTGAACCCCTTGAGCCCCTCGTTCGGGCTGCAGCAACACTGTTCTTGTCACTGAACTTCTTCCACAAGAGGCGATTTTGGAGGCTGGAGACAAGTTCAGACTGGGGGGACCAGCTCATCATGGAGCGGTGGGATGACCAGGCTTGGCTCCAAAACTTCAGGATGCGTAAGGCCACCTTCCAGGAGCTGTGCAACTGGCTCGCCCCTGCCCTGAAACAACAGGACACCCATCTGTGCCCTGCCATCCCCCTGGAGAAGAGGGTGGCTATTGCCCTCTGGAAGCTGGCGACCCCCGACAGCTACCGTTCGGTGGTACACCAGTTTGGCGTGGGGAGATCTACTGTTTGTGCCATGTTGATGGAGGGGACTGTCCATGTGGCGTAGGGGGAGTGTACCAGGAAAAGGCGGGGGGGGGGCAATGGAGTGGGAGTGAGGGAGGGCTCCTGGCCTCACCCTGCCCTACTGCTTGGAGGGGCTGCCTGGG
Organism: Rafetus swinhoei; assembly: GCA_019425775.1. Classification (NCBI taxonomy): domain Eukaryota; kingdom Metazoa; phylum Chordata; order Testudines; family Trionychidae; genus Rafetus; species Rafetus swinhoei. Next base: position 36,545,057 of record CM033436.1, read on the forward strand.
CGGGGGGGGCTCCTGGGGTCTTGGGGGGGAGGGAGGGGAGGCATCTCTCAAGGACTCAGGAAACCCCTCTAGCTTCCTATTCTGTGTGTTTGTATGTGTCTATTTCTGCCGGTGATGAGGGCCATCAACTCAGAGCTGCTAAACAGGATTGTCTGCCTCGGAGACCTGGACACCATCATGGCCGGCTTTGCTGGGCTGGGATTCCCAAACTGGAAAAGCACTCAATGGAACTCACATCCCGATCCATGCACCTCCCCATCGAGCAGCCCAGCACATCAACAGAAAAGGCTACTTCTCCATGGTGCTGCAGGCCTTGGTTGACCACCATAGACAATTCACTGACATTTGTGTGGGGTGGTCGGGCTGGGCACATGATGCCCGGATCTTCAGAAATTCCTACCTTTACCACAGGTTGCAGGCTGGAACATTCTTCCCGCAGCAAAATTTTGCTGTTGGGGACATGGAGATACCAATCTGCATTGTGGCCAATGCGGCGTACCCCCTTATGCCCTGGCTCATGAAGCCATACACTGGGCATCTGAATGCAAGCAGGGAACAATTTATTGCGCACCTGACCCGGGCACGCTTGCAGGTTGAATGCACCTTTGGCCGGCTGAAGGGAATGTTTAGGTGCCTGCTTACTCACCTCGACATGGGGGAATGCAGTATCCCTGAGGTGGTGGCTGCGTGTTGCATGCTCCACAGCCTGGTGGAGAGCAAAGGGGAGGCCTTCCTCCCAGGGTGGGGAACATGGGCTGATGTCAAGGGGAGGCGGTTCGAGCAGCCCCGGACAGCTGCCATCCATCAAGCCTATCAGGTGGGGGTCTGCATCCGGGAGGCCCTGCGTGAGAGATTCTCAGCAGGAGCCCAATGACTCTACCCAGGGCCTCCTCAATGGGGCCTGTGGCCTGGCCCCCACCCCAACCCCCCCAAGACCTTTCCTCCCACAACCTATCCCTGCACCAGTCTCCGGACAGTTAACACACACACACCAGGTTTTATGTCAAAAACATTATGTTTATTACCAAATCATCAAACAATGTGCAAAGAATTAACTTTTTGTAACAAAATAAAACTGTGTGCAAAATGTTTTCAAAAATAAACTTTCTTGTTAAACTAGCAAAGTCTTTTTAACTGGGGAGGAGGGCTGAGGGTGTCTCCTGGCCCACAAAAGTCTGCCGCTTTGGGTCCGTGGCCCTAAACGTGCTCAGGGTCGAGTGGGGTCTGGGACAGTGTGTGGGGAGGGGAGGGCTGCAGCTGGGTCTGCGATAGCAGGGGGTGGGGAGGCAGGGATTGGGGGGGCAGGGATTGAGGGGGATGAAGGGGAGGCAAAGTGGGAGGAGGAGGAAGGGGGGGCAGAGAGGGCCAGGGCAGGTTGAGCGGGAGAAACGGCAATGGGGACAGGACCTGGGACACCCATGGCCTCACGGATACTCCCACATATTGCTGTCCACTGCAGGAGGAAGTCCTCCAGCAAGCGGTCATGCCACCGAGCGCCTTCCCATGCCCTTTCAGCCATGGTCTCCTCAATCCATTCGAGGGCCTCAACATGCCTCCGCATGAGGTCATTGTAGACCCACCAGTGCCTGCGGCTTCTGTGGGACTGGGTGGGTGATGGTACAGGTGTCGCACAGTGCTCTGATCTGGCAGGTCCGGCTGTGGAGGAGAAGAGGGAGAAGTGGTCAGTTTTATGAATGCACACACTGTCCCTGCTTGTGATCAGTGAGTAAGTCCTTGGAACACGGGATGGCAATGTTCTCACTGCAAGCCCACATCTGGCCTGGCCAGCAGCCCCGGCCTCACAGAGGCCCCAAAGTGGCTAGGGCAATGTCCTCCACCCCTAACACACACACACACACCATGGCCATTCAGCCCAGGGAAGTGTCCAGCCACAGTGGGTCGCAAGACGTAGGACAGGGGCCTGGAGAAGCTTGGGTCTCCCAGGGCTCCCACCCACACACCCACCGCCTACCTGTGGCAGCACTATCTGTGGGAGCAATTGTTGTGTTGCTTGTGCATACATGCCCAAGTGCAAGGTGTGACACTTATGGTGGTCTGTATGCTGTCGTGTGTGTGCCCTTGTGACCAGCCTGCTTCCCGCAGTTCTTGGTGAGGGGAGGACAGCCCTCCTTGGGGGTCAAACATGTGTGGGGCCCTCCCTGAGCTGGGAGCACCTGCCCATGTGAGCCCTGGGAATGAACATGCTTGTACATGCACAGAGAGGTGCAAGCTGTCCAGGAAGAGTATGACATGTGCAGATTGCCCCGCATCTCCTATGCTCCCACCTCCCCCCATTCTGTGTGTGTGACCCTGACTGCACTCACCTGATGTTCCCTCACCAGCCTCAGAGGATGCCTGCGAGGTCTCCTGGATCTGGGGGACCGGCTCCAGGGTCAGGGTGACCAGACTCTGGTTGGGGTCCTCCTCCTCCTCTTCATCTTGCAGCTGCTGCTCCGGGTTCTCCTCTGCCACCTCCTGGCATTGCTGGACCGGTGTCTGCAACCTGGACTGCACAAGAACCGGGGCAGAGAGAGGTTCCCCACCAGCCAGGATTCTGTCCAGCTCCTGGAAGTATGCGCAGTGGTGAGGCGCTTCCCCTGAGGTGGAGCTGCGCTCGCAGGCCCTGGCATAGCCCTGCCTCAATTCTTTTACCTTGGCCCACACCTGGTCCAAGGTTCTGGGGTGATGGCCTTTTTTGCCCAGCGCCTCGGCCATGCAGGCGTAAATGTCTGCATTGTGGTGTCGGGAATGCAGAGCCTGCAGTGATTCCTCCTCTCCCCATAGTTCCAAAAGTGTCAGGACCTTTGGCCCTGACCAGGCTGGAGCTCGCTTCTTTGTGCCCCTAGAAGGCTCATGGGATGGCTCCCTGGAAGGTCCTTGGGAGTCTCGGGGGTCTTACGCTTGTGCCATGCTTCTTTGGCAGACAGGCAGGGAGACCCATGTGGTCAGTGTCTTCCTCTGGCTGCCTTCCTGCCACAATGGCTGCCCAGGTTGCCTGTGCCTGGCTACAGACAGGAACAATAGAGGTTTTTCCTGCAGATGGAGTGTCCACCAGAGCTTTTCCCTGGAGGTCTGTTTTTTCAAATCCTCCCCTGCCCCCGCGTCTGCACACATCTTTGTTCGACAGATCTCTGTCAAAAAAGGTGTTCTTCCTCATAAAACTAGGTTTACCTCTGTCGACAAGACCGATTCGTTCTTTCAATTTACTGTTGAAAGAATGTGGCGGTCGTCTAGACGTGGGTGAAGTTTTTTCGAAAAAAGGCAAAGACACCCTGGCTACGTCTAGATTGCATCCCTTTTTCGGAAAAGGGATGCAAATTAGATGTATCGCAATTGCTAATGAAGCGGGGATTTAAATCTCCCCCACTTCATTAGCATAAAAATGGCTGCCGCTTTTTTCCGGCACGGAGCTTTGCCGGAGAAAAGCGCCAGTCTAGATGCTGATCTTTCGAAAAATAAAGCCTTTTCCGAAAGATCCCTTATCCCTATTTCATTGAGGGATAAGGGATCTTTCCCTTATGCATGTAGAGAACAGGATTCTGTACACTCCTGAAATGGCCTTTGCACGTGGTCTGAGGTTACACTTCCTCTTGATTGCTGGGGTACTGGAAAGTCAATCTTATGTAACTTTTCTTTGAAAAGAGAGGGAAATGAAATTTTGACTGATTAAATCCTGCTCATACTGTCTTCTTTTGGATTTGGGGGAAAAAACAGTTTATGAATCTGAGATTGGACAGGTAGATAATTAATAGAATTGATCAATAAACATGATAGAAGCAATTGTTTTATGACCCTCAGGTGGAAGTATGTATTTAAAACATCATCTCTTGTTTAATAGGTTTATTTCTCTCTTTAATAAGGAAACTTCCTGTGAAAAGAAGAAGCTATCTCTGATGACATGGTGGATATATAATCAATTTATTCAGGTGATATACTGCAGTTTGTTAGCATAATATTTTGGTCAAAATGTTAGGGGTATATTTGCAGAGGTGAAAATCAGGATTCAATTATCCAACTATAATGAATTTTCTAGTGTAATAAAAGAGCCCCCTCCCCCCCCACACACACACATTTGGAATAAATAGAAAACAATGTTAAAACTAGATATAGCATAGTTTTGCTTTCGAGTTACAATATTTAATTATAACCTTTGCAGGCCAGTAGATGCAACATGTTATTTAAAAAGCAAGTAGAGATGTTAAAAGATAATCTGTTTGTCTATAAATATTGTCAGCAATGGACCTGAGTCTCCCTAATACAAATCAGAGTACTTTCACTGAATTCAATATAGTTCTAAAGGTGTAAATTTGTGGTGTAAGAAAGGAAAATCTAACTCTCTATATTTTGTGGGTTAAAAAGCAATAGTGCAAAATTTAACTGGATAAAATAAAAAATTAAAATAAATAAAGCTTATAATAAATCTTAATGGAAAGATACTTTGAAAGACAGGTGTAAACTAGTCTCTATATATACAGTAGCCAAAGCCATATTATTCAGAGGGAGTGAACAGAAACATCTAATCATCAAGCAATCTCTCTCCTCTCATCCATTTCCAGCCCCTGACAGACAGAGACTAGGGACACCATTCCTACCCATTCTGGCTACCGGAAGCACAGGGAAAAGGGCTATTTTCCATAACATGCAAAGGGAGGTGCTGCTGTTCATAAGAAAACAGGTGGTGGTGGTCAGGGATTCCCTCCTAAGAGGGACTCAGTCATCCATCTGCAGTCCAGACATAGGATCTTGAGAAGCGTGCTGCTTACCAGGAACATGCATTCAGGATGTGACCAAGAGTCTTCCAAAAGTGATTAAACCTTCGGATCACTACCCCTTCCTGCTTCTCCATGTAGGAACTAATGATACGGCCAAGAATGACCTTGAGCAGGTCACAGCAGATTATGTAGTACTGGGAAGAAGGATCAAGGAATTTGAAGCGCAAGTGGTATTCTTGTCCATCCTCCCTGTTGAAGGAAAAGGTCCAGGTAGGGATTGTCGAATTGAGGAAGTAAATGTGTGGTTGTGCAGGTGGTGTCAGAGAGAGGGCTTTGGTTTCTTCGACCATGGGACTCTGTTCTGGGCACAAGGATTGTTAGGAAGAGATGGGATCCACCTAACCAACAGAGGAAAGAGCATCTTCGTGGGCAGACTTGCAAACTTAGTGAAGAGGGCTTTAAACGAGGTTCGTTGGGGGATGGTGACCAAAGCCCTGTGTTAAGTGAGGAAGTCGGATACCAGGAAGAAACACAAGGAGGAACAAGCAACAAAGGAGCACCCCGGATTCGGATGGAGAAGGTTGGGCAATCAACTGCTTATCTAAGATGTTTGTACACAAATGTGAGAAGCCTGGGAAACAAACAGGAAGAATTAGAAACCCTGGCCCAGTCAAAGACCTGTGATTTGATTGGAATAACAGAGACTTGGTGGAATGACTGGCACGACTGGAGCAATGTCATGGAAGGGTATAAACTGTTCAGGAAGAACAGGCAGGGGAGAAAAGGAGGAGGAGTTGCATTGTATGTAAGAGAGCAGTATGATTGCTTAGAGCTCCAGTATTTAGAGGGAGAAAAGACTGTTGAGAGTCTATGAGTTAAGTTTAGAGGTGGAAGCAACAGTGATGTTGTGGTTGGTGTCTGATATAGACCACCAGATCAGGTGGATGAGGTAGACGAGGCTTTCCTCAGACAACTGAGAGAAGCTTCCAGATCGCAGGCCCTGGTTCTCATGGGGGACTTTAATCACCCTGACATAGTGACAGATGAAGTGGGAAAAGCTGAAGTACTCAATGCTTTCTTTGCCTCTGTCTTCACGGACAAGGTCTGCTCCCAGACAAATGCACTAGGCAATGCAGTATGGGAAGGAGGTGGACAGCCTTTGGTGGGGAAAGAACAAGTTAGTAACTATTTAGAAAAGCTAAACATATACAAATCCATGGGCCCGGATTTAATGCATCTGAGGGTACTGAGGGAGTTGGTAAATGTCATTGCGGAGCCTTTGGCCATTATCTTTGAAAAGTCGTGGAGATCGGGAGAGATCCCAGATGACTGGAAAAAGGCAAATATAGAGCCCATCTTTTAGAAACAGAAGAAGGACAATCCAGGGAACTATAGATCCATCAGCCTTCCCTCAGTCCCCAGAAAAATCATGGAGGGGATCCCCAAGGAATCCATTTTGAAGCATTTGGAAGAGGGAAAGTGATCAGGAATAGTCAACATGGATTCACGAAGGGCAAGTCATGCCTGACCAATCTGATTAGCTTCTATGATGAAGTAACTGGATGAGGGGATGGATTGCACCCTTAGCAAGTTCACAGATGACATTAAGCAAGGGGAGAGGTAGATACGCTGGAGGGCAGGGATAGGATCCAGAGTGACCTAGACAGATTAGAGGATTGGGCCAAAAGAAATCTGATGAGGTTCAACAAGGACAAGTGTAGAGTCCTACACTTGGGACGGAAGAATCCCAAGCATTGTTACAGGCTGGGGACTGACTGGCTAAGTAGCAGTTCTGAAGAAAAGGACCTGGGGATTACAGTGGATGAGAAGCTGATTATGAGTCAACAGTGTGCCCTTGCAACCAGAAGTGTTAATGGCATATTAGGGTGCATTAGGAGGACCATTGTCAGCAGATCCAGAGAAGTGATTATTTCCCTTTATTCTGCTCTGGTGAGGCCACATCTGGAGTACTGTGTCCAGTTCTGGGTCCCTCCCCCCACTATAGAAATGATGTGGACGCATTGGAGAGGGTCCAGCAGAGGGCGACCAAAATGATTAGGGGGCTGGAGCACATGATCTATGAGGAAAGGCTGAGGGATTTGGGTTTATTTAGTCTGCAGAAGAGACAAGTGAGGGGGGATTTGATAGCAGCCTTCAATTTCGGGAAGGGAGGTTCCAAAGAGGATGGAGAGAGGCTGTTCTCAGTGGTGACAGATGGCAGAACAAGGAGCAATGGTCTCAAGTTACAGTGGGAAAGGTCTAGGTTGGATATTAGGAAAAACTATTTCACTAGGAGGGTGGTGAAGCACTGGAATGGGTTACCTAGGGAGGTGGTGTAATCTCCATCCGTAGTGGTTTTTAAACCTTGGCTTGACAAAGCCCTGGCTGGGTTAATGTAGTTGGGATTGGTCCTGCCTTGAGCTGGAATCGATGACCTCCTGCGGTCTCTTCCAGCTCTATGATTCTATGATTCCATGACCTGATATGAAAGAGGCCACTGGGAGCAGCCCAGGGGAGAGCTGTCCTGCAAAGTGTCCACTGGGAGCAGCTGTTCCACCAAGGAAGTGGCAAGCAAGTCTGAGGCTTCGACATCTTATCTGCTAGCATACCGAGAAAGAGTAGCCCTGCTGCCTCAAACCTCCTCCCACCTCCCCCCCCCAGCCCTTGGCTGCAGTGCCAGGAAGAGGGGAGAAAAAAGGCCCTTGGTGGCCAGGGGATATTTTGGGGGGGATAGAATAGGGCCCCTGGCAGTTGGAGGTGAGGGACCTGGGGAAGAAAAAAGGCCCTTAGCAGCTGAGGGGGAGGCTAAAGGGAGACAAAACTCCCCTGAAGCTGTGGGTGCTGAAGGGAGAGAAAATGCCCCTGATGGCCGGAGGGGGGGAGTGCTAAGGGTAGAAAAAATGCCCCTGTGGCCAGGAATACTAGGGGAGAGAAAACACCCCTCGCAGTCAGGGGAGGCCAGCGAGAAAAAAATGCTCCTCACAGCTGGGGGATGAGACTGAGGAGAGAGAGAAACCGCCCCTCACAAATACCCTTCATTGCTGCAAAGGTCTGGGGGCGGGAGGGAGAAAATGCCTCTGGCAGCTGGGAAGGCTAAGGGGAGAGAAAATGTCCCCGGCGGCTGAGTACCTGGGGCAGAGAAAAGTCCAATGCCAGTTGGGATCCCCCGTCCTGAGTCCCTCCTCATTCCCCACAACCCTCACTCTCACCTCACCACCACCCCAGCCTCCTGCACCCCGCAACACATCCCCAAAGTCCTGCCCTGAATCCTGCACCCCCCCACACGCCCCATCAGCCCCCTGCCCTGAAGGACCCAGGTCACGCCAGGGAAGTCTGCTAGTTTTTATTATATACAGATGTGTGGGGAGGAGGACAAAGGACAAAATGTGTTTTGTTTTAAAAAATCTTAATGACATTTATGACTATACTTTTTTTACATCAGGAAAAACATCTATAGGAAAAACTTTGTTTTTCTCATTAAAATTCGAGTTAAAATGAGATTTGCTGGTATGGGCAGCATCCACGTTACCTTGGTCTGTGATCTTGTCCAATTTCATAAGCTAAAGATTGGCTCATGTCAATACTTGGATGAAAGACCTCCAGGGACTCCTCAGGTGTTGAGGGAAATGGCACCAGTGATTCATTAGATGTCACTTTCTCCTCTGAAGCAGTACTTGAACTGATGAAGCAGGATGGTATTAAAGAACAGTGTGTTACTGCAAGGTGCCATCTCTTGGATGAAATGTAAAGCCAAGTTTCTGACTAGATTGCAATGATACTTTTCATAAGAGAGAGGTGTTAACCCTAGTGTCCAGCCAAAATCCACTCAAATCACATTCTCCAATCAGAGGAAAAAACATGTAGACAGTATGAAATCCTACCTTTTATCCTTAATTATGTAACTGCTGAACTGTTTCTTACTGGCTGTAGTTCCATGGTTAGACAACTGATCCATAAATATAGTTAGTGAAGTGTTTTTGGATTAAAAGCTTTATGTAACTACAAGATCTGCACTACTGTCATTGTAACCCAAAAGCCCCAATGAGACCGTAAAGCATTCACAATATGTTTACAGCATGTACCTTTAATATACACTGTGGTATATGATCACATAGATTTTATGTAAATGATGGCTGTTTTCTTTTTCTAACACTGGAACATGAATTCTACACAATCTTGCCTCCATTTAGGTTTTTCTTGAGAGAACACCTCATAACTTAATCTGGTCTGATACCATGGGCCCTCTTTGCAATGGAGACATTCCCAAGGACCATGAATCAGTAACCTATACACTCAGGGTGCATCTACACTGCGGGGCTTAACTCAAAATAAGCTATGCAAACTGAGCTACATCAATTGTGTATCTTATTTTGAAATAGCTTATTTTGAAATAGGGAGTGTCTACATAGCACTTATTTCGAAATGGAGCACTCTTCCTACAACTTCCACTATTCCTTGTACAATGGGGATTACAGGAGTCGTAGTAAGAAGTCCTCCAGTTTGACAGTATTTTGACAGTATTTCAAAATAACTGCCTGCTGGTTAGACGTGGACTAAGTTATTTCGGAATAGCACTAGTTATTTCAAAATAGTGTTGCAGTGTAGATGTACCCTCAATGTACATAGCAGCAACTTTTCTAGTGGTGAATAGTGACCCTATTCTCCAATGGCAGAGGTAAGCGTTGAGGGGGAGGATATTCTTGTAGGTTTAACTGAACACCTGTCAGGGATGATCTAGATGGTGTTTGGCCCTGCTGTGAGTTCAGGGGACTAGACTTGATGACCTCTATGATTCTCTCCTGTAAGTCTTTTTAAGTGTTTGTGTGATGCCTTTTCAAGCATATTGTAGAGCTGACAAATGGGAGTGTACAACATTAATTTTTAGATGGGGGGTCAAAGAATGAACCTGCCCAGCCCTCAGCACCTGTCCCACAGGGCTGGTTTTGTCTCCCTTGCTCATATTGAGAATTATATTATCTTGTAATGGTCTAATACATAGCACGCTGAAACCAGAGGCAGACTCTGTTGACTCCAGTGGGCTATAGAGAAGCTCAAAAGTAGTTCCATCACTTCTAATAGGTTGCTCCAAGGGTAAATGTAGTATTTACCCTAAAATGTACACTCAATGCTTGCTATTCCCCAGCTTGTATTTTGTTCTAACTTTGGGTGTGTCTAGACTACATGGCTCTGTCGACGGAGCCATGTAGATTAGGCAGGACGGCAAAGGGAAATGAAGCTGCGATTTAAATAATCGCCACTTCATTCAAATAAAAATGGCCGCCGTGAGGCTTACAGGAACTGCCAATGAAGGATTCTGGGGTCGGCAGATCCCCGTCTAGACTGCCGCGCTGTGCCAACAATCAGCTGATAGGCACAACACAGTGGCCATTTTGATTTAAATGAAGCGGCGATTATTTAAATTGCAGCTTCATTTCCCTTTTTCGTGTAAACTAATCTACGTGGCTCCAGCGACGGAGCCACGTAGTTTAGATGTACCCTTTGAGTAAGAAGGGTTACCTAACTGGAAAGAATCCAAAAATGGTGACAGTGTGTCTCAGAGACATCTCTGAGCCATAATTTCTTTTCTAATTCTCATCTATAGCTACCTCCTACTGTCTCAGCTATTCCAGTCAACAAGTAAGAAGGGCAGGACAGGCACCCACCCTTTTATCTACTATAAGTAAATAGGCAAATAGACCTGCTTCTTAGTACCTATTTGCAGGTAAGGCTAGTACTTTATCTCTCTTGCCCATTCATGTGGTGTCCTAGTCCAAATCACATTCTAACCAGCATCAGTGCATTAATTCAACCATATCTAATGTATTTTTGTCATTGTGCACTGGATTTCATTTAACTATCAGCTATTTGCAAACTTTTCACCCATTATTATACCTGCTTTTTTTCCCATACATCAGATGAAAGGCCTAAAACTACTAATTTGATCTGGAATTTTTTTCATACCTTTTTTAGATTAAAATTAGTAGTCTCTTATTGGGTCAATAGAATCCTTATATGATCTGGAATTATGTTCATACCTTTTTCAGATTAATATAAGGATTCTATTGACCCCCAATAAGAGACGCAAATTGCAGTTTCTTCACCAGCCCAGCATTACGGTACAGGAAAATCACACAGAGGAAGAAAACTTCATTGTCTTGGGTCATCTGCATTTAAATTGATATGCAGTATTCTAAAAGAAAACACAAACACAACAGGGAAGCTATTATACTCTCCTATAGTGGATGTAATGATTTAAATTTTTTTAGTTCATTGGAGGCAAAACCTTAGTGTTGGTAATACTGCACAAAAATGAGAATTCCATGATTACTGAAATATAACAGAAAATAAATCACACTTTTGACATATTTTGCAAAGTTGTTAGTTGCATATACAATATGTGAACTAGTTTTGTTTTATTATTGTACATTAAGCTTTATTATTGAACAATAGAAGTGAATAGCAGGAGAAAGAGGTCAGAGGATCAGAAAATAACTGAGATATATGAAAAATAAAACCACAATGTGATCTCGACTGGAATATGATTCCTTTAGGTAATCAGAAACATTAAGAATGTATCAGTCCCAAGTGAGGATTTTAAATGAGCCAAGCTTACTTGGTTTGACATAATGCTTTTTATTAAGAAAATATTACAGCAATGGAAAAAGCTTTGCTAGATTTCCTAACAATAAATATTATATTACTGAAATTCTTTTGAACTCTGTTTTAGAAATCAAATACATTTGGGGGGTTTGGTTTTTTCCAACAAGCATATTTGGATATGTTTTATCTGATTTTTCAATGTAATCATTTTTATATCATTTTTCTGGGTTGTGACAATTCTATAAATATTTCAGACTGTTCTTTCTTGGCATAAATATCCCCAGTTTCCCAGGATCACCATTTGATCTAAGTCGTTCATTACTCTGATAAAGACTGAACACTACACTATCCTTTCATCTCTCCCCCCCCAACACATACCCTTTTTTCCTTTTTTTCTCTGCCTAAGCATAACTTTCTTGTAGTCTGAACTCAGGCTTCATACCCATATATGTATCAGTGGGTACTTTGATCACTATGGCCTAGTCTACACTAGGACTTTACATTGACTTTAGCCACATATGGTCAATTTTCTAAGTGATGCGTCCACACTATCAAGACTATCACATCAACCTTCAAGGCCGCTGAAGTCGATTTAAGTGCTCCTGCTTTGCAAAAGGAGTAACACTATTCCTGACCTTGCATGGTCAAATTTACGATAGTGTAAATGTAACATTGCTGGAAAGTTGAGGCTATTGGCTTCTGGGAGGGCTCTTGCAGTTCCCTGCCCTGATTGCTCTGGCCAGAACTTGTGCCTCTGCTGTTCTCCCTGATGAGCATAAAAAGCCATGGGAAAAGTTGATTGATCTTTCCCATGTGGTCAGCGTTGCAAGCACATTCAGGGTGAGCAGTACACCATGGGCACACGTGGAGATGACCTTGAACAATTCTACCAACACTGCAATGACTTTGGATACTTCTGCTCTCATGGGTTCCGGTTCCCAGAGGCACAGAAGAGCACCAGTGTAGAGTGTCCAAGAGATCTGGGACCTCATTGAGGCATAGGGGAGATGAATCCATTCTCTTCAAGTTCCAAGAACGTCGACACTTATCACAAGATCACAAGCTGCCTGGTGTCTAAAAGTTATTCCAGCAGTGCTGAGTGAAAATCAAGGAATCAAGGACCTGAGGCAGTGCTACCATAAGGCGAAGGAGGTGAGCAGAGGGTCTAGCACAGCACCTCACACGTGCCATCAGTATGAGCAACTGGACATCATTTGTGGGGGCTTTATTTTCCCTAGCGTGATTATGGAGTCCAGCTAAGACACACATTCTCCTCCTCTCTTCCCCCGCCTCAACCAGGACTGAAAAAGAGAAGTAGTGTTCCCAGGAGGCTGAGTGTGCTGGACCCAGTGTGTGCCAGACACAGCTGGAAGCCACCCTTTCCTGTCCCCTGCACCTGCAACCTGCCTGCCTTGGCTGGCTCTTTACCATGCCTGCCTGCCTCCAGACCTGTGTGTCCTGATGTTCCCTTGAGAAGACTGTGCACCTGAACAACAGGGTGTGGCAGGGAGGGATGGGGGATTAAAGGCAAACACATGGAATACAGAGGCAACTGATTGAGGGCCACACGGAAGAGTCTCAAAACTGGCCAAGCATAAAACTGTTCTTCAAGGCCTCTCTCTGATTTGCACTGTCCCTTGCTGTACTCTCCTTATTGCCCTGATGGTCAGCCACTCAAACTTTCTGCCTAGGCGCTCTACCTTAGCCCCCCACCTTGCCAGATAAATTTTCCCCTTACTCTTGCACAGATTATGGAGCACACAACAGGCTGCCACCACAAAGGGAATATTGCATTTGTTGAGGTCCAACTGAATCAGAAGTCTCCTAAATCTACCCTTTAAACACCCAAAACCACATTCAACAACTATTCTGCACTTGCTCAGCCTGTAGCTGAACTCTTTCTTACTGGGGTCCAGGCTGCCTGTGTACAGTTTAATGAGCCAAGGAAGCAAGGGGTAGGCTGGGTCACCAAGATCAAAATAGGTATTTCCACCTCTCTTATTTTGATTTTTCTGTCTGGGAATAAAGTTCAAGCATGCATCTTTCAGAGAGGCAAGAGTTCTTAAATATGCGCACATCATTCACCTTTCCCAATCAACCCTTTCATGTCTGCAAAACAGCTCTTGTGACCCATCAGTGCCTGCAGCACCATGGAGAAGTACCACTCATGGTTTATGTATTCCATGGCAAGGTGGTTGGGGGCCAACATGGGGATGTGTGTTCTGTTTACTGTTCCACCGCAGTTAGGGACCTCATCACAGTGGTATCCACATTTCCCAGAGTCACATCCTTCTGAAGCAGAATAGTCTTGATCACCTTGGCTACTTGTATGCCAACAGCCCCTCTCCCTCCCCCCCCCCATTGTAGATTTCCCCACTCTGAATTGATTCCCCATGGAACAGTAGCTGTCTGGCTTTGCAAGCTTCCATAAGGCTATTGCCACATGCTTCTCCATGGTCCAAGTGGATCTTAATTGGGTTTTCTGACACTTCTGTGCAGGGGAAAGCCATTTGCAAAGTTCAAAAAAGAGTGGTCTTCTGCATTCAGAAGACTTTGGAATGTCTACTACCATTGGCCTCCTGCTGCCAGAATGAGGCTGCTCAGACCTGAATGACCTTCCAATAATTAATCAGATGAATGGGACTGCAGTGTGTAACAGAGTGCTCCTCCAAAGCTACTTAGTGTCTCTCTAAAAAAAAAAAAAAAAAAAAAAGAGAGAGAGAGAGAGAGAGAAGCAACTCCCTCTTCTCACACAATGCCCTTATCCAAATATATGATGGGAATAATCATCCTGACTTCTTTTATGTCATCTTAAAGCATGAAATTTGATTAACCTAATCTTAACATTCATCATTCCAAATATTGGCACTGAGCCACAAAAGCTCTTAAGCTTATGCTTAGCTTTAGACACAGATTTCTATGTGATTTATGCACATGTCTGCAGTTAAGCATGTGCTTAAGTACTGATCTGTATAATGATGCTCTTCTCTACTGGGGCCATAATTGGCCCAAATGTTATCCAACATACTGCAGGGGTAAGTTGTTGACTTGTTTGTTTTGTGATGCTCTTGTTCAATTTTTTACTCTTTTATATTTCCTCTGACCTACCCAGTATTTTAAACAAACTCATAAATTTAAAGGAAGCAAACAGTAAAGAGTGCTGAGGCAAACATTTCCTTTTACACAATGGGAAAGAATTATAAGCATGCATTTCCATGAAAACAAAGCTTTTCAAAAGCAGCAATATTTTTCAAGAAAGAAAGAGTTGCTATTAGCACAAAGCTGAGAGAAAAAGAGTTGTCTGAGAAAAGGAAGACAGGAAATAGCAATGGAAAGACAAAGAAGTGCTTTAGTAAACTGGCCATTTAGCTCTATTTTGACTATGTAAGACTAAATATTTTGTGCAGAAGATGAAAAGAAGTTGATTAAACATGTTCTTCTTCTCTTGCATCCTGAACACCCTGTGATGTAGGATTGCCAGAATGCAAGGTAATAGTTAGACCTTGAGACATTTCCATGTGATTCTGATATATGATTATGTTACAGACTAGCAATCACAGAAATGGTCTCTGAAAGCCATATACAACTTACCCATTCAATAAGCTGTTCAGGGAAGGCAGGGAATTTGTGTTCTATAATAAGGCATATGTTAAAAAGGCATTATTTATAATATATGCTTGCAGATGAGTCTTAACTTCTCAATGTGGATTATAGCTTGTGAAGACAAGAAAGAAAAGTTATATTTAACTGTTCTGTAAGCCATTATGTCCTTGACATTTTCCTGTTGTGAGTAGATACTGTCAGTATAGCAACCCAACCCAAATGAAGACAATTGTATGGTTTTATTATACCGTGTGCATAATTAGCAGTTTAACATCCACTTTTACACTATTTTGACAATTCAGAAATTTAACAAGAGAAGCATGTCAAGAAAGCACTCATGATCAACCTTTCTTCTACAATTAGAAGTCAAACTTGAGAATTAAGTGACAATTCATACCTTTTCTGAGTTCCTTGTTAATAGAATTAGGATTTAAGTAACTAGTTATTATGGGGTTTCAGAAGAGACCTGAATATATACTAAAGCTTGTATTGAAAACTGATCTTTGCTAAGTGGATTAGAAAAAGTCTGGGTGCCTTTGAAATTTTACTTCTTATGTCTATATGCATTCTACTTGCAACATTTATTTTCATTTTGAATAATTCAGATTTCTGAAAATGTCACTTTCATGTAATGCCTATGGTACCATACCATCTAACACTTATATGAACTAAATAAAGAACTGAAATTAGAAAACTCAGCATATAATAGACATTTCTTTGTGATTATTCATACATGGACACACAATGTGCCAGGGCTTTTCTCTTGACTCACCATATGACCCACAGGTAAAAGCTTTTATAAAGATGCTGAGTAAGTTTCCTAACATAGGGTATGTCTACACTACAGCGTTCTTTAGAAATATCTTATTTCGAAATAACGCGTCTACACACAAAATGCATTTCAAAATAGAGATTTGCTATTTCAAAATAGCAGGTCCACACTAATTGGATACTGAATCGCATTTAAGGCTGGCCGGAACTGGTTCTGGCAGGGCATCAGGTCAGGAGTTACCTTGTATGGCTGCTGCCTGAGGCTATCTGAGGCTTGTGCTTAAAGAGACCCCCCCGGACAGCCGGTTCTCAGGTTTCCCTACTTGCTTGCCTACCTCGCTGAGGGACAGCAAAGCATTTTTTTCTCTGTGTGCTCTGGTTGCCCTCACTCAGGACACCACAGCACTCTGCAGCATGAAGCCAGAGCTGCCCCTGGGCACTCTCGTGCTTCTTGTGGACGTGTTGTTGCAAGCCTGGCTGCACTTTCTGCAGACTGCCTTGCAGCATCTGCTGCAGCCCAACCCCAAGCCGTCATCCGGACCCTCCTGGGGTATGTGGAGGAGCAGCTGCAGCTCCTGGATGCCAGCGTGCCACACAGCATCTGGCGTCTGGACATCAGCAGCGACTGGTGGGACCACATCATCCTGGAGCGATGAGGAGACCAACAGTGGACCCAGAACTTCAGGATGCAGAAGGACACTTTCCTGGAGCTCTGTGAGTGGTTTGATCCTACTCTGCAGCGACGGGACATGCACATGAGTCCCGCCATTCCCTTCCAGAAGCGTGTGTCCATCACCCTATGGAAGCTCTCCATGCCGGATAGCTACCAATCCATGGTGAACCAGTTCGGCATGGGGAGATCCACCGTTGGAGCGGTGCTCATGCAGGTATGGCAATCTCCGGCCACTGTGCCAGGAGGGGGGGTGCAAGGAGGGAATGGGCTGCCCTAGGGAAAAGGGAAGGGATGAAAGTCCCCTCCTGGGGGGGTTTGTTCTGTCCTGCCCACACTAAGGACTGCCCGCGGTGTCCAGGATTGCAGGGGGGGTTGCTCCTGAGGAGTGGGGGCGCGGGGCAGTGGCGGGAAGGGAGCACTCTCAGCCACCCTGGCACCCCAGTGCCTCTCACTTTTATGTGTCCCTGTGCTGGTGGTCAAGGCCATCAACAGAGTGCTGCTCTGCAGAGTCATCCGCCTCACTGATGAAGCCGAGGGGTTTGGCGCCCTGGGCTTCCCCAACTGCAGAGGGGGGGCAATCGATGGGACACACATCCCCATCCGTGCCCTGGAACACCAGGCCTCCCTCTACATCAACTGGAAGGGATACTTCTCGGTCATCCTGCAGGCTGTGTCTGACCACTGGGGCCAGTTCGTGGACATCAATGGGGGCTGGTTCGGCAGAACACACGATGCGCAGGTCTACCGCAACTCCTCCGTGTGCCAGAGGCTGCATGTCAGGACTTTCTTCCCCGACTGCCACATCAGGGTTGGGGACGTGGACATGCCTTTGTGCCTGGTGGGGGATGCAGCCTATCCCCTACAACCCTGGCTCATGAAGCCATACATGGGACACCTCAACCCCTCCCGACAGGCATTTAATGCCAGGCTCAGCAGGGCCTGCATTGTGGTTGAGGGTGCCTTCAGCCAGCTGAAGGCCCATTTTAGATGCCTCCTCACCCGCCTGGACCACTCTGAGTGGAATATTCCACGCGTGCTGTGTGCTGCACAATTTGTGTGAGCAGAAGGGGGAGGCTTTCCTGCCAGCCTGGATGGCAGAGGCCGACCACTTGGCCGGCCTGTACACACAGCCCCACATGACTGCCAGCCAGGAGGCCTATCAGGGGGCTGTCCGTATCCAGGAGGCCCTGCGGGAGAGCTTCCACCTGAAGGAGGACTAACAGTCTGCCTGGTGTGCCCCACCAGCGGCTTGTGCCTCATTCCACCCTCACTTCCTTCAACTTACCCGTCCCTAACCCCCCTTCCTGATGTACAATAAAGACACATATGTTCATTACAACAAAGTCTCTTTATTGAACAAAACTGGGATGGGGGGAATGAAACTGAGGTGAGACTGGGGAAAGAAGGTGGGAGAAGGAAGGAGGGAGGGTGGGAGAGGGGAGGGGGAAACCTGGGAGGAGGGAGCAGGCAGGGGGAGGCAAGGGGAGGAAGGGGGAGGAAGGGGGAGGAGAAGCTCAGTGCTCAGGGTCTTGCCGGCCCACCTGTCTCCCAGCACTTTGGGTGCGGGGGCCTCAGCGTCCCCGGGGGGGAGGAGGGGAGGGTATGGAAGGTGGGGAGGAAGAAGCAGGAGGGGAAGCAGTAGTGGGAGGAGGAGCGGTAGCTGGGGAGGCAGCAGGGGCTGGAGTGGCAGGAGGCAGCAATCTCTGCACCAAGGTCTGAAGGTGGTCGCAGATGGCACAGCCCTGGGCAAGCAGCTCCTGCCAGCTCTCCCGCTGGAGCTGCAGGTCTTTGTGCACCCAGTGGTCAAGGGTGCGGTGCAGGCCTCGCAGTATCCCCAGGTGCTGCTGCTGGTAGTCCTCTTGGACATGGGTCAGCCTGCAGAGTGCCCGGGTGTGGGAGGATGTCCCGGGCGGGGTGGTTTGCCCTGCACTTGCAGCTGGTGCGGCTGTGGCCAAACAAAAGAAGTGGTCAGTTATCCCTGGGGACACAGTGGGTGAAACCCAGCCCCTCTCTGCAAGGCGAGAACTACAGGTCTCTGCACCATCAGAGCCAATGTGCTAGCACAGAGGCCATGTTTGGGATGTCCTGCTATCCCCGGGAGTGGGAGCTGGCCCAGGAGTGGACCCATGCCCCAGTACTGTATGTTGTGTAGGTCTGTGTGTGGGAGGGCGGGGGGAGATGTCCCCTGCCTTTATGTAGAGGGGGCTTGTGGAGGGAGGGCGTCCTGCTGTGTCCCACCCTGGGGTCAGGAGCACATCATGTGCCTTCATACATACATGCATGTGGGTAACAGGCCAAGGCCCCTGTGTGGCAGCCAGCTGGGGCCATATGCCCAGGCGTGGCACAGCACATGCACAGGTTGCTGCGTGATCCGTGGTCAGCAAGGCCCACACATGCAGTCACTTGTCTCCCACCCCTCCCGCCCCCGCATAAGGGGACAGTGATGGCACTCACATGTTGTTGCCTCGCGGCCTCAGACAACACCGGCGATAGGCTCGCTGGGACGGCTCGGGGGTCCTGGATGCGCAGCACGCTCCCTCCGGGCTCCTGTGGCTCCTGGTCCTCCTCCTCCTCCTCCTTCTCCTCCATCTCCATGCCCTGATAAGGGGGCCCTCTGCCCCAGGGTTGATGACCACCTGGGGGGCACAGACCATCCCACACCCCAGGATGTGGTCCAGGGCATCAAAAATAAGGGAAGGTGTCTGGGTCTGCCCCTGTTTGGGTGCTAACCCCTGTGGCCCTAGTATATGCCTGCCGCAGCTCCTTAATTTTCATCCGAACCTGCTCCTGGGTTCGGATGTGGCCTTTGGTGGCCAGGCTGGCAGCCATCCGGCTGTAGACAGCCGCATTCCTCCATCTAGTGCGGAGACAATGGACATTGGAGGCACCCCCCCAAACCTCAATGAGGTCCCTGATCTCCGCAATGGACCAGTAAGGCGCCCACCTTCTCTGGGTCCTGGCAGGCTCCTGGGAGCTGGCAGACTGATCCTGGGGAGCGGTGGAGGGCTGACTGGCGATGGCTTGCTAGCTCATGTTGGGGCCACTGGATCAGGGGCAGCGAGTACTGGCTCTGGGCTGGCAGGCCTGGAACTGGGACAGGCACTGTGGCTAGACTCTACCCCTTTAAGGGCTCCGGGGAGGGTGGGAGGAGAGGAGTTTTCCTGGTTGGGGCCAGAGTGGCCAGCAGGGCACCCTGGGAAGGGCTGGAGGCCCCCCTATTTCGAAATAGCCCCTATTCCACATCTATACAGCGCTTATTTTGAAATAGCAATTTTGAAATAGGTGCTATTCCTCGTGGAATGAGGTTTACCAAGTTCGAAATAAGCCCTCCGCTATTTTGATTTAATTTCAAAATAGTGGTTGGCTTGTGTAGACGCTAGTAAAGTTATTTTGAAATAACGTCTGTTCAGGTGAGTTCCATTACTTTCCCTAGACAGAGACAGGGGGAGGCAGTGGGCAGTGAGGGACTGCGCACTCCTCACTCGGCCTTCTTGGCCTGGGGATCACACACAGCAGCCTGTGCACATGTGTGCACGTGGCGTGCCAGTCCAGCACAGACAGCTGCATGTGATTGACACATAGGAACCTTGTGCTTCTGCTCACAGGGTTTTTGGAGAGGCCTACCTTACTCCCAACTCCATAATGGGACACCTTCCCACCACAAGACACCACTGAGGATGGAGTCATGGATACACATGGCAGTGCTACACACGGCACACAGTCATGCCCACAGTCCTGGGGCAGCATCCACTCCCAGGCAAGCACTGCGAGGTGGAGGACACTGAGCTCCTGCCATGGGAACCTGTCGGGAGGGAGGAAGTGGAGGGGATCCAAATACCACCCTCCCTGGAAAGTGGTATCTGCTACTTACACACACCTCCTCCAAAATCCTCCCCCACCTCTCTTCCAGCAGCCAGGGATAGAAATCCTCTCCCTGTGGGATGCCGGCACTGCCAGACCCAGTGTGTGTGCAGCATGGAGGGAACAACCCCATCATCCCCTTCCTGCACGCAGGCTCTTGGCTTGGCCAGCACCTTCTCATGCCTACTTGTCCCAGGGACATGGGGGTAGTGAGGCTCCCCTGGGACATCCGTGCCCATGCAGGAAAGTGCCCACTGTCTAGGCCACAGATGGCTTTGCTTGAAGCACATTGCCTTCATCGGAACTGAGATCTTTCAATGTCGGCTTAGAGATGAGGGCTAGGCTTCATGCACTGTGTCTCATTGGATGACTGCCCTTCTCACTTTTCTTCACAGCTGGACTAGCTGTGAGTGAGGCGTGTCCACCATCTCCTGTATATCGTCCTGACCCTGTGAGACCCGCAGGCACTGGTGATCCCGGGAAGATCTTGAGTGGGAACTCATCATCTGCATGTGTGCCCTGGAGTGGTCTCTGTAGTGGCAGGAGCAGAGGTTGGATGCTGACCAGGAGCTGTGCCACACCACCTGGTAGGAGCTGTTGCAGCAGGCCCGGAGCATGTACATGGCATACACTGCCACTGTCAACTGCCTGCTGGCTGCCATTGAGTTGTCCAGCAACCAATCCCCCTGCTCCTGCTGTTGCTCCTGCTCCTGGTTCCTGTGGCCACCAAGGGCCCCACACACAAGGTGGTGGGACCACCAGAGGCAGGTGCCAGTCCCAACCCCATCCCTGAGCCTCTTTCTTCCTTTCTCCCCACCTCCTACTTCTCCCTCCGCCCACCCAGGTTCTTTTACCAGTCTCTCCCCAGTTATATTTACCCCCCGATTTAAAAAAACCGTTTATTCTTTCAAAACAAAAAGTGTGGTTTATTGTGTCTGCAGGGGAGGGGAAAGGAAGGGAAGATGGGAAATGAAGGCAGGGGAAGGGAGGGATTGGGGAGGAAAGGAAGAGCGGGGCAATACAAAGGTCCCATGTGGAGAGGCCAAGGGAAGAGTGTCACAGGTGTCCTTGTCTCTCTCGGAGCCTCCTGGATGCACACAGCTTGCTGATGGGCCTGCCAGATGGCAACAGTGTGCAGCTGCTCAAAGGACCTGACCCTCCATCCTGTCAGGAATGTCTCCCACTTGTTCTCGCACAGGTTGTGCAGGACACAGCATGCCACTGCCACCTGCAGGATGTTCTGTTCGCTAGGGTCCAGGTGAATGAGGAGATAGCGAAACCTCCCCTTCAAACAGACAAAGGTGTCCTCTACCATGATGCAGGCCTTGCTGAGCCTACTGTTGAAATGTTCCTTGGTGGGGTCCAGCTATGCTGTGTAGGGCTTCATCAGCCACAGGAGTGAAGGGTAGGCCTTGTTCCCCACAATGCACATTGGAGAAGCCCACGTCCCCGACCTTGATGATGCAGTTGGGGGAAAAGGTGACAGCATTCATCTTCTGTAACAGGCTAGAGTTGCAGAATATGCAGCCATTGTACATCTTTCCTGAACACCCAACAAGGATGTGAGTGAACCGGCCTCAGTGGTCCACAAGGCCTGCAGGACCATTGAAAAGTACCCCTTCCAGTTGATATAATCAGAGGACCAGTGGTCAGGGACCTGGATGGGGATGTGGGTGTCATCCATGCCTCCTTCCCTTGCAATTGGGGAAGCTCATGGCAGCAAAGCTGGCCACAATAGGGTTGACGTAGCCCAGGATGACAACCCTGCTCAGAAGCTATAGAAGGATACAAACAGAGAATCACAGGGCTAGCCGAGCCCTCAGGAATTCCAGAAGCCCACCCCCCTTTCAACAGCAGGATCAACCCTCAAGTTCACCATCCTCAGCAGGGCTTTGTGAAGGCAGGACTACAAAAGCTCCAGGGAGGGAGAGTCCACCCTCACCGATCCCCTAGGGAACCCTGTGATAATTCACCCCTGCCATGCTTTATGAAATGGGCTTATAGACACAAATATACATACCTCAAAGATGCTTGGGACAAATTGCTTCATGTAACCTATCAGTCTTAATGTCTTAATCCACTGGGTCTGTATATCTTATTTTGGTGTGTGTATCATTCTTGTGTGTAAAGTTAGATATATGGAGTATGAAATGCTTCATGGTTTTAAAAGTGCTGATGTTCCCTCACAGGTCTTGGAGGATGCCTGGGACATATCCAGACAGTGGGGTACCAGCTCCAGTGTCACCGAGGTGATGGTGCTGGCTGCATCAGGATCTTCTTCCTCCTCCTCCTTCTACTCCTCCTCACCAGCTCTGGCCCCTGCGCAGGCAACAACGGGTGTCTTCAGCCCCAAGTTGACCACCAGAGGTAGGGAAGGGGCTGCACCACCCCCCAGGATGTGGTGCAGGTCTTGGTAATAGAGGCAGGAGTGTGGTTCTGCCCGTGAGTGGGAGCTGCACTCCCTCACCCTTGCTTAGCCCTGTCAGAGCCCTTTCATCCTGCTCCTGTGTCCAGATGTGGCCCTTGGTGGCCAGGCTATCAGCCATGTGACCATAGATGTCAGCATTGTGCTGTCTGGAGTGGTGATCCTGGAGGTTTTCCTCCTTGCCCCAAACCGCAATGAGGGCAAGGATCTCCACCCCATACCTGGATGGTACATGCCTCTTTTTCCATCTGGTAGGCTCCTGGGAGTGGAGGAGGGCTTTTGGGGAGATCGAAGGTCAGAAATGCTGGCCCACTGAGTTGCTGTGGCAGCTGCGGTGAGCCTGGAGGCTGTGAGCTTCCTGCCTCAAGCCTTTTCCCCTGTAGCTGCAGCTTTAAGGGCTGCAGGGAAAGAGGAACTATAGAGTCCTGAGGAATGTGGATGGAGTGGCCAGCAGGGCACCTGTGGAATTTCCTGGAGGCCCCTTATTTCAAAATAACTCCGTGTGCTGTGTCCACACATGCTCTATTCCTAAACAGCTATTTTGGAATAAGTGGAATTTGCAGAAATTTGCAGAGGTTTGCAGAAATCGGAAAGAGCTATCTGTTATTTTGATTTTCTTTCAAAATAACACAATTGCTGTGTAGGTGTTCACATTGTTATTTCAAAATAACACTAGTTATCTTGAAATAATGATGCAGTGTAGATGCGCCCTAAGAGTTTTCTGTTATTTTGAGTTTGTAATCTACTTTGCTCTGACTGTTCTCACTTATTACCACTTAAATCCCACTCCTTATACTGAATAATACACTTTTATTTTCTATCTATCCCAGTGTAAATAATTGTAACCTGGGGGAGGGGCAATTAGTGTGTATATTCCCCTTTTTATTGTCAAAGGGGGCTTACCTAAATGATTCATTTGGGGGTTCTAATCCCATTTGGGAAGTGGTATCACCGTAAGCTGGGCCCTAAACTGCATTTTCCTTGGACCTGAAGAGATTAAGTGTCTGTATTGCTTCTCAGGAAGGCAGTGATCTCAGCTTTGTGCCTTGGCTGGGGGAGATCAGGGAATTGGCCAGACAGCGCAGTGAGGTGCCCCAGAGAGCAGGAATGCAAGTGTCAGTGACTTTGTCAGCACCCTGGGAATCACCCCTAGGGGGTCTTCTGTGACCAAACCCTGTCACAAACCCCATTCCAGCAGGTCACCTCCCTCCTAGGACAATTGTAATAGAACCAAACCTGCATGAGCACAGCCCCAACAGTTGATCTCCACACACTAAACTAGTTCCTGATAGAGCGGTAGCTGTCAGTGTGGCGAACTTTCACAATGTGATGGTGACCCACTTCTGGAGGGGGATGACAGGTCTCATGTCCCATTATGAGCCACTTGCAGACCTCCAGGAAGGTGTCCTTCTGCATGCAGAAGTTCTGGAGCCATGGCTGGTTGTCCCTCCACTCTATGACGATCTGGTCCCATCAGTCAGAATTGGTGTCCCTTCCCCAGAAGTGGCAGTGCATGGTGTGCAGGAGAGGGTGGGAGGGCCTGTGCTGCATGAGCAGCATGTGGAGAGAGGTGAGGAGGTGCCCCTCAGTGAGCTGCGGGTCCTGTTTCTGCAATGCCACATGGCTAGCCTACAGTAACTGCACCAGGAGGTATGGCATGAGGTCTAAGAGCTGGCGAATGCTTTGCAGCAGGTCCAGTTCCGTGGCTGATGTGCTGTGGTGTCCGCAAGGGCAACCAGACCATGCAGTGAGAAAAGTTTGCTGTCCCTTGAGGAGGTAGGCAAAGGTGAAGAGTCTGAGACATCATTGTAGAAGGAAGCCACTTTAAGCATGAGCCTCAGATAGCCTCGTGCAGCAGCTACAGGAAGTGATTGGTGTCCTGATGTCCAGGTAATTTTGCGTCCAGGGGGCCTTAAATGTGATTCAGCCTCCAATCAGTGTGGACGCGCTATTTTGATATAGCTCTGTGCTATTTCAATGGGCATTTGTAGTGTGGACGCGCTATTTTGAAATTGTTATTCTGGAAGTTATTATTCCAAAATAGCTTATTTCAAAATAAACACCTAGTGTAAATGTACCCTTCCAGACTATATTTATGGGACTTAATTACAGCTTTGGTAAGATGTCAGTAACAGAATAGGATACTAATATTTCAGCAGACCAGCCCTAAAGTATGAAAAATGTAGCTATCTGCTTGCAATACTGTTTTCCAGTTGTACTGCAGTTTTCATTGTATCCATATCACATAGGCATCATCATGGCACAATGTTCGGAGGGAGGAGGCAAGCCAATAAATGTAAATACGTATTTTGATGTAAAATATACTTCCTGTTAAGTTTCCTCAGTTTTATTTCCCACCAAGACAGGGAAATTATCAGGTAAATGGATATTCACATCCATCCAACCACAAATCAAATGTCTTAAAAGTTAAAGATATCCTTTCACTTATATTATATAGCCCAGTTTCATACAGCCTGAATTCTGACCTCATCTAGAGGAAAATAAGCTATCAAACAACTTGCCTAGATTTCTTACCTGCCTTCCTAGAGATAGGGAAGGTGACTAATGTAGGAGTAGAGCTAAGGATTTAGGGACTTCTCTGATAAGATACCTTGATAATAGAAAGCTGAATCCTAACACATTCCTTCATCAGTTTAGCTCCTACTTTGCAAATTTGCATTGTCCTCAAGGGAAACTGCAGATGTCAACAGCTCAAAATTTTGTAGGAGCCTAAATATGGGTAAAACTATAAATTTACCCCAAAATTTGAACTCTTGGTCACTATTTTAGAGTAATGTTATTAATCTAAAGACAATCTGACCCCTGCCATGGCCCCCTTTTGCTATCCCATCTATTGATGGGATGGTAAAGAATGCTCCCTCTATATGTATCCCAGTTCCAACAGGGAGCATAATTTCCAAAGGAAATGAAATGAACTTAAGAACATGAAATGAGCACATTATTTAGCTTCTGTAAAACAAACAAAGGATACAAGAGACCCATACACCTTTCATCTAAGACAGCAAACAAATATTGAGGATGGGAGCATACAGGGAAGTAATGAGGTATCTTTTTCTTCAATACTGCATAATTAACATGTCTTATTCAGACTTTTACAATATTTATAATAAGAAAAATATTTTAGCCATCCATAACGAGGCAAAAATGAGATTAAACTATTTCACTTAACTCACTATCATAAAGGCTGCTAATAACACAAGTGAATGAAATCCAACCCAATCTTCAGTTCCACACTCACAGTTTCTTATGCACTGAACTATAGTATTCCAAAAAGTTACAAATTATAAAACATGTTTACCAAATGTTCTGTTTCATGTTGTCTGCTTCCTCATAGAATAGCCTGCAGTGGTCTGATTTTATGCATCGCATATGGAACAAATTCTTGAGAGCATAACTCTGGAATCCAATTTTAGTTTGGGTCTCCAGATGGTCCAACTATATAGAGATTCACTAGTTAAGTTACAAATAGAATTATTTATGCAAAAATAATAATCAACAAAAATGGCATGTATTTAGCAA
This sequence comes from Rafetus swinhoei, assembly GCA_019425775.1. Taxonomy (NCBI): domain Eukaryota; kingdom Metazoa; phylum Chordata; order Testudines; family Trionychidae; genus Rafetus; species Rafetus swinhoei. The sequence continues at coordinate 36,571,242 of CM033436.1, forward strand.
GAAGAATCCAGTGACAGAAAGAATGCTGTCCTGTGTAAACTAGAGCGGGGTTGACAATAAGCAGCCCATGGGCCAGACACAGTTTGCTGGGGTTAGCCCCTGGCAGACCACCTGAGTGTCCAGAGGTACAGCCACTTGCAGCTCCCATTGGCCACAGTTTGCCGTTCTCCCCCAATGGGAGAACAGACCAGCTTACCACAACTCCCATTAGCCAGAAATGGTGAACCGTGGTCAACCAAAGCTATGAGCAGCCTTACCTGTGGCTCAGGTAAATAAAGTGTCTGACAGTCCATCAGGGACTAACTCTTGTGAGTCACATACAGGCTGTGGGTTGCTTTTTTTCCCATCCCTGACCCAGAGAGACCTGATTCTGAATGCCTGAGTAAGGGTCAAGTTGAATCAAGATCAAGGTCTGTTCAATATACTGTTTAATGAATTTAATTAACTAACCTTCCCTAATTTTTCCATCAAGTATTAGCTATATTACTTAGAGCACTGATGGTGTATGTCAGGCTGTACAAAAGTTTTGGGTCTCATTTAGATTATTTTAGCTTAAAGGTGGTTCTCATGACTGTTAGACTGAGAACTACAGTGAGAAATAATGTAAAAGGTTACTGTAAGTTACACATTTCAAGGCCAAAATGGAATCAAGTTATCAAAAGGGAAAAGCTGGTGATCTTTTAAACTACAGCATGTGTTGTAACATGTACATCTTTCTGATTCTAACACCATCCACTTTTTCAGCTAAACTAACCATAAAACTTGTATCCATAATTGAGCTATTATTTAACATAGTTTTAAATGTGGCATTTCTATATTATCCACCCTACTTCCTTCTTTATATGGAACTATACTTGAATTGTAGGTTCTTTCCATCACTAATACTATGTAACCATTCCCTCTATAACCTTAACAACATCTAGTGCAGATAATAAGTTACATGCATCCCATTCAAGCTAATTCCATGAACCAATCTGTGAGGAAGCAAAGAAACCATTGACCAGCATACAGGGGGTTAAAGTGAGCTTTGGGGCTCGGCTGGCCACACCCCTTATACTTGCAAACTCTACTAGGCCTGAAGGGAAAGAAAAGGAGAACCTGGCTGACTGGCAAAGAGGTAAAGCAATGATGAAGTACTAGTTGAGGGGACACACCTCAAACTAAAGTAAGATCAGTAAGAAGTAGCCCATGGCAAAGGATGTTGACTCCCTGCAGAGAGCTCCCTGAAACAGGGTCAGCATTCACCTCACGTGAGTGCCCACATTTTAGTGTAGTGCAGGTTACTACATTGTGTGTAGACAGCACCAAATTCAGAAATAAACTACTGTGTAGACATACCCCAACTGAGCTATCTCTAGTCCTGAAGCTTCTTATATAGTCCCTCCTGGCCCCTGATTGGCTGGTTTCCTCCTAGCCACTCTAGCTACCTGGAGGACTTCTCTATGGCTCTTTTGGCATTAGGACTTAGCCCCAATACACTCCTTTACTCAGGTGTTGATTTATACCGTGCCCTGGACTGAGACCTGGTGGATTGGGAGGCCCTACTTTCTCCCAGACTTAAAGACTGAGGCATCTTGACCAAGAAGGGGATCTTCATGTCAGGGACTCCAACAACTAGGCAGCCTGGACCTTCACGCCCCCTATTACAAGCCTTTGTAATACAAGTCTTTCTTATTTACCATATTGCCTCTACCAGATTTATGTCTGACTTTATCTACTGAATTGGGAACTTTCTTAGACATCACCTCATAAAATAGTTTAAGAAATATAGAGGTTAACCCAAGAAAAGTGTATCATGAAGTAGGACACTTTGAATGTTATTTTATACCATGGTGGTATTTAATTAAAACTGTAATCAATGTTACGGCACCCACCATCAAACTTCCAGTCCCCACAAGTCACTCTCTTGCGCAGAGATATGTGTCTCTCACCCTCTTGACTGAGGTATTTCCAGACCATGCAGTGCTCTGCTATACTGTGAATTCTCCAGCACTGTCAGACTTCCTCCACAGGCCTTCTTTGCCTTCTTCTTTGAGGCCATAAACAGCATAATTGTCCACTGATATAAGTCACCAAATAGTTCTTATTGAACAAGAACATTTCTTTTTTAGGTAAAAATCTTACAAAGAAAATAGGAACAAAATAAAATAACCTGCTTTAACACAACGGGTCTGTCTACACAGCAGCATTATTTCAGAATAATGTCTGCACTATGAGCCTTTATTTTGAAATAATGTTGAGCTGGAAGACTCGTTACTCGGACTCATTTCACGAGGAGTAGGGGAAGTCAAAGGAAGAGTGTTCTTCCTTCGACTTCCTGCTGTGTAGACAGCTCCAAAAGCCAAATTAAGCTATTTTGACTTAAGCTACGCAATTGATATAGCTGAAGTTGCATAGTTTAATTCATCTTTAGCCCTGCTGTGTAGATGTACCCTAAAAAGTTTACCAGAGATCATTTTAATTCCAACAAGACCTCTGTAAGTCACTCCTTTATTCAGCTGTTGGTCTTTGATCTGCAGAGACCATCAACAGGTAATCAAACAGACAATGAGTTTCTTCTCAAGGCACAGCATTAGAAGAACAGTGTACAGGTGAGTAATTTGTATTCCCCTACTTCTAAATATTTCCTAAAAAACCCACTCAACTCAAAGTTCAGTGTTATCTGGCCAATTGTTTGAAAAGAGTCCTTGGAAGCTCATAACTTCGAAGGATTTACATTAGCCTCACCTCAGTCCCTCAGTCCCTAGAAAAATAATGGAGAGAATCCTCAAAGAATCCATTCTGAAGCACTTGGAAGAGAGAAAAGTGACCAGGAACAACCAACATGGACTCACCAATGGCAAGTCATGCCTGACCAACCTGGTTGCATTATAGGATGATGTACCTGGCTCTGTGGATATGGGGAAGGTGATGGATGTAATATACCTGGACTTAAGCAAAGTGTGCCCTTGTAGCCAAGGAAACGGCATATTGGGGTGCATTAGTAGGAGTGTTGCCAGCAGATCTAAGGAAGTGATTATTTCCCTTTATTCAGCCCTGGTGAGGCCACATCTGGAGTATTGCATCCAATTCTGGGCCTCCCAATACAGAAAGGATGTGGACACACTGGAGAAAGTCCAGTGGAGTACAATAAAAATGATTAGGGGGCTGGAGCACATGACTTATGAGGAAAGGCTGAGGGATTTGGGTTTATTTAGTCTACAGAAGAGAAGAATCGGGGATGGGGGGATTTGATGTCATCCTTCAGCTACCTGAAGGGGTGTTTCAAAGATGATGGAGAGAGGCTGTTCTCAGTAGTGATAGATGACAGAATGAGGAGCAATGGTTTCAAGTTACAGTGGGGGCGGTCTAGGTTGGATATTAGGAAAAACTATTTCACTAGGAGGGTGGTGAAGCACTGGAATGGGTTACCTAGGGAAGTGGTGGAATCTCCATCCCTAGAGTCTTCTAAGTCCCAACTTGTCAAAGCCCTGCTAGGACGATTTAGTTGGGATTGGTCCTGCTTTTAGCAGGGGGTTGGATTTGATGACCTCCTGAGGTCTCTTCCAGACCTATAACTGTATGAGTCTATGATTAGTTCTGTATCCTTTTTAAAGAAGTTCCATATAATCCCACTATAATAGATCAACATTTGCATTAAAGATATAAGAGTGTAGCCGTGTAAATGGATAAATAATAAGTATGAGCAAATCACTTCTCCAAACAGCTACATGACTATATGCGGCTTCCAGTTCAGCTCCCAGGGAACTGTCTTGCACCCTGTGCTGCTACCTCTGTATTAGAGGCAGGAACGTGGGACAGCAAGTGGGATTTGGTATGCACGGGGAGCCAACTTAAAAACAGCTCCCTATGTGCACCAGCTTGCGGGGAGCCACCTGCTACCCTGCACTGCTTTCTCTGAATTGTTCAGTGGTTACATGGTAAATCAATTACATGCGTTTCTACATCCCTAATTTGTATTTTCCAAGATATTTCAGGAAATTGACTTATCGGCTACAGTGATATCCATTGCTTCTCTTCCTTTTTTGTAATGAAATTCATTATCTTGGGAAAGAAATCATCCCATTTCCAAATATACTTTCAATACTCTTTTAGCAGTAGAGCAAAGGTATCCTGTAGTGCTGAATAATATAGTTGTCTGTCCAAAATGCTTTTCAGTACAGGAGTTCAGTAACATCTTCCTGGACCAACTCCTGTGCTACTATTAACCCATCCAAAATGCCATTCGGGTCTAGGCAATGGCAAAGACATCTAACAAATATAAGCTTCTATTTCAGCTTGTGACAACAGCTAAGATGAGTGTATAAAGTTTCAGGTAACGTTTTGAAACTGTTGGCAATTTCATTATCAGTAGGAAGGCTTTCTCATCCATTATTTTGTCAATGTTGTTTTACTATTCAACTTATTGGACCCAAAGATTTGTAGAACTTTTATTTTCTAATATTGTATCTTTAATTCTGAACAATATAGTTAAACTTTATCTAATGTACTCTCCCTTGCTATCCATCACTGTGTTGCTTCCAAAATCTGAAAATTATCTTTCTCAGAACACCAGAAATATAATATTACTGTGCACACATTACAATTTATGCTGTGTAAAGATTAAATATCATGGCTACATTTTCTAAAAGATCACCACCCTGCCATTAAAGTTTAGCATGCAGTTTTATGCATATAACCATATCTGGGTTAATAGTAGAATATATTTATGCAAACAGGCTTGATGTTTACCCTAGGTAGACATTCAATTATTTGTAATTTAAATATTGTCTTGAATTGTGCTACTCACATCAGCAATATTTTTAGTGATAGAGATGCAGCCGTGTTAGTCTGGTGTAGCTGAAACAAAAAACAGGAGTATGTAGCACTTTAAAGACTAACAAGATGGTTTATTAGGTGATGAGCTTTCGTGGGGCCAGACCCACTTCCTCAGATCAAATAGTGGAAGAAAATTGGCACAACCATATATACCAAAGGATACAATTAAAAAAAATGATACCATTATTGGACCTAACCAGTTGAGTTATAAGATCAAGAACACATATTCCTGCTCATCCAGAAATATAATTTATGCTATCATGTGCCGAAAGTGTCCGTCTGCTATGTACATTGAACAAACGTCTCAGACACTTCGCCAAAGAATCAATGCCCACAAAACAGATATTAGACAGGATCACAAAGAAAAAACAGTTTCTTGCCATTTCAACCAGAAAGGTCATTGTCTCAACGACTTGATTACCTGCATCCTGCTTCAAAGACCTTTTAACACCAGACTTGAAAGAGAATCCTCTGAACTGTCATTCATGCTTAAATTCGACACTTTACGCCTCGGTCTAAACAAAGACATTAATTATCTTACCCATTACAAAGATAGCTTCCCCAATTATAACCTCTAATATCATTAGCTCACAGACATTTACCTCCCCTCCTTATCCCCCTTCTGTTCTGAAATTTGATTTGTCCTTCTCATACGTGTTCATTTTTTTGATTGTATCCTTTGGTATACATGGTTGTGCCAATTTTCTTCCACTATTTGATCTGAGGAAATGGGTCTGGCCCATGAAAGCTCATCACCTAATAAACCATCTTGTTAGTCTTTAAAGTGCTACATACTCCTGTTTTTTGTTTTAGCAATATTTTTCATACTCTTAAGTGCTTTGCGGGATTGGTGCCTTAATACATTGGGCAACCATTTTTGTTTAGGCTAAATTCTGAAGGCAAAGAGGGAGGAGATATGAAAATATGTTCCCTGATTCAACTATTAACTATTAAAATTACTCCTGAAGCTGGAGTTTGATTCTCTTAAAGAAGATATTACACTAATTGTAAAGATGCTAGATTTAGGGAGAAAATTGGAAATGGATGTAAAATCTGAATGGTAATGAAGAAAAAATATAGTAAGTGAGAATACTTCAAAGACACCTTAATTAAAGTCTTAAAGAGAATACATCCCTCATGGTAAAACTGAAATATTAAGAATTTTGTCATGTGTCATAGTCTTTTCTGAGTAGATTTTGAATAAAGGTCTAATTGTTTATGGTATTGGTTACTTCACTCATTCTGTTTCATATCCAAACTTCATTATATTGTCAATAAAGTTACTCTAATCAAAACATAGCACATTCACAATGACTCCCTCTATATCTCAGGTTTCCTGTGAAAGATTATTTGGACAAAAGAGGGAAACATTTATTTTCAGGAATAATAATTACACATTTCTTGAGGTGTCAAGGAACAAATGAAGAGATGAGAACTCCTTTGAATGGAATTTCTGTCTTTTGCCTTCGGAATCTTCATTCTGTTTCCATGAAAGCTTTCCTATAACCAGCCATGCTGAATCAAGAGTTGACTCAGTACCATGTCAGTCAAATCTCCACTCCTATACATTAATTGAGACCTGATTGAAAGACAGACAATTGGTGGAGAGTGCTAATTGACTGAGTAGAGATACAGCTGAGGAGCTAATTAGGTGGGAGTAACACCTTCCCCCTCCCCCTCTCCCCGGCCTCCTCACACACACAGAAGCTGGGACTTATATAAGCAGACAGGAAGGCTGGGCACCTGGAGGTAGGTGGGACTGGTTGCTGATAATACAGTATGCTTCCCCAGAAGCAAATGGGGGAAACTGGCTACTGACTGTAAATAGTATATGAGTAACACTCCAGGTTGTGGCCTGCTCAATGGCTATAAGACAACATGGTGGTTAGGAACACATGGAGTGATGGTGGTCAGTTACTAAGGCTGGAAAAGGCTCTCAGGTGATCATTCCATGACATTCTTTTCATCATTGCTATCTTTTGTCTTTATTTGGACAAGACAAAGGGTTTTATAACTTATTATTCAGATGACTTGTAAAGAAAATAGTTATTAATGTCTGGAATAGCACAAAGCAGGCAATTAGATTACAGTCTAGGGGAGGAGCACATTCAATAACAAACAAAGAAGATAGGAAAGAAACATGACTTTTCTCTGAAATGTGAGCTTTGATTTAAGTAGTTACTGCCAATGAGTATTGAAAATATTTTATAAATGCCAGGGATGTGCATAGTTTTATAAACTGAACATAAGGGATCAGATTTTGTGTTTTATTGTGTGGGCTCACAAAGAGGAGGAAAAAAAGAGTTATAGTAACCTTTTTTTCCAAACCTTTTTTGCATCAATGTAGGGACCAACATCCTGCTTCTGAGGTGCAGACTCTGCTTTAGCTTAGCAGTCCCAGAAGTGGTAGCTTTTTCAAAAGAGGGGTGAAAAAGGTAGAAGGAGGACAGAACAAAACTCCACAATCACTTAAGGGAATATGTGTCGAACTCCAGGATATAGTAGCTCAACACTCACTCCCTCAGGCCTCCATCTGCTGTAATTAAAAATATCAGCAGAAACTACCTGTACCCTTTCCAGAAAGGGTCATATCATTGCTTTGGCTGCCTCCAACATTTACAAATAGTGCTCAAATTTCACCCAAAAGGAGTAAACAATATGAGTTATTATTGCACACTCTTTTAAAACAGAAGTCTTTTTAATGATTACCACCACTTGTGGCGGAGGGAAGGGGGGCGTATTTTCAGACATGCGGCCTGTTGCAAGAAGGGCAGTGACAGATACTTACCAATCTTTGTTTTGTGGACTCTAGGCAAAATGGCAGAAAGTTCTCCAGAAAAGACAGTATTTTCTACTTCACTGCTTCTACCAGTGGGTGAAAGTAGAGACCAGAGCAGTGGCTAGATCATTATTGCTCTGAAGCCAGAAAGAAGAGGGGAGTGGCTCTCCATATGGATGCAGCAAGTTCCAGAGAGACTTAATGAGATTTTACAGTAGAAAGCTAGAATTTGATCCAGTGGATGAGGACTGAAGCTAGACAAACTAGGGTAGTTAAGCATTAGAACAATTTACCTAATATCATAGTGGAATTGCCATCAATGACTATTTTAAAATCAAGATTAGATTTTTTTCTAAGATTATTTTGGGAATTTTCTATGACCTATGCTATTCTTTGAGGTCAAACTAGACAATCCCAATGATTCCTTCTTTCCTTGGAATCTATGAATATCCAGGTACTTCTAGGGGCAGTGGACAGATCGTGGTTCCTGGCAGCAAGGTGCATGTGAAGCTATGTGAGAGCAGAAGGCAGAAGATCTGCAGATTTTGGGGTCTGAGCTATTGCTGGGATGGCAACTTCCACAATCTGAGAGCCCCATTCAGAGGGGTGCCCCCCTCACTAAGTTTCCAGCACCTGCCATGAGTTTGTAGCATGGAGAATTGTGAAAGCCAGTTTCTCCAGCCCAATATTTTTTTCCCTTTGGCCATTTAGGGTGCATCTACATAGCACCCTTACCTCAAAATAAGCTATACAATTTGCACTACGCAAATTACGTAGTTTATTTTGAATTTATTTCAAAATAGCTTATTTCAAAATATGGCAGTTTACACAGCACCAAATTTTGAAATAATGCGCTATTCTGAAATGTCTCTTATCCCTCGTGCAATGAGATTTACAGGGACATCAGAATAGTGAGCCCATAATATTTTGATATAATGGGCTTGCTCTTAAGACACGGAATAGCTATTCGGGATACCAGAGGTATCCCGAAATAGCTCTGCAGTGTAGACATAGCCTTATAAGTTACTATTTTAAAATCACAATACGAAGGGTGCAAACAACGTCCTTGTACATTCCCCAATATCACACAGAGAAATAGTACATAGAATCATAGAACTGGAAGAAACCTCAGGAGGTCATCAAGTCCAGCCCTCTGCCCAAGGCAGGACTAATCCCAACTAACTCAACCCAGCCAGGGCTTTGTCAAGCTGAGACTTGACAAAGTGGAGAAAGGATGCTAGTCACACTAGCTTAAACACATGACATTTTAAATACAATAATTCTGAAAAAGACAACTCTTTACAACAGAGAGCAAGCAGCAGAGCCATCATTTGTTAAATTGGGTATTGTCTCATTAAATTTCTAAGCACAGTGTCAAGAAAGATTAGGGGCAGAGTAGCAAATTCAACTGGCTCAACAGCTTTGTAACACTCCTATGACAACATTAGTAGAACTGTGAAGGGAGAAAAATTACGCACGTAAAATAACAGCTTAAACAGGACATAATTATATCTTCTTTGAGTGACCAGCTGATACCTGCACTAGTAAGAGTTTGATTCCATTACGGTTCTTTAACTACCTCAGCAAAAATATCCTTGCCCTAGGCAGATAAATGGAGGATAAAAATATGAGTGAAGTATGGCATGAGAAAATATTTTCTCCCATGACTAATAAGGATATTCTTATTAAAGAAACATTGAAATGAAAGTTTTGTGGGTCTTCTGACCTAGCCAGGAATATGAGATTTTTCTCCCTTCCAGCCTGATTTTAAGATGAAAGTCAGAATGTGCAAATTAGAAATTAGCTGAACCTTTGAACAAAATTGAATCCAAATAAAACCTCTTTGCAAAATTCTGAATTAAGGCTTTGATTTCCTTGTTCAACTCCCATTTTTGAGACTCTATGCATTGCCTAATTTTTTACTAGGACTAAATTCAGAAGTTCAAAAAAAAAAAAAAAAAGAACAAGGAGCTGATGTTCAAAAGTTAAGATAAGAGATTTGGCAGATTTTTTTTTGCACAAACTTGTGCATGGCATTGAAGAAGCAAGGTTTTTTGGGCCTATATTTCCATAATACGTATCTAATTCTATGTTAGGATGCTTTAGTTGTACAGAGAACTAATTGTGATCCTGCTAGAGCAGTGTAAATTCAAACAAATGTTTCTTATGTTTATTTTTGCCAGTGCATCATGATATTGTAATATGACCTAATATACTTAAATTCTTGTTCTTACACTAAAATCTTTCCCATACTTAATGTGACACAATAAAAATAAAGCTCCCACAGGGCCAGCAACACAGCAGCTACGTCTAGACTGGCGCGCTTTTGCACCAGAGCTATGCAAATGAGGCTCAGCGTTGGAATATCGCCGAGCCTCATTTGCATAGCTGATGAACCGCCATTTTTGCGGAAGAGGCTCTTGCGCAAGATGGGGCTGTCTACACTGCCCCTGTCTACACTGCCCCTTCTTGCGCAAGAAAAACGCTTTTGCGCAAAACCGTTATGCCGATTATTTTCAGGCATAACGGCTTTGCGCAAAGGGTTTTCTTCTGGCGCAAGAAGGGGCAGTGTAGACAGCCCCGTCTTGCGCAAGAGCCTCTTCTGCAAAAATGGTGGTTCATTAGCTATGCAAATGAGGCTCGGCGATATTCCAACGCTGAGCCTCATTTGCATAGCTCTGGCACAAAAGCGCGCCAGTCTAGACTTAGCCTGAGGGTTTAAAAATAAAAAAGCAAAGGAAATGAGGGGCTAGAGCCACAAAATGGCCAAAGAAGGTGTTACTGCTGTCAGCCTCATAACTGAAGCTGGGAAATTATTTGGTTTACAGGCAGTTCACAAAGACTTTTTCAGATCAAACTGAATTTAAAAAAATGAAGAAAAATATTGACAAAAACTATTTAGGGGGAAATGATTTTTGGATTCCTATCCAAAGATCAGAGTTACAAGATAGCTGGAGGAGAGTGTAGTTGTGTTCTCTGTGATCTTTAGCTCAGTAGTTAGTATGCTCTCAGGAGATGTGGGAAACCCAGGTTCATTTTTCCCCTTCTGCCTTATGTAAAGAAGGGATTTGAATGTAAGTCTCCCCTTTTTAGGAGAATTCCCTAACTACTGGCTATCCTGCTGTGGACCTCAATCAATAGCAGAGCTGGACTGAGTACCAAACTGCAGGAAAGCAGTGAGACCTTCAGCATGGCTCAGCTGTGCCTCCACAGCTGCTCCTATGCTGCTGTGGCTTCTCTATTCTTTATGCTCATGTCAGCTCAATTCAAAGATGTGTACATGAGCCCGGGTCTTACAATAGAATACCCATAGTGACACTTCAGAGAAAGAGAACAATGAATCATCATTATGAATGTGAATGTGGACCTCTCATGTTCCAGGTGACTGCACTAGCCACTAGGCTATAGTTTTTAAGGAAAGCACCACCATGCCCTCCTCTGGCCACTTTTTGAATGGCATCTCAGCTCGGTCCTGAAAAGTATGTTGTGGACAAAACTACTAACTTTGCGTGCTGATAAGCACATTTTCTGAAATGTTATATTTGCTGAAAAAAATCAGTCAGGTCTATTTATACTCTTTATAAATAGACTGCTTAAGCCACTGTTTCTCAAACTGTGCTTCGCGGAGCCCCAGAGCTCCACAAGACGTCTCCAGGGGCTCCGCGACACATACAACACATACAATCAGTGGACCGCTGGGGCTCCGCATAAGTATAACACATACAATCAGTGGACCACTGGGGATTCGCATACATTTTTACACGTGTAAAGGGCTCCGGAGCCCAGAAAGTTTGAGATCCGCTGGCTTAAGCCATTGGAAAGGAATAAATATTAATTCCCCTCTGACATAGAGCAGTCATTGCAGTCATTTGCACTTTGGTTTCTCACCTTGCTGAAATGTGTCCTAAAGAGCTTGGATGAGTCTCCCTGAAACTCTGCTGCTGAAGCTCAGACTTTCTGATTTTGACCCCTTTTACACAGCAAGCCTCTGAGCCACCTTAAATTAAAAATGGGGATTTAAAATTTAATTTAATGTGTGCACAGGGTTGACAACCTGAGCCTCACCAAGTTCACTGCTAACTTCTTCCAACCTCCAGGAAATAACCTTGTTATCATTTGAGTGGTTGTGACCTCCCTGGTTTGAGAACCCCTGGTTAAACAATCATTGGACAATCAATCATTGAACAATCAATTACCTTCCAGGTAATTTTCCTAAGCATCAGGCTAAAAGGTAGATTGGGTTAGGTGTCTAACAGTCTCTCCTGTTAGAGCTGTTCAACCTAATGCAAAATACATGAATAACCACTGGGCCAGAGAAGTAGTATGGGAATGACTTTATAGCCTGGTGCTTATGGAATGTGCCTGGGAGACCCAGGTTCCTGTATCTATTGCAATGATTATTTAATTTAGTTATACACTATGGAACAGCTTCACCAGGAGAGATTAAGAAATCCCTACACCATTTTCCGGAGGTTAGGCCATGCTCCTGTAATGTGGGAGACCAAAGTGCAAATCCCTTCTTTGTTATGGAAAGGGGGAAGTGACCTCAAGATGTTCCCATCTTGGGTGAGTGCTTTCTTACCACTGGGCTATAGAATATAAGTGAATTCCTTCTTCTGTTTTATTTATAGTATTTAAATCCCTTTCAGAATCTAGCCCCTCCCTTTCCAACAGTGGCCAAAATTATATGGCAAATCTGTGAATAGTTTCAAGTCAAGTGAAACTGCAGTTTTCTGTGAAAAACCTGTGTTCAGCTCTAATGAAACTGCACACATTTATATCAGTAGGGGCTCTACCTCCTTATGTCACAATTGTGCACAGTAAAAACGGTAGGAAACTAGTAAATGGTGCTCCAAAATCCATATTTTGAGGAGGGTTACTTTTATGATGTGCATGTCTGAACAACTGAATAAATACAATACCTAAGATAATAAAGTTTTAAAACAAAATAGCTATTCACATCTGAAATGTCATTTTTCTTTTACAACTTTTCTCAAATTAGTATCCTCCACGTCTAGCCCTAATGCCTGCTACAAAGGTCACATGTATATACACAAGTAACTGTCTGTCTATCTATAGCCCCAAACCTGACTCTGGTTGGTAATGGCCCCTCCTGTAGGAGAGACTTTTCATATATAAACCCTATCCAACATTTTGAATTTCCTTTCATTTAAACAAACGACTTTCTGTATCAGAAGGTATTAATTTTGAATCAGGGTAAGGTGAGAAGGGGTGTGGAAGAGAGAGAGAAATTTCTTGCAGAGACATAGGACATGTCCACGCTACAGAGAAGATCGACCCTCCGAAGAGTGATCTTCTAGAGTTTTGGCGGTCCCTAAATCAAACACTGAGGACAGCCCCAGTCAGCATCCAGCACTCCCTGTTCTATGAGAAATAAGGGAAGCAGACAGGAGCATGTGCTTCTGTCAACCTCCCACAGTGTAGACGCTGAGGTGGCTTGGCTTAAGGTAAGCCGAATATTGCTACACGTATTGCATAGTTGGATGATGTACCCTAGGTTTAAGGGACACCATCCAGCTATGTATAGGCCAGTATAGTATAGACCAGGCTATAGGGGTTTTTTAAAGGGTGTTGGGATTTTGTGGTTCCCAGAGAGTCAGATGCTGGGCAGAATCAAGGGTCTTCGATACTTCAATTCAATTCAACAAGACTTTATTCAATGTGCACAAAGGGAGAGCCCCTGGTACTAAAATTAGCCAGAGCCCCTCGAGCAAGGAGCCCTTCCCCTTGCTGTTTTATAGCACATGGCAGTTACATAACAGGTTACATAACAAGTTATATAACACAAACTTCTAAACCAATCATATTCAACCTTTCCATATATGGCTTTGTTTGTCACATGCTTGTACTTCTCCACTCCACATGTTGAGTTCACCCCCCCCCTCCCCTTGGCCTTTTCTAGACTGTTCCTAGGGTGGTGAGCCACAGCATGCTTCTTTATGCATACCTACTTTCCAAACCACATTTTGTTTAAAATGAACACATGCATACCCTTCAGCTCCCCCCATTTGGTTTTGGGGCTAAGAACAATTCTTAGACCCCACTAACACAACTTCCTTGTATTTATTAGGAGCTATAATTGACCTTATCAACACTTAATTAACTGCAGTTTTGGTAACAGAATTAAACAATACATTCAACCTTTAATACATAATGATATCTACAATAAAAGTAATAATAAGCCCCCATATCCATTGCGAAAACACAACTGAAATCCATCCCCAGGGAATCTCTGTTCCCACAATAGCAAACTCTTCTATCCACTGAATCACTGTAATTGCCTTACCACTTCTTTCATAATATCTTCCACAATAGGAAGAACGAGATGTTCAAGCCAGGCTTACCTTCCAAAGCTAAATACCCAAATCCACACCAGGTAGTGGAGTCTTTCCTCACTGTTATATCATTCATTAAATTAAACATTACATGCACCATTAAGTCAGGTCCCAACATTTGAGATAGGGCTTGTCCTGACTCCATGTTCCTTATATGCAAAAACCCATCCTCCCAGGGTGGAACATTGGTCCCATGGGAAAGCTATATAGTTATCTCCAGCCATTATTATATACTCAGCTACTCAGGTGTCTATGACATGCAAATGGGAGTGGGTGGAAGGGCTGAGCCTCCAATCCAGGAGACCAACCCACAGGAATTAACACCCCTCCAAAGATGGAATGACCATTCCAAAATGCCTGTTATCAATAGAGACCACTCCCCTGCCATCATCCAAGGTGAAGACTTTCAGTCTTTGAGAACTGCGGCTCTCACCCAGCAGGGCACCTGTGACATGAGCAAGTCTCCTATCAGGGCTGCAACTTTCATGTTGAACACCATGCCAGTATGATAACACCATTCTAGACCAATGCTTGCTCATACATTTTAGTAGTTTTTAATAGATGGCTGAGTACAACAGTGAGGACCTAACCAACTATGTTGCTGAGTTAAGGTGATCTCTAACTTGATTAGACATGAGCCCTATTCTCACCACAATAAACTGTCATCCGTGCTACTAACAAATTTTCAACCCAGTCCCTATTATGAGATTTGATAGCTTGAGTAATGGCATTTACAACTGATCCAGTGGCTCCTCCCCAGGTGACTACATCAATAAAACACTGAAAGCCATGGCAGCATTATTAAGATGAGACCTCTAAAAGAACTTTCGAGACTCAGAAACCACTCAAAACAATGAGTAGATCACAAAAAATTCATACATCAATTTTAAACTGGGAATATCAAATGAAAACACTTAACAATATTGAGAATGGTCCTCAAGGAGTCCACAGGGTAAACAGAGATTATTGTGCCCTATGTTGAGTGTCACCCTTGTATACTTTTATTCGTGACAGGTGCACCCAAACTGGAATTCCAGTGACCCGGGCCGCTGAAGGAGTTACCAAGAGAACCATGTGAGGTCCAGTCCAGGGTGGTTCAAAGGTTCATTTTCTATAGGCTTTCACCAGTACCTGATCAGCGGGCTGCACCTCACATGTCCTCTTCGCTGGCCTTTGGGTCTGGTTCAGTTCGGGGGTCCTGTGAGACACACTGAGATAACAATTTGCAATATTCAGCAAGCTGGTCACCCATAACATACAATTCCCCCCGCTCCAATGCACAGATTTCCTGGCGTCCTCATCGCCCACCCTGTCAGCATTTCAAAAGGAGATAAGGAATGTGGATTAGTAGGACTGGATCTCATAGACATGAGAACCACTGGTAAATTGGTGACCCAGTCTTTCCCCTGTAGCAGAAAACATCTGTTTGGTTAGTTTGTTTTTAATGGTTTGGTTAGCTCTTTCTACTAATCCCAAACTTTACAGGGAAGGTGATGAAAACGGTATGCATGGCACCCTGGGAAAGCTTCTACCCACTTAGTAAAGTGATCCACGATCACCAGAACATATTCTTTCCCTCTGCACCTTGGCAGGGGTCCAATGAAATCTATTTGTAACTGTGTGAAGGGCTGTGTTGGTCTTGGCTGATGTCGCATTCTCACTTTCACTGTGGGAGCAGAATTACATTGAGCACATGTTACACACCTCCTCACATAATCATGCACATTTGCATTAAGCTTAGGATGCCACCAGGTGTCCGACATCCAGTGGATCACCCTCCGTGCTCCATCATGTCCCAACATATGATATATTTGTATCATAGTTCCCATCAGCACATTTGGTAACACTAATGTGTTTCCTGGGTCTCTCCAAGTGTTATCATCACACAGTTTGCCCCCATTATCCATCCATAACCACTTCTCTGCCCTTGGTGCAGCGTGTTGGATGTCCCGTAATTCAAAAAAGTTTGGGGGTTTTATGAGAGGCTGTGTTGCAGCAATCAATTGTGTCTCTTTACCTTCCACTGCTGCTCGTTTAGCTAGTTCGTCTGCCCTTCGGTTCCCCTTACTATGAGGGGTCTGTCCCTTTTGTGTGGGCCCTCACTTTTATCACTGCTAGTTCGGTAGGTTTCTGCATGGCTGCATGAAGTTTCTCCACTATCCCCCCATTTTGTATTGGGGATCCACAAGTTAGGAATCCCCGATTTACCCACAAGTTAATATAATCATGTACAACTCCAAACGCATATCTGGAATCAGTATATATGTTTACAGCATGACCTTTTGCAGCTCCACATGCTGCAACTAATGCCTGTAGTTCTGCTACTTGTGAGGATGCCCCAGGCAAACTGCCGTGCACCACCAGCTGTCCATCTTGAGTACAAACGGCCCATCCTGTGTGTCGCTTGCTGTCCACATAGAAGGAAGAACCATCCATGTATAGGCAAGGGGCACCAGGTATTTCAGTTTCTTTTACCAATGGAAGGTCCATGGGCTCTTCCTCAAGGCAACAATGATGCAGGTGTCCCTCATCTGGGGTAGGCATGAGGGTGGCAGAGTTTAACGATGACGCTCGTTGCAGATGTACCGAAGGCATTAGCAAACTCGTTTCCCATTGAGTCCATCTTGCCACATGGACTGCTGAAGATTTCTTCCCTGATAAAATAGCAAGGACAGCATGAGGTACAACAATATTTACATCCTGTGCACCAATAAGTAGTGTGGCCTGATTTAGGGCCATAGAAGCTCCTTCCACTGCCTGAAGGCATGGTGGCGTTGCCTGAGCGACAGCATCTAGTTTAGAAGAGTAGTATGCTACTGGGCGCTGTTTGTCCCCATGTTTTTGCATTAACACTGCTGCCATATGTCCCTCACTGACATGTGTGTACAATGTAAAAGGCATTAATGGATTAGGAAGTCCCAACCCTGGGGCAGTACTTAGCCTTTGTTTCAATGTGGTAAATGCCTGTTCACAGTCAAGTGTCCATTCAATTGCATCATGTGGTCCACCAGCACCCTTCAGGAGATTATTAAGGGGCTGGACAATCCTTGAATAATTGGGGATTTGAGTTCGGCAGAAATTGAATAGCCCCAACACTTTCCTAACTCCCCTGACCGTAGTTGGTCGTGGGCATGCATTAATAGCCTCAGTGTGGTCAACAATTAAACGCCTGTACCCTTTGGATATTAGGTACCCCAGATATGATACTTCCTCCTTTGCAATCTGAGCCTTTCTAGCATTACATTTTACCCCACTGTCTGCCAAGTGCTGCAGGATCACTTCTAAGTCTTTCATGTGCGTTTGGCGATCTGGTGAGGAGATAAGAAGATCATCAACATACTGTACAACACAAGAAGCCATGTCTGGCAGCTTTGCCAGCACATCAGCTAACGCTCTATGAAACAAAGTAGGTGAGTTATGAAAACCCTGGCTTAGGCAAGTAAAAGTATATTGCTTCCCTTTAACAGTAAATGCAAACCAAAATTGACTGTCAGGGTGCACAGGAACAGACCA
This sequence comes from Rafetus swinhoei, assembly GCA_019425775.1. Classification (NCBI taxonomy): domain Eukaryota; kingdom Metazoa; phylum Chordata; order Testudines; family Trionychidae; genus Rafetus; species Rafetus swinhoei. The sequence continues at coordinate 36,588,708 of CM033436.1, forward strand.
AAAGCCATTGCTGATGTCCAAGGCTGAAAACACTACGTGATCACTAGGTACAGTAGAAAGAATAGTACTAAGGTCTGCAACTAGGGGGGTGAGTCTGTCTGCATGTATGTTAATATTTCGATAATCAATGGTAAGCCGCCACGATCCATCTGGCTTCTTAACAGGCCAGACAGGTGAATTACATTTTGACTGTATTTCTTTTACAACTCCCCTCTTTAACAACTCTTTGACTGTACTTTCTACTGCTGTCAGGGCCTCTGGCTTAATTGGATAGGGACATGCGGGAGGGGGAGGGTTTCCTGTAATCACCACTGGTGGGACATTCATCAAACCACAGTCGAGTTTATCAGCTGCCCACACTCCCTCTGGTCCTGGCAGCTCAGGGAGCACCTGCACAACACACACACGCTCACCTGGAGAAGAATTGATCAGAGGCACATTAGCACTAGACTTTTGAGATGGTATTTGCAATGAAGGTTACTCACCCAGATTCAAATGACATCCCAATTTTTAACATGTCAATTCCCATTATTGTACCTTCAGCTTGTTTTGGTGCATAATAAAATCGCCCCATCCAAAAACGTTCTTCTGTCTCGATTAAAGGGGCTTTGTCAGATATGCTTTCATACTTGCTCCCCCCCAACCCTGTTAAAGTAGTAAATTTAGAAGTCAAAGGTAATCCTGGAATATCAGTAATGGATACTGAAGCTCCTGTATCTATAAGGATTTTACACGACATGCCCCCAATCCTAGCATTTAGATACGGACGTGCAGATGAACCATACTGGCTCGCTGCAATGGGGGCTGAAAGCCCCTAATCAGGGAATTTTTTCATGGAGTTGAGGATTTGTATTAATTGGTCCTGAGACATAGTCTCAAGAGGGTCTTTACCCTTGTTACTAGAGCAATTCTTGGACCAATGCCCTGTCTGGTCACACTTCATACACCGATCAGCTCTTCCACCCCCTTTCTTATAACATTCCTTTTTGTTATGGCCCAACATTCCACAGTTACTACAATTACCACCTCCTACATTTGCTGCTTTAACTGCAGCAACAAAGTTATCTTCCAAACTCATGTTCAGTTTCCCTCTTCCTTTCTATCCTCGGGTTTGCATTCTGTGCACCTTTCCTCCTGTATCCAGTTCCTGATTGTGTTTGCTAATGTTTGAAGCCCAGATTAATAATTCAGCATAACCCGGAGGCTGAAAGCCAGTTTTCAGGGCTGCCTTATAAGGGCCACATACCCCGTCAAGTACTCCCTCTATGAATACAGCATCTTCACGAGTAGCATTCTGTTGCCCCCCATACTGTTGATATAACTCAAATTTGTCTTCCACATATTTTTCAAATGGCTCATTTGGATGCTGTTTTCGGTTTGCATATAATGAGTACAAGTTAGTACCTGGCTCCAAAGCCACTGTTACAGCTTGTCGGAAATTCCGCACTGCAGTCTCCATATCAGCTGAGGAGGCAAAAATAGCAGTTGCCCATGCCGAGTTATTAAAGCCACCAGCAATTCTACTCCAGGCTGTGCCAGGACATTTTGCTTTTACCATGGTGAAAACATCAAAAGCATGTAGGCCTCCCACTACCATCCACTCCTGCACCTTTTCCCAGAAGGGGAGGTTTGGGTTATTAAGCTGCAAAAATGGCAATTCTTTTAACATGCTCCGCAAGTCAGATGGACTCATAGGAGTATGCTCTAGGCGACTAACAGTAGCAGGGTCCCCTTCCCCCTTGATTAGGATTAGGGACAGTGTGCACTCTCACTGGAGCCATAAAACCAGACTGATATCCCCACATTCCACATGTAGGGTCCAAAGGTGCTGAGGGACAAGATCTCTTTTCCTGCAAGGCTGTTTCTTTATAGTTTTTTGCTTTTTGTTTGCAGTTTTTCTACCTCTGCTTCTAACTCTCCTACCATTCCTTTTAGCGTATCACACTTTCTAACTAGCTGTTCATAATCAACAATTAAACACATACCAGCCATTTTGTCCTTCTCTTTACTGTCTTTTAACCCCATACACCAACAGGCAACATAATATGGATGTTTAGTTGGGTAATCATCATATGTTGGATATCCTTGTTTTAATGCCTTGTCATACTGAGACAGGGCAGATTTTATACCCAGCAACCTCACATCTACACTGAGGACGTCGTCTTCCTCTGATAAATATTGTGGTTTATGCACAAAATCAGTGTTGCCCACCTGTAATGGGGGGTGGTTATCCTTCTTTATTTCAGTCATACAGCCAAAATATCTCAACAAGAAAACTAATAAACGTACTGCTACAATAGTTATAAAAGCACTAATTAAACACTCTTCATATTGTGGATCACTATATCCCTTCATCTTTCGCTTTTTTTTTTTTAACCTAAATATCCTCCAATCTCAAAATCTTTAAATACAATTCTGTCTACAGACTGTAACCTGTTGCCCTGAAACCCCCACCCCGAGTTCGGGTGGTCAGTCGTCTCTTTACCGCTATTCCCTCGCAGGAGGGTCTAATATATATATATACCGCTGCTTCGTAGCCTTTGTGTCTGGGGAAGGGGACTCGGGCCCGCCCTTGCTCCGAGTCGCAGCCCAGGGCCCTAAGATAGGGACACTAGTTCCTACTCAGTGGAGGGGGTTAGCACCCCTAAACCCTCCACTTGCAGGTACCACGGCCCTACCCTGGGCCACTTCTTCCCTGGCCTGGTCCTGACTCTTCCCCCAGCGTGGAGACAAGCTCACCCTCAATCGTTGTTTCCCGTGGGGACCGCTGGTACTCCTGCTCTCTCCTTTCCCCAGCTGGCTCCTGTCCTCAGCCTTTTGAAAGTGCTGTGGTCCGGTGTCCCACTCAGGCCCCGCCCCTCGGCACGCCGCCCCGCCCTTCCGGGATCCCGGGATGACGTCATCTCCGCGCGCTGGCAGGGGCCGGCGCCCCGCGTCTGCCGCCGCTGTGGGCGCTTTTTCGCTGCCGCCGGGACCTCCTCCACCCCATGCGGCTCCTGCCCGACTGTTCGTCTGAGTGCGGGACAGGGCGGCCGGTTCCCCTGCCCCGTCACACAGACTAATAACAATTTCCAATTAGGAGATCTGGGCCAGCCAACACATTAACTAGAGGTACTTATGGCTATACCTGCCCCTACACTAACTGTTGGTCCTTATGGCCTCTTTGATTTCCCACTTCAACAACACTTAGTCAGAGGAACTTACAGCTTAACCCGCCCCCCACACTAAGTACAGTGTCTTAAGACTGCAACCAAAATGTTTCAAAACTGCAACAAACCCCTTAAATTCCCCAACACCCAGATTCACTTACTACAAAAGGTATGAGAGTCACCAGTCAGGTCACGGACACACAACCAAATGAAAAATGAACAAAATCACCCTCTAATTTGATTGTAGGTCTTGATCCTGAAGGATATTTCTCACCCTGCTCGCTGCGCCAAGAAACTGTTGGGATTTTGTGGTTCCCAGAGAGTCAGATGCTGGGCAGAATCAAGGGTCTTCGATATTTCAATTCAATTCAACAAGACTTTATTCAATGTGCACAAAGGGAGAGCCCCTGGTACTAAAATTAGCCAGAGCCCCTCGAGCAAGGAGCCCCTCCCCTTGCTGTTTTATAGCACATGGCAGTTACATAACAGGTTACATAACAAGTTATATAACACAAACTTCTAAACCAATCATATTCAACCTTTCCATATATGGCTTTGTTTGTCACATGCTTGTACTTCTCCACTCCACATGTTGAGTTCACCCCCCTCCCCTTGGCCTTTTCTAGACTGTTCCTAGGGTGGTGAGCCACAGCATGCTTCTTTATGCATACCTACTTTCCAAACCACATTTTGTTTAAAACGAACACATGCATACCCTTCAGGGGCTAGATTTCAGCAGGTAAAAGAAAGAAAGTAAGGAAAGCAGGAAAGCAAATGTGTGTATGAGTATATATCCATATACTGTAATCCACAAAATGACTAATGTATCCACAAAATTTCTGGAAGTAGTATTCTTTGCTTCAGACTCCCATGCTGCATAAAAATGTGGTTGATGTTGTTTGTAGAAATGGGTAGCTTATTAGGAGTAGATTCAGATCACATTTACATCTGGGCCTGTTATGGAAAATTTTCACTGACAAATGGGACATTTTTGTAATTGTAGAATGTATTTACTAATCCAGTGAATGTGCTAGATTGACCCATCTGCAGGTTTTACTATGGAAGTGAGCTGGGATGAGGAGAGAAAAACATTGTGCTGTCCTCTGTTGGTGAGGGGAAAATTTTCTCCTTAATGTGAGGATCAACCTTCATTCTACACTATTTCTTACAGAGGCCCTGAATCACCCTTGTAGTGACTCTGTGCCTTTAAGCTTTGCTGCACCATCCCAATATAGTGTTATGACTTAATTATACAAACTAGACATTAGGTCTGAAGAATCTTCTTCCTTTTGGTTTCAGTGGGGTAATGTATGAGTAAAGCAAGCAGGATGTGGTTTTTAGATACTGGGCTTCTTCATTCCAACTCTTTTGCACTACATTGCAGCACAAAGGACCGGTAATCCTTGGCTCTCTGTAGGTGAGGATTTTTCTGGTGGGCAGAACAGCTCCAAGAGCTTCTTAAAATCTATTGGACCTGGAGCCAGCCTAAAATTGTTCTCAGGTGTCCAACACCATCTCTTTTGCAGCCCAGTTCCTTGAATTGGCCTGGTAGGTATCTGAGGTATCTGGCCTGTTGGTTTTTAGATGCACACTGATTGAATATAGTTGTTCTGAAATCTGTATTAGCCAGAGTTTTCAACCCTATAAATATGTTCTAAAGAACTTAATACCAAAATCTCATTTTTTGATCATGCCTCTTTTTATATATTTATCTTTCACATAGAATCTGTTTTGTTTGTGTCATGGCTTTGCAAAAGATATATTTTGCAGATTTTTGTCAAATATAATTTTAAAATAAGTGCAACAAATTAATTTATTGATAGAAATGTAGTGCTTGGGTTGCTGAAGATCAGTTCCTCATTAGAACCAGGACTTAGCACTTCTTCTGAGTATTAAATTATAAGCAATTGTTGTGGTTCTAGTTATGACAGTTGCTGTGATAGTATAGACTTCAAAAGATTCCCTTTTCCCACTTCCAGAGACATGGATATTTATATAGAGCCACCTAATCACCAAATTTATATTTCTTAACTGTCCATCAAGTAAGCTGTAATATTATATATACAAAATGTAAAAACCCACTTCGTTTTTATTGCACTGCTTGACAGAATATTTTCACATTATTTTATTCCAGTACAAAATTACAGGGGAAAAAATCCTAAAGATATTACGGAAAGATTAAGGCTCAGGGAGCTTTCTCTATAGCAAAAAGACACTTTCAGAGTAACAGGGCTGGGAGGCAGGAGTCTTGACTCATTATTTTAAAACCTTTTCCTGGTTATTTATGACTATTTTACAGCGGTCATAAAACAGATGTTAATCAGGAAAATTCAATAAAACACTGGCCAAAGCCTCTGGAAAGGATAGTAAATAGCTAAATTACCTTCAACAGCTGTACAGTTCAGGAGATTTAACTGTTTGACACCTACACATGCTTGAGAAGAAGGGAACAAAGAATGTGTTTGAGAGATTGTTGGACTGTTTCTGCTGTGTTTTTTTACAAAATGTCCCTTGAGACTTTGGAGATTTCAAAATTCAAATGTTTTTTGGAAATGTAGGTGATTCATAAAATGATCTCAAATAACTTTGTCTCTAAAGTAATGGGCAATGCATTCTCTGAGAAATTACTAAACCCTGATCTACACTAGGACTTTATTTTGAAATAACCCCTCTCCCCTCTCTGCCCCCGCCCCAAGATTGAATTTATAGTGGAGTGGCCACGATAGTGTTGCCTGGGAGGGAAGTATAATATAATTTATGTGGGTAAGGCTCATCAATCTGACTAGAAGGCTCTAGATTTTGTCCTCCTTCCCCAGGTCACAATAGTTGAGTACCACAAAGCTCTATTTCTGGAGGTGGATCTCCGGGCCAACAACAGCAGCCATGCTTACAATGAGGATAGTACCAAATTAAAACAATTTTTATTATGACAGGTATTAAGATGGCAAACAAAACAAAGCATACAGCACTGATCACACGGATTGATTCAATCACCTCTGAGGGAAACATTAACAAAGTTTGATTATGTAATTGTATTTCTCTTAAGTATACAGAGTAAGTTACCTAATATAATACCATACTCAGATACTCTTTTCCCAGAAGGCCAAGCATGGAAGGACCAGCCTCACTCTGCTTGTGGGACTTTGGTGCAAGGACTTTATGGAAAACGTAGAATCAAAGACTCAAAAAGAATAAGTAAAGTAAAACAAAGAGCTTGGATATGAAGGAAAAAGATGCTTGATGAGGAAGAAGAGTCCTTCTGATAAGGAAGAGAAAAGCACAACTTCCATTACTGCCATAGCTTTTTATTAGTCTTTTTATGTCATTAACACCCAGCCTCTAATGGCCATAAACAAATTTCCGCACCCTGAGATTTTGTGGGTACACATACTTGATTGGATGGTGATATTGGAACATCTTTTGAATATTCATAAATAAAATCATCAGATGCACCTCTTGGACTCATTCCCAGACGTGGGAAAAGAGGGAACTTGGAGTTAATTGTAAGGTTTCTTTTTCTTTGATCAGAATGGCTGTTTAGCTGGATTTTGCATTTTTAGCTCTCATGAGGTGTTAAGTTACATACCACCACCCTTATTTGGCCGTTATATGTGTTCTGTCGCAACTGAAGATTGCACCACAAACTTTTCACAACTCCTAAAAAGATATTAAAAGGTTTTAATTTAACTTCTAAAAGATATTAACCCTTACTCACATTATACTACTGCTAAAGCCAAGTCAGACAGGATAAGTCCTGCTGTCCTTGGATTACTGGTATTACTATTAAAATATAGGAAAAGGAAAAGGATAGGAGAATATATAGCTTGGCAGGCTGCACTACCAAGCCAGTTATTTCTAAATAATGGGCCATGAAATTAGAAATCTGTACTGCTTCTCATCAGGAGTAACGCCAATTCCAAAATAGTTGTTTCAAATAAACAGCAGTTTGGATGCTCCAGAGCCATTATTTCGAAATAATTACTCCCCAGAGTAATTTGAACTAAGTACTCCCCAGTGCTTCATGGGTGTTTAAGTACAAGGTAGCATGTCCACATTAACAGAGCCTGCTGGACTACTTTTGATGCTTCCCTGTAGTAAACACACACTAGTTAGAATATGTTAAATCAGAAGTTCTTGAGTCAAATTTAGTAATTTCAAAATAGTTTTCTAGTGTAGACATGGCCTATGTCTCCAATTGCAGGATGCCAGGATGGGAACCCCCTGCTCTAAGCAGAATCTACGTTTTTGTGGAAGTTCCTTCTATTCACTGATGATGAGGCATGTTTTGGGTAAGAGGTCGACAACAACCTTGTGAGGAACAGGGGTGGGGTTAGCGGAGACATTACTCCAAGGGCCCATCAGCCATTTTCCCACATATGTGGGAATAACAATACCATAGCAGAGACTATTGCAAGCTCTGCTGTTGTAACTGTTCTGCTCCTGCTGCTCTGTGGTGTTTGGTATGGGAAGATATCTGTCCATGAAACTGAGTGAGTTCCCTGTGCTAAGTGCTTCTTGTAGAGTTTGATGCAAGATTTTCCTCCAAAATCAAATGGAGTGGTTTAAATTCTATTTGTTCTGCTGAAAATCCTAGAGCGAGCCTTTTTACCTCCTACTTCAACTATTATACTCTGCTTCCCACCGAGCTCCCTGAATTTCACATCTTCTTCCTTCTGGGTACGTCAATACTTGCTCCCTAGTTCGAACTAGGGATGCAAATATAGGCGACCGAAATTGCTAATGAAGCGGGGATTTAAATATCCAAAAAATGAGCAGTTTTGAAAGTTAGTTCAAAAAATGAGGAATAACGTTAGTTCAAACCAAGGAGTTTGGTTCGAACTAATGCATCCCGGCAAGCACTTTCACTTTCGAAACAGCTGCTGAGCAGAGTAACGCACCGGCGAGATCATGCTAATGAAGCATGGGATATTTAAATCCCCACTTCATTAGCAATTTCAGTCGCCTACATTTGCATCCCTAGTTTGAATGAGGGAGCAAGTGTAGACGTACCCTCTCTGCTCAAAGTATGACTGCTAAAATCATCATCTGCTGTGCCTTGTGTCTGTATACAACAAAAGTAATATGAAGAAACCAGGATTCCAAATAACTGTTTGCTAAATAAACATGAACATATAAGGCCTAGCTATAGCACATACTGCTGCACTGATGAGTTTCTGAAGTCTTTTAAAACAGAAGACAGTAAGCCCCCTAGAAAGTTCACCATCGTCTCTGAAGCTCTGTTTTCATTTCTTTCCACTTGAAACTCAAATTATTCAAGCTGAGTTTTAGGGTATTTTATTTGCATGCTGTTTAGACATCTCTCTAATTTCCTGATTAGATCTACCTATATATCTATCACCAATTGTTGGCTCTAGACTTCCTTTGATGACTCACTTCCCGCACACTAAAATTACAATTCTGTGACACCTTAGGGCATGTCTATACTAGGAAATGATTTTGAAATAAGTTATTTCAAAATAATAACTCCCAAAATAACAATTTTGAAACAGCGCTATTCCTCATGACAAGCACGAGTTATATCGAAATAACAAGCCCATTATTTTGAAATAATGGGCTTGGTAGAGTGGATGCTCTGCTTGCTATTTTGAAATAATTCCCTAGTGTAGACCAGGACTTAGAGACTAACAAATTTATTAGGTCATGAGCTTTTGTGGGTAAAACCCACTTCATCAGATGAGATGGAGTGGAAATTACAGAATCTGGGGGATATATATACGAGCAAAAGTAGTTACCTGTCAATTGTAAGGCCACTGTTAACGAAGCTAATTAAGTCAGTCTGGATGTGTCTCAATCATAGCATATGATGCGGAAATGCAAATATCAAAGGCGGGGAAATTGCTTTTATGGTGTGTTAACCAGTTAAAATCTTTATTCAAGCCTAAATTGATAATGTTGAACTTGTAATTCCATTATTGAATGTCCAGGAAGGTTAAAATGTTCCTTTAAAGGTTTATCTGTGTTACCATTCCTGATGTCTGATTTGTGTCCATTTATCCTTTATTGCAGAGGCTGTCTGGTTTGGCCAATATACACAGAAGAGGGGCATTGCTAGCACTTGATTGCGAATATTGCTGGGATGGCGAATTGGCTAAGGCATTGGGCTTAAGATCCAATGGATGTTTGTCTGCGTGGGTTCGAACCTCACTCTTGATCACTTCTTTTAGAAAGGGAGGGATAGCTCAGTGGTTTGAGCATTGGCTTCCTAAACCCACAGTTGTGAGTTTAATCCTTGAGGGGGCCATTTAGGGATCTGAGGCAAATCTGTCAGGGATGGTACTGGGTCTTGCTGCAAGGACAGGGGATTGGACTCAATGACCTCTCAAAGTCCCTTCCAGCCCTATGAGATAAGTATAGGAATGGGCAGGTTTCTAAGCCCCTCATGTTGTGGCTTAAGTGGTTAGGTCTTGTGAAGGTGTTGCTTGTATAGATTTGTGGACAGAGTTGGCATTGAGGTTTGTTGCAGGTGAGTGTGGTGTGGGATATGGCTTTTGGTAAGTATTTGCTTCATTTCGGGGTGAAGGGGGCGGCCTGTCTGTAAGCAAGGACTGGCCTCTCTCCCAAGGTCTGTGAGATTGTTTGGGATTATTTTCAAGAATAGGTTTTAGACTGTCAATGATACACTGGAGGGGTTTAAGCTAGGGGCTGTAGGTGATGCCCATTAGTGTTCTGTTATTTTCCTTGTTGGGCCTGTCCTGAAGTAGGTGACTTCTGGGAACTCATCTAGCTCTGTCAAACTATTTCCTTATTTCCTCAGGTGGCATTTAAGTTTTAAGAATGCTTGATAAAAATCTTGTACCTGTTTATCTCTCTCTGAGTACTTCTAGACTGCAGAGTTTTTCCAGGATACCTCCGGTATCCAGGAAAAGCTCTGTCGTGTCCAAGGAATGCATCTGCTTTTCAAAAAAAAATTTCAGAAAAGCAGACACTTTTTTTGGCATTCCTGTAAACCTCGTTCTATGATGAAGAAGAGATGTTCTGAAAGAGCCTTTTTTCCCAACACTTGGCCCGGAGTAGACGGGCCAATTGTCGGAAAAGCCTCTTTCAGAAGAAAAGCGGAAAAAGATATGCAAATTGCAGTTCACAATTTGTGTTTCTGATAGAACTTTGTAGTCTAAAACAAGGGCCTCTTTCCCATTGGTCCATATGATGAAGATGTCATCAATGTAGTGTAAGTACAGATAGTAGACAGGAGTTGAGGAAAAGTTCTAAATCAGGCTTGGGGGTCATAAGGGTACCCATAGCGGGGCCGCTGACTTGGTGTGCCATAACTTCATCGGGGATAGTGTTCTGAAAGCTTGTATTCCATCCTCAAGTGAAATATTGGTGTAAAGAACTTCTATATCCATGCTGGTCAGAATGGTATTTTCAGGAAGATTACTGATGCTCTGTAATTTCCTAAGGACATCAGTGGTGTCTCAAAACTAGCTAGGAGAGCTGGTAGCCTAGGGTCTGAGAAGAGAGTTAACATAGCTGGATAGTCCTCCTGTAAGGATTCACAGCCTGAAATGATAGGACATCTGGGAGTTCCAGGTTTATAGATTTTGGGTAGCAAATAGAATACTCCTGGTTGGGGCTCTTAGGATGTGTCTGTGTAGATTTGGTTCTGAGTTGTAGCAGGGAGTTTGTTGAGAAGATGGTGTAGTCTATTTTGGTATTCCTCAGTGGGGTCAGGGAAAAGAAGCCCATAGAATGTAGTGTTGAGGCGCTAACTGGCAGACTCCTGTTCATATTCTGACCTATTCATGATGACTACAGCACTCTGTCAGTCCATTTGTTTATAATGTCAGAGTTGTTTTTGAGGATGTGGCTAGTATTGTGTTCTGCATGGTTAAGACTGTGTGTCACATGAAATTGTTTATTCACATTGTCAGCCTGTGCACATTTATGGAATCAATCAGTATAGAAATACAGACTGCCATTTCAACCATCAGGAGGAGTCTATATAGAATTCTTCTTCTTGCAGTGTTGGTAGTAGGGATCTTGTGAGTCAGTGCAGTGTTCGTTGGTGTGTGGAAATATCCCTTCATTTGGAAATGGTGAAAATAGGCTTCCAGGTCACTTCAGAACTGTAAATGTGTGGAGGGACTGGGGAGAGGGGGAAAAAAGAGTCCTTGAGAGAGGACAGACTCTTCTTCTAGACCAGGGGTGGCCAACCCATGGCTCGCGAGCTACTTTCGGCTCTTCAAAGGAAAAATTGCGGCTCCCGCACCCACGGCTTGGCTCTCGCTCTGCGTTCCCCTGTTCTGACCTTTTTTTCTTGTCTGGTCAGGGTGCCGCTTGGGGCAGCGAGATCTGACACTGAGGCTGACAGAAGCCTTCTTGGGCTGCACGTGGCTCTTAAAGGAGCAGCAGTTTTTTTGTTTGTTTGTTTTTTGCTCAACAACTTCTTTCCCTCAGCTCTTTGCACTGTATCCACCACTATTTTGGCTCTTTGTCTGTAATGGGTTGGCCACCCCTGCTCTAGATTAAGTATGTGGCTGAATAGATTAACAAAATCATTAGGTGAGCTGACGGTACCAGAGTTGTAGTTCCCTGTGGCATGTAGGAGTTTAGATAGTTTATTGTCCTTTTTCTTCTGTAGAGAAGTAAAGTGAATGTTGTAAATGGCTTGTCTTGTTTTTGTAAAATCCCGCCATGTGGCTGTTTTTGTGGAATCTTGGTTTTTTATTAGAGTCTCTAGTTTTCAGAGCTCGTTCTTGATTTTCTCCTGTTTGCTATATAGAATGCTGATTGGTGTTTCCTGCACACTATCATCCCTCTTTTCATTCAAATCCAATCTTTCCTTAAATAGGGCTTTGCTAATCACTATAAAATTTAGTTTGTCATCTTTGAAGTAGTATGTGTGTCTCATTGTGTGTTTCACAGGACCTGATTCAGTGGGCCCTTATCCCAATTGGTTATCTACATTGCAGCAGGGGATGACTTGACCAAGGGACAGGTAAGTTTGGACTTGGGCAACTAACCCAAGCAGCTTCCAATGCTGCAGTATCCATGCTGCTATTTTTTGTGAGTTAGCTCAAGCAGAACTGGAATGAATCTGTCTACTAAACCTGAGAGACTTGTTCCCTTTTGCAGTGTAGATATTCTCTTAAGGGTGCACCCTGACCTTGAAATATGTATATGGATATGTAATCCATTTTTCCAGCAGATCAAGATTTTAATGAGTTGTAACATGTGATGTTAAACAGATCACTGTGTGATACCATGAAGTTGTACTAATGTAACACTGCAGTCAATGTACATCAGGTCTATTGTTCATAATAAATAATTCCTCTAGTTCTGTGTGAGGGGGGTGGGGTATCTCTAAAATGTCCACAGTGGAATAACCTGAGAAATAGAAACATTTGAATCTGAAAGTGTGAAGTTGTAGCCCTAGGCAACTTTTTTTGCAGCTGCTCCTGTCTGAAATCAACAGAAAATATCAGAAGTGCCTTTAATTAATGCATATTTCAATCATTTCTGAAATAATCAATAAAATGCAAGTTCCTGTAAGATGTAGTCAAAAGATGTCTAGTTAACTGTGATTTCAGTCAACTAGGTGAACCAAATGCAATATCCAGCAGTCGGGTCTGTCTCATAGATTTGACATCTTACATTTACTAGCCAATGTAGCAATCAAACATACAAATTGGTGTAGTGTTGTTCCTCTCAGAACTGTAGTACAGAAAATATTCTTCAGATCTGAGTGATCAAAATGCAATTTAATGCATATTGTCCATATGTATTTGAAATAGTTTTCACAACAGCATATATAATATCTGTAAGCATAATTGAGTGAAATGTAGTTATACAGTAATTTGTAATTGCAATAATCCATAACAGACTATAAGGAAAACTAGAGAAAGAGGGAGATACGCTGGAGGGTAGGGATAGGGTCCAGAGTGACCTAGACAAATTGGAGGATTGGTCCAAAAGCAAATATGAGGGTCAACAAGGACAAGTTCTGAATTCTGCACTTGGAATGAAAGAATCTCAAATATTGTTATAGGCTGGGGACCGACTAGATAAGCAACAGTTCCACAGAAAAGGATTTGGGGATTTCAGTTGATGAGAAGATGGATATGAGTCAACAATGTGCCCTTGTAGGCAGGAATGCTAACGGCATATCGGGGTGCATGAGTAGGATCATTGCCAGGAGATCTAGGGAAGTGTTATTCCTCTTCTTTTGGTACTGGTGAGGCTACATCTGGAGTATTGTGTCCTATTCTGGGGCCCCCCATTACAAAAAGGATGTGGACACATTGGAGAAAGTCCAGTGAGGGCAACAAAAATAATTAGGGGGCTGGAGCACATGACTTATGAGAAGAGGCTGAGGGATTTGGGCTTATTCAGTCTATCAAAGATAAGAGTCGGGGGTGGGATTTGATGGCATACTTCAACTACCTGAAAGGGAGGGTCCAAAGAGGATCGAGGGAAACTGTTCTCAGTGGTGAGAGATAACAGAATGAGGAGCAATGGTCTTATATTGCAGTGGGGGAGGTCTAGGTTGGATATTAGAAAATACTGTTTCACTCAATAAGCTGTGACCCTGGCTTCTAGAAAAAGTAAGAGGCATTGTGGAGAGTCACAGCAAGCCTCTGAGCCATACAATAACCACCTAGAAGCACAGGACCCATGGGGCACAGCTGGAACTTTGCCAGAACTGTTGACAAGAGTGGGATTGTTCGCAGTATGACAGTGAAAGTAGGATGAAAAGAAAAAGAAACAAAAACAAAAACAAAAACAAAAAAAGGGTATCAGGGTGTTGTTTTTTTCTTTTCCTGTTTAATTGATGAAAGCCCTGGTGCAAGCCATGACAGTCCAACAGGAGGCCACCCAGGTACAGGGGCTAGCACTACTGCATGCTATATGGTTTACAGCAGGAAACCAGCCAGCTGTTAGTGGCCTCTGATAGAGCCCTCCTCCAAGAGGTAGCAAACCAGTTGAAAACCCTTCTCACCCAAACTCTGGGGACTGAAAGGACCCAAACCCTGAAGGCCACAGTCTGCCTACCAAAAATGATGGCTGAGGGTGACAGAGTCATATTGTCTATCTTTTAACAGAACCATTCTGTGTGAGGCATTGCCACAGGAAGGGTGGGTCAGCATACTCTCCATTTTCTCTGTAGAGAAGCACAAAAGGCCTACAATAATCTGTCTGACCAGGATGCTGCTGATTATCCCGGCTGAAGGATCCTGGACTATCCTAGGGTGACAGCAGCCATACAAGTCCAGAAGTTCCATGACTGGAAGTATCAGGAGAGTAAGCCACTGAGATCCTAACTGTATGATCTGATATACCTTGCTAGGAAGTAGCTGTGGTCTGAGACATGCAGCTAAGAGAAAGTTTTGGAGGTACTGCTAGTCGACCAGTTCATGTAGACATTACCACCAGATCTTCACATGTGGCTAGGCCAGAATGATTCCACCACCTATGACAAGACAATCACCTTGGTGGAGAGGTTACTGATGGCAGGAGAGTTGACCCACCTACCAAAGAAAGACCCCATGCGAGGTGAGCCACCCATGCCAACCCCAGGAATTCAGGTTTCCAAACGCCTGGGGAGCCATATGTAGAAGAAGATGGGGGGGAGGGGGCGAGAGTCAGCCAGGAGCCCAGAATGGAAATGGTTTGGTGGAGGGGGCCCTGAGGCAAAACCCCCTAACCCACTGGATGGGATAAATAACTGTGGGAGTTACAGGTGTGGGGAGTTGGGCCACATAGTGGCTCAGTGCCCCAACCATGAAGAGCTCATGCAGTGTAATTTCAGGGATAAGGGTGACACATGTGCCCTACTCAATCTGGTAGGGGTCATAGTTACCCCCACATAATTACACAACTCTGGAGAAAGTAGATGGGGTAGATACTGTCATGCTTGCAGTCTCTGGGAACACTATCATCCTGACCTCCTGCAAGCTAGTGAAATCCAGTCAGCTAGTGCAGGATAAATGTGCAGCAGTGACTGTTAACTATTGCCCCAGTATACCCATAAAAATAGAAATCCAGGAAAACATCACTAATGTGAAAGCAGGGGTGGTCCCCCACCTCCCAGACCCCATGCTCATTGGGAAGTATTTCCTCCCTGAGCTGAGGGAGGCTCCCACAGGAAAATGTTCTCCTCTCCTGTTCATGGAGCTATCCCAAGAACTGTTCCCTGTCCCTGGGAGAGGCAAGAAGACCACAAGAGAATGGAAAGTGGCCAAGGCCTTGGGTACCCAAATCTTGCAAACAGACACCTGTATAGATCAATGGAAAAAGGCTGTGTAAGGGGAGAACCCCCAGATGCTGGAGGGTTCAGAAACTTGTACCAACCCGAATCCTATAGAGTCATCCAAGATGATAGAAGCAGAATCCGGTGAGTTAGGGTTCCTAAGTTTTAAGTGAGTGATGTTTGGATGGGACCAGGTGGAAGACCCCAGGTATAAGAGTACCATGAAGGAGGTGACCGAGGTAGATGAAGCTCCCATAGCAGGGAAAACCCAAGGTCTAGGGTCATATTTCATGATCAAGAAGGATTCCTATACTGGCTTACAAACATCCAGGATCAAGAGGTATACCAGCTTCTTGTACCCCGAACGAACAAGAGGCCAATCTTGAGCTATACTCACAGTTACCTTTTTGGAGGACAAATGGGGGTGGAGAAAGCCCAGCCGAGAATCTTGAGCAGGTTCTTCTGGCTGGGGGTTCATGAAGATGTCCAAGGATACTGTGCTTCCTGTGCTGAGTGCCAACTACAGAGCTCTCGTCCCCATCTACGAGCCCTTTTGGTACTCCTACCATTCATTGAGGTTCCATTTGAACAGATTGCCATGGACCTGATGGGGCCATTAGAGGAAACAGCCAGGACCACCAATATATATTGGTCATCTTAGACTATGCTATCAAGTACCCCAAAGCCATCCTCTTATAAAACACAGCATCTAAGATTATTGCCAAGGAGTTAGTAGTCATCTTTGCCCGAGTAGGACTACCCAAGGAAATTGTCACTGACCAGAGGACCCCATTTATATCTATGATGATGAAGGACTTGTGTACCCTTCTCCATATACAGACTTACGGACCTCTGTTAACCACACACAAGCCAACAACTTGACTGAAAGATTTAATCAAACCCTCCAGGCTATTATTAGAAAGGTGGTAAGCAAGGATAGGAAGGTTAGGTCAGGAGATACCTGTACCTTGAGACTTTCCAACAAGTTGGCCTGAACCCTGCCCTAGAGTTCACAGAAGACAAATATCTTGGTTATGTGCTGGGGAAAGATCTCCAACTGAATAAGTTGGAGGCCATCCAGCATTGGCCCCAATCAAGTCAGAAAAAGCAAATTCGGGCATTCCTGGAGATCGTGGGATATTACCAAAGGTTTATTCACCATTTTGCAACATGGGCTAGTCTTCTAACAGACTTAGTAAAGGCAGATGGATCTGATCCAGTTAGATAGTCGGACACAGCATAAAAGGTGTTTTCAGGCCTACAAATGGCCCTCTGCAGTAATCCTGCGTTAATAGTACCGTACTTCACCAAGAAGTTCATCCTGGAGATCAATGCCTCCAATATAGGCTTATGGGCTGTTTTACCTCAAGTGGTCAGGGAAGAGGAGCAACTCATAAGATAGTTTAGTAGGAAACTCCTCCCGGTGTAGTGTAAATATGCAGTGATTCAGAGAGAATGCCTCACCATCAAATGGGCCATGGAAGCATTATGATACTATCTGCTTGGACGCAAGTCTGTCCTCATGATGGACCATCCCCCTCTCTAATAGATGCCGTGGAATAAAGAGAAAAATGCAGGGGTGACCAGGTGGTTTCTGTCCTTTCCACCATTCTAGTTCCAGGTACAACATAGAGCAGGGAGCTGTCATGGCAATGCCAATGGCTTATCCATAATGGACTGTTTGGGGTCCCAAATTGCCCAACCCTTTGGTGTTGAGCAGAGGGGTAGGATGTGGGATAGGCTCAGGTCAGCTGGCTACAATAGTTTGGTGGAGGGTGGCAGAGGGGCAACCTTGCTCCAGAGCCCTTGGGAAGTCCCTGAGCCCTCCCCGCTCCTTTCCCCACAAACACCACAGGAGTGCTCTCAGGGTGCAGTCCCTGGAGGAGGGCGGGAGTACTGGAAAGGGGGGCCCTAGGGAAAGGAGGTATTGGGTGTGCAGGGCGAAATCCCATCCCTGGGGGCTTCTGCAGCCCTGCCCTCACACAGCCCTACAGGGGGGCGGCTTCATAGGAGGTGGCTCCTGGGGCGTTTGTGGTGGGGGAGAGTGGCACCCCCTTCTCTGTTTTGTTTGTTTGTTTGTCTCCTTCTGGAGGTGGTGAGGGCCATTAACACCATTCTGCTTTGCAGTATCATTCATCTGGGCAACCTGGACCCCATTGTCACCGGATTTGCTGCCCTGGGCTTCCCCAACTGGGGCAGGAGCAGGAGCAGGAGCAGGAGCAGGAGCAGGAGCAGGAGCAGGAGAAGGGACTGGGACTGATGCCAGGTAGGTCATCATCTCCTGGACAACTGTTGCGGCCCTGCTGCAGCAGTTCAGTCCACATCTGCTACATGTCCTGTAGGATGGAGATGTGCTCCCTCATGAGGTTCTCCTGGACCCTTCGGCACCTGTGGCTCCCCCGGGGTCAGGAGGCTGGCTCGGCTGGTGTCGATCGCCCACAGTCATGGCTGGGGAGAATAAAGAGAGGTGGTCAGTCATCCCCGGAGACACTGTCTCCAAAGCTTTGCCCTCATCTGTGAGCTGAAAGCAACAGTTCACAGGTCAGAGGAAGGTGATGTCCTTTGAGCAAGGTCATGTGTGGCCTGGACAGCAGGCCCTTTCCTACAGGGGCCCAGACGTTCCCAGGGGACCATGCCTCCCACCCCCCACATCCTGGGGACAAGCGGGCATGGGAAATGGCCAGCTACACTGGGATCCAATGGGCAGGAGGAGGGCCTTGAGCTGCCTGGGCTTCCATCGGTGCCACACACACACCTGTGCCTGGCAGTGCTATCCCTGGGAGTGGGTGCTGCCTCAAGTATGCAGGCATGCCCATGTGCCGTGTGCGGCACTCCTCAATATGTGTGCATGCATGTGTGTGTCCTTGTCCCCAGCCTCCTTCCAGCAGTGGCTCATCGTGGGAGGGTGTTGTTCCCTCCCACCAAGGGATCAGAAGTGTGGGCAGCTTCTCCAGAGCCTGTGAGCAAGAGCTCAAGGGTGCTCCAGTGCTGCCTCCTGGGGCTGTGTGGAGCAGACTGGCGCTGCACATGCATTCACATGCACAGATGCAGCGCAAGGCCAGGCCAAGAAGACTGAGCGATGATCGCACCACAGCTCCTCAGTGTC
Source organism: Rafetus swinhoei (assembly GCA_019425775.1). Lineage (NCBI taxonomy): Eukaryota > Metazoa > Chordata > Testudines > Trionychidae > Rafetus > Rafetus swinhoei. The sequence continues at coordinate 36,607,174 of CM033436.1, forward strand.
CACCACCCCCAACTTGTGATGATCCCCCACTCACCTGATGATCCCTCCCCAGTCACAGAGAATACTTGGGACACATCCTGGTTTTGGGGTACTGGCTCCAAAGTCAGTGTAGTGATGGAGCTGGCCGCATCCTCCTCTTCTTCCTCCTCCTCCTCTTCCTTGTCTTCCTCCTCTTGGGCTGGGACCCCCAGGCGGGTGACAATGGGTGTCTCCAGCCCTGAGTCCACCACAAGGGGGGGGCGAAGGGTTTGCACCGCCCCCCAGGATGTGGTGCAGGTCATCAAAATAGGGATAGGAGTGTGAGCTGCCTCCTTCACCCTGTCGTAGGCCTGCTGGAGCTCTTTAACCTTGCTGCAGACCTGCTCAAGGGTCCTGGTATGGCTCTTTGTGGCCAGGGTCTCAGCCATCCAGCCATAGATGTCCTCACTGCGCCATCTGGAGCGGAGATCCTGGAGGTTCTCCTTGTTGTCCCACACCTCGAGGAGAGCCCAGACCAGGACAGCGCACACCTCTTGCAGCCCCTGGCAGGCTCCAGGGAACCCTGTGCATGTTCCTTAGGATGGGCAGGGGGCTCTTGAGGGGCTTGTGGCTGGGACATGGTGCCAGAAGACAGGCACTGTGAGCTGCACTGTGGCTGAAGGCTCTGAGGTCCTGCTTCCTGCTGTGGATGCAAGCCACACAAATCTTGAAAGTTTGGTCAAAGAACTGGGGCCTATACATGGTGCGTGCTGCATCAGAAGCGAGCATTCCTGAGCTGTGTTAGAGACAAAGAAATTGTAAGGCTTGCAAAAAGAGAAAATGTACTTATCACGAACTAACAGATGTAACCACTTAAGTGCATATGGTTCTGGTTTTCTGCTGAATTCCATTATATGCTCAGGTGAGTTAAAAATATATATAAACCCTGAAGCTTTCTTTGTCTGCAGAGTTTTGTATCATCCGAGGCTAGACCTCTGTTTTGCTGCATTACTCTCCTATGATCATAGAAAAATAAATCGCTTCTGCTGACCTGAAATTATAAATCAGACTGCATGTTTATTCTGCGACACTGCCACAAGCCCTGTCCCCTGTGTCTGCAGCTTTAAGAGCTGCTGGGGAACATGAACTATAGAGTCCTGAGGAGTGTGGACAGAGTGGCCAGCAGGGTACCTGTGGGATTTCCTGGAGGCCGTTTTTTTCAAAATAACTCCCAGGTAAGGAGTGGGGACCTCAGGGCAGGTGGAAGGAGGTAGGGGTGCAGACATCAACGCAGGTGGGAGGTGCAGAACTCAGAGCAAGGGACTCAGGACAGAGGGCTGAGAGGTGTGGGGGGTATCACCGAGGCCATCCGTGGTGGTGAGGATGGCACTGCTCTGGCAGCAGCTCCTACCAGAGTGCAATGGCAGTGCTCCCTGGCCAGCAGCTTTTCCTGAGAGACTAGGGCTGCTCTCCCCAGAGGTTGATTTCACAACCAAATCCTGACATTGGTTTAAGTTAGGGTAAGAGGAAGCTGCATACCAAATTAGGTGGTCCTATCTAGTATGGTTTAGGGGGAGTTCTTGAACAGACTCACAGATGCATAGACAGAATCACTCGAAAATATATGTAGAGATGACCAGTGTCTAGCTGAGGGTTCATGCAATAATTCCACAATACAATTCAATTACAAAAAACAACAGAAAAGCCCAATCAAACCACTCTACAGAAAAACACAACTCTTCATACCCTACAAATACAGACAGGACAAACCTCCTATAAAAGAAGCCATATCCATTCCTTTGTGTGACTAGTCTACAGGAAGTCCTATGTGGAGGCAACTGGGAGAGACAGAAGCAGCAGATTGATTTCAAAAGTAAAAAATGTTTCCAGTTGAATCTGCTCATAAAAAAAATTTCAACAAACTATAAAACACAAAGATACATTGTAAACATTTATAGCTAGATTAGAGGGGAAAATACAACACAAAAAAGTTATACTCAGACTTGATTTTAATAGAGGTTGATGGGTTTTTCTGAAATATGGTACCAATTTGTGTTAAGATCTTAAGCTCAGAGTCATGACATTAAAAGCTTATCATGTGTTTTTTAGGGTTTTTTTCCTTTCTTCAGTGGATGAACAGGACATAAACGAAGTAGTAACTGTCCATAGGTGGTCTGGTTGCATTGAAATATTAAGTCAAAATAATAGCCTTTGTAAACAATAAGTGTCACATTCTCAGAACTTCAGACTGTCAGTCACGTCTACAATAAAGTATCTCAATTCATTTTGTATGTCTGATTCCATCATTTGTCTGTATTTACATGGTTAACATGTGAACAAGTGAACATTTGGTCATGCTTGACTCAACTGACTCTGTAAAGGTTTACAATTTGCATCTATGTATACAATATTTACATTTGTTGGTATAAGTTGAGATCCACATTTTGAAATGTCAGCCTTGGATTTGGCAACATTTGCCAAAATACTCAGTTTATGATCAGTTTCTCTAGGAGCTTTTCACAGGAGAACATAAACCTGAAATATATTTTATAAATGAAATAAAACAATAACAATAAGGAAAAGGTGCCATTTCTATCACATTGCTTTGCACTACATTTTGCATTTGAACAATACAAAGTCAATTTAAGGGAATTGCAATACTGGAAATAAAGTCTGTTTTTTCATTTTGAAAAAAATAGCCTGAGGGTAATATCCCTCAAATTTGAGGGCACTCTCAAAAGCTTCTGAAGTTACTGAGAATTTACGGAGCAAGGCACCTGAAGCATCTGGCTCAACGGAAGATATGACCTTCCATATAGCACCTTTAAATGATACACACATTAATAGGAGCTGTTTAGAAAAAAGTTCAAGGGTGTTGCCTGTAGAGGATATTTTGAACATTTAGGCTGTGTCTACATTGGCACCCCTTTCCGGAAAAGGGATGCTAATGAGACACTTCGGAATTGCAAATCCGCGGGGGATTTAAATATCCTCCCCGGCATTTGCATTTACATGGCTGCTGCTTTTTTCCAGCTCGGGGTTTTGCCTATTCAAGTAGGAATAAGAGATCTTCCGGAAAAGGGTTTATTTTCCGCAAGATCGCGTCTAGACTGGCGCTTTTCTCGGCAAAACCCGAGCCGGAAAAAGCGGCAGCCATGTAAATGCACATGCCGCGGGGGATATTTAAATCCCACGCGGATTTGCAATTCTGAAGTGTCTCATTAGCATCCCTTTTCCGGAAAGGGGTGCCAATGTAGACACAGCCATAGAGTAAACAGTTTCCTGAATAGGGGAACACCTTGATGTCTTTCTTTAGAAAAGGAAATTCCACCTGATGATTTCATTTGTTGTATTGGGTCAAAACTTTTATAAATCCATACAGTTTTCAATAAAAGACAAACTCTCACATACTTTGCCATATAATGTCATTTTTAGTTCAGAAGGAACCAATGCAAACCAAATTTAGAAAAACTCTGACACATTCATTTTCACATGGTGGTTTCCTCTGAATATCCATGCAAAAGGAATAAGACAAAACTCTGTGAAGATATTAAAATATACACATGTGTAATGGTAGGAATGCTTTTTCCTGATTAAAGCAAAAAATACGAGTCAAAATTCCTGGATTTTATTTCCATTTCAGACCTAGAATCATCATGTGACTTTGACTAAACGATTTAAGTTTTGTATGTCATGGATTAACATATTTTAACAGATGTATTAGTTATGTCTTCTTTCTGGGGAAGATGGGATTAGTTGACACTTAATCCACTATATATTTTAGAGCGTTTATCTGTTAATATGTTTTACCAACAACTCCTCCTAAATGATAAGAGCTAGGACAACCAAATTTGGTACACAGCTTCCTCCTATCATAATTTAAAGCAATGTAAGTGTTTGGTTATGTCAGGAAAATGGGATGTGCCTGGAGTGGTATTGATTCTCACAAAACCAAACAGAAAAAGACAAAATCACCAAATCAAGTACAGTCTTCAAAATTGATGTAACTAAGCATTCATTGAAAGACAATGAACCAAGAAGAGCCAGAAACATATGATGAACCAGGAATAGGATTGCATCTGAATAAACCTTACAGAAAAGTGATTAAAATGGAAAAACTCAAAATAGTGCTAAATCGTTACTTTAGGTTTGAAAAATAGAAGACAATATTTTTGGAAACCAAATTGCCCTTTTTTGTTAAAACATAGTTAATAATAAAAGCTCATAGGGACGAAGAAAAAAATACACATGATGGAATTTGCATTTTAAAAAATTTACTAAAAAATTAAACTAACAAATTTTAACAATCCTTTTTTTAAGAAATCCAAAATAAAAATTAACTTCATAAAAATAGCTCTGTATTTTTGAAAAATACAATCATTTATATAAAGCGCATATGTTTCCCTTTTATTTAAAAAAATAACTGAGTTAAGGACATGACTAATGCTGTGTAAATCTGCTAGTCTATTATATTTGCAAGTATGTGTATATGTAAAACAAGCCACATATTTTATTTCTCTTTCTTTGTTTACTCTTTGTGTCACATGAACCTGCAAACATTTGCACATGTGGTTAACTGTAACACAGAAAAATGTTCAAGCCACACATTTGGAAACATCAATTAAATTTGGAAATGTGGGTTCTGTACACGGCAGGTTAAAGCTGATTAGCAAGGCCCAAGATCCCAATGCTCCTCCCTTTAATATTTACCCCCAAGCTTCTATGACATTTCAGTTGGCAGACATATAGGAAGTGTGTCTAGAACTCATGTACATATTCCCAGTGGAAGATAGTGATTAGTAAATAGAAGTTTCCTTTTAATATGAGAAGAAGTCTAATTAGGGCTGTGATTTCAAGGGAGATATTTTGATTTCTCAGGTTAACTTCTTATCACCACAGACCTCTCACTCAGCTTGAAACATGCTACTGAAGCATGACCGGAAAACATCACATTAGCTTAAATAGGCAGCGTAGGATCTGGGGGCTACTTGTAGCTACTGATTGGCAGAATTGCCTGAAATGGCCCTGAATTATTATTTCATTTTTTTTTCTTTATGGTTGTACTTTGTTCATGTGTATCCCCAGAACTCCTCATCTTGCTGACTGCTGTTCTGATGATATATAGCCATAACATGTCATCATTGTGCTCTGAGAACCTATTATAGCGCTATACATCATCAGAGACCCATTTCTCTAAAGACAAGTTACTATTATATATCATTAAATTGATGGCCTGTAGGAACAAGAGTCCTAGAGAGGGAGATTCTGAAAGTTTTATTTGGAAAAAAAATCCATAGTTTTTTGAGGTGGGATAGAGAAAATTTGAATACAATAGAACAATGGTTCCCAAACTTTTTGGCATCACGTCCCCCTTTTTGATTTTTGAAAAACCCTCACGCCCCCCTCCCCTCCTAAAATAGCAGCAAAACTTGTTGAGCAAAGAGAGAGAAAAAAAGGAACTGAGCGGGGCAGCAAAACTTGATGGGGGGGGGAGGCTGGGTCGCCTCGTGCCCCCCCTGGAATTTCTTCACGCCCCCCAGTTTGGGAACCCATGCAATAGATGGTACTTGAGTTATTATTCATATTTTGCTTTGTATTATGTTGTACATTGTTTAATTTTACCCTCCCCTCATCCAAAACAGTTTATTAGTTTGTAATCTGAAGACATATTTATACTGTCAAAGACATATTTGTAACTGGTATTATATTGCAATGGACATGATGACTGCAAAATAACTCAGTAGGTTGGACACACTGTACAAAACCACTACAAATATAACTTTGAAATTACAGTGGAATGTTGTCCTGAGTTTAGATGATAACTGCTTCCTAAGGGAGTTTCTAGATGTATAATTCCTACCGAAGTCACTAGGGATTTTATGTGTTTATTTGGGAGCAGAATTTGACTCAGAATGTATGTTATGAACTTGTAATCAGAGCAGGTTTTGTCAGCTTGTCTTGTTTGTGTATACGTTTACAAATACAGATGTATTGTTACTCATTTTAATGCAACCGTATTGCATATGTATGAAATTAAAACCTTAGATATTCAAAAAGAAACACAAGAAAGAAGTGTATTTTCAGGGCCATGTGTCTACATAGATTTCTGAACATATACTGCATGGTGTTAGGGTAAATACCATATATTCTCTCTCTTTTCACTTTTTACTAGATACTCTGTGTTAAATTGTAAAACCCATTCTCTGTCTTTTTTCTATTCTGCCGTCTGGTGATCCAGAACCTCAAAGAAGCCTTTTCCTGTCTGTTAATTCTGATGTTATTAAACAGCAGTTCACCCTGAAGTGAAGCACACACAGGTGGAAAACTGAATAAAAAGATGTTTTATGTTTCCATAGCATCTGCCCTATGTGGTTCTCAGTGTTCTACACATACTAATTCACTAAAGCTCACACTTGTTAGTACTCCATGATTAGCACTTTAGGGATACCAAGAAGTACAGAATGTAAACATTTAGTTATACGTACTCCTCTGAGTGAGACATATAAGAACAGATATTAGTAACAACATACATGAAACATTTTCTGACTCTAAAACTGTTCATATTCCTATATTATGTATACACACATCTGTGAGGATGAGGTAGAATTTCTCACTTAATACTGAGTTACATATGCACTTATTTAATAAGGAAGGGAAAATGTAAAATGAAAGGTATTAGGTCTTACCCACCAGGAAGGCCCATTGAACCATATGAAGCATCAAAGAACAAAGACTTTAATTGCATCTCTCTCTGCCCCCCCACATAAAAAGGAAACATGTATGTGTATGTGAGCTCATCAGCTTGTTCGCTAGGGAGACAGAAATAAAAATCCCAACAAGAAGAAACTGTAAGATGCTTGGAATTTGGGAGGGCTAGATTTCTAAGCATAAGCAAGGGATCCCCATACTACTTGGCCTGGTTAGCCCTAGAGGATATAGTGGACTTCCTTATTACGGAAGCTGCTAATGCCTTTTGAAACTTAAGATTGTAACTCACTTATATGTTTGCTTATCTTTTTAATCTTGTAAATAATTCTCATTTCTTTTTCTTAAAAAATCTTGTTTGTTTATTATAGAATTGGTTACAGTCTTTGTTTTTAGTGTAAGATCTAAGGTGCAATTGAACTGGGGCAAATGATAGGCTCTTTTGGGACTGGACATAACCTAAATATGGTTGTGCTTTTTGCTGTAAGTCACTATCTTCCAAAAAGGGAAGCTTGTTCAATGGCAAGATATATTGGAGCAACTAAAGGGACTTTCTGTGACTCCATGGTTTGGGTCTTATGAAACGTGAGAAATTCACACTTGCTACTTGGTTGGTGATATCTAAGTATAGAACTCATAACCAAATTGGGGTTTGTGCCCTGATCCTTAACAGTCTACCTTGAGACTGGCATTAATAGTGATGAATGACTCCAGTCTGCTTAACAACTAGTGCTGTGTCACCACCAAATGCAGACAGGTATTCCTAGGGAGCACAGTAAATATTGTTACAGAAAGCTCCATTATAAGGCAATGCTGAGATTTAGGGCTCACTGTGCTTATTCATTCACAGTGGGATGGCCAGAATTTGTTCTCTAATTCACTTATTGTCTATTGTTTATAGATACATGGTCTCTGAAAGGCTCTATCATAATATTAAAGCTCATATCAATAAATCTTAGATTTTAAGAGCATCTAGCACATTTACACTGATTTTTAAAGGTTATGATTTAATTAATTTTTTATTAAGGTTTTTATGTGTAGTCCACTTATTAAAGGTGCCTCTGCTTATTCTCTGGGGAGATCCTGTGTGCTGCAATCTAGCTCCAGAGACTACAATTCCCATGAGCCCTGGAGGAAACCAGGAAGGAAGTAACTTTTGTTGGGGAGATCTGAGTCTCTCCACGTGTGTGGTAGAAGACTCAGCAGTCTGTGGACTCTTCCCTCTGTTTTTGGAGCAGAAAGGGAGCTAGGCTACTGTGGAGGAGTTTGATCCAGTTCAGGAGCTGTTATGTTTCAGTTACAGACTGGGACAGCAAGCCTTTGGAACTGGGATCTAGCAGGCTGCTTCTGATTGCCCTAGAGTGGAGGTCCTTTGACTGTACTTGTGGCTAGAAGCTACTCTGCATCCAGCACACAGAAGGAGACTGTGAGTAACTGGGCATCTTTGGGAAAATGCTGCCTGAGACAGACCTCAGAGATACTAACTCTGGGTTCAAAGAGAGGCAGAGGGGCCAACCCAGTGAACCAGAGCTGCTGCATAGCTTGGACCCACATACACACTACCTACAGAGAATCTCCATTACAGCTGCAGTTCTTCAAGCACACCCACGCAAGCAAGAGTCTGGGACTCTGAGTCCAGGGGTGTGCACACTCTGGGGTGGGATGAATATTGGCAGTGCAAATGGCAGCTAGATAAATTCCTTTTACTTCTGTGTACTTTGTTAATTGATGTTATTCACTGTTAATTTGTTAAATCCTCATAGACTCATAGACTTTAAGGTCAGAAGGGACCATTATGATCATCTAGTCTGATCCCCTGCACAATGCAGGCCACAGAATCTCACCCACCCTCTCCTAGAATAATTCTCCCACCTATATCTCAGATATTGAAGCCTTCAGATAGTTCGAAGACCCCAAGATACAGAGAATCCTCCAGCTGTGATCTGTACCCCATGCTACAGAGGAAGGCGAAAAACCTCCAGGGCCTCTGCCAATCTACCCTGGAGGAAAATTCCCTCCCAACCCCAAATATGGCGATCAGCTAAACCCTGAGCAGAAATCCTGTTTCTTTAAGTTAAGTAAAGGTTGTTCATTCTAATGCAATCTATTAGATGTCTATTATTTATGACTTGTAATTGTTGTTCTGGAGTTAGATCCAGTTTATTGTTGGAATAAGTTTATTCCTGGAGGTTCCCAAGGTACACCAATAAGTGTGTTACAGGACCAGCTAGGTGGAGGCACCACCATTATATGTTCTTTATGAGCAAGGGACAGCAGCAAGGGGGTGTGACGACGCGTTGGGGTCCCCTGACTCCTGCACCCCCGTAATGGCACGAACAGACTCCACCAGCCCGTAGAATGGAGGGAGTTTATTCCTTCTCCAGGATACAGCACAGCACAGCACCGATGTAATCTGGTTACAGGGCAGGTCTAGGATGCCTCAGCCCCCCTTGCGATGGGGGAGACTGGGCCCCTAAATCCCAGCCCCTGGCTTAGGCTGGTTCCTCCATGATCCCAGACAGAAACTCACCTAACCTTCCAGCCCTGCCCCCAGCCAGGGCAGCAATCCCCCTTCCTTTGTCTCTCTCCTTGGGGGGTAGCTGGTCAGACAGGTTGAGAGACCCTCTTTGCATAATGACTCATCCTTCTGGGCTGTGGTACCGATGGCAGCCATTGGGGATTACCACAGAGCCAGCATAGGAACTAGCCAGATACCCCCACTACGTCACAGGGGGTGGATAGGGTTTCCCCAACTAAACAACATCACCACTGGGGTACTCAGGATCTTAAACTTTTTATGTTAAGAAGGTACTCAGGATTTTAACCTTTTATGTTAAAACCATCAGGGGCCCAGGCACACCTGTGAGTGTGACCTGCTCCCGAGTAACCCAAGGAGGAAAAAGGGGGTTACGTATGTAAGAAAAAAGTGAAGAAAGTAAAAAGGTCAGTTAATCTAGTATAACAGTTGAATCTAGCCAAATGCAGATTGGAAATCAGGGCCTTTTTTACATAGTGAGGGTAAAACCATTGGAAAAATGAACTAAGGGTTATGGTAGATTTTCTATAACTGAAAATTTTTAAGCCATGTTTTTCTAAAAGACATACTCTAGTTCAAACAGGAATTAATTTCAGAATATCCTTTGGCCTGCATTTTATGGGAGGTCAGAATAGATGATGACAGTGGTCCCTTCTGGCCTCGTAATCTACAAATAATACTGGATAAGAACAGGTTTTGCATTCAGCCCATAGTCTGAACAATTTGAGATAGATTCCAACTCAATCTGTAGTGAAACATCATTGACTTCAATAGCACACTCTATACAAATGTAACAGAGATTAACATCAGTCCATAACATACAACAGTATCACGTGCTAAATGCAAGTAACGGAGAGTGAAGCATATGATAATATATGTGTATGGGGTGACCAACAGACTTTGCTAGGTCTTAAGGGAGCAGTGAGTGATGGCAGCTCTGGGACTCTGGAAGGGACAGGGCCTCAGGCAGAAGGAGCAGGTCTGGGGTTGCATCTCTTAGATATATTTTGAATTCACATTTGAAATATTAGTGCTTTTTTTGTTTTGATTATTTTCTTTTCTTCCCTTCCATCTATAAATTGCTTGAGCTCCAATTTGTTTAACATTGTAGTAGTCCTTCTTCTTTCTCTCATGCTGTGAGTGTTTTTGTGTGCATAGCTTCTCTTCCTCTTGGAGGACTTTATAGTTGGATGTAAAATTGGAATAAAATAGTTACCATCTTCAACAAGGTCAGTAAATTACTGCCAGTTGACAAGAGCAAGCCAGGACATGAGTTATGACCTCTGATTAACAGCTTGCTTTATGGTTATCTTATCCCTCTCTTGTTTATTTTCTATACATTGTATTATGTGTTTCTTGGGGGGGCGGAGATGGTATTCTTTCTGAGTGTCTCTATGGTGACAAGCCCGATAAGGCTCTGATTCTTAACTAGTCACATAGGCACTACCATAGTTCAAATGACGGATATAATAAATGACCTATTTGAGTTCAATGGACATGATTTGCATGAGTAAAAGATGCAGAATCACCCTCCAGGACTGTAAATCAGAAGTCAGAAATTGGTCCTGGTAACTATAAAAAAATCCCTGGGATTGTTACTTAAAATATTTTGTATTTGTAGAGTAGCTAACAAGAACAATACACTGTTGTGATAAAGATGGGATAGTACTGCAGTTTGCCTTCAGAACTTGCTTGATTTTAAAAAATACTCAATTTTTTTAAACAGTAGGGAGAATCCTATAACTTCTTGTAGAATTAAAACTCACTCTGTGAGAGTACCCTCATCCAGTCTATTTAGTTGCCTGATATTCCTGCCCTTTGTTATCTGCTCAGAGTACAGAGTTTAATGAGACTTCAGACTTCTTTACCTACCACAAGCAAATCCCTTGCCGCACTCATGAAATTCCCCAGATGAGTGATGGAATAATTTATGTCAGGGATGGCCTATATCCATGTCAGCTGTTGCAAAAATCTAGGTTTAATAATAAAGGACTCAATTGCAACACATAACTTCACCAGAGATAATATTAAAGGCATACAGTGCTCTGCTCCATTAAATAAATAATGATGAAAATCCAGAAAGCAAACATTCCCCTCATGCTATTCCCCTAATGTGTCTGTCATGAATGGATTTTCTCTTTGCTTCTGGTTTCTTTTCTCTAGCTTAACAGAGGATCAGTTGATTTTTGCCTGTTACTTTTACATGTCCTGAACGCTGAGAACTTCAGGTTGATATGCTTAATGCAGAGGAACATAATTATTTATTGATGAAGAACTGTTTAAGCCCGACAAAGATATGTCAGTGGTTCTCAGTCATGGACACATAGGGTATGTCTACACTACAGCGTTAATTCGAGTTAACTTAATTCAAAATAGTTAATTCGAATTAAGCTAATCTGAATAATGTATCTACACAGAAAATGCATTTCAAAATAGCATTTTGCTATTTCGAAATAGTGCGTCCACACTGAGTGGACTCTGAATCAGAGTTAAGGCTGGCCGGAACCAGTGCCAGCAGGGCACCACGTCAGGACCTCCTCTGTGGGGCAGCTGCCTGCGGCTATCTGAGGTCCGTGCTTAAAGGGACTCTACCCCCCATCTCGGACAGCCAGTTCTCAGATGTCTCTGCTTGCTTGTCTACCTCGATGAGGGACATCAAAGCGTTTGTGTATTGGAGAGCTCTGGTTGCCCTCACTCGGGACACCCTACCACTCTGCAACATGGAGACAGAGCTGCCCCTGGGCACTCTGGTGCGTCTTGTGGACGCGTTGCCATCAGCCTGGCTGCACTTTCTGCAGGCTGCCATCCGGGAGGTCCATCGGGGGGCTGTCAGTATCCAGGGGGCCCTGCGGGAGAGCTTCCGCGGTCTGTCCCACTGAGGGCTTGTGCCTCATTCCTCCCTCACAACCTTACACTTACCCCTCCCTAGCCCCCATTCCTGATGTCAAATAAAATATATGTATTTTCAAAAATATAAACTCTCTTTATTTAACACAACTGGGGATGAACCTCTGGGGAGACTGGGAAAAGGAGGTGGGAGAGGGCAGGAGAGAGGGTGAGAGAGGGGAGGGGGAAAACTGGGAGGAGGGAGCTGGAAGAGGGAAGCAAGGAGAAGAAGGGGAGGAAGCTCAGGGCTCAGGGGTGGGGGTCTCGCCAGGCCACATGTCTCCCAGCAAGGCAAGTGAGGGGGCCTTGGCATACCCGGGGGGATGGGGAGGAGGGTGTGGAGGTTGAGGAGGGAGAGGCGGGAGGGGGAAAAGGAGTGGGAGGAGGAAAGGTAGCTGAGGGGGCAGCAGGCGCGGGAGCAGCACGAGGCAGCACGCTCTGCACCAGGGTCTGCAGATGGGCACAGATGGCATGACCCTGGGCAAGCAGCTCCCACCGGAACTCCCGTTCTTCCTGCGCCTGCTGCTCCATGATGCGGGTCTGGGCTCGCAGGGCCCCCAGGTGCTGCTCGTGGTACCCCTGCAGCGTTCCGGTGGTCCTGCGGAGCCCTCGGGTGAGGGAGCATGCCCCGGGCGGGGTGATGCGCCCTGCACATGCAGCTGGTGTGGCTGTGGAGAAAAAAGAGAAGTGGTCAGTTCTCCATGGGGACACAGTGAGTGAAGCCCAGCGCCCCCTCTGCGAGGTGAGGATGACCGTGCCCTGCACGGTCAGAGCCGTTGTGCTTGCACAGAGGCCATGTTTGGAATGTCCAGCTATCCCCGGGAGTGGGAGGTGCCCCGAGACCGCACCCATGCCCTTGTGCCGTGTATAGTGTGGCTGAGGTGGGGGGAGATGTCCCCTGCCTGTGTGTAGAGGGGGTTTGTGAAGGGAGGGCGTCCTGCTGTGTCCCGCCCCAGGGTCAGGGGTGTGTCAGGTCTCTTCACACACGTGTGTGCCTATCAGGGCCATGGCCCCTGGGTGTCAGACAGCTGGAGCCACCTGCCCAAGGGTGGCATGGCACGTGCTTGCACGTGCACAGGTTGCTGCGTGATGTGTGGTAGCCAAGAGCCACGCGCACGGTCCCTGGTCTCCCTCCCCCCCTCGGGTAGGGAATGGTGATGACACTTACCTGGTGTGGCCTCCCCGGATGACCCTGCTGACTCTGGTGCTGGGACAGCTTGGGGGACCTTCCAGCATGGCACCCTCCATGATGGCCCCTCTGCAGCACCGAGGTCAGGGCCCTCCAGTCCTGGCTCCCTGCCCCCTGGGGTGGCGCGGACCGTCCCGCCCCCCAGGATGCAGTTGAGGGTGGGGAAGTAGGGGCAGGTGTCAGCCCCTGCTGTGGTGCCGCCCCTGGTGGCCCTGGCGTACGCCTGCCGCAGCTCCTTTACTTTGAGGTGCACCTGCTCATGGGTGTGCCTGTGGCCCTTTCTGGCCATGGTGGCCGCTATGCGGCCGCAGACAGCCGCATTCCTCCGCCTAGTGCGGAGATCATGGACATTGGGGGCCTCCCCCCAAACCTCAAGGAGGTCTATGATCTCCGCACTAGTCCATGAGGGTGCGCGCCTTCTACGGCCCCTGGCTGGCCCCTGGGTGCTGGGGGACTGGGCGCAGGATGGCTGGCTGCCACTGGATGGCATTGTGCGGCCACTGGGTGAGGGGCTGCGGCTGCTGGCAGGCCTGGCTCTTGCACGTGGTGTGTGGCCAGAGTCTACCCCTTTAATGGCTCCGTTCCTGGGGAGAGGAGAAGAGTTTTCCTGGTTTGGCCCAGAGTGGCCACCAGGGGAAACTGTGAAGGGCTGGTGGCCAGCTAATTCGATTTAAGTGTCTACACAGCACTTATTTCGACTTAGCTATTTCGAATTTGGTGTTACTCCTTGTAGAGTTTACCAAATTACTTCTTGAGGTTTACCAAATTTGAATTAAGTGCTCCGCTATTTTGAATTAAATTCGAAATAGCAGTTTGCATGTATATTGAAGTTAATTCGAAATAACTGTTGTTATTTCAAATTAACTTTGCAGTGTAGACATACCCATAGTATATTATTTCAGGTCTATATCACTTGATGCATTTTTTGTTGTTGTTGATTGAAATTTCACTATGGCGTCTGGTGAGGATACTTCTAATCATGTGGGTTTTTCACTGATGACTTGTTGGGCACCTTTGCTAGACACATTTATTCTTTGTTATTTTTAAAGTATTAGAGGACTTTATGATTCAGAGATGTAGTTATAGATCCTTTTCACCAGGTCATCTAGTTCATACAGTCATCTAATGAAGAGTTGTTTCCTATGGTACATTTATTAGTAGCTTGTCTACTTGTTTTAAATGTGTTAAGTTATAGAGCTTCCATCTTTTCATTTGAGCACTTATGTCCCAGGTTAATCAGTCTTGTTTTCAGGAAGTTTTTAATTCAGCAAAATTTGTCTTCTCTTAATTTCATGGAATTACTTCTACTAAGCTTTATGGCACTTCTTAACCTTAAATAAATAAGTACCTTTACTTTTAGCCTCATGTTTTGTTCTTAGTCAATCTATATTATCAGAGGTGTTGAGTTTACTGCTGATGTCAATGTGGCGAGGGCCTTCCTTAGGTTCTGGGCCAGGATCTGAGTGCCCAGTCTCTTGGCTGTCCTTCTCTCCTGCCTGGACTTCCAGGGCTTCCCAGACTTAGTGAACAGGTCCTAGGAAAACTCGTGGAAGATCAGGAGTGGGCTCTCTACCCCCACCTTATCTGTGGGGAGTAGGTCACTAAACCCAGAGAAGTCCCTCCCAATCACAACTGGGTATGGAAGCCTCAAGCTTCCCCCACTGCCTCCCTTGTGACATTTCCCTGGATCTCTATCTGCATGGGGAAAACCGGGTAATAACTGACATCCCCATGTACACAGGATATCTCTGTGCACCTGGTGTGGGAGAGCTGGTCCTGTCCCACCAATTGCCCTGAGACCAACATAACAGTACTTCCCAAGTCCACTAGTGCCAGGGTCTCTATGCCATTCATTTTAATGGACTGGGTGTACTGTTGGGGGGTTGTTGTTACACCCATCAGATTTATGAGGCTTCAGGGGCCTCCCCAGGTCCCCGAGGTCACACTGCATGGTTTCTTCAATGGTTGGGCATTAGGCCGCTATATGCCCTACCTCCTCATATTCATAGCATTGATACTGTGCCTGGGGCACTGCCCTCCCCCATTTCTTGGGCTACTTGGTCTTACCCCTGACCTTCCTTCCCCTGATTTTCCTTCCTTCATGGCCTCCAAATGCTTTTCCATCTCCTTCCACCCTTGCCAAATCCTATTCGAGGATTTGGGGATGTGGGTCCTTTGGGCCAGGCCAGCTCTTTTACCGCTCCGGACTTCCTCCCCGAGATGTTGCAAGAGACCTTTAGCTGTTCATTGTCTCACTATGAAAGCTACCATATCATCTTATGAAGAGGGGTCATTCTGGCTGACCCATACTCGCAGGTCAGGTGGCAGGCCCCCTCATATATTGGTCCAGGACAACGATTTTTCCGGGCTGTGAGTCTCGGGTCAGAATCATTTTCAGGCTAGGTGGATCAGGTCAAATAGCTGTGACCTTGGTGCTCTGTCCTCCCAGTACCTCCTCTTGTGGAACACTCTGACAGCAGTGGTTATTCCCGACCTGGCAAGGATCTTGGCTTTCAGCTGGGGATACTCAGCGATTGCCTCCTCGGGCATGTCAAAATAGGCCTTCTGGGCCTCAACATACAGAAATGGAACTAGGATGCTGACCCACTGGGCTCGGGGCCAGCCTTCCCACAGGGCTGTCCTCTCGAAGGCCAGGAGGTATGCCTCCACAGCATCCTCTCCTGTCATTTTCTGGAGGTAACTGCTGGCCCACAGAGGCTGAGCTCCGTCTGGGCCATGCACCTGAGTAGTCAGAGCCTTCAGCTGCATTATTACCTCCTGTAGGTTGGCTCAATCCTTTTGTCTTTTCTTAACTTCATGGAATTACTTCTACTAAGTTTTATGGCACTTTTTAAACCTAAATAATACATTCCATGGTATAAGTCCCATTTGCCTTTTCGTGGCATTTGGCGTTCTGTACCTTGGTGGAACAAAGGGGTGTCGGGGCCGATGCCCCTGGCCAGTCGGGGCTGAGTAAACAGTCCTCCTCAGCCACCGACTTACGTCTCTGGCCACCCAGAGGAGAAGGGAGCCTCCAAACACTCCCTGTCGGAGCCCCTGCAAGCCTTTGCCAGTGCTGATGTTGTTCTGCTCAGCTCCTCTGAATCTCCTTATCAATTGTTAGTTTCTTTCCACCTCCACTCTCCAAATTCCTTCTCCATTCTTCCTGACCTTCTCCCACTGGAAAGCTTTTTAAAGAGGTTCTGTGGCAGCATGAAGTCAGTGGCCTGAAGTCAATTTTTTCCAGAACTGCCTTTCTCCCCTTCTGTCAGGCCCTTTATCCTGCCCTTTCACAGTATTAATTTCTATTTCTCTTAATTCAATCTCATTTTATTTGTTTTCATACTTCTGATCTTTCTGGATCCATTTGTATTATTCAGGTTGGCATTCTATACTCTTCCCAAATGAGTATCCTTCACAAATGTCATTAATGTTTTGTTTGTTAGTTCTTCCCAGTCACTAATGAAGATATTCAATAAGACTGGCCTAACATGCAATAACTGTAGCTCTTGAAATGCCTCCACCTAATCTTGTCCCTTGCTTATTGTAAAACATTGTTCCTTCTCTAATATTTAGGTTTCAGTCCTTGTGATAGTGTTTATGTCCAAGTTGTTTTGGATTATGTTTGAAAGGATGATTTCATGAAATACTGGAGCAAATGCTTTCCTAAAATCAAAGCTATTTCATCTGCTATTTTCACTCAATTCACTTATTTTGTAATTCAATCAAAGTAATAAACTTTTTCTGGGAAAACTGGTTCCAGTTTCAATAATATCAAAGGGAAGAAAATGTCATATATGAAAAGTCTAGGACTGAGTGCTACAAGATGAGACAACCAGATGTGACTAATGAAATGTTAATAGTGCATGCCCCACAACAAGATGGTATGATATCTACTGCTTCTGCCAACACAATGAATTCAATTCAAAGAATATCTTTCTCACAACTTATTCCCAAACGGTTTCAAAATTTATAAAACTCAACATATTGAATTGAATAGGATATCAGAAAATGTCTTAAGATGAATCGAGAAGACTTCTAGTCCCCCACCAACCTCCAAAGACCCCATTTTATATACGTTTCTATATAAGTCATTTTTAAGACTTAATAAAAAAAATCAATTAATTCTTGAGGGAGAATTTAAAGACATATAATGAATCAGAATTATTCACTTTTTATGGTTTCCTATTTTCTTTTTGACAATTTAATTTTCCTCACCAGCACCACCATTATGCCATCAAACTCCTTCATACAGCTTGTCTTTCCTGGCTGCAAAAAAGGATGCTTGTGGGCAGATTAGCTATTACTCATATTCATGTTTCCTAAATTGGAAAAGTGCTTCTTAACATCACTTGTCTGAATTTGTATTATTTAATATCAATACTTTCCCATTTATGACTCATGGTCTTATTATTTGTAGAAAACAGTAATTCAGGCCCGCATTATTTATACCACTTTATATTCACAAGGGCTAGTTTTACTGGTACTTTCCCAACATCAGAAGAGTTGGCTGGAGAAGGGGGACTGTAAATGTGCAATTAAAACCAATCTAATTCTATGCAGCTCAGCAAAGCTGATCAATCTAAGTGACAAATAGGAGCCTTACAATAAAAACCTCAGTTATACTTTGGTTACAAAGAAGAAAGAGATAGTCCTTAGAAAAATAGCTTAAGCATAACAGTGAGATGGCACAGAAACTTTGTCCATATTGGCAAGTTTTATCGAGGAAAAATAGCTTATGTCAACAAAACCATGTGAATGTTCACACTGCAATACAACTTTTGTTGGGAAAAATTGCTATTTTTATCAACAAAATCTTCCAGCATCATGAGGAACATTTTTCTTTTTCTCTCCCTGTGTTGTTGACAAATATGCATGTAGACTCAGGGAGGCATTATGTCACTGTCTCAGAATGTGGCCCAGAATTCCCAATCAGCTGCTCTGGTCAGAAGTTTGAACTCTGCTGCCCTGCAACCACCCCTCCCTCTTGCAAGCCCCACAAAATTTCCCATTTCCTGCTGCCTGGCTTTGCTGTATGCATTCATTGGTGTGGATAGTGACTGTCTGGTTTCATCCACATGGTTGTTGAGGCATTTGATACAATGTATGAGGTACACCTCAGGGCTGACCTTACAAATTGAGGTGCCCTACATAGCCTGAGGACCTGGACCATTCCCCATGGGCTGGCTCTGCATGCAGTAGTCTCATAGGGTATGTCTACACTAGCCCCCTAGTTCAAACTAGGGTGGCTAATGTAGGCATTCGAACTTGCAAATGAAGCCAGTGATTTAAATATCCCGGGCTTCATTTGCATGTTCCCGGCCGGGCGCCATTTTTAAATCCTCTTAGTTCGAACTGACTGCCCATGGCTACACGCGGCAGTCAGAAGTTAATCCGAACTAAGTCCTTAGTTTGGTTTAACTGTTAATTCTCCTGCAATGAGGTGTAACAGTTAATCCGAACTAAGGACTTAGTTCGATTAACTCTGACTGCCGCATGTAACATGCGGGCAGTCAGTTCGAACTAAGATTTAAAAATGGCTCCGCCTGAACATGTGCAAATGAAGCCCGGGATAGTTAAATCCCGGGCTTCATTTGCAAGTTCGAAAGCCTACATTAGCCACCCTAGTTTGAACTAGGAGGCTAGTGTAGACATATCCATAGTGTTTTCTGTTTGAACAGCCATGGAGCTGTTGGATGTGATCAGTGTTTGAGGAGAGGGGTCTGTTCAGTCTCAGCTGCAAGTGACCCATAGGAAGTGGGACACATATAGGCACATTTCTCAATCCTTGTGTGAAAAGGGACACGCTGCAGTACAGAGTGAAGATTAAAGAACTCAGACAAGCCTATCATAAAGCCTGTAAAGTAAATTGAAGCTCCGGTGCTTCACTAAAAACCTTCAATTTCTATAAGGAGCTGGATGCTATCTTCAGCAGAGACCCTACTTCCACCACCAAAAGCCAGGATACTTTGGAGGACATGGGGGCAGTAAATAGATGATCCAACCTGGAAGATGAAATACTAGATGAAGAGGTTGAGGTTAAATGAGGACAACGGTCTCCCCCGGGGTCTCCAGGAATGGTTCTTCACTGCTAACACACATTGCCAGTCTGAGCAACTGCTTTCCAGGGACCGGGAAGTAGGGGATGAGAAGCAGGGTAAGTGGCTGTGGCTTGTGGAATTCAGGGCTGAGGGTATGGAAAAGGGAAGCTGGCAAGGTTTCCTCTAAGCTGTGCAGTAGCACAGCCGTGCACCTGCTTAATGAACTATGCCCAGGTATGCCACGTACAGAGCTGCCTGGCTGAGGGAGGAGCACTTTTCCCTCAGTTGCAGCAGCTCCTTTCTGGGGGCAGAAGCTCACCTCTCCCAGCTAGTAGAGAGGGGGCATAATGAGGAAGGAGGGAATGAGTGGCTGGGAAAGGGGTTGTTAGGGTGCAGAGTTTGAGGCATCTGGGCTGTGGCATCCAGGGGAGGAGAGAGACACTTGGATTAAAGCAGCTAGCTGTCCGTGAGACACCCAGCACTCTCTCTCAGCCCGAGCTTGGCTCAGTCGGGGAAGCAGACTGAATGGGGTAGGTGGGGAAAATAGGAGGTGGGTTGGTGCTGGCGTTGGTTTGGTGGGGAGTGAGTTTGTGGTGTATTCTCTGACTCCCAGCTGGGAGGGGGCCAAGGGAGCAGATTGCGCAGGAAGAGGGAGTGTGCTAGTGTCTATGTAGTGAGGTGGGGGTGGGGAGTTTGTTTGGTACATCTTGACTCCCATCTGCACTGCAGCAAGAATCAGACCCAACACAGGGGAGAGACACAGGACTCTCTCCTGGGATGAGAAGGGGGCTGCAGGGGAGGAGCACCAAAATTTCAGGTGTGTTATGTTGACATGCTGAGGTCCGGGGGGCATGTGGCTACATGAGAGATGGAGTGCTGCTGGGGAACCTCTGTTGTCTCATTAATGCAACAACAGGTGTTTAGTACATCTTCCCTTTCCTTGTTGAGGCTAGAGTGAGGTAAAATGGGGCATAAAGTAAACAGCAATATAAATAAATCAGACATATGGCCATTAAGTAAAAGCATAAAAATTATGGGTACAATGTCCACGCCAAATGGGGTAAAGAATGTGAGTGAGGTGAAACAGCAAAAATTAAGATTTTTGTACACCAATGCGAGGAGCCTAGGTAACAAAATGGAGGAACTAGAGCTACTGATCCAGGAAGTGAAACCAGATATTATAGGAATAACAGAAACATGGTGGAATACTAGGCATGACTGGAGTACAGATATTGAAGGGTATGTGCTGTTTAGGAAAAACAGAAATAAAGGTAAAGGTGGTGGAGTATCATTGTATATCAATGATGAGGTAGATTGCAAAGAATTAAAAAGTGAAGGATGGAGAAGACACAGTCTGTCTGGGCAAAAATCACACTGGGGAAGAAAACTATTAGATCCTCCCCTGGGATAGTGCTTGGCAGGGCCGGCCCGAGGCATTCTGGCGCCCCGGGCACAGACGTGCGGCGCCGCCCCCGGGCGCATGGCGCATGCGTGGGCCCGCCTGTGAGGAGTGGGCCCGCTCCCCTAGGGTGCACAGGCCCGCCCCTGGGGCGCACGGCGCATGCGCGGCCCGGCTACGGCTGCTGGCGCGCAGCCCGGGATCTGCCCCCGGGGCGCACGGCGCAAGCGCGGCCCAGTCCGGCCCAGCCGTTGCTGCTGGCGCGCGCTCCGGGCCGTGTAGGGCCCTGCAGCTGTGGGGGAAAGGGCGCTGCTGGCCGGCGCCGCGGGGATGCGGGCGGGTCGGCGCTGCGGGAGCCGGGCGCGCGGTGCCTGATGGCAGCTGTAAGGGACGCCGCGCGCGCCCTTACAGCTGCCATCAGGTGCCCCCCATCGGTTGGCACCCTGGGCAACTGCCCGGTTCATCCATGCTTCCGTCCGGCCCTGGTGCTTGGGGTGTGCTATAGACCACCAGGGTCTAATCTGGATACGGATAGAGACCTCTTTAATGTTTTTAAAGAAGTAAATACTAATGGAAACTGTGTAATCATGGGAGACAGATTTTCCTAGATGTGATAGCTGATGAATTCCTTCATCAAGTAGTTGTTGAACCAGCAAAGGGGGAAGCCATTTTAGATTTGGTTTTGGTGAGTAGTGAGGACCTCATAGAAGAAATGGTTGTAGGGGACAACCTTGGCTCGAGCGATCATGAGCTAATTCAGTTCAAACTAAATGGAAGGATAAACAAAAATAAATCTGAGACTAGGGTTTTTGATTTCAAAAGGGCTAATTTTAATAAATTAAGGAAATTAGTTAGGGAAGTGGATTGGACTAAAGAATTTATGGATCTAAAAGTGGAGGAGGCCTGGGATTATTTTAAGTTAAAGTTGCAGAAGCTATCAGAAGCCTGTATCCCAAGAAAGAGGAAAAAATGTATAGGTAGATGTTTTAGACCAAGTTGGATGAGCAAGCATCTCAGGGAGGTGATTAAGAAAAAGCAGAAAACATATAAGGAGTGGAAGATGGAGGGACCAGCAAAGAAAGCTACCTTATTGAGGTTAGAGCATGTAGGGACAAAGTGAGAAAGGCTAAAAGTCATGTAGAGCTGGACCTTGCAAAGGGAATTAAAACCAATAGTGAAAGGTTTTATAGCCATATAAATAGGAAGAAAACAAAAAAAGAGGAAGTGGGACCGCTAATCACTGAGGGTATGTCTACACTGCCACCCTAGTTCGAACTACGGTGGCTAATGTACGCATTCGAACTTGCATTCGAATTTAAATATCCCGGGCTTTATTTGCATGTTCCCGGGCGCCGCCATTTTTAAATGCCCCGTAGTTCGAACTACCTTCCCGCAGCTACACGTGGCACGGACTAGGTACTTCGAATTAAAGCTCCTAATTCGAACTACCGTTATTCCTCCTCCGCGGGCAGGTAGTTTGAACTACGGGGCATTTAAAAATGGCGGCGCTTGGGAACATGCAAATAAAGCCTGGGATATTTAAATCCCGGGCTTCATTTGCAAGTTCGAATGCCTACATTAGCCACCCTAGTTCGAACTAGGGTGGCAGTGTAGACATACCCTGATGATGGAGTGGAGGTTAAGGATAATCTAGGCATGGCCCAATATCTAAACAAATATTTTGCTTCAGTCTTTAATGAGGCTAATGAAGAGCTTAGGGATAATGGCAACATAACAAATGGGAATAAGGATATGGAGGTAGATATTACCAAATCCGAGGTAGAAGCCAAACTCGAACATCTTAATGGGAGTAAATCGGGGGGGCCCAGATAATCTTCATCCAAGAATATTAAAGGAACTGGCACATGAAATTGCAAATCCATTAGCAAAAATTTTTAATAAATCTCTAAACTCAGGGGTTGTACCATTTGACTGGAGAATTGCTAATATAGTTCCTATTTTCAAGAAAGGGAAAAAAAAGTGACCCAGGTAACTATAGGCCTGTTAGTTTGACATCTGTAGTATGCAAGGTCTTGGAAAAAATTTTGAAGGAGAAAGTAGTTAGAGACATTGAGGTTAATGGCAATTGGGACAAATTACAACATGGTTTTACAAAAGGTAGATTGTGCCAAACCAACCTGATCTCCTTCTTTGAGAAAGTAACAGATTTTTTAGATAAAGGAAATGCGGTGGATCTAATCTACCTCAATTTCAGTAAGGCATTTGATACATTACCACATGGGGAATTATTGGTTAAATTGGAAAAGATGGGGATCAATATGAAAATTAAGAGGTGGATAAGGAACTGGTTAAAGGGGAGACTACAGTGAGTCATACTGAAAGGTGAACTGTCAGGTTGGAGGAAGGTTACTAGCGGAGTTCCTCAGGGATCAGTTCTGGGACCAATTATTCTTTAATCTTTTTATTACTGACCTCGGCACTAAAAGTGGGAGTGTGCTAATAAAGTTTGTGGATGACACAAAGTTGGGAGGTATTGCCAATTCAGAAAAACATCGGGATATCGTATAGGAAGATCTGGATGATCTTGTAAATTGGAATAATAGTAATAGGATGAAATTTAATAGTGAGAAGTGTAAGGTTATGCATTTAGGGATTAATAACAAGAATTTTAGTTATAAACTGGGGATACATCAGTTGGAAGTAACGGAAGAGGAGAAGGACCTCGGAGTCCTGGTTGATCACAGGATGACTATGAGCCGCCAATGTGACATGGCTAATACGGTTTTGGGATGCATTAGGCAAGGTATTTCCAGTAGACATAAGGAGGTGTTAGTGCCGTTATATAAGGCATTGGTGAGACCTCATTTGGATTACTGTGTGCAGTTCTGGTCTCCCATGTTTAAGAAGGATGAAATCAAACTGGAACAGGTACAACGAAGGGCCACTAGGATGATCCGAGGAATGGAAAACCTGTCTTATGAAAGGAGACTCAAGGAACTTGGCTTGTTTACCTTAACCAAAAGAAGGCTGAGAGGAGATATGATTGCTCTCGTTAAAGATATTAGAGGGATAAATGCCAGGGAGGGAGAGGAATTGTTTAAGCTCAATACCAATGTGGACACAAGAACAAATGGATATAAGCTGGCTATTAGGAAGTTTAGACTCGAAATTAGGCGAAGATTTCTAACCATCAGAGGAGTGAAGTTCTGGAACAGCCTTCCAAGGGAAGTAGTTGGGGCAAAAGACCTATCTGGCTTCAAGATTAAGCTAGATGGGTTTATGAAGGGGAGGGTTTCATGAGATAACATGATCTTGGCAATTAATTGACCTTTCACTATCAGTGGTAAATAGGCCAATGGTGGGAAGATAAGAGTTACTATAGAGAACTTTTTTCTGGGTGTCTGGTTGGTGAGTCTTGCCCACATGCTCAGGGTTCAGCTGATCGCCATATTTGGGGTCGGGAAAGAATTTTCCTCCAGGGTAGATTGGCAGAGGCCCTGGAGATTTTTCGCCTTCCTCTGTAGCATGGGGCACGGGTCACTTGCGGGAGGATTCTCTGCATTTTGTGGTCTTTAAAACATCGTTTGAGGACTTCAGTATCTGAGGTGAGAGGATTATTCTAGCAGTGGGTGGGTGAGATTCTGTGGCCTGCATTGTGCAGGGGGTCAGACTAGATGATCATAATGGTCCCTTCTGACCTTAAAGTCTATGAGTCTATTCACCAGAACTCCAATTTAAAAATCTACTCCCATAGACCACCAAATCTTCAGAATCTCCAATAAATTAATTGCTGTGCTGTTCGTCCATCGAGGTCGATGAGGACCACCCGGTGTCATCAGTTTAGTTGGAGGTGGGTTCGGAGATGGCTGATTAGTCCAATCTGAGCCCAAAATTGACGGTTACAGTGGGGACATGGAAGATCGGACTGCCAACCGGAGGAAAAGAAGATACCAGCCCTGGACTTGCAAAGAAGACATTTCTCTGCAGCATAACGCAGTCTCTTTTCTTCGTGGGCTATTGCACCATCATGTATTCGTCTACGCCAGGCAGAACGATCATCAGCAATACTCTCCCAGTTTCCAGGATCTATGTTACAGTTCTTAAGGGAGACCTTAAGGGTGTCTTTGAATCTCTTCTTTTGACCTCCAAGAGATCGCTTGCCGTGTTGTAATTCGCCATAAAGCATCTTCTTGGGCAATCGATCATCGGACATGCGCACAACATGGCCAGCCCATCTAAGTTGTGCCTTGCAAAGCATGGTGTGGATGCTTGTCATATTAGCCTGTAGAAGAACATCAGTATCTGGAACTTTATACTGCCATCTTATCTTCAGCAGTTTCCGTAAACAGTTCAGGTGGAAGTGATTCAGCTTTTTCGCATGACGACTATATACAGTCCAGGTCTCACAAGCATAGAGGAGGGTGGGCAAGACGACCGCCGAATAGACTTTTAGCTTGGTCTCAGTCTTAATGCCTCTTTGATTCCAAACATTAAGTTGAAGCCTTCCAAAAGCTGCACTGGCTCTGGTGATTCTAGTATTCACCTCCTCGTCAATGTTGGCTGCCTTTGATAGAGTGCTGCCAAGATATGTAAACCTGTCCACATTGTTGAGCTTCTGGCCATTGACAGTGATGGATGGCTCAGTGTAGTCACAGCCAGGAGTGGGCTGATGCAGAACCTTGGTTTTTTTGGTGGAGATCGTGAGGCCGAAGTTCATGCACGCTGCGGAGAATAGATTCATGCAGTGTTGCATGCCTGCTTGCGTACCTGAGTTGAGGGCGCAGTCATCCGCAAATAGAAAGTCACGAATGGTCTCGACCTGAACCTTGGTTCTGGTCTGAAGCCTCCTCAAGTTAAATAGCCTTCCATCAAAACGGTAGCGCAAGTCGATCCCGACATTATTTTCTCTAAAGGCATCAATCAACACAGCAGAGAACATAAGGCTGAAGAGACTGGGGGCCAGGACACATCCCTGTTTCACACCGTTTGTAACTGCTAATGGCTCTGAATAATTGCCACGATCTTGGACTCTGGCAAGCATGCCGTCATGGAACTGTTTCACCATTTCAATGAAGGTATCTGGGCATCCAAATTTGGCCATAATCTTCCAGAGGCCCTCACGACTGACAGAGTCAAATGCTTTAGTTAGATCCACAAAGACAGTGTAGAGCTGGACATTCTGTTCTTGACACTTTTCTTGTAGTTGTCTGGCGGCAAATATCATGTCAGTAGTACCTCGTCCCTTCCTGAAGCCACACTGACTTTCTGGCAAGAGACCTTGGTCAAGGTGCTGTGTGAGTCTGCTTAAAAGTATTCTGGCGAGGACCTTTCCTGCAACACAGAGCAGAGTGATTCCTCTGTAGTTGTCACAAGAGTGGCGATTTCCCTTGCGCTTGTATAGATGAATAATGGACGCATCTTTGAAGTCTTGCGGAACGCGTTTCTGTTTCCACATCTCACAGAACATCTCAGTAAGCCTCTTAATTAACTTGGGTCCACCAGATTTGTAAATTTCAGCTGGAATGGAATCAGCTCCAGGAACTTTACTGTTGGAGAGCAATTCAGTGGCCTTTTGAGTTTCCAGTACTGTTGGAGGATCAGCCAAGCTTTCGTTGATCTCCACCTGAGGTAGGCGGTTTATTGCCTCATCGTTGATAGAAGAGGGCCTGTTAAGGACATCAGCAAAGTGCTCTGCCCAGCGATTAAGGATCTTCTCCTTATCAGTGAGCAAAGTACTACCATCTGCGCTCAAGAGGGGCTGAACCAGATGTGACTGGGCCATACACAGCCTGAAGAGCATTGTAGAAGTTCCTCATATCGTGTCTGTTGGCAAAGGCCTGGATCTCATCGGCTTTCTGGCTCAGCCATGTGTCCTGCATCTCACGTAGCTTCATCTGTACAGTCTGACGTATCTTGGTGAAGGCAACTTTTTTTGCTACAGACTTAGGGTCACTGCTGTAGGCACGATGGAGATGATGTTTTTCATCCAGCAATGCCTTGATTTCTCCACAGTTTTGGTCGAACCAGTCCTGGTGCTTTCTTGTGGTGGCGTAATTAACTCAGAGGCAGTGGAGTACACCAGCTGTTTGAAAGCTGCCCAGCTGGGCTCTATATCAGCGTCAGTTCCAGTGGCTTCCAGCTTAAATGCCAGGGCGTCAGCAAGTGATTGTTGGGCGCCGCTGTCTTTCAGTCTGGAGGCGTTTAGGCACTTTGGGACCATGATGCCTTGTGGACGTCTGGGGGGCCGAATCCTAAGGTTCATCTTTGAGATGAGCAGTCTGTGGTCCGTCCAGCAGTCGGCGCCACACATAGCCTTGGTCACACGGACATCCTGTCGGTCTTTCCTATGGACTATTATGTAGTCGATTAGATGCCAGTGCTTTGAGCGGGGGTGCATCCAAGTTGTTCTGTTATGTTTGGACAGGTGGAACATGGTATTAGTTATCAGGAGATCATTTGTTGCACATGTCCTCAAGAGCAGATGTCCATTGCTATTACAGCTACCAATGCCATATCTACCGATGACTCCCTTCCAGGAATCATGATCAGTACCAACTCTGGCATTGAAGTCACCTAAGACAATCAGCTTGTCTGACTTTGGTATTGTAGCAATCAGCTCTTCCAGGTCTTGGTAGAATTTGTCCTTGATGTCTTCTGGGTTAGTCATTGTTGGTGCGTAAGCACTAATGAATGTGACTTGCTTTTTCCCAGACAGAGGTAACTTCAGCACCATCAGCCGGTCATTGATTCCTCTTGGTAGGTTGGATAGCTTATTCACCAGATTTGTCTGCACAGCAAATCCAACTCCCGACTCGTGGTGTTCGTCTATTCTTCGCCCACTCCAGAAGAAGGTGTAGCCTGCTCCAATTTCAGTCAGCTGTCCTTCCTCTGCCAGCCGGGTCTCACTCAAAGCTGCTATATCGATCTTGTAGCAAGCAAGCTCCTTGGCAATCAGGGCAGTTCTCCTTTCGGGTCTGTCGGCATCCGTATGATCCATGAGGGTATGTATGTTCCACGTTCCAAGAATGAGTGGAGTGTTACTGGTTTTCTTTGTATTTCGACCACATAAGTGGGATTCCCACCAGCCGCGGTAAGCTGGTCAGGATTGGTGAAGCAGGCATTTTTTAGGGCACCTTTTCTAGCCCCTTCCTCAGACTACGAAGGTAAGCAGCGCTATCCTAAAAAGGACTGCTCAGTCGCCCAGGTGGCTGCCGAAAACCACTGCTGCTTCAGATCAGTGGAAGACGACCCTATGGCCTGAGCCACCTGCGTGCAGGTTCGCCACTGCGGCCACCAGTGTATCCACACCTGCCGTTTCGCAGCTAGCCCATCGCCGCAGGACTTGGGGTGAAGGAATAGATGATAACATGGGTGACTTGCAAGTAAATTTGATTAAAGTGAGGGAGAGTTGCGTATCGTCAACCTCACTCTCTCGTCCAAGCTTCATTGTTCCAGTGGCAAGACATAGTCAAGATGGCTGGAATGGAAGCTGGATGCAGTGGATGACCAGGGCATTCTACGTGTCTTGCCGTGCTCTATGCTGTCCACAAAGCATTGCTGGAAATCACCTTTCTGCCCGTTGACCACATGGTGATTCCTCCGCGCAGTCCGCTGAATCCAGTCTTCATGTGCATTGGGTGACAAGCCCAAAGCTCACCGATGGTTCAGAGCCCATCGGCTACCCTCACCTGGTTTAGCCGACCAGTCAAAGCCGTTGCCCGTGGTGTGGCCGCTGTGCACGCTACAGCTACTTGGAGCCACAGGTGAGAGCTGAGTGTCAAGTGGGGACCAAAGGTGGACGAACTACTCCCGAGGGAGTACGGCGTGTCCTCCAACCAGAGGTGCTACCCCTCCATGAACACCCCATACACCACAATAAATAAATTAATTACCAACTGATTGGTGACATAATTTCAAGATCTGAAATATCCCAGGAAAAATATGATCAGGGAAAGACTAATGTAGCACTCCGCTATTTTCCACTGCTAGACTTATGGAGCAAACAGAAAACAATGAATCCTCTACAGTTCTAGACCAAATTATTTTTCTCCTAGTATAAGGAGGGAAAGATAAAGAGCTTGCTTTTGGCCATGTTGAGTTTAACTGCCTGGAGATGTTAGAAAGCCTGGGCTAAAATTTAGTTTGTTTGGAGGGAGACAGATCCAGAGCAGAGAAGAGGGCTGAGAGAGTCTACATTATCAGAACTTAATGCAGGATCTGACTTCACTTGTTTTTTTGACCGTAAAGCATTTCGGCTGTGTATCGATATGGCCAAGGTATCCTGCAGTGAGAAGCTATCAAAACTTTTCCAGGGATACTTGTAAATTTTCAGTAACAGATTCCACAGCAGTACAGCTTTATCCCCTCTCCCAGGCTGTGTCTACACTGCACCCCTTTTCCAGAAAAGGGATGCAGATGAGACAAGTCGGAATTGCAAATGAAGCGGGGATTTAAATTTTCCCCGCTTCATTTGTATAAACATGGCTGCCGCTTTTTTCCGGCTTGGACCTTTGATGGAAAAAAGCGCCAGTCTAGACGCGGCTCTTGCGGAAAATAAACCCTTTTTGGAACTCCCCTTCAGGAAGTTGAAGGCTGCTATCAAATCCCCCCCTCAGTCCTCTCTTCTGTATTCTAAGATCCCACAGCATCTCCTCATAAGTCATATGCTCCAGCCCCCTAATAATTTTTCTTGCCCTCTGATGGAGCCCCTTCAATGTGTCCACATCCTTTCTGTAATGGGGCCCCCAGAATTGGATGTAATTCTCCATATGTAGCCTCACCAATGCTGAATAAAAGGGAATAATCACTTCTCTGTGTTACCTGTCCATGGAGAATGTGGCATAATTAGAACTATGTTCCCACAAAGGGAATTTTCTAGCCCCAGATGGAATTTATTTTGTCTGTATGCACAGCCGCCATTCACATGCCACGATCACAGTGCTCGCTGAGATATTTCCCTTGCATAGGTCAGCAGGAAGGTAACCAGAAATTTTGGGAAAGGAGGTTATAAGTGAAATGTTACAATGTAGGAATCAGTATTAACAAACTCATTTTTGCATTGTACTGAATAGTAGAGCCCCTCTTTGGATTCATCAGAGAGATTGTGAACCATCCTGAAAGCAACTGGCAAGATTTGGTTCACAAAGTGCTAAATCAATTATCGAGTGAGTGCTGTTGCCAGGAACAACATTTGGAAAGGGAGCTGCAGAACCACAAGGACAACCAGGCCTTCACCGGGCAGATCATAAAATGCATTCTTGGATAGAGATCTTCCAATATTTAGTCCAGCAGCACAGTGAGCCAACATGAGTATGCATCCCCTCGCAGCAGATTGAAAATTCTGTGTCCAGCAAGCAGCCCCCACCCTATTCCCTCACATTCCTTTTCCTTCTTTGGGAGAACACATTTTCCCATGCACTCCACCCCATCTCCAACTTTTACTATGATACCTGGACCTACACACATTTGTGAGTTGTAATTCTTTGCCAGCACCCCCTTTACCAAATGTTGGTTATTGCATTTCAGGGCACTGTTTTCTGATGAATAAAGATATATTTTTATAATGGTTCTACACTTTTACTTACTATTCAACAATCTCACAGACCAACCACTGTGATCCCAAGTGCAGGCTTCAAAGGCATGTTCCTGGCTATGTGTTGCATTGGGAACAGGGAGTTGCACCCTGGAAGCAACAGTAACAAAGGTTTATTTCAGTGCCCTCATTTTCAAAGTGCCCTCTCAATGCCTTCCTGCTGTTAACTTCAACCCTTTGAGCTCCTCTGACAGCTCTGGTGTCTGGCTGTTCAAACTCTGCAGCCAAGTGCTATGTCTCAGAGCTTTACCCTGAGCAAACAATTCTTCCTTAGATTCACACAAATTATTCAAAGTGCAACATGCTGCTATAATCATGGGAATAGTGTCCTCAATGAGGTCGAGCCTGCCATAGAGACATCTCCATCTCAACTTCAACCTCCCAAATGCATATTTGACCACCCACTCAGCCTGTTGCTAAAATGTTCCTTGCTGCTGTCCAGGTGGTCCATGTATGGTTTCATGAGCCAGGACTGCAAGGCATAAGCTGGGTGTCCCTTGGGGTATGTCTACACTACAGCTAATTCGAACTCAGCTAATTCGAATTAGCGCATCTAGACCCAAAAACTAATTCGAATTAGCATTTTGCTAATTCAAACTAGCGCGTCCACACTGATTGGACGCTGGGTCGCATTTAAGGGCAGCTGAAACCAGTTCCAGCAGGGCATCAGGTCAGTAGTTGCTTTGTGTGGCTGCTGTCTGAGGCTATCTGAGGCTCGTGCTTAAAGGAACCCCCCTGGACAGCCGGTTCTCAGCTTCTCCGCTTGCTTGCCTACCTCGCCGAGGGACAGCAAAGCGTTTTCCTCTGCACCTTCCTGTGTCAGTGGTTCGCACTGGGGACGCTGCCGCAGTTGGCAACATGGAGCCAGAGCTCGCCCTGGGCATTCTGCTCCAGTTCTTGGACTTGCTGCTGCAAGCCTGCCAGCAATGGCTGGAGGCTGCCTGGCACCATCTGGTGCATGTCAGCCCCCTGCCTCTCCCCCTGGCCTCCCTGGGGGCTGTAGAGGAGCCGCAGCACCGCCCGGACGCCAGAGTGCCCTGCCGCATCTGGCGTCTGGACACCAGCAGCAACTGGTGAGACCGCATCGTCCTGGAGCGCTGGGGAGACAGACAGTGGACCCAGAACTTCAGGATAAAGAAGGACACCTTCCTGGAGCTCTGCGAGTGGCTCGCCCCTGCTCTGCAGGGACGGGACACTCGCATGAGGCCCGCCATCCCCCTCCAGAAGCATGTGGCCATCGCCCTGTGGAAGCTCTCCACGCCGGACAGCTACCGATCCATCGGGAACCAGTTTGGCGAGGGGAGATCCACCATCGGAGCAGTGCTCATGCAGGTACGGCACTCACCGGCCACTGGGCCGGGGGGGAGGAGGGGGGCTGCAAGGAGGGAATGGGCTGCCCCAGGGAAAACGGGGGCGGGGGAGGAGGCGACAGTACCCCGCACGGGAGGGTTCGGTCTGTCCCGGCCGTACTACACACCGCCTGTGGCAGCCAGGATCAGAGCATGGGTTGCTTCTGGGAGTGGGGCGCAGGGCAGTGCCAGGGAACGAACACTCCCAGCCACCCAGGCGCTCCAGTGATTCGCAGTTTGCTGTGTCTCTCTGCAGGTGGTCAAGGCCATCAACTGGGTGCTGCTCCGCAGGGTGGTCCGCCTCGCCGACCCAGACGCCGTCATCCGGGGGTTCGGCGCCCTTGCCTTCCCCAGCTGCGGGGGGGCGATCGACAGGACGCACATCCCCATCCATGCCCCGGAACACCAGGCCTCCCAGTACATTAACTGCAAGGGGTACTTCTCCGTGCTCCTGCAGGCTGTGTCTGACCACTGGGACCAGTTCACGGACATCAATGTGGGCTGGTCCGGCAAGGCACACGACGCCAGGGTGTTCCACAACTCCTCCGTGTGCCAGAGGCTGCATGCCGGGACCTTCTTCCCCAACCACCACATCAGGGTCGGGGACGTGGACATGCCCGTCTGCCTGGTGGGGGATGCAGCCTACCTCCTACAGCCCTGGCTGATGAAGCCATACACGGGGCACCTCAACCCCTCCCGCCAGGCCTTCAATGCCAGGCTCACCAGGGCCCTCATTGTGGTGGAGGGGGCCTTCGGACGATTGAAAGCACACTTTAGGTGCCTCCTCACCTGCCTCGACCTTGCCGAGCACAATATCCCTCCCGTGGTGGCAGCATGTTGCGTGCTGCACAATTTGTGCGAGCGGAAGGGGGAGGCTTTCCTGCCAGCCTTGATGGCTGAGGCTGAGCGCATGGCTGGCCACTACGCTCAGCCCCGCACCGCCGCCGTCCGGGAGGCCCAGCGGGGGGCCGTCCAGATCCAGGAAGCCCTGCGAGCTTCCAGGTGGAGGAGGAGGACTGAACTCTCCTGCATGCCCCATTGGGGCCTTCTTCCACCCTCCTCCTTCTCCTTTCCCTCCTAACCCCCTTCCTAATGTTAAATAAAGACACCTGTTTTGAAAACAACAATCTCTTTATTTTACAAAACTGGGGTGGGGGGAGGGAAGAATGAGGGTGGGAGAGAGGAGGGGGAAACCTGGGAGGAGAGAGCTAGAAGGGGAGGAAGGAGGGGAAGGGAAAGCTCAGGATTGGGGGTCCTGCTGGCTCTCCCGTCTTGCAGCACTGCGGGTGTGGAGGCGTCAGGGGGGAGTGGGTGTGGAGGGTGGGGCAGGAGGGACAGGGGGTGCGGAGGAAGCGGGAGGGGGAGCAGGCATGGGAGGAGGAGCGAGAGCTGGGGTGGCTGCAGGGGCCGGAGAAGGAGGAGGCAGGAACCTGTCCACCAGAGTCTGGAGGTGGCCTCTGAGGGCACGACCCTGCTCCTCCAGTGCCTCCAAGCTCCGCTGCCATAGCCGCAGGTCCTCCCGGATGCGGAGCTGGTGCTCCAGTAGCCGCAGGTGCCGCCGGTGGTAGTTCTCCAGGTTCCTGGTGCGCCTTCTGGCCCAGGTGCGGGTGGCTGTTGCAGGCGGGGTGGTGCGCCCTGCAGTCCCAGGTGCTGCGGCTGTGATGAAACAAGAGCAGTGATCAGTTCTCCCTGGGGACACAGTGGGTGAAACCCAGCCCCCCTCTGCAAGGCGAGGTCGGCGTGTGGGGAACGGGCCAGGGCCCCTGCATGACACCCAGCTGCTGCTCCATGGTGGGCAAGGCCCAGGCGCACGGTCCCTGGGCTCCCTCTCCCCCCACCCCCACCGTACACATAAAGGGAGCATGATGGCACTCACATGTGGAGCCCTCCTCGGCCTCGGACGACACAGCCGATGTGCTCTGTGGGATGCCTCAGGGGTCCTGGGCAGGCTCCCTGCAGGCTCCTGGCTCTCAGCGTCCTCCTTCTCCTCCTCGGTGTCAGGGATGGGTCCCTCTGCCCCGGGATCGATCACCACCCGGGGGGCATGGACAGCATGAGCCCCCAGGATGCGGTCCGGGGCCTCAAAGTGGGGGCAGGCCTCCGGGTTGGCCCCTGGCTGGGAGGCCCTGGAGTAGGACTGCCGCAGGTCCTTGACCTTGCAGCGGAACTGCTCCCGGGTCCGCATGTGACCTCTGGTGGCCAGGCTGGCAGCCATGCGGCTGTAGACGGCCGCGTTCCTGTGGCTACTGCAGAGATCGTGGACATTGGAGGCTTCCCCCCAAACCTCAATGAGGTCCACGATCTCCACACTAGACCAGGCGGGCGCCCACCTCTTGCAGCCCCGGGCAGGATCCTGTGAGCCGCCAGCCTGGTCCTGGGAAGAGGGGGAGGGCTGGGTGGCAGCGGGTGGCTGGCTCATGCCGTGCCAGGTGCAGGGTCTGCTGGCTGGGTGCTGGCAGGCTTGCAACTGGCACAAGTAGTGAAGCCAGACCATGGCCCTTTAAGGGCTCCGGGGCCGGGAGGGGGGCAGAAAAGTTTTCCTGGTTTGGTCCAGAGTGGCCACCAGGGCAAGCTGGGAAGGGCTAGCCTCCAACTAGTTCGAATTAAGTGGCTACACAGCCCTTAATTCAAACTACTTAATTCGAACTAGGCATTAGTCCTCGTAGAATGAGGTTTACCTAGTTCGAATTAAGTGCTCCGCTAGTTCGAATTAAGTTCGAACTAGAGGTTTGCATGTATAGATGCTATGAAAGTTAATTCGAACTAACGGCTGTTAGTTCGAATTAACTTTGTAGTGTAGACGTACCAATTGGTACTTGAATTGGTCTTGAAAAATGTCCTTGCCTTCAGCTTTATATAAAGGCCAGTGTTCCAGGTACATCATGCCCCTTTCCAGACCACCCCATGTTGATGTCTGTGTGAAATGCCCACTCTGATCCACAAACACCTGCAGAGGCAATTGGTGAGGGAGGACTCAGGAGACCAGCCAAATGACCCCCCTAGTCCGGGGAAGGGATGGGACAACTCTCCTCTGTCCCAGACCCTGCCCCTCCTCACTCTTGTTCTTCCCTGCTCCTCCTCTTCTTGCCCCTCTCTCTGCCTCTTCACCATCCCTGTCCCACCTCTTTCCCCAACCAGGGCAACTCAGAGGAATAGCAGGGAAGCATCAGTAGCAGGGGTCCAGCCCCCGCCTCCCCCCACATACTTTCCAACAGCAGTGGGGGGAAGTGGAGCAAGGCAGCCCCAGTTCATTTTGCTCCCCAAGATGCATTGGTGCACTCCCACTGGAGAGTGTGGGGCAGTCCCACCTTCTTCCCTAGAGCAGCACACCGAGAAGGCAAAGTAGCTGGAGCCACCTTGCTCTGCTTCCCCCCATCGGTTTTGGTATGTGCAAGGGCCTGAGCCCCCTGCTGCAGACTCTACCCGCCTGCCCCCCCAGTAACAGAATGATGTTTATTGACCTGCATACTTGCAGCAGCACAGCTCCAATGGTAGACTTCCCCACTTCAAACTGATTTTCAACTAACCACTAGCAATCAGGAGTCACCAGCAATTTCCACTTGCCTCTCAACAGTGAGGGCAGCTCTCATCTGGTGTTCTTGTGTCGTAGGTCAGGGCTAACTCAGCACACAGCTCCAGGAAGGTTGGAATACTCATTGTAAAGTTCTGTGGCCACTGGTCTTCATACCACACCTGCATGACAGTGTGATCCCACCAATCGTCCTGGTTTCCCTAATCCAGAATCAATGGTCTACCCTAAACAGCTGTTCTATGAATGCCAAATGCAATGACAGGTTGCCACTGTTCATATCATGCACACTGTCAAGCTCCTCTGAGTCTTCTTCCTCTGCCAGTAACTTCAAGATAATCTCTGTTTCCATGCAAGAGGTCCTCGCAACAGTTAACAGAGCATGGAAGAGAAGTGCAGGATCCATTCTTTCTCCCTGCAGATGCTGGAGTGCAGAGACTGGCAGTTGGAAAAAAGACACAAAAAGACACCAGAAACTCCTCAGCAAAGAGGTGACTTACAGGACTTTTGCATGGTCCCAAGGTACCCCATGCTACATTCCACAGTATCACAACACTTATCCACAGATGGTGTCACTAGGCATCATGGGATGCATAACCACAGTGCATTGCTCCTGCTAGAAAGCTCCTAATATAAACACAAGGGAGTTTGAGTGGGAGTTCTGTTGGAGGAGAAGTTTTCATTTGGATTTGGATTTGTATTGTTTGTATGTGTAGAGGCTTGTAGGGGTAGTGTGCTGGGAGAGAAGCTGAGCCCTGATTAGGGGGCGGGGCTTCACTGATTAGGGGTCCTATAAAGGTAGCCTTCTAGTCAGGCAGTGGCATAGATAGCTGCAGCGGCACAGGAGCCAGCAAACAGAGCTGTAAACAGGGGAGTTTGAGTGGGAGTTTGTAAAGGGAGTTTGGATATTGGGACTTGTTTGGGGTTTGTTTTTGCTGTGGAGGGGGTGTTTTGGTTTGTTTTGGTGTTCACTGGACTAATAGGATTTTGGTGAGAGAGTAGATAAAACACAGAGGCAGTAGTGGCCATGGCCCAAGTAGTAGAGAACACAAGGAGGATGATTGGATGTGGTAGCTGCGGTACGTACATGATTCTGGAGGGTACCTGAAAGGAGTTTTGTTTGCATGAAGTGCCGCCTGATAGAGCTGATGGAAGAAAAGATCCGAGGACTGGAGATGCAGGTGGAAACTCTGGTCGAGTTTAGAAGGGGGTTTTGAGCAGATGATGGAGCAAAGGCATGACGTGGCTGAAGGGGAAAGTTTAGATATGCAGATGGAAGCAGGATCAAGGGCCTCAGAGGGGGGACTGCTGGGCGAAGAAAATGGACAGTGGAAGCATGTGACTAAGAGAACCAGGCAGAGGAAAAGATGGGTCAGTGAAGGAAAAATAGAGCTCAAGAACAGGTATGTGGAGTTGGAGAATGAACAAGGGTACAGCAGGTAGATAATGAAGATGGAAGGGTAAGGAAGAAGAGAAGAGTGGCTAGTCCATAGATAAAGGGAAGAGTTAATGGAGACAATACCAATAATGAGCATCAGGAGGATACAGGATGGGATAAAGAGGATTACAAGGGAAAACAGGAATGGCAAGGACTTGCAGCCAGAGGAAGCAAGAGATAGACCAGAGAATCGCACTATCACTAGGAAAAGGCAGGTCTACATGATTGGGGACTCCTTATTGAGAAGAATAGATAGGCCTGTAAACCAGAGCTGATCCAGAGAATAGAAGGGTGTGCTGTCTGCCAGGTGCTAAGATACGGGATGTGGAACTGAGATTGAAGAGGATTATTAAGGGAGCAGGAAGGAATCCATTGATCATCCTTCATGTAGGAACAAATGATATGGCTAGATTCTCGCTGGAACGAATTAAGGGACACTATGCTAGGCTGGGGAGGATGCTCAAGGAAATTGAGGCTAAGGTGATCTTTAGTGGCATTCTGCCTGTTCCTAGAGAAGGGCAACTAAGATGTGACAGGATTATGATGATCAATAGATGGCTTAGGCAGTGGTGCTATAAGGAGGGCTTTGGGATGTATGGTCACTGGGAGGCATTTATGGACAGAGGACTGTTCTCTCGGGATGGACTTCACCTAAGTAGGGAGGAAATAGACTTCTAGGATGGAGGCTGGCTCAACTGATTAAGAGAGCTTTAAACTAGGAATTTGGGGGAGACGGTTGGGAGATGTTCAGGTAATCTCTATGCCACATTTTAACACTGAGAGGGAGGAAAACGAAGTAAGAAAGGATATAGCTTGGGGTAGGAGAATGTACATGAGGAAGGGTAGGGTGGATACTAGTCTAATAGGTCATATTGGAGGTACAACGTCCGTGCCAAATTGGGTAAAGAATGTGAGTGAGGCCAAACAGCAAAAATTAAGATGTTTGTACACCAATGCGAGGAGCCTAGGTAACAAAATGGAGGAACTAGAGCTAGTGGTCCAGGAAGTGAAACCAGATATTATAGGAATAACAGAAACATGGTGGAATACTAGGCATGATTGGAGTACAGGTATTGAAGGGTATGTGCTGTTTAGGAAAGACAGAAATAAGGGTAAAGGTGGTGGAGTCGCATTGTATATCAAAGATGAGGTAGATTGTAAAGAAATAAAAAGTGATGGAATGGAGAAGACAGAGTCTGTTTGGGCAAAAATCACATTGGGGAAGAAAACTATCAGATCCTCCTGGGATAGTGCTTGGGGTGTGTTATAGACCACCAGGATCCAATTTGGATATGGATAGAGACCTCTTTAATGTTTTTAATGAAGTAAATACTCATGGAAACTGCGTAATCATGGGAGATTTCAACTTTCCAGATATAGACTGGAGAACAAGTGCTAGTAATAATAATAGGGCTCAGATTTTCCTAGATGTGATAGCTGATGAATTCCTTCATCAAGTAGTTGCTGAACCAACAAGGGGATGCTATTTTAGATTTGGTTTTGGTGAGTAGCGAGGACCTCATAGATGAAATGGTTGTAGGGGACAATCTTGGCTCAGTGATCATGAGCTAATACAGTTCAAATTAAATGGAAGGATAAACAAAAATAAATCTGAGACTAGGGTTTTGATTTCAAAAGGGCTAACTTTAATAAATTAAGGAAATTAGTTAGGGAAGTTGATTGGACTAAAGAAATTATGGATCTTGAGGTGGAGGCCTGGGATTATATTAAGTTAAAGTTGCAGAAGCTGTCAGAAGCCTGTATCCCAAGAAAAGGGGAAAAAAAATTATAGGCAGGTGTGTTAGACCAAGCTGGATGAGCAAGCATCTCAGAGAGGTGATTAAGAAAAAGCAGAAAGCATATAAGGAGTGGAAGATGGGAGGGATCAGTAAAGAAAGCTACCTTATTGAGGTTAGAGCATGTAGGGACAAAGTGAGAGAGGCTAAAAGTCAGGTAGAGTTGGACCTTGCAAAGGAATTAAAACCAATAGTAAAAGGTTTTATAGCCATATAAATAGGAAAAAACAAAAAGAAGAAGTAGGACCGCTAATTACTAAGGATGGAGTGGAGGTTAAGGATAATCTAGGAATGGCCCAATATCTAAACAAATACTTTGCTTCAGTCTTTAATGAGGCTAATGAAGAGCTTAGGGATAATGGTAACATAACAAATGGGAATAAGGATATGGAGGTAGATATTACCATATCCGAGGTAAAAGTCAAACTTGAACAACTTAATGGGAGTAAATCAGGGGGCCCAGATAATCTTCATCCAAGAATATTAAA
This sequence comes from Rafetus swinhoei, assembly GCA_019425775.1. Taxonomy (NCBI): domain Eukaryota; kingdom Metazoa; phylum Chordata; order Testudines; family Trionychidae; genus Rafetus; species Rafetus swinhoei. The sequence continues at coordinate 36,646,041 of CM033436.1, forward strand.
GGAACTGGCACATGAAATTGCAAGTCCATTAGCAAAAATTTTAATAAATCTCTAAACTCAGGGTTGTACCATTTGACTGGAGAATTGCTAATATAGTTCCTATTTTTAAGAAAGGGAAAAAAAGCGACCCGGGTAACAATAGGCCTGTTAGTTTGACATCTGTAGTATGCAAGATCTTGGAAAAAATTTTGAAGGAGAAAGTAGTTAGAGACATTGAGGCTAATGGCAATTGGGACAAATTACAAACATGGTTTTACAAAAGGTAGATCGTGCCAAACCAACCTGATCTCCTTTTTTGAGAAAGTAACAGATTTTTTAGATAAAGGAAATGCAGTGGATCTAATCTACCTCGACTTTAGTAAGGCATTTGTTACAGTACCACATGGGAATTATTGGTTAAATTGGAAAAAATAGGGATTAATATGAAAGTTGACAGGTGGATAAGCAACTGGTTAAAGGGGAGACTACAGCAGGTCATATTGAAAGGTGAACTGTCAGGTTGGAGGAAGGTTACAAGTGGAGTTCCTCAGGGATCAGTTTTGGGGCCAATTTTATTTAATCTTTTTATTGCTGACCTTGGCACCAAAAGTGGAAGTGTCCTGATAAAATTTGCGGATGACACAAAGTTGGGAGGTATTGCCAATTCAGAAAAGGATCCGGATATCATACAGGAAGATCTGGATGACCTTGTAAATTGGAGTGATAGCAATAGGATGAAATTTAATAGTGAGAAGTGTAAGGTTATACATTTAGGGATTAATAACAAGAATTTTAGTTATAAGCTGGGGACACATCAGTTGGAAGTAACGGAGGAAGAGAAGGACCTCGGAGTCCTGGTTGATTATAGGATGATTATGAGCCGCCATTGAGACATGGCCGTGAAAAAGGCTAATACAGTCTTGGGATGTATTAGGCGAGGTATTTCCAGTAGGGATAAGGAGGTGTTAGTGCCATTATACAAGGCATTGGTGAGACCCCATTTGGAATACTGTGTGCAGTTCTGGTCTTCCATGTTTAAGAAGGATGAATTCAAACTAGAACAGGTACAGAGAAGGGCCACTAGGATGATCCAAGGAATGGAAAACCTGTCTTATGAAAGGAGACTCAGGGAGCTTGGCTTGTTTACCTTAACCAAAAGAAGGCTGAGGGGACATGATTGCACTCTTTAAATATATTAGAGGATAAATACCAGGAGGAGAGGAATTATTTAAGCTTAATACCAATGTGGACACAAGAACAAATGGATATAAGCTGGCTAGTAGGAAGTTTAGACTTGAGATTAGACGAAGGTTTCTAACCATTAGAGGAGTGAGGTTCTGGAACGGCCTTCCAAGGGAAGTAGTGGGGGCAAAAGATCTATCTGGCTTCAAGATTAAATTAGATGGGTTTATGAAGGGGATGGTTTGATGAGATAACATGATCTTGTTGACTAATTGACCATTCATTATCAGTGGTAAATAGGTCAATGGAGGGATGATAGGAGTTACTATAGAGAACTTTCTGGGTGTCTGGCTGGTGAGTCTTGCCCACATGCTCAGGGTTTAGCTGATTGCCATATTTGGGGTCGGGAAGGAATTTTCCTCCAGGGTAGATTGGCAGAGGCCCTGGAGGTTTTCGCCTTCTCTGTAGCATGGGGTACAGATCACAGCTGGAGGATTCTCTGCATCTTGGGGTCTTCAAACTATTTGAGGGCTTCAATATCTGAGATATAGGTGAGAGGATTATTCTAGCAGGGGGTGGGTGAGAGTCTGTGGCCTGCATTGTGCAGGGGGTCAGACTAGATGATCATAATGGTCCCTTCTGACCTTAAAGTCTGTGAGTCTATTGCACCGGTAGTGGTAGGAAGTAGCCCAGGGAGGAGGATTGTCCTCCAGGAGCTCAGCATGTTTCAGTAGGAGCCCCACTGAGCAGGCAGCAGAATCCTCTACTGCCAGTCCAGGTCCCCCTACCTCCCCACCCCCTGACAGGCCAGCTCCCTAGCAGTTGGGAGGCTTAACTATGGACTAGGCCGTCAGGCTGTATTTACCCTGATAAGGGGAATTTCCTATGAACTAGGCCTCCAGACCGTGTTTACCCCTGTCAAGGGGGATTGTTCTGTGGCCAAAGCCTCTAGGTCAGATTTGCCCTATTAAAGGAAGCAGTGGGACTTTGGGACCGTTGAGGGGGCCTGCCCCTCAATAGCCTACAAAATCCAAAATGTTAGCTCCTAGAGAAGGGGTATCCCTCTCCCATTGCTGCTTCACCAGTTGCAATGGCCCCTTAACCTCCCGGCCATAAACAAGTTCAAAGGGAGAGAATCCGAAACTAAGATGTACATCTCTGTAGGCAAACAGTAACTGCTGCAACACCAGGTCACCATCACTGGAGTGTTCATTTATGAATTTTTGTATCGTAGCTCCCAAAGTTCCATTAAAGTTCCATTAAATCTCTCCACAGGGCCACGTGTCTGGTGGTGGTAAAGGGTGGCAATCAAGTGGTTCACCTCATGAGCTTCCCAAAGAAGTTCCTTGGTTTCTGCCCAGAAGTTAGTTCCTGAATCCGTAAGGGTCTCTGAGGGTCAACCTATCTTAGCAAAGTATCTGTTAGTGCCTGGCACAAGCTCTTGGCTGTGGTGTTCCCTAGTGCTGCTGCTTTAGGCCATGGGGTGGCAAAATCCATGAAAGTCAATATATACTGTTTTCCTCTGGATATCCTTTTAGGAAAAGGACCCAGAATATCTATCGCCACACACTGGAATGGAACCTCTATTATGGGGAGTGGCTGGAGAGGTGCCTTGACCTGGTCTTGGGGCTTTCCCACCTGCTGGCACACCTCACAAGACTGGACATAACTAGACACATCCTTTCCCATCCCCTCCCAGTGGAATGACTTTCCCAATCAGCCTTTGGTTCTATTTACCCCAGCATGGCCAGTAGGGTGATCATGAGCTAAACTCAAGATCTTTTGCCAGTACTTAGTTGGTACTACTAACTGTCTCTGAGGATGCCAGTCCTCTTTATGCCCACCGGAAAGAGTCTCTTGGTATAAAGGTCCTCTTTCTACCACAAACCTGGACTTGTTGGAAAAGCTGAGAGCTTGCTCCGGGCTACCATTCAAGCTCCCTTGAGGCTCTCATCTGCTTCCTGCTCTGCCTGGAACTGCTCCCTTGATGCTGGAGATATCAGCTCCCCACTGGGTTGTAGACTTGGGATGAGTCCCTCTGGAAGTTATGCAGGTGATGTGGGTGTCTCTGCTGTCTGTGAACTGCTGTCTTCTGGTGCACTGGGTCGCATTGCAGGCTCCGACAATGCCTCTTGTGCAGGTGCAGTTGGTGCTGCAGGCTCTGTGGTGTCTTCTGCTGCTGATTCCAATTCTGGCACTGGCTTCTCCACCAGTTCTGGCCCTTGGGCTGATTCCATCTGCATTCCAGGAACTGGATCCACTGCTGCTGTTGTAGATGCTGGTCTAGGGTCTGGTTCCACCATTTCTATCTGGGTCTCTGGTCCTGAAGTGTCTGGGGATACAGACTGGGCCCCTGTAGAAGGCTCAAGAATGGGGTTAGGTGTGGAGGCCTGCTTATCCCTGCTGCAGGTAACCATTCCCACCTTCTTAGTTTGTCTCATATGGTTGGCCAAGTCCTCTCCCACCAGCATAGCAATGGGACAATCATCATAGACTTCAACAATCCAAATTCCTGACCAGCCCTGTAACGTGGCTGTAGGCAGGTCAAAAGAGTCTGCCTTGAGGGGTTGAACAATTACTTGAGCCTCTGGGTTGATGAGTTTGGGGTCCACTACAGACTGGTGGATTGTGAACACTTGTGCTCCAGTGTCTCTTCATGCAATAACCTTCCCTCTTGCACTCAGTTTCCCTTTGCTCTGGGGGTGTCTGGGAGGCATCTGGGCCTGAGGATTCTTGGTGTGACCCCAGTGCAATGAACTGCACTCTGTTCATGCTCTTGGGGCAGTTGGCCTTCACACACCCCAGCTCATTACATTTAGAACATCGCCCAGCTGACTTGTCACTGCAGTGAGGATGATTGCTAGAGAATGGGGTTATGCAATGAGAGGGTGTCTGTGGCTTCCCCAGGGTGGAGAGGGCTCCTCCCTGCGAGGTAAACCTTTGGATTGCCCCTGGTGGTGGGATGCCATCTCTGCACGCCCCTTCTGATACCCCCTGGAATGGCTGTCAGTTTTGTTCCCCTCCATCACCTCCAGCCACTTGATTCCAATTTTCCCCACCTCTGTTATGGTTTTGAGCTTCCCATCTAGGATGTAGGAGCTCTTTAGGAATATCCCTCTAGGAACTATTCCATTTTCATCAGGAGAGATGCCACTTGCTCCTAATAATCATGTGTCCCAGTTTTGGTTTATCTGGTAGGCATGTTGGGGCAATTCCACATCTGATTTCCACCTTAGGACTCTGAAATGGCAATGGGAATGTTCAGTGGTGAGCCCCATCCTAATGCTGGCCTCTTGTTTAAAAAATCCATAATCATTCATGTTTTCCTCAGTCATTTCAGCTGTCACTTCTGCTAAGGGTCCATTGAGTTGTGGTCTCAGCTCCATCATGTACTAGTCTTTGGGGATGTTTTACCAAACATAGGCCCTTTCAAAATTCACTAAGAAGGCCCCTGCATTATTTCCTACCTTGTACACCCGGCATTTCTTGGGCTGGGGAGCATTATTTGGATCAGAGTGGTTAGTCAATGTAGCTGGAGTGCCCAGCTTCTCAACTTTCTCCAGCTCAAAGCACCTCTGCTTTTCCCTCTCCTCTAAATGCTTCATCTCTACTTTCACTTCCAAACGTTTCATCTGTAGGAAGAACTCCATCTCATCCTTAGTTAGAGGTCTGCCTGGTTCAGTTCCTCTTGTTTCCCCAGCACCTGGCTTAAAACTCACACAAAGAAGAAAAAGCAAGCGGGGTTTCTTTCATTTCAAATCTCAACTCCTTCTCCACTGGCTCTTCTGACTCCCTGCCAATACCTCCTAGCTACCTGAATTTAACCCTTTGGTTAAGGGATGCTGGGATGTTCAGAAAAGGCTAGCACTCTTCCTATCCATCCCACACCCACATTAGGGCAGCTGCTTCTACAGTCAGATGTAACCTGATACTTCTCTACTTTCTGCAAACCAATTCTGACCAAAATTTGGCCCTTGATGCTTACCGCAGTCCTGTATTTACTATTTTATTATGTTCAAGTTCCTTTATGAAGTACTATCTACAATAGGAGTTAGGAAAACCCCAAACTAATTAAATTACTATTAGTGTAGAGTGAATGGCACCCATCACACTAAGCAAATTTACTGAAGCAAAATCTATTTGAACAATTCAATTAGATGCCACCACCTCAGGAAGGAGAATGGAATGCCTGGATGAATGATTGAATTGCCTTTGGCAGTTTAAAAGAAATGTCCTTGGCATCAGGTATATGACTTTTTTTAGTAACTAATGCAAAGAAACCATGGCTTTTTATCATCTCTCCAGTTAGCTTCATCCTGTAAGGAATATATTGCAGATGGGAAAAAATTGCTTCCGTTAGTCTTGATATCAAAGAGCAATTTTGAATAAATGACAGAATCTAGCACGTGTAATCTAAAGATTTGCCATTTCTTGCTAATTGCATTGGCAGATATATTACAGGCCTGTATGTGAGTCTATTGAAGTAAGTGAGAAAACTCCCATTGCTTTCAATGAGAATAGAGGTTTGGATCCCTAATGTGCTTTGAAAGAGGTATGTAGTGTTCATTATGTCAGCCAGTAGCTCAGTTCATCTTAACCATGGCAAATGTCATTGCAAAGCCTTTGGCCATTATCTTTGAAAACTCATGGAGAACGGGAGAGCGGTGGTTGGGGGACTCCCTCCTAAGAGGGACTGAGTCATCCATCTGCCATCCAAACCTGCAATCTCGAAGTGTGCTGCTTACCAGGAGCTCAAATTCAGGATGTGACCAAGAGTCTTCCAAAAGTGATTAAGCCTTTAGATCTCTACCCCTTCCTGCTTCTCCACATAGGAACTAATGATACGGCCAAGAATAACCTTGAGCGCGTCACTGCAGATTATGTAGCACTGGGAAGAAGGATCAAGGAATTTGAAGTGCAAGTGCTATTCTTGTCCATCCTCCCTGTTGAAGGAAAAGGTCCAGGTAGGGATCATCGAATTGAGAAAGTAAATGTATGGTTGCACAGGTGGTGTCGGAGACAGGGCTTTGGTTTCTTCGACCATGGGACTCTGTTCTGGGCACAAGGATTGTTAGGAAGAGATGGGATCCACCTAACCAAGAGAGGAAAGAGCATCTTGGCGGACAGGCTTGCAAACCTAGTGAGGAGGGCTTTAAACTAGGTACGGTGGGGGACGGTGACCAAAGCTCTTAGGTAAGTGAGGAAGTCAGACACCGGGAAGAATCACAGGGAGGAATGAGCAACAAAGGAGAACCCCTGATTCAGATGGAGAAGGTAGGGCGATCAACTGGTTATCTAAGGTGTTTGTACACAAATGCGAGAAGCCTGGGAAACAAACAGGAAGAATTAGAAGCCCTGGCCCAGTTGAAGAACTATGATTTGATTGGAATAACGGAGACTTGGTGGGATGACTCGCATGATTGGACCACTGTCATGGATGGGTATAAACTGTTCAGGAAGAACAGGCAGGGGAGAAAAGGAGGAGATTTTGCATTGTATGTAAGAGAGCACTATGATTGCTCGGAGCTCCAGTATTTAGAGGGAGAAAAGCCTGTTGAGAGTCTATGGGTTAGTTTAGACGTGGAAGCAACAAGGATGATGTTGTGGTTGGTGTCTGCTATAGACCACCAGGTCAGGTGCATGAGGTAGAGGAGGCTTTCTTCAGACAACTGACATCTTCCAGATCGCAGGCCCTGGTTCTCATGGGGCACTTTAATCACCCTGACATCTGTTGGGAGACCAATACAGCAGTACACAGACAATCCAGGAAGTTTTTGGAGAATGTTGGGGATAACTTCTTGGTACAGGTGCTGAAGGAACCGACCAGGGGCCATGCACAGCTTGACCTGCTGCTCACAAACAGGGAGGAACTAGTAGGGGAAGTAGAGGTGGGTGACAACCTAGGAAGCAGTGATCATGAGATGGTAGATTTCAGGATCCTGAAGAAAGGAGAGAAGCAAAATACACACTCTGGACTTCAGAAAAGCAGACTATGACTCCCTCAGAGAACTGATGGGCAGGATTCCCTGGGATGCTCACATGAAGGGGAAAGGGGTCCAGGAGAGCTGGCAGTATTTTAAAGAAGCCTTATTGAGGGCACAGGAAGAAACCATCCCCATGCGCAGCAAGAAAAGCAAATATGGTAGGCGACCAGATTGGCTTACCAGGGAAATCCTTGGTGAGCTTAAACACAAAAAGAAAGCTTACAAGAAGTGGAAACTTGGACAGATGACTAGGGAGGAGTATAAATATATTGCTAGAGAATGCAGGGGAGTTATCAGGAAGGCAAAAGCGCAATTGGAAGTGCAGCTAGCAAGGGGTGTGAAGGATAAGAAGAAAGGTTTCTACAGGCATGTTAGCAATAAGAGGGTAATCAGAGAAGGTGTGGGGCCCATATTGGATGAAGGAGGTAACCTAGTGACAGATGATGCGGGAAAAGCTGAAATACTCAATGTTTTCTTTGCCTCTGTCTTCACGGACAAGGTCAGCTCCCAGACAAATGCACTAGGCAATGCAGTAAGGGAAGAAGGTGGACAGCCTTTGGTGGGGAAAGAATAAGTTAGGAACTATTTAGAAAAGCTAAACATACACAAATCCATGGGCCCGGATTTAATGCATCCGAGGGTACTGAGGGAGTTGGCAAATGTCATTGTGGAGCTTTGGCCATTATCTTTTAAAACTCGTGGAGATCAGGAGAGATCCCGGATGATTGGAAAAAGGCAAATGTAGTTCCCATCTTTAAAAAAGGGAATAAGAACAATCCAAGGAACTACAGACCCATCAGCCTTACCTCAGTCCCCGGAAAAATCATGGTGGGGATCCTCAAGGAATCCATACTGCAGCACTTGGAAGAGGGGAAAGTGATCAGGAATAGTCAACATGGATTCACGAAGGGCAAGTCATGCCTGACCAATCTTATTAGCTTCTATGGTGAGGTAAATGACTCTGTGGATAAGGGAAAGTCAGTGGATGTGATATACCTTGACTTTAGCAAAGCTTTTGATACTATTTCTCCCACAATATTCTTGCTAGCAAGTTAAGGGAATATGGATTGGATAAATGGACTGTAAGATGGATAGAAAGCTGGCTAGACTGTTGGGCCCAACAGGTAGTGATCAACAGCTCAATGTCAGGTTGGCGGTCGGTTTCTAGCAGAGTGCCCCAAGGATCTGTTCTAGGACTGGTTTTGTTCAACAGTTTTATTAATGACATGGATGAGGGGATGGATTGCATCCTCAGCAAGTTCGCAAATGACACTAAGCTAGGAGGAGAGGTAGATACGCTGGAGGGCAGAGATAGGGTCCAGAATGACCTGGGCAGATTAGAGGATTGGGCCAAAAGAAATCTGATGAGGTTCAACAAGGACAAGTGTAGAGTCCTGCACTTGGGATGGAAGAATCCCAAGCATTGTTACAGGCTGGGGAGCAAATGGCTAAGTAGCAGTTCTGCAGGAAAGGACCTGTGGATTATAGTGGATGAAAAGCTGGATATTAGTCAACTGTATTAGTCAAGAAGGCGAATGGAATATTAGGGTGGATTAGGAGGAGCACTGCCAGCAGATCCAGATAAGTGATTATTCCCCTTTATTCGGCTCTGGTGAGGCCACATCTGGAGTATTCTGTCTAGTTCTGGGCCCCCCCCACTATAGAAATGATGTGGACGCATCGGAGAGGGTCCAGCGGAGGGCAATCAAAATGATTAGGGGGCTGGAGCATATGACCTATGAGGAGAGACTGAGGAATTTGGGTTTGTTTAGTCTGCAGAAGAGAAGAGTGAGGGGGGATTTGATAGCAGCCTTCAAGTTCCTGAAGGGAGGTTCCAAAGAGGATGGAGAAAGGCTGTTCACAGTAGTGATGGATGGCAGAACAAGTGGCAATGGGCTCAAGTTACAGTGGGGGAGGTCTAGGTTGGATATTAGGGAAAACTATTTCACTAGGAGGCTGGTGAAGTACTGGAATGGGTTACCTAGGGAGGTGGTGGAATCTCCATCCCTAGAGGATTTTAAGTCTCAGCTTGACAAAGCCCTGGCTGGGTTGAAAGTAGGAATAAGAGATCTTCTGGAAAAGGGTTTATTTTCCGCAAGATCGCATCTAGACTGGCGCTTTTCTCCGGGCAAAACCCCGAGCCGGAAAAAAGCGGCAGCCATGTTCATGCAAATGCCGCGGGGGATATTTAAATCCCCCGCGGATTTGCAATTCCGAAGTGTCTCATTAGCATCCCTTTTCCGCAAAAGGGTGCCAGTGTAGACACAGCCATGCAGTTTACACCAAACCCTTATCACGTGGAACGGCATTACACCTTGAGCGGAACACCTCGAAAAACTGACTCGGGAAGTGTATCGCCCCCCAGGGCTGCTTAACGTGCTTTGTACTGTCCTGTCCATATGAGGGCTGATCAAATCAAGGCTAATAAAATATATCAGACAAGAACTTACCGCACTGAAATCAGTGGGGCCAGCTATTCACCCTTGGTAAATTCACTCAACTGATATTTGTTTTATATTCCCTTCAGCCTTCCACAAAATAACACCCTGGAGCCCCCATCTTGACCACCGTAACATGATTATGATTATGATATGTTTTGTACAAATGTGCCTTGTCAGGCATCAACATGTCATAATCTGTTGAATGTGGCTATCTTATTGAATTATGTGTTATCACTATATGTGAAGTGATGAAATTTTGCTATGTGTGTGTTACTAAAGTATGTTTTGAGTCTGGGAGAGGCCCAAAACTGGCCTTTCAATGACAACAAAGGAACAGTTAATACCCAAAAGACAGATTTATATTAGGATTAGCATGGCCTGTTAAAACGAATGGTTAAGAAGAATCCCCTATCCCAGCGGTTCCCTCCCAAAGCACATAGATTGCACATAGATATGTGATCCATGACTCAGGATTGAGGTTATAAATGGGAGTCTGTTGTGACAGCCCAGAACATCTTTCCCCTCCCACTTTGAGGACAACATGAATTGGAAGAAGAGATTTTGACCTGGGAATAGTGGTCACAGGCTGAGACAAGAAATCTGCCTAAAAATTAAGAACCGTGAGCTGTTTGCATAGTGGGGAGAGAAAAACCACTTGATTCAAATCTTGCTTAGTCTGATTAAGTTTATGATTTACACTAATTTTTATTTTTATGTAACTATCTTTCTTAACAAACTTATCTGAATGTATTATCCTTACCAGTGAGTTTGTCTAAAGTGCTTGGTAAACCTACTTAGATTACATAGATTTTCCTATGGCTTGTATCTCTTTTACAAGGCTGGTGCATGTCCATTATCTTTTGATTAAGTGAACTAATTAATGAGTTTGCATTGTTCATAGAAGGTATTGAGCTCTCTAAGACAGTATATAATTGGAGGGCACTATAAGAAGACAGTTCAGGGAGCACAGTTAAGAGTGAGGTGGTTCCACAGTTCTGCATTATACCTTGGAGACTCATCACATACATGCAAAACTCTAATTTACATTTGATTTCTCATTGCTAGAGTGACTGAACAACCAGCCCTTACCAGAAGTAATCTCACAGAGTTTATGAATAACACAGAGAACAAAGATGATCAGCTCAAATGAGCCAAACATTTCTAACGAGATTAACATATGAATTTAATTACACAATGAATTAGCAACTGGCAAGAACAGAGAGATAAACGAAATGACTATAAAGTTGTTTTTGCTCTGTAGCCCCTATTGTAGACTTGAAACATGTGTGTACACTATGTATTTTTTACTTTATCTGTTAATAGATATCATATTAAATATCTCCATAGAACTCCCCAGAAAATACTCAGCAATTCAAAACATTTGATCCCTAGGTTTAGTGGGCCCAGGAGCATTTCAAGGGAACATAAAACTGTGATAGAAACTAATGAAAATATTGTTAGCTGAACAGCTGGCACTCATATAAGGGTGCTGCTACCCAGAGCATAGGTTTAAATTTATTTTTATTGTTTTCTATGTTGCTTGCCATCTGGGTTAAAATGGAAATTAAATATTTTCCTATGACTTATCTCTTTTACATTTTCTAAATCTTTCATTGAATAAATGAGGGTATGTCTACACTGCAGCTTTTTTCCAGAATAATGGCCGTTATTCCAGAAAAACAATACTTGCGTCCACACTGCTACTGTGTTCTTACATCAAAAATTCGGGGGTTTTCCGACGGCAGTAAACCTCTTTGGGTATGTCTACACTAGCCCCCTAGTTCGAACTAGGGAGGCTAATGTAGGCATTCGAAGTTGCAAATGAAGCCCGGGATTTAAATATCATCTTTAAATTGCATCTTCCTGTCCGGGCGCCATTTTTAAATCCCCCTAGTCTGAACTAACTGCCCGCAGCTACACGCGGCAGTCAAACGTTAATTCAAACTAAGTCCTGAGTTCGAGTTACCTGTTACACCTCATTCCTGCAATGAGGAGTAATGGTAGTTCGAATTAGGAGCTTTAATTCAAACTACCTAGTCCGTGCCGCGTGTAGCCACGGGCAGGTAGTTCGAACTACGGGGCATTTAAAAATGGCGGCGCCTGGGAACATGCAAATAAAGCCTGGGATATTTAAATCCCGGCTTCATTTGCAAGTTCGAATGCCTACATTAGCCACCCTAGTTCGAACTAGGGTGGCAGTGTAGACATACCCTCTTAGTAGCTGGAGAGGAACTCCCCAGAGACAAAGGAGGGACAAACCCAAAAATTCCTTTGTCCCAGCTTGAAATTCCTACCTACATTTCTATTGGCTGCCTGCCACCTGGTTTAGGTAAGGGACATAGTTAACCCCTTAGTCCCCAGGATACTGGCTAACCCTCATGATTATGACAACACCCCAGGAGCTACCCCCCTATGAAGCCCCTGCACAGCGTTGTGTGAGGGCGGGATAGCAGAACTCCAAGGGGATGGGGTTCCCCCCCCCGGCCAACTCCACACTCCCCAGCCCCCTTTCCCTAGGGTCTCCCTTTCCAGGACTCTCCTCCCCCTCTGGGGACTGCAGCCCAAGAGTGCCTTATCTCCATGAGGAGGGCCCCGATGGTGGACTTTCCCACACCAAACTGGTTGCCCAGAGAAGGACCCACTTCTCCAGAAGTATGGATGTGGGTGTCCCATCGTCAGAGGGCAGGGGCGAGCCAGACACATAGCTCCATGAGGGTGGCCTTCTGCATGCAAAAGTTATGGAGCCACTGCTGGTCATCCCACCGCTCCATGACCAGCCAGTCCCACAAGTCAGAACTGGTGTTCAGCCTCCAAAATCATCTCTCCACTGTGAGGTGTGGTTGCAAGGTCCTTGCTCCCACACACAGGGAGAGGGTCTCAGTGATGAGCTTGGTGTCGTGCTCATGCAGGGCCAATGAAGGCAGCCTGCACAAACTGCTGTAGAAACTGCAGCATTGCAGTGTGGGGCCATCACAAGCCTAGAGGCAGTTCCAGCTCCATGGCAAGGAGTATGCTGTGGTGTCCAAAAGCAGAGCAACCAGCGCACGCACTGCAAAAGCTTAGCTGTCCCTTGGAGAAGTAAGCAAGCAAGCAGCAGAAGCAGAGAAACAGCTGTCCAGGGGGGGTCCCTTTAAGCACGCATCTCTGCTAGCTTTAAGCAACAGCACCCGGAAGCAACTTCTGACCTAATTCCCTGCCTGAACTCATTCCCGATGGCCTTAAATGTGAGAAAGCATCTAATCAGTGTGAACGCTATCTTTCGAAAAAGCACATCTCTATTTCATTGCACTTTTTGCATCTGGACACTCTCTTTCAAAATAAGCTTTTCCAGAAGATCTCTTCTGGAAAAGCTTATTCTGAAAGAAGCTTGCGGTCCAGACGTAGCCTCCCACTTCCGGCATCCTACACTTATTGCTGGTGTCATTATAGTAAAGGCTTGGAGTAAAAATATGTATAAACATCCATGTTATCTTCAATAACATGGCATAAACAAGGCAAAGTTTTGTTCTTTAGTATTTGCTGATCTTATTAGGACTGGGAAAGACACCAAACTACGGAGTTTTGGGGTATGTGTTGCTTTGTTTGTTTGCCTCCAGATATATTTTCATTGTAAGTCTGAAGAGACAATAAGGAAAATGCAAAAAATAATACCTTCAAAAGATATGTTTAATGTGAAGAAGTTAGGCATCCTGTAGACTTGTGATATCCTTCCATACTGCCATACTGGACTCCCAGGTCCGATAGTTGGTATTCATCTCTGTGCAATAGCACAGAGGGAGTAGCTCATATGTTAACAGACACTAGCTAGGTTAAAACTTTATTAAGTAACAGATCTGGTTAAGTAACAGATCTAGATTAAGTAACATAATCTACAATATCTGTCCAGTTCAGGTCAAATCTCCTTCCATAATTTATATTGCCTTTAACCCCTCCATTCCATGTGGCAGATGACTGTCCAGAATGAGGCTGAACACCTTTGGAAAAAAAGGAAGAGACCAGAGCTTGGGGGTGTGATGCTTAAATGGGGTCAAGGTTTATCTTTTCCTCATGTGGCCCAGCTCTACCTTTCCAACCTTTGAGGCTGTGGGGAATAGTACATTATTAGAATTAACTTTCTCACAAGATTTATGGTATTTCTGCTTGGAAATGAGCCAGAAATATCTACCAGAAATACCTTCATAATAACATTTTACAACACCAGACAAGATCAGATCATTTAAGAGGTTCAGACACTGCTTTTGTTTCAAGTTGTACACATATTTATTTTAAGTCTGAGAAGAATAAGATGGAGGGAGGGGACAACAGAAAGGAATTGAATAGGTCAGAAGGTAATAGAATCAAGGGAACATTAGCTCCTCGCATAAAGATATGTTTGTAGCGCAAAATGGCTCTGGTTGTGATTGGGATATTTGGATGCTATCATGCTATCATGATACAAGTAAATAATAAGTAATAATTGATAGAACAGTCAGTTCAAGAGAAGTAATGAAGGGGAGAACATAAACTCCTTTCTAGATTTCAGTTCTGCTTACAATTTAAATACTTTAACACATTAACAGAGCATGCACCAAATACCAATATAACCTTTTAAATCGGGTGATATTTCTATGTACATTTGAATCAAATTAAAATAGAATATTACTAACATGGGACTTTCATTTTCTCTATGTGCTTGAACTCAAATGTTTGAGACAGTGACATATGTGCTGGCATTGACAACCTCATATAGTCTGACCCTATTTTTTAACTACTCTCACAGGGACATTCTATGGGTTATTAATGCAATCTGCTTGTTCTTTTATTTATCAGCAGTGAAGATCACTAACATCATCATACATCTCTTTATTTCTGAAATGCCAAAGCCACCTTAAAGTAAGTGCTTCTTAGTGAAATGAGTCTCCTGAGTCAGAGATCTTGTAAGAAGTCTCAAGAGTATAAGATAATGAAGCAATAGACAGAATCACCTGTTACATGATATAAAATGGATTATATGGACACCAAAAATATCTAGTTCAGTGAGACAGAGAGAAAAAAATCAGGTTTAAGTCATTTTTCAAGGAAATGCATATATGATTTAAAGAAACCTTCTGGAAAATAATATTTGAAAAAATCAAGACTGAAATGTTTATTTGATTTGCTTGAAAGAATCTAATTTTTTTTACAAAAATATTTTTGCATCAGGTTGGTGTTCATGAAAGGTAATAAACTGATCATCTTGGAGAATTAAGTCTTGTTCTAATGCACATAGGTTCCAACACAGCCAGTAAAAGTTTCAGCACTCAATTGCCACAATCTGCTTCATCCCTGAAATGAACATTGACATAACAATGTATTTCCACCCATTCAGTATTAGGCAGGAAAAATAAAATGCAGTTTACATTGTAACACCTTCAGGGTTAGAACAAAACTCCTTGTAGGCAGTCTAAGTTTAGCTAGCCATGGATGCTTATTCTATCCCGCACATAGACACTAGTATGTGTTGCTAAATCATTTTGAATCATGATCCTCTTTTACTGTAAAGATGACATTTTGTTTTGCAACTCTTGAGTTTTGTCACATACTCCTGTTTGTTAGTCCTACACTGCTTAAATATGCTGTTGATTGTGGCCGTTTCATTCTGAACTTGTCTATAGGCTTCAATGATACACTTGATAGTTGCCTTTCAGTGCACAGCCATCATATATATCATGCTACATAATTAAGGTAGCTCTACTACACTGAGTCAGTGGCATTTACAATGAAAACAACTCCTGAAATACTTGAATATCAGAGAGAAGCTAGAGGACAAATACCCTAGAAGGAGATTCTTATGTACTGTGCATATGGATTTTACCCAATAGCCTTCCTCTGCTGCTGATACCAAAAGGCACTTCAAGCATCTCTTATATGTAGCTCAGCATGTGGCATTGTTACTGAAAATAAAACAAGTGCAAGGACAGTATCGAGCATCACAGCAGACTCATTCTCTGTAATTGATTCAACTAAATACATTCAAAATGAAACTACCCTGATTCTATTGTGCATCTGTCATTGCAACCTTATGTTGTAAGGATGAAGTGAAAGCTGCTATCCATGATTAAAATTAAAAAGACTTAAATTGGGGGGGACAAAGTTGTATCCCAAAGTTTGCTGTATTGTAGACAAGTGATGCTCTATGAACAAATATAACTACAACATCAGAGTGTGAATCTTAGTTTATATCATATATTAGGAAATGTATGCAAAAACTCTTAGCCAGGCATTTGGAAAGATACCACAGAAATATTAAAACTTCTGCTCCAGGTTATACAAACAATAGAAGACTTGTCAGATGTCAGCTCTCTCTGGGTATGTCTACACTATAAAGTTAATTCGAACTAACAGCCGTTAGTTCAAATTAACTTTAATAGTGGCTATACATACAAACCGCCAGTTCAAATATAATTCAAAATAGCGGAGCGCTTAATTCAAACTTGGTAAACCTCATTCTACGAGGAGTAATGCCAAATTCAAATTAAGTAGTTCGAATTAAGTGCTGTGTAGCCACTTAATTCGAACTAGCTGGAGGTTAGCCCTTCCCAGGTTCCCCGGGTGGCCACTCTGGGCCAGACCAGGAAAACTCTTCTGCCCCCCTCCCAGCCCCGGAGCCCTTAAAGGGGCACATTCTGCCACAGTGTCTGTGCCAGTTGCCAGCCTGCCAGCACCCAGCCAGCAGACCCTGCACCTGGCACAGCATGAGCCAGCCACATGCTGCCACCCAGCCCTCCACCTCTTCCCAGGACCAGGCTGGCGGTTCATAGGAGCCTGCCAGGGGCTGAAAAAGATGGGCGCCCGCCTGGTCTAGTGCGGAGATCGTGGCCCTCATTGAGGTTTGGGGGGAGGCCTCCAATGTCCACGATCTCCGCACTAGGCACAGGAATGCGGCCGTCTACAGCCGCACGGCTGCCAGCCTGGCCACCAGAGGCCACCTGCGGACCCAGGAGCAGGTCCGCTACAAAATCAATGACCTGCAGCAGGCCTACTCCAGGGCCTCCCAACCAGGGGCTGACCCAGACACCTGCCCTCATTACGTGGCCCTGGACCGCATCCTGGGGGCTCACACAGTCCATGCCCCCCAGCTGGTGATTAACCCTGGGGCAGAGGGCCCCGCCCCTGAAACAGGGGAAGAGGAGGAAGAGGAGAAGGATGACAGCCAGGAGCCTGCAGGGAGCCTGCCCAGGACTCAGGACCCCCATGTCATCCCACAGAGCTCATCAGCTGTGTTGTCTGAGGCCGGGGAGGGCTCCACATGTGAGTGCCATTATGGTCCCCTTATATGGGGGTGGGGGGAGAGGGAGCCCAGGGACCATGCGCCTGGGCCTTGCCCACCATGGAGCAGCAGCTGGGTGTCGTGCAGGGGCCCTGGCCCATTCCCCACACGCCGACTTCGCCTTGCAGAGAGGGGCTGGGTTTCACCCACTGTGTCCCCAGGGAGAACTGACCACTGCTCTTGTTTCACCACAACCGCAGCACCTGCGAGTGCAGGGCTCACCATCCCGCCCAGAACAGCCACCCGCACCCGGGCCAACAGGCGCACCCGGAACCAGGAGGAGTACCAGCGGCAGTACCTGTGACTACTGGAGCAGCAGCTCCTCAACCAGGAGCACTGGGTCCGCGAGGACCTGCAGCTGCGGCAGCGGCAGCAGAACTTGCAGGCACTGGAGGAGCAGGGCCGTGCCCCTCAGAGGTCACCTCCAGACCCTGATGGACAGGTTCCTGCCTCCTCCTGCTCCAGCCCCTGTGGTCGCCCCAGCTCTTGCTCCTCCTCCCACCCCTACTCCCCCTCCCATTTCCTCTGCCCCCCGTCCCTCCTGCCCCACCCTCCACACCCACTCGCCCCCGACACCCCCGCACCGACAGTGCTGCGAGATGGGAGAGCCTGCAAGACCCCGAACCCTGAGCTTTCCCTTCCCTTCCTCCCCTTGCCTCCCCCTTCCAGCTCCCTCCTCCCAGGTTTCCCCTTCCCCTTTCCAACCCTCATTCCTCCCTCCCCCCCATCTCAGTTCTGTGAAATAAAAGAGATCTTTGTTGGCAAAACAGGTGTTTTTATTGTACATTAGGAAGGGGGGTTAGGGAGGAGAAAGGGGAAGGAGGTGAGGGTGGAAGAAGGACCCAGTGGGGCACGCCAGGGAGAGTTCAGTCCTCCTCCACCTGGAAGCTCTCCCGCAGGGATCCAGACAGCCCCCCGCTGGACCTCCCGGATGGCGTCAGTGCGGGGCTGCACGTACTGGCCAGCCAAGTGTTCCACATCAGCCATCCAGGCTGGCAGGAAAGCCTCCCCCTTCCTCTCGCATAAATTGTGCAGCACACAACATGCTGCCACCACGGGAGGGATATTATGCTTGGCGAGGTCGAGGCGGGTGAGGAGGCATCTGAAGCAGGCTTTCAGGAGTCTGAAGGCCTCCTCCACCACAATGCAGGACCTAGTGAGCCTGGCATTGAAGGCCTGGTGGGAGGGGTTGAGGTGCCCTGTGTACGGCTTCATCAGCCAGGGCTGTAGGGGATAGGCTGCATCCCCCACCAGGCAGACGGACATGTCCACTTCCCCGACCCTGATGTGGTGGTCGGGGAAGAAGGTTCCGGTGTGCAGCCTCTGGCACACGGAGGAGTTGTGGAACACCCTGGTGTCGTGTGTCTTGCCGGACCAGCCCACATTAATGTCCGTGAACTGGCCCCGGTGGTCAGACACGGCCTGCAGGATCACTGAGAAGTAGCCCTTCCTGTTGATATACAGGGAGGCCTGGTGTTCTGGGGCACGGATGGGGATGTGCGTCCCGTCGATCGCCCCGCAGTTGGGGAAGCCCAGGGCGCTGAACCCCTGGATGACCGCGTCCAGGTCGGTGAGGCGGACAACCCTGTGGAGCAACAGCCGGTTGATGGCCTTGACCACCTGCAGAGAGACGCACCAAACCACGAATCACTGGGGTGCCCAGGTGGCTGGGAGTGTTCGTTCCCTGGCACTGCCCCATGCCCCACTCCCAGAGGCAACCCCCCGCTGCAATCCTGGCCACCGCGGGCGGCATGTAGTACGGCTGGGACAGACCAAACCCTCCCATGCAGGGCACTTTCGCCTCCTCCCCCCCGTTTTCCCTGGGGCAACCCATCCCCTCCTTGCAGCCCCCCCTCCACCTCCGGCCCAGTGGCCGGTGAGTGCCGTACCTGCATGAGCACTGCTCCGACGGTGGATTTCCCCCACGCCGAACTGATTCCCGATGGATCGGTAGCTGTCCGGCGTGGAGAGCTTCCACAGGGCGATGGCCACCTGCTTGTGGAGGGGAATGGCGGGCCTCATGCGAGTGTCCCGTCACCGCAGAGCAGGGGCGAGCCACTCACAGAGCTCCAGGAAGGTGTCCTTCTTCATCCTGAAGTTCTAGGTCCACTGTCTGTCTCCCCAGCGCTCCAGGACGATGCGGTCTCACCAGTCACTGCTGGTGTCCAGACGGCAGATGCGCCGGGGCACGCTGGTGTCCGGGCGCTGCTGCGGCTCCTCCAGGGCCCCCAGGGAGGCCAGGGAAGGGGCAGGGGGCTGACGTGCACCAGATAGTGCCAGGCAGCCTCCAGCCATTGCTAGCAGGCTTGCAGCAGCAAGTCCAAGAACTGGAGCAGAATGCCCAGGGCGAGCTCTGGCTCCATGTTGCCAACTGCGGCAGCGTCCCCAATGCGAACCACTGACACAGGAAGGCGCAGAGGAAAACGCTTTGCTGTCCCTCGGCGAGGTAGGCAAGCAAGCGGAGAAGCTGAGAACCGGCTGTCCAGGGGGTTCCCTTTAAGCACGAGCCTCAGATAGCCATAGACAGCAGCCACACAAAGCAACTACTGACCTGATGCCCTGCTGGAACTGGTTTCAGCTGCCCTTAAATGCGACCCAGCATCCAATCAGTGTGGACGCGCTAATTCGAATTAGCAAAACGCTATTTCGAATTAGTTTTTGGGTCTAGATGCATTATTTCGAATTAGCTTATTTTGAATTACCTAATTTGAAATAAATTAATTCGAAATAACGCTGTAGTGTAGACATACTCTCTGAGTTAAACAAATAGAAGTTGACTCTAAGGTGACACAGGACTACTCGATGATTTTAAAGATACAGACTAAAATGGTTACCCCTCTGAGACTTTCAAATAGAACATGGCCACCATAATTGCTTCTCCATGAATGTCATATCTTCTTGTATCTGAGTGCGGATTACCACTGTGGGAATGTTGGGAGCAGTCCACCACGCTCCTCCCCTAAATGTTGGAAGGTGCCTTCATTGAATGATTTTTTTTCCGCTGGCTAGCACTGTTTACTTCAAGGTGGTGAGATCAACAGAAATGGAGATGACAAGATACTTCCAGAAAGTTTATTCTCTGAGTATTTCAGGCTCCAAAAACAATCTTGTGCCACTTCAACATTAATTGAGGGTGCTATATACTTTTGAAAATCTGAGTTAATGTATTTTCATAAAAAATCACCAATGCCTGTTGATGCAAAAGAAGAGAAAAGATTATTTGCTATTTGGAAAATGTGAGCTCTATTGAAGATACATAGATGTACAGCAAAAGGTTAAAAAAATCAGACTTTTCACCATGCACTATAACAGAAGTCTGCAGTGAGAGAACACTCTACTATTTCCAAAGTTAGAATTTATTTCCTTTATCTAAGACAAAAATAACTGATATTTTCCAGTCACTGAAGCAATGGTAGTATCCAAAGAAAATCCAATCAAATTGTGAAGAAGGATGCCACGTTTGTTGAAGTGAGTTTACTGAACAGTCAAATAGAGACTTTCTGGATCCCAAAAGTGCACAGAGGCATAATGAAGAAATGAATTTTAAAAAAAACCTGTAGTCTGTGATCAAAGAATCCCACTGATATTACAGAGCCAGCAATTTTTTCTCTCTCATGTCAAAGCTTTGATCTACAATGAGTAAATGGAAAAAGATAATCTGAAAGCACATCACAAATGCACCTGGTTGGTATCTTGAACCACAGAACTTTGCTTGAAAGATCTGTCAGTTTCTGCTCTGGTGGCTCATCTGGCATTTCTCTGAGGCCTCGCTGAAATAACATGTGTTGGACATCATAATTTCCTCCATGGTGAACAGTAAAGCCAAGGAAGCTAACGTCACAGAAGGCATCCTAATGTTCATCTTGTTTTCCTTCACCCACTCCATTGATGCCACACAGGTAGCTTTGGAATGTTCCCATTCTTTTCAGGGTCATTGATTAGGACAAAGTCCATGATAACAACAAATATGATGAATTGTTATAATGTGCCAAGCTCTCTTTCTATATCCTGATACTATGATAAAGTATTTGGAAACTCAACCAATTTCCAATTTCCTGCCATACATACAAATGTACATTGAGTTTTATGTCCATTTTCCTTGAGATATGTAAAAGATGCACAGGCTGGATTTGATTTTGTTTTGTTTTCACTCTAATGGAGTAGCTCTCAAGAAGAATTTATGGGATAGCCACTCTTTCACTTCCATATTGCTATGAATCAAAATAAAGCTAAATTGGAGGCATAGACACCACCCATATGTCTCTGGGAAGTCAGCAGTGGTTAGCTTGAAGCAAGATCGTGTTGAAGTTGTTACCTGCATTGTTGCCCCAGAGTCTCTGAACATAGCAAATGGTAATCATAGTAGGTGCAAATCCCCAGCTCTCCTACTTTCTGGCTTCCTCTCTGTGGCCAAAAGGATAGAAACACCTGGGAGATGGGAAGCTGCTGATCGTGTCTCTGCACCCAAGGAATTTTGCTTAAGAAAACTTTTTGGTTTACGTTTATGAATTAAAATCATTCTTAAAATTATTCTAGCCATAGTTGAAGCACATATCCATGAATGTCCCTATTTCTGTATATGTAT
This sequence comes from Rafetus swinhoei, assembly GCA_019425775.1. Lineage (NCBI taxonomy): Eukaryota > Metazoa > Chordata > Testudines > Trionychidae > Rafetus > Rafetus swinhoei. Next base: position 36,667,500 of record CM033436.1, read on the forward strand.
TACAGTATACATTAGTGCCTAAATGGGACTCTATTCTCAAATATTTTATAATGGCAAATGTTTTGGTTTGGCCTTATGTGGCAAAAAGTGGCAGAGTTTGTCTCTTTGTACACACGAGCATAGAATTCTGTGAATTTATTATCTGATCTAGGGCCGTGTCTAGACTACACCTCTCTGTCAACAGATAGATGTAGATTAGGCATGTCGAAATTGCTAATGAAGCAGGGCTTTAAATATGCCGTGCTTCATTAGCATAAACATGGCCGTCGCTTTTTTCTGAAACGGAGCTTTTTTGAAAAAACCCTGGCAGTCTAGATGTGGATCTGTCAAAAATAAACCCTTTTTCAACAGATCCTGTAAACCTCATTTTTTGAGGAATACAGGATCTGTCAAAAAAAGGGTTTATTTTCAACACATCTGCGTCTAGACTGCCATTTTTTTTCGAAAAAGCTCCATGTCGAAAAAAAGCGGTGGCAATGTTTATGTTAATGAAGCATGGGATATTTAAATCCCTGCTTCATTAGCAATTTCGACGTGCTTGATTTGCATCCCTCTGTCGACAGAGGGATGCAGTCTAGACGTAGCCTAATAGTCTAGTCTGGAAAAGGAAGGACAGAAGAATGGGCCAGTGGCATATAAATCTGGAAATCTGGGCTCTGCCACTGATATCCTATTTTACTAGGTAACTCACTAAATTTTTATTCTGCCTTAGATTTCCTATTTGTAAAAGGAGAAAAGTCTTATTTCTGTCTCAGAGGTCCAAATGCATTAGTGAACAATTGAGAGGCTCTCGGACATGTAAACACTACGGAGAAGATCAATCCTCCAGAGATCGATCTTTTAGTGTCCAATTTAGTGGTTCTAAAGTAGACCCCCAAATTGAATGCTGAGGGCAGCCCTTGCCAGTGTCCTGTACTCCTCATTCTGTGAGGAGTAAGTGAAGACGACGAGAATGTGTGCTGCGGTTGGCCTCCTGCAGCGTATACACCATGGCAGCTTGGGTTTTGCGTAGCTGGATGCCATATCTTAAGCCGACCTGCTTGGTCGACTGTGGACCAGGCCTCAGCTATAACAATGGAGTCATAATATGTAGAGAGATTATATAGAACATTATAGGTCAGTTTGAGGGCCATTAAAACTTCAATGATGGATTACACTTGCAAGTAAGGGTTTTCAGGATTAGGCTTGATATTTATAAACAGCTTGTTTAAACCAAATGTTTATTAAAGATTTCACTGTGATCTACCACTAAGCTCACTGATACCCTTCACTCTAACAGGAATAGTGTTGAACTAGTTACCTATTAACCTTTTTAACTAAATTATGTATCCTCAAAATTTCAAGAAACCTTATTTCATGTTTTAAAGACTGAAATTTCTTTCTCTAACAATTACATAGATCACAAATGGATTTTGACGTACTGGGTTTCACTTTTTCATTCCGTAGTTTGAATTTCCATGTGCAAAGTGTTTTGCTCTCTAATTCAACACATGCAAATTCAAGAATGTGACATTGCTCTGCTTTACTAAAAGCCACTTCATAAACAGAGGATTTTGCTGTAATCATTTGTTATGCCTGATATTTTTCTCTTAATCTTTATGCACTCCTTTACTTATTTCACTTAGGCTATGTCTAGACTGCAGGCTTCTTTCAGAAGAAGCTTTTCTGGAAGAGATCTTCAGAAAAAACTTCTTTCGAAAGAGAGCGTCCACACTGCCAAAGCGTCTGCCAAAGCCACACTGCCAAAGATAGCATCCATACTGATTGGACGCTATATCGCATATAAGGCCACCTGGAACCACTTCAGGCAGGGCTTGAGGTCACCAGTTGCTTCTGAGTGCTGGTGCTGAAGCCTAGCTGAGACACGCACCTAAAGGGACCCACCCCCGGACAGCTGTTTCTCTGCTTCTCCTGCACACTTGCCTACCTCTTCAAGGGACAACAAAGCTCTTGCAGGGGAGTCCTAGAAAAGGGGGCCTCTAGGGAAAGTGGGGTTGGGAGGGCGGGGGGTCTGGGAGTCTTCCTGCCCTCACACCACCCTGCTGCTGGGGGGCGGACTCATAGGGGGTGGTTCCAGGGGTTTGGGCGGGAAATAGGGGAAAAGGCAGGCACTACCCAAAGGCTCAGGCACTCCCTCTCATTCTCTGTTTTTGTGGTTTTTGGTCCCCGCCTTCAAGTAGTGAGAGCCATCAACTCCATCCTGCTGCATAGGGTCATCCACCTGGGAGACCTGGACCTGATCGTCAAAGGATTTGCTGCCCTGGGGTTCCCAAACTGCGGTGGAGCCATAGATGGGACCCACATCCCGATCCGCATACCTGAACATCAAGTGGCCTAGTATATAAACCACAAGGGCTACTTTTCAATGGTGCTGCAGGCCCTGGTCGACCACCATGGACAGTTTACAGGCATTTTTGTCGGGTGATCGGGCAGGGCACATGATGCCCACATCTTTCGTAACTACAGCCTCTACGGAAAGCTGGAGGTGGGCACATGCTTCCCATGCTGTGACTTTGCAGTTGGGGATGTGCAGATGCCACTGTGCATCATAGGGGACATGGCATCCCCCTGATGCTGTAACTGATGAAGCTGTACACCGGCCACCTGGATCCCAGCAGGGACCAGTTTAACTCCCACCTCAGCCGAGCGAGGCGTGCACCTTCAGCCGCCTCAAGTCACGTTTCAAGTGCCTCCTGACCCACCTCATAGTGGGGAAGCACAACATCCCCGAGGTAGTGGTGGCATGTTGTGTCCTCCACAACATTGTGGAGAGGAAGGGGGAGGCCTTCCTACTGGGATGGGGAGCAGAGGCCAGCCGCAAGGGGAGATCCTTTGAGCAGCCATGGACAGCTGCCATCCGCCAGGCCCATCAGGCCAGGGTGCACATCCAGGAGGCCCTGAGGGAGAGTTTCTCTCAAGGACCCAACTAACTCTCCCCAGGGCCTCCCCATTAGGGGCCTCTGGCTTGCTCCAATATCCCTTTCCCACCACAACCCCTCCCTTTTCCCCTTCCCTGACCTCAGAAGACACCTGTTTTGATTTCAACAGAACGAAGTTTGTAATAATCTTTCATTAAAAAAAAGCTGGGGAGGGAGGCTCATAATCTAGAGGGGGTTCAGTACTGGGAGTGGCATGGGGGGTGGCTGAATGTCTCACCTCGGGTGCGGGGACCTCATTGGGGTTGGGTGGGTCCAGGGATTACAGGGGAGTGGGTAGGAGGCTGGGCTGGAGCGGGGCGGGGTAGCAGGGGCCAGAGAGCGGGGCTTGGGCATTGCTTGGGAAGGGGGCAGAGGCATCACTTGGGGGCAGGGGAAGGGGGAATGGGCATAGCAGGGAGGGCAGGAGGGGTGGTAGGCAGGAGCAGCAACAGCAGCCGCGTGTGCCATCATTTCCTGCATGATGGCACACATGTTATCACCCTGCCACACGAACTGGTCCCACATGTGGGTCCTCCAGTCTGCATCCTCCCGGACCTTCTGTGCAACATGCTGCCTCATTAGCTCCTCCTGGGGTCGGGCAGCTGGTAAGGGTGGTGTGGCTTGCCACTCAGTCCTGGCTGGTCTGGCTGGAGAATACAAAGAGGGAGAGGTGGTCAGCCATCCATGCAGGCTCTGTCCCTGAGGCCATGCCCTTCTCTGTGAGCAGCGACCAAGGACAGTGGGTGTCCTAGGAGCAAGGCCCCAACGTACCCAGGGAACCATGCAGCCCGCTGTTCCCCACCCCATGGACAAGCAGGCAAGGGAAGTGTCCAGCCACAGTGGGATCCCATGGGCAGCAGAGGAGCCAGGAGCAGCCTGGCCCTCCTTGGATCCTGCACACACAGCTGTGTCTCGCAGCGCTGTCCACGGGAGCAGGTGGTGCCTCGCATGTGCAGGCATGCCCATGTGCAGTAAGCGGCACTCTTCAGTGTATCAGGGGTCATGCCTGCGCCCTTGTGTCTAGCCTGCTTCTAGCCATGGCAGGTGGTGAGAGGGCAACCCCCACCCCCGGATTTATCCCCGGGGTCACACGTGTGTGTGGCCTCCCCTGAGCTGGGAGCAGGAGCCTGGGAAGGCTCATGGGCTGCCTGCTGAGTTTGTATGGTGCACAATAACGCTGCACGTGGTTCCACTTGCACGGACTGCAGCACGATGTCCAGCCCGAGCAGGCCAAGTGACGCTCGCACCTCTCCCCCTCTGCACTCGCCTCAGACAATGCCTGGGACATGTCCTGGCTCACCGCAGCCGGCTCCAGGGACAGCGACACTGTGGCTGTGTCATCCTCCTCCTCATGTTGTTCCTCGTCCTCCTCCTCCTCCTCCTCTTCTTCATGACCTCTGGCAGTGTGACGACGGGCATCTCCAGCCTGGAGACCACAACGATGGATGGGGGAACAGCTTCCCCACCCCCACCTCCAGGATCTCATGGAGCTCCTGGTAGTTGGGGCAGGTGTGGGGTCCTGCCCTGGAGCACGAGCTGCACTCTCTGGCCCTCATGTATCCCTGGCGGAGTTCCTTCACCTTACTCCAGACCTGCTCCACCAGGGACTCAGCCATCTGGCCATAAATGTCCCCAATGTGGCATTTGGAGTGGAGATCCTGTAGTGTCTCCTCCTCGCCCCACAGCTCGAGGAGGGACAGGATCTCTGCTCCAGACCATGAGGGTACCTGCCACTTGGTACCCCTTGGTGGGTCCTGGGAGCCCTGGTGCTGCTCCCTGCAAGGGCCAGGAGGGTCTCGGGGGGCTTGTGGCTGTGCCATGGGTGAGCAGGCCTGTGGCAGGGAGAGCTGCACAGTCAGGGTGCTGCCCCAAGGCTAGCTTCCTGCCACAAAGTTTGTCCAGGGTGCCTGCAGCTTTAAGAGGGGTCAGGAGACATGAACTATAAAGTTGTGATTACTTTGGATGGAGTGTCCACCAGGGCACCTGTGTTATTTCCTGGAGGCCTTTTCTTTCAAAAAAAAAAAAAAAACCCTCTTCCCTGTCTACACACGCCTTTTTCTGAAAGAGCTCTTTCGTAAAAGGCGTTCTTCCTCATAGAAAGAGGTTTACCACTGTCAGAAAAAACCCTCTGTTCTTTGGATTTTTTTTCAAAAGAATGCGATTGCAGTGTGGACATAATTGAAGTTTTTTGGGAAAACGGCTGTTTCTCCGAAAAAACTCTACAGTGTAGACATACCCTTAGTCTGACACTTGATAGGAAAATAGTACAGATGACCATAATTAACTTAGCCACTAGTGTCCTAATTTTCATACTGGAACTCAAAGCAGTATGCTGCATCTGTGTCAGATCTGACAGATGGAAATAGCAGATGGGAACAGTGCTGCCAATCATACCCCTTCCTTTGGAATCAATATTTTTACAAAAGAGTTTCTATAAACCTTTTCACATCCAATAGTATTTAAGAATCTGTTTTTAATTGCACACAGTTTTACTATTAACAATCAAGAGACACGTATTCATTAAAGTTTAAAAATGTGAAAATAAATACAATACACCTAAATGTAATGAACTGAATTAAACATACATGTGATCATTCCATTACCCTGAAGAAATTCAAATGCTATTCTGACTAAAACTTTGAATCTTAAGAGCTCATTTCACTCCTTACTGATACCTAAAAAAGGTAAAAAGGCCACATTATGTATTATATTTAAATGTGTGTTATTTAAGTAAATCTGTGTAACTCTGTGAGCTAAATATTTTTTTTCAGTTGTCCTTGAAGAGCTGAAATCTGCTTTAATTTCCTACAGTTTTCAGGGCATCACTCTCCACTGAAAAAATACATGGAAAAAGTCAAAGTCACCTTAAAGAAAACCATTTTTCTCTTGAGGCTATTCTTGTATTTCATCTTAAGACTCAGGAAAAGCTTACTGCACAGATGTTCCAGTCTGAATATGGGCCACCAAGCACATAAATATTTTGATACCTAATGACAACATTACTTGCCAATTATTCAGAAAAAATTCAAGCCACAAACATTTACTCTGATTTTTGGTCACTAATAGGACTAATAAAATATCTTAGCTAGGAAAGGGACTCAGATGTTCTGTTTATCTTTAATCTGACAATTCCCTGACAAGCACCTTTCCCTCCATGTATGCTGTACTCTAAGTCACTGGTAAGATAAAAATAGTATAATATTAAAGCAATTCTCTCAAAATATCACAACAGCATCAGGAAAATGAAACAGACTAGAATTCCAAGAAAATCACATCTTTCAAAAGTAAGGTTAAGCTTCTCTTTGTTTTGTCATTTGTATATTCTTTACCTCTTTCCAATGGCAAGCTTCCACTGGTGTAAGTGGGAACGCAATACACGAAATAAGTATTTTCTGAATCTTGTGTTTGTGTGTGAATAACCTTAAATGTTGGTTTAATTAAATCTGTTTTAAATTATGGGTATAAATTATAAGATCTTTCTTTTTTCCTAGTATATTCTAGTGGTTTGTGTACGTTCAGAAAATATTAATGTACATTTTTGTTTTGATGAAAATTAATTTTAAAGAATATGCAATTAAATTATCAGGGCACATCACAGAAGAAACATTTACCATGTTTATCAACCTTTTATCCTTTAAAAAACATGTAATTTTATTTCCATTCTATTTTTTGGCCCCTCAGTCCCTCTCTAGATTTTTTGATAATTATAAATGGAATGGAAAAAAGCTAACACAAGAAATGAGCTCATTTCTAGATTTCTGGAGGATGGGTGTTTTCTTTTGTATTTTTGCCCAATGAAAGAGAGAAAAAACATCTTATATCTTATAAAAAGACATAAAAGATAAATGTATTTTAAAGAGAATAAAAATAGATACTTTCTGTTTCAGGTGATTGTCTCCTGACTCCTTCTTTCTAATCTATTCTTTGTTCCTTCTAGCAGTGAATTTTCTATCTGTTTAGTTTTGATATGTCTTATCAGGCACATGCTGTTTCTCATATTTTAGGACATAAGATTCAGGAGTCTCTTGAATCAATACGAAGGTGAAACCTATAGCCCTTCTAAAATATATTGTTTCTTTGTTTCTATATGTTATAGCTAATGCAAGTTAGGCTTCTCTTAACTGTGTTTGTAGATTTTTACTCTTTACTCATTGTACTATTTGTGTAGCTTTTAATATAAATATGGATTTGTTCTTTCTCTTCTATCCCTCTTTTCTATCACTTTCTTTGAACTTTGCTGTCAAAACATGCAATGATACTTACTAATACCATCACTGCAAATTTGATGACAGATCTTTAGTAGCAGAACAAAACTAGCTTCATCCATCATTCCATATTGGTATGACAGTGGCCTATCAGTGTAGGGTACATTTAATTTCTTTCTTCTGTCTTTTTTCTTTCTTGCATGATGTCTCACTAAATCCATAGAGTTTACTTCTGAAATCTCATAGAAATTATTGTAAATATTATTGTGAATTATTTCTGCTCTTTAGCACATAGTATGTGCTTTGACTTTAAGCCACTATAACCCCATATATATGTAACACTTGGTTACTTGGCTGTTTATTAACCATATATATCTGTCAGCAATATTTTCCTAAACAAGTGTAATAAAACCTTTTCTCAGATAACTGTATGCTGTGTCTATTGATTCAGACTGAATCTTTGCAACATCTCACTTCTGGTGTACAATCTCCTTCATATATCTTAGAACAGGAGTGGGCAATAATTTTAATGAGGGGGGCCACTCCAAATTTGAGCAAGTGGTCAATGGCAGGACTTCAGTGGAGGGGGTGCAGGTTCTGGGACAGAGGTTGAGTGCAGAAGGGAACTTGGGGTGGGGGACTGGGGTGCAGGAGAGGATGTGAGGTCTGAAAGAGAGTTTGGGTAAAGCAGGGAGTTGTGATCTGGGGCAGGGGCTTGGGGTGCAGGGTCCAGAGCAGATATGGGATCAGGAGAGGATTCTTGCCTGGGGGAGGGCTGTAGGAGAGGATGCAGGGTCTATGAAGGAGTTGTGACCTGGAAGAGGTGGAGAAAGGGAATATAGAGGGTTCGGGTGGTGACTTGGGACAGGAAGGGTTGGTGGCCTGGGGTAGATAATTGCAGCAAGAGTGCCATGGGGTACCAGAGGCAGGCTCTGTCTGGAGGGAACTTACCTAGGAAGCTCCCAGCCAGCAGCCCTACAGGAACCTGAGGAAGGCTCTCTGCCTGCCTGCTGCAGTCCCAGGCTGGTCAAAACAGCTGGCTGCTCCATGTGGCTCTGCTCCATCTTGGGGGAGGAAGGAAGCTTCACACACTGCCCCTGCCTGCAGCAAACTGACCAATGGGAGCTAAGAGATTTTTCTGGGGGGTGGGAGCAGAGCATGAAGCCTCCCCTTCCCTCTCCATCATCCAGAGCAGAGAACAGCCAGCTGTTTAAAGTGGTGTGAGCTGCTCTATGCCTAATGGTCCCAGTGAAGCAACTGCAGGCTGGGTCTGTCAGTTTGGTGGGCCACATCTGGCCTATGAGTCACATCTTGCCTATCCCTGTCTTAGAATGAGCCAGGGTTTCATTATATCCTAGGGCTATATATACCCTCTGCCTTGCTCATAGTGGACAGATTTGTGTCTGTAATATATAGATTCTCCCTAGGAGATGATGTCTAAGAGATGCTTGAAAAATATATACCCTCAGATATGATGCATTCAATAAGTAAAACTACATCCTGTAGGTAAATTCTGTTTACACAGCAATCAAAAGAGAAAAAGTGAAATAAAAGTGTTGTGTACATGAAATGCTTTTCTTAATCTGTCCAATACTGAGGTCTTCCAACAGTTTTTTGTGGAGAAAAAAAAAGACACAGTTCCACAAAGGTTCAACTTTCTTCTGTCTTTAAGCAGAACTCCCTTTTATTCCTGCCAGTACTCCCTTCTCTGCCCAGGGCTGTCAGAAATCCTCTGTAAGAGCAGTCATTTGTTAATATGTCTCTTTTTTTGTTGTGTTTCTGTGGTGTAAATTTATCTGTGGACAAATTTGCTCATGGTCCAAGAGTTGGAGATGTATCTGTATTTGATATGGTCTCATGATATTCTTATCAATAAACTAGGTAAATACAACTTAGATGGGGCTACTATAAGGTGGGTGCATAACTGGCTGGATAGCCATACTCAGAGAGTAGTTATTAATGGTTCACAATCCTGCTGGAAAGGCATAACAAGTGAGGTTCTGCAGGGGTCTGTTTTGGGACCGGCTCTGTTCAGTATCTTCATCAACGATTTAGATATTGGTATAGAAAGTACGCTTATTAAGATTGCAGATGATACCAAGCTGGGAGGGGATGCGACTAATCTGGAGGATAGGGTAATAATTCAAAATGACCTGGACAAATTGGAGAAATGGTCTGAGGTAAATAGGATGAAGTTTAATAAAGACAAATGCAAGTGCTCCACTTAGGAAGGAACAATCAGTTTCATACATACAGAATGGGAAGCAACTGTTTGGGAAGGAGTATGGCAGAAAGGGATCTAGGGGTTATAGTGGACCACAAGTTGAATATGAGTCAGCAGTGTGATGCAAAGAAAGCAAACATGATTCTGGGATGCATTAACAGGTGTGTTGTGAGCAAGACACGAGAAGTCATTCTTCCGCTCTACTCTGCGCTGGTTAGGCCTCAGTTGGAGTATTGTATCCAGTTCTGGGCACTGCATTTCAAGAAAGATGTGGAGAAATTGGAGAGGGTCCAGAGAAGAGCAACGAGAATGATTAAAGTTCTAGAGAACATGACTATGAGGGAAGACTGAAGGAATTGGGTTTGTTTAGTTTAGAAAAGAGAAGATTGAAGGGGGACATGATAGCAGTTTTCAGATATCTAAAAGGGTGTCATAAGGAGGAGGGAGAAAAGTTGTTCATCTTGGCCTCTGAGGATAGAACAAGAAGCAATGGGCTTAAACTGCAGCAAGGGAGGTTTAGGTTGGACATTAGGAAAAAGTTCCTAACTGTCAAGGTAGTCAGACACTGGAATAAATTGCCCAGGGAGGTAGTGGAATCTCCATCTCTGGAGGTATTTAAGAGTAGGTTAGATAAATGTCTATCAGGGATGGTCTAGACAGTATTTGGTCCTGCCATGAGGGCAGGGGACTGGACTCGATGACCTCTCGAGGTCCCTTCCAGTCCTAGTATTCTATGATTCTATGATCTGTGTGATTATGGTATATCACAGTAAGCAGCAACAACAATAGGATATTTTTTTAAAGGAGAAAGGAAATGGCAAAAAACAAAAACAAAACAAAAAAAAAACCCTAGTGCTAATCAAAGTGAAGAATTGTTAATATTTAGAACAAGAAAAAAATACTTCTGATTTTGGGCTACTATTCAGCCAGGCTCATGTCTGTTCTAGCAGTAATTGAACTCGGTTAAAAGATGCCTCCATGGTTATTGTTCATAATCCACAGTCAAAAGAATTAATACTTCCCTCAATTCATAAATAGCTCAATTTTTCATATGTGCTCCAGAGCTCATAACCACATTGTAATGCAAGACTTCTCTTGGTAAAGCTACATTCTTCAGTTTTATATGCACATATACAAAATATGTGCAATAAAATGGCAACTCCATTAGTCAATTATTTCTCAAAAAATTGTGAGATTTAGTTCACTCAGCTCTTCAGGTGTATACTCCTGTGCACATGCTACTGGAAATTCTGGAGTGAAAGAATAATGTCCAGCGTAAATATCACTTTTCTGGCTCTTGAGATGTTGGTGTATAAACAAATATGCGAACTTCCAAAGAAGATAAGGTATCTTTAAATAATATATGCATCAATATAGTGTTCAGCAGCCATTTCTGGGTTGCATCATTTAACTACCTAATGAGAATTTAATTATTAATCCTTCCAAAAAGACACCTAACTCAGCCCATTATTAACTCACAATTGAGCTTATAAGTTTATGACCTTTTAAATATGTTAAAATGTTACCTGCCACAGGATAATACTAAGAATGTTCTGGTATACACAAGAAAGCAAAATAAAAAATCTACTGACTAGAAAATAGAGGGGAACAAATCATACCTATTTTTCAGTTCAGACTGGCATCATATTCAAGCACTTAATGGAGTGTTATACTTAAAATTTGTTCCTTACAGGTCCATGTTGACAAGAAGGAAAGTGGTTCTAGGAAATGGAAGCAATCTAGGCAAGGACCCTAAGAACTGTGATTTCAAAATTCTCAGCTGGTTTTGTGGGAACCCAAACTCCTTCATCTGGCAGAAGGATTCATCTAGTAGAGTTCTGCAAAGAGAACCTTACAGTTTATTAAATCCTTTTTTAGATCAGAAGGGTTCAAGTCAGCTCCTAGACAATGTGTTAATATCTGTAGTGCTGTAAAATAGAATTGAGGAATAATCTGAATCATCACATTTCTGCAGACCGTATCACCATAAAGCAACTCCAAAGTCAAATCATATATTAAAGCAGTGAAACGCATCCCACCAGTCACGGAGCAGTCTACACCGGGATTCTAAATATTTCATTTTCCAGAAACATCTGCTACCATTTCATGTTGAAGAATATTAATATATATATCAGAGAAAGTAGGTTTACTTCAGAGAAACAAAGTATGAAGGGATTTTCTCTTATCACAAGTGGAGAGCTAGAAAGAAGAAGCAGAACATTAGAAAAATTATTTTTAAACAAAATATATTTATCTACTAGAAAGTAGGTAACAGTATATGGATAATGGCTTACCCTCGCTCTGGCTAGGTCTACACTACAGGCTTTTTGTGCAAGAAGCTTTTCGCGGATGAGATCTTCCGCAAAAGTTCTTGTGCAAAAGCACGTCCACACCTCAAAAGCGCATTGCAAAAGCAATGTGCTTTTGCACAAGAGAGCGTCCACACTATTGGACACTCTCTCGCCTATAAAACCCCCTGGAACTGGATCTAGCCAGGCTTTAGGTCACCAGTCGCTCTTGAGTGCTGTTGCCGGAGGCCTGCAGAGACACACGCTTAAAGGGACCCCTCTGGACAGCTGTTTCTCTGTTTCTGCTGCCTGCTTGTGGACCTCTCTCAAGGTAAAGCAAAGCTTCAGCCGTGCCTGCTATGGTTTCCCTCTTCTTTTTGGGGACGCCACAGCTTTTTGCCTTCTTGTTATGTGCCATGGAGTCAGAGCTGCCTCTGGACAGGCAACGGCCCCACATGGCCATGCTACAGCTCCAGCAGCCTACATGTTCCTGCTGGTTGTGGACACCGAACTCCTCCTCATCATCTTCTGCATGACTGCAGCGCTCCAGTTTGGCTGCTGCAACCCACCATACCCAAAAGGTTCTGGAGGCTGGAGACCAGTTCGGACTGATGGGACCGGCTGGTCATGGAGTGGTGGGACCACCAGCAGTGGCTGCACAACTTTTGGATGTGCAAGGCCACCTTCCTCAAGCTCTGTGCCTGGCTCACACCCGCCCTCCAAAGATGCGACACCCACCTGCGGCCCGCCATCCCCGTGTAGAAGCATGTCGCTATTGCACTCTGGGAAGCTGGCCACCCCAGACAGCTACCACCCTGTGGCCAAACAGTTTGGGGTGGGAAAGTCCACCGTCGAGGCCCTGCTTATGCAGGTAAGGAGCTCACGGGCTGCAGTTCCTACCCAGCATGACCCCAGGGACTTGTGCAGTCCCACTCTCACACAGCCCTGCTGCTGGGGGGGGGGGGCATGGTCTCGTAGGGGGTGGCTCCTGGAAGGTTGGGGGGGCAGAAAAGGGGAGGGGGTGCCTGCGGCTTTAAGAGAGGCAAGTAGACAGGAACTATAGAGTTGTGATTAACTTGGCCAGAGTGGCCAAGAGGCCACCTGCTTTTTTTCCTGGAGGCCAATTCTTTCGCAAAACCCCCCTGCTGAGCATCCACACGCACCTTTTTGCACAAGAGTTCTTAACATAAGAACATAAGAACATAAGAACATAAGAACGGCCGTACCGGGTCAGACCAAAGGTCCATCTAGCCCAGTATCCTGTCTGCCGACAGTGGCCAGCACCAGGTGCCCCAGAGGGGGTGGACCGAAGACAATGATCAAGCGATTTGTCTCCTGCCATCCCTCTCCAGCCTCTGACAAACAGAGGCCAAGGACACCATTTTATCCCTGGCTAATAGCCTTTATGGACCTAACCTCCATGAAATTATCTAGCTTCTCTTTAAACTCTGTTATATTCCTAGCCTTCACAGCCTCCTCTGGCAAGGAGTTCCACAGGCTGACTACACGCTGTGTGAAGAAGAACTTTCTTTTATTAGTTTTAAACCTGCTACCCATTAATTTCATTTGGTGTCCTCTAGTTCTTCTATTAAGGGAACTAATAAATAACTTTTCTTTATCGGCCCTCTCCACACCACTCATGATTTTATACACCTCTTTCATATTCCCCCTCAGTCTCCTCTTTCTAAACTGAAAAGTCCCAGTCGCTTAACCTCTCTCCTCATATGGGACCCGTTCCAAACCCCTAATCATTTTAGTTGCCCTTTCTGAACCCTTTCCAAGGCCAAAATATCTTTTTGAGGTGAGAGACCACATCTGTACACAGTATTCAAGATGTGGGCGTACCATAGTTTTATACAGGGCAGTAAGATATTCTGGGTCTTATTTTCTATCCCTTTCTTAATAATACCTAGCATCCTATTTGCCTTTTTGACCGCCGCTGCACACTGTATGGAAGTTTTCAGAGAACTGTCCACGATAACTCCAAGATCTCTTTCCTGATTTGTCGTAGCCAAATTAGCCCCCATCATACTATACGTATAGTTGGGGTTATTTTTCCCGATGTACATTACTTTACACTTATCCACATTAAATTTCATTTGCCATTTTGTTGCCCAATCACTCAGTTTGGTGAGATCTTCTTGGAGTCCCTTACAGTCTGCTTCTGTCTTGACTATCCTAAACAGTTTGGTATCATCCGCAAACTTTACCACCTCACTGCTTACCCCTTTCTCCTTCTTGTGCAAAAAGGAGTTATTCCTCATAGAAAGAGGAATACTTACGCCACAAAAAGCCCTCTATTCTGTCAATTGACTGTACACACCCTCCCTCTGCACATGGTTGCACATGCACAGACTGCGGCACCATGTGCTGACTGAGGAGCCCAAGCTACAATGTGCCCCCCGTTCCCTGTGTGCCCGACTCTCCTGCCTTGTGTGTGTGAGAAAGTGAGACCACTCCCCTAAAGATCCCTCCCAGGCGTCCGAGGAGGCCTGGGAGATGTCCTGGCTGTCAGGGTCGGCTCAAGGGATAGGGTGACAGTCCCTGTTTCCCTGCTCCTGCTCCTGCTCCTGCTCCGGCTGGGGCTGGACCTGGCCCTCCGGCTCCTCCTTGGGGGGCAACCTCTGGGTGGATGACCACTGGGCTTTTCAGGCCTGAGTCCACCACGATGGGGTGGGAAAAGGTTTCCACACACACACACCCCAAGATGTGGTGGAGCTCAGAGTAGTAGGGGCAGGTGTGGGGTCCTGCCCCTGAGCACGCACTGCACTCAGTGGCCCTCACGTACCCCTGACAGAGCTTCTTCACCTTTGCCCGGACTTGCTCCATGGTCTGGGCAGGGTGACCTCGCTCTGCCAGGGATACAACCATACAGGAGAAGATTTCCACATTGCGGTGCTTGGCCCGGGGATTGTGCAGTGACTCCTCCTCGCCCCACAACTCAAGGAGAGTTGTGATTTCAGGCTGGACCAAGTAGGGGCACACCTTTTTGTCCCCCTGGGGCGGGTCCTGGGACCCCTGGGGCGGGTCCCTGGAAGGGCCAGGGGGGGTATCGGGGAGCTTGCCATGAGGCCATTTGTGGCAGAAGCAGAGTTGTGTGGTGAAGGCACCTGCTCCCTGCAAACTTCCTGCCACAAGGCTTGTCCAGGGTACCTGTGGCTTTAAGGGGGGCCAGCAGACAGGAACTATAGAGTTGTGATTAACTTGGATGCAGTGGCCAAGAGGCCACCTGTTTTTTTTCCTGGAGGCCAATTATTTCGCAAAAACCCCTGCTGAGCATCCACACACACCTTTTTGTGCAAGAACTCTTGCGCTTAAAGGAGTTATTCCTCGTAAAAAAAGAGGTATACCCACACTGCAAAAAGCCCTCTGTTCTGTAGATTCACTGGACATTTTCTTGCACAAAAACGTGCTTGAGGTGTGGACGATCCACGGTGTTTTGCACAAAAATGGCCATTTTTGAGCAAAAACCCTGTAGTGTAGATGTAGCCTTACTCTCTCTCTCTCTTTCTCTCTCTCTGGAATTATAAATATTTTGAGTGTTTGGACTATGTCAAGCATCACTCTGCACGGTATAATGCAAACAATTCATAAGAACGTGTATTTCCAGAAAAGATACCGACAGAGAAACTCTAATGGGCAGATAAAAGAGGATAGTTGCATTTTTTTAAGTTGATTCGAAAAGCTATCCAAAGACCTGAACTATGTCAGTTCATCTTAAGCTTGAGGCCAAATTTCAGATGACTGATGGAAGGGTAATGACGTTATCTTTCTTAAATCTGAGGGCCCTGAATGCATCAGTAGGGTTTCGTAGCATTTTATATTCAGTTTGCACCTGTATAAATAACTATAGAGGATGAAAGTCTATGGGGAATCAGACCCATAACATATTCATCTATTTAGATAACTTTTTAGGTATGAAATGCTGAGATCTGTCAGTATGAAAAGAAAAGCGTGTATCCTCCATGAATATGATTCAACAATAATGGCTTTGAAAGGTGATGAGGTGTCTTCAAGGCAAAGAAAAAAATTAACACCTGCGAGAAAATTGTTTAACCAAAATAAAAGGGTTCCTTCTGATTAAATAATTACAAAAGTAAGTAAATAAATAAATTTTAAAATCTCGATGTATCTTAGACTTAGAAACCATCTTAGGCCATAGATAGTGCCACCTGATCCAAGTGCAGAAGTAACTTTTCCTCATATTAGCATAAGCAAAAAATAAAAATCTCTTTTAAAAGTCACATCTCCAGATACCTTTAAGTATTTTAATAAAAATAATATATTGATTTAAAAAAAATAGATCCTGCTAGTTTGGGGAAGAAGGAGAGGTTAGAATATTGCAGTAGTATCAGTACTCAGTGATGTTATAGGTCTATTCTTTGGCAGATCAGGCTGCTTATAATCCAGACATAACTAGACTGGTAAAGGTCATTGATTGACCAGCAAACCCACGCCTTGAAAAAGATACTCTCATTCCTTACACCATTCATTTCTATTGCTTGGTCCCATATAATATAACATAGTTATTCAAATAGCATAGCCAACAACTACGGGCAAATATTTTAGTGGAAAGATTCAGGCTCTGCGTGTAAATCATTTGTGAATAGCTCAGGGTTTTTTAAACTTATATAAATTTCTTCTTGAAAAATCAAGTAATTCTTGATGTATAAATTTGTGCTTGTTAATTTTGACTGGCCATAGAGGTCACATGGTATTGTTCCTGTTACCAGAATGGATAGGCGTTGTTTTTTTAGAAACACAATTCTAGCACAAATATTTCTAAATTCAAAAGTCACCTCTCAGAAACACTAATTAATATTGCCTGAAAGTAATTATTTCAGAGAACATTTCTGTCAATAATTTCTTTCCCCCAGAATATTGACTATTTTAATGTAGAGAAGAGTCAGATAAATGGGTGAGGAATACAAAATAAGCCATAATTCACAGAGAGTAAATTAGATGTTTCCAGTTGCCACTGAGAATGTTGTGAACACTAGGATTTTAACAGGGTTCAGAAAAGAGCTAGATAGATTCATTGAGGTTAGGTCCATCAATTACTATTAGCCAGGATGGGTAGGAATGGTGTCCCTAGCCTCTGTTTGTCTGGAAATGGATTACAGGAGAGGGATCATGTGATGATTACCTGTTGTGTTTCCTCCCTCTGGGGCATCTGGTATTGTCCACTGTCAGCAGACAGGATACTGGGCTAGATGGACTTTTGGTCTGACCCAGTATGGCTGTTCTTATGTTCTTATGTGCCTATTTCCCTTAATACCAGAACAAGGGAGTAGTCAATAAAATGGAAAGGTAACAAATTTAAAATCAATGCATGAATAATCATTGCAAGTCATTGCCGTAAGATATTATTGGGACAGAGAGCTTAGCAGGATTCTCTAACAAATGAGACATGTATACGGTGATGGGTCTTATCTACAAAACCCATTGAAGTTAGTGGACAGACTTCTATTGATTTCATGGGGCTTTGTATCAGGGCCAGTGAGAACATTCACACTTACACTATGTAACACAAAAGATGTGAACACTCCTGCCTCACATTGGTAAACCTGTGAGATTAGGAAGAAACTTCTGCTATGAGCAAGTTATTCCACTTTGGAATAACTATGAGCAAAGTTAGCCCACTTTGGAGGTCTTATGCCTTCCTCTGAAACACCTGACCCTGGTCATTCTCAGCACAGGATACCAATCTATGCTCCATTTGTGCTCCTTTCACTGCTCTATTCCAATATGGCAATCCTATTTATAAAACTGTTAGGCTGTGTCTACATTGGCACCCTTTTCCGGAAAAGGGATGCTAATGAGACAAGTCAGAATTGCAAATGCCGCGGGGATTTAAATTTTCCCAGGCATTTATGTAATTAACTGCCGCTTTTTCCGGCTCGGGGCTTTGACGGAAAAAGCGCTAGATCAAACGCGGCTCTTGCGGAAAATAAAGCCTTTTCGGAAGATCCCTTATTCCTCTTAAAATCAGGAATAAGGATCTTCCGGAAAAAGGCTTTATTTCGCATGAGCGTCTAAACTGGCGCTTTCCGTCAAAGCCCCGAGCCGGAAAAAGCCAGTTCATAAATGCCGCGGGAAAATTTAAATCCCAGCGTATTTCGACTTGTCTCATTAGCATCCCTTTTCCGGAAAAGGGTGCCAATGTAGACACAGCCATGAGGTATAGAACTTTGGAAAGCATCAGCATGAAAAAAGAAATGGGCAGCTTTTCAAGACTGCACTGCAGAATGTGACTTAATCAGCTGGAGAGAATCACTACACTACAGAGAGCTTGTGAAGTTATACAAGCTACTATAATGTCTAGCATGCACTTTCCCTCCCTGTAGTCCAGGTGGAATAACCAGGAAGAAAGCACACAGCAAAATATCTCTGCATCTCAATGATTCCTTCCATAGTGGATTCTAGTAGAACACCCCTGTTGTATCCCCATGCTTCTAAGCTGCACAGAATACTCTTAAACCAGAGCTATAATTTCTTAGGATGCTAATCCTGCTAAAGTCCTGTTAGAAAAGATCTTCTAATTTAATCAACACATCCTCTCCTGTCATTTCAGAAAAAGAGTAACATTTACATAGTATATTTCAATCAATCATTATCACCCAGAAAATATAGTCTTGATCACACCTTTCTTTGCATTCCTGGCTTCCTGCTCCGCCCAGGGACTCACCAACCATCCTGCTTTATTTTTTTTTGTGTAATTGAATGTTTATAATTGAAACCAAAATGATGAGCACACACTGAAATGTATTACAAAAATATTAGTAGGACAATATAAAACTTAATGGCAAAGTTAAAATGTATATAGTCCGATGCTTCAGAACATAAGAACATAAGAATGGCCATACTGGGTCAGAATAAAGGTCCATCCAGCCCAGGACCCTGTCTGCTGACAGTGGCCAATGCCAGGTGTCCCAGAGGGAGTGAATCGAACAGGTAATGATCAAGAGATCTCTCTCCTGCCTTCCATCTCCACCCTCTGACAAACAGAAGCTAGGGACACCATTCCTTACCTATACTGGCTAATAGCCATTAATGGACTTAACCTCCATGAATTTATCTAGTTCTCTTTAAAACCCTGTTATAGTCCTAGCCTTCACAACCTCCTCAAGCAAGGAGTTCCATAGATTGACTATGCACTGTGTGAAGAAGAACTTCCTTTTATTTGTTTTAAACCTGCTGCCCATTAGTTTCATTTGGTAGCCCCTAGTTCTTATATTATGGGAACAAGTAAATAACTTTTCCTTATTCACTTTCTCCACACCACTTTTATATACCTCTAACATATCCCCTCTTTGTCTCCTCCTTTCCAAGCTGAAAAGTCCCAATCTCTTTAATCTCTCCTCATATAGGACCCGTTCCAAAACCCTAATCGTTTTAGTTGCCCTTCTCTGAACCTTTTCTAATGCCAGTATATCTTTTTTGAGATGAGGAGACCACATATGTACGCAGTATTCAAGATGTGGGCATACCATGGATTTATATAAGAGCAATAAGATACTCTCCGTCTTATTCTCTATCCCTTTTTTAATGATTCCTAACATCCTGTTTGCTTTTTTGACTGCCGCTGCACACTGTGTGAACGTCTTCAGAGAACTATCCATAATGACTCCAAGATCTCTTTCCTGATTAGTTGTAGCTAAATTAGCCCCCATCATATTATATGTATAGTTGGGGTTATTTTTTCCAATGTGCATTACTTTACATTTATCCACATTAAATTTCATTTGCCGTTTTGTTGCCCAATCACTTAGTTTTGTGAGATCTTTTTGAAGTTCTTCACAGTCTGCTTTGGTCTTAACTAATTTGAGCAGTTTAGTATCATCTGCAAACTTTGCCACCTCACTGTTTACCCCTTTCTCCAGATCATTTATGAATAAGTTGAATGCTTTGGAAAATACTGTGATATATTTATTAGATAAGACTCATGGGGGGTATAATAGGTGGGAGAAAGCAATGTTTGGGGAAATGGCCGGGCATTGCTCCACCCACACTCTGCCCTCAAAATGCCTACTGAAGCTAAAACAGTAGGCATTCTGGGGAGTGGAGTGTTGCTGCCCCCAGGCTTCT
Organism: Rafetus swinhoei; assembly: GCA_019425775.1. Classification (NCBI taxonomy): domain Eukaryota; kingdom Metazoa; phylum Chordata; order Testudines; family Trionychidae; genus Rafetus; species Rafetus swinhoei. The sequence goes on from CM033436.1 coordinate 36,687,223, forward strand.
ACCTCGCTGAGGCTGCAGACACTGGAGCAGTGCACCCTCCTTGTGGTGCACCAGGGCCAGGCAGGCTCAGGCTACGTGCTGCCTACCCTTCCTGAACTGCTCCAGGACGGGGAGGTTCAGGACATGCACTGCTCACACTCCTCGCACTGCTCCAGGGCCGGAGAGGCTCAGCCTGCCTACTGCCTCCTTCCCAGTAGTGCTCCAGGACTGGTGAGGTTCCCGTGGTTGGGGAGGCTGAAGGCTTGCCCCTGTCATGGTGGGAGGGCTTGGCTCCTGGGGAGGCAGTGCCTTGGGCAGTAGGGGAGGGGTTTGGGGATTTCTTCCCCTAGCCGTACATTCACCCATCACCCATGGTAAGAACTTACATTAAGCATTAATACTACAGGTTGAACCTCTCTAATCCAGCAACCTTGGGATCTGACTGGTGCTGAACCAGACCCTTTGCTGAACTATGGGAGGTCAATATTGAAGTGAGTGGGTCTCTTTATTTTTATTTCATTGAGGCAAATAAATGGAACAGTGCTTGCAATGCTGCTTAATAATATATGGCTATATATGCTTAATAATATATGGCTATATATGCACCCTATATAAACCTACATCTAACCAAGTCTGATCAGCTCTCTTCACAACAAAGTAAAAAACAATGGATAGTCTAGCAGCACCTTAAAGACTAACAAAACATGTAGATGGTATCATGAGCTTTCGTGGGTACAACCCACTTCTTCATATGAATGGAGCATTAAAAGTCCAGATCCAAGAATAAATAAGAGAGAAGTGAGAGGAAGGAAGGAAGAAAAAAAGTGAATTACAGTGTTCAAGTTACGAGAAGCTGATAAGAACAATTTGCACTTTCTCTAAGTACCCATCGTTTAGTTGGTTAAGTCATTAGGATGTGGAAGGTAGTGTGCTAGCCAGCCAATATCTTTATTCATACCTCTATGACAGGAATCAAACTTGTAAATGAAGTTAAGTTCCAACCCTTCCCTGTGTATTTGGCTTGTGGACTTGGCCTGAAACAACACGGTGACTTTGAGATCCATTAATGAATGCCCTTGTGAGTTAAAGTATTCTCCAACAGTTTGTTGTGTGTTGCATTTTCGGATATCTGATTTGTGTCCATTAATTCTTTCCCGCAGAGACTGTCTAGTTAGTCCAATATACATGGCAGAAGGGCATTGCTGGCATTTGATGTAGTGGCTGATGTTGTTGGGTCCAGTGATGAAATCACTTGTGTAGATGTGTGGACAGACTTGGCACCAGGGTTGATTGCAGGGGTGGGTTCCTGAATGATTATGATGGAGGTGTGCTGCGTAGTTATTGGAAAAAATTTGTTTGAGGTAAGGGGGTTGTCTGTAGGCGAGGACTGGCCTTTCCTCCAAGGCCTGTGAGAGTGAGGGGTCATTTTCCAGGATAGACTATAGATTGTTGATAATGTGTTGGAGGGGCTTAAGTTGTGGGCTATAGGTGAAGACAAGTGGAATTCTGTTGTTTTCTCCTCTTGGCCTGTCTTAAAGTAATTCATATCTGGGTACTCTTCACAGGGATTTCAACAACTTCTACCTCACTATTAACCTCAGCCTGGATCAGTCCACATGAGAGATCCATTTCCTTGACACTACAGTACAATCACATGGTGGCCACATTTCCACCACCTTATACCAGAAACCTACCAACTGCTACATTTACCTCCATGCCTCTAGCTTCCATCCAAGACACATTTCTCAATCTATTGTTTACAGCCAAGCCCTAAGATACAACCGGATTTGCGTCAATCCCACAGACAGAGACAAACACCCACAGGATCTTTCACTATCAGTGGTAAATAGGCCAATGGTGGGATGATAGGAGTTACTATAGAGAACTTTTCCCTGGGTGTCTGGTTGGTGAGTCTTGCCCACATGCTCAAGCTTCAGCTGATCGCCATATTTGGAGTCGGGAAGGAATTTTCCTTCAGGGTAGATTGGCAGAGACCCTGGAGGATTTTCGCCTTCCTCTGTAGCATGGGGCACGGATCACTTGCTGGAGGATTCTCTGCATCTTGGGGTCCTTAAACCATTTGAGGATTTCAATATCTGAGATATAGGTGAGAGGATTATTCTAGGAGAGGGTGGGTGAGATTCTGTGGCCTGCCTTGTGCAGGGGGTCAGACTAGATGATCATAATGGTCCCTTCTGACCTTAAAGTCTATGAGTCTATGAGGATCTATACAGAGCATTCTTAATACTGAAATACCCACCCAGAGAAATTTAAAAAACAGATTGACAGAGCCGGAAGAATACCCAGACAATCACTCAGCCACTGGGAATGAGTTAGGAGAAGAGAAGTGCCTCTCCTAAATGGTAAGAGCTGGGACCACCAAATTTGGTATGCAGCTTCCTCTTATAACTTAAAGCAAGGTCTGAGTTTGGTTGTTCCTGGACAATGGGATGTGCCTGGAATGAGATTGTTTCTCGTAAAATGGAAAGGGAGGGTTCTGCTAGTAGACTGTGCTTATTACTGTATAATGATCACGGGGGTAGCAAGACACCAGAGATGAGGATCAGGACAGCTATGATATCATTGGGGCAGCAGGGAGCAGAGGTAGAAAAAGGTACAGCTATCTAGTATATATTTGAGAGAGTTTCTCTGTGTATTTGTCTATCCCTGGAATGGGATTGCTTTTCATAAAACCATGCAGAAAAGAGAATCACCAGCCAAGGTGAAAAGGCCTGGCTGGGGGCATGCCCTTCATTAGGGACTGCCCCAGCCCCAAGCCTCCCACTCCCCCCCTTGTACCCTTTAATGAGTGTAGAGTGGGCATGAAGCTCTCCTCTCCCCGATTCATACAGGCACACATAAAACCATACAGAAAAGAGGCAGAATCTCCAGGCAGAAGAAGGGGATGGCTGAGGACAGCCCACTCCAGGATTGCCCCAGCTGAAACCTCCCACCCCCAGTGTCCTTTAGGGAGGGAGTGTGAGGGCTTGGCTGATGCTCCCCCCATTCATATGGGGAAGCATACAACTATATACAGAAAAGAGACAGAATCACCAGGTAGGTGACAGGTGTGGGCTGCAGCATGCCCCCTATCTGGGACTGGCCCAACCCTGAGCATTCCACCACAAAGGCACAGATGTGTGTGTCAGGCTCCCCCCCCCAATTCATACAGGAACATTGCTGGCAGTTCCATCAGAGAGCAAAGGGAAAGTTCACAATATTTTGTGTTCCTCACTCTGGCTGGAGAGCACAAGAGGCAGAGGAACCTGGATCTAACCCAGCTAGGGGACATCCACCCCTTTCCCCAAGCTGTGCCCAGTGCAGCTCCATCGGCTATGGAGAGATGCTATTCACCTGGCCCCAAGCTGCTGTGTTGAGAGAAATAGTCTTTTCTGCCTAGGGCAGCCTGTATATTGAACCCCTCATCTCTAGTCCCACATCAGAGCAATGATTTAAATAAAGCATGTATTTTTTCAGTTTATTTTCCAAAAAACAGTGATCAATTGAATCAAGGACCTGAGCAACTCTGGATAAATCTTCTAGTAAGTAAATTGATATGGACTTAAATTTCCTCTCTTCCTTTTATTTCACCTATTCTGACAATGCATGATTCAAAGTCAGCGGAAAACTTTCCATTGACTCCAATGTTTTAGATCAGTCCCTTAAATGTTCATTAGAATATATGATTAACCAAGTTAAGTAATTATTCATGATTACACTAGATCTTTTCCTAGTGCACCTGATCAGAGCAGCTATCATTGAATAATGTGCATTTTTCTATTATTCTGCCTCTTCTCTGTTAAAGTAGGATAATATCATAAATCATAAAATCATAGAATACTAGAACTGGAAGGGACCTCAAAAGGTCATCAAGCCCAGTCCACCGCCCTCACAGCAGGACCAAGCACCATCTAGATCATCCCTGAGGGCATGTCTACACTAGGGAATTATTTCGTAATACGTTATTTCAAAATAATTATTCCCAAAATAACAATGTCGAAATAGTGCTATTCCTCTTCACAAACAGGAGTTATTATTTCAAAATAACAAGCCCATTATTTTGAAATAACAGGGTTGGTAGTGTGGACACTCAACTTGTTATTTTGAAAATAACTAGCTAGTGTAGACATGCCCTGACAGCTGTCTGTCTATTCTGCTCTAAATATCTCCACCACCTCCCTGGGCAATTTATTCCAGTGCTTAATCACCCTGACAAAGAGACAGGATCTATGTGCCCTTTCCTTCTGGGACTGCCCCAGTCTTGAGCCTCCCACCCCCTAGGCACAGTGGCGGGGCTCAAGCTCCCCCCTCTCCCCAATTCATACTAATATATCATGCAGCAAAACATGGAACATATACTTTTCAATAGTGAGGGACTTAGAAGATTCCTTGATTTCAAAGTACACTCACAATATATGTAATTTAACACTTGGACAATGTTTCTTATTATATACTCTGCATGTATAATTGGAATAGTTTATACTAGTGGTTATTCACCAGGCCTGTGAAAATATATCTATAAGTATTGTGGGCATATTTATTTGCTGTGAAAAACTCAGTCATAAGAACAGGCATGCAGAAATTTAGCCAGTTAATATGCATGCATAAATGCATTTTGATATGAGTCTGTGTCTGGACATAAGTTCATAAGAGCATTTTGGAATCCCAAAGAAAAGGTAATCCTAAAATGTAGTAGCTTTAATATTATTTGCTTTCTGCCTCTGTGGGTGTTTTCTTTGGGGTGGGGGAGAGTAAGAGAAGGTACAGATTATTAAGTTCCACTCTTTTCCTAAAGCAGATCCATATAGTAGATTCCTATGTGTATCCCCCAAAAATGTAGTTTATAGGTATATTATTTGTATAAATAATATCCTCTTATTGGAATGTATCAGGCTAAAGTCAATGGGAGTTTAAGAGGAGCAGGTTTGGGCTCCTGAATTCTAAAATATTATAAAGTCTATTTCCTGGACAATTGTATTTCTAGGCCAATTACTAAACACAATAGTTTTCAACAGTGCTGCAGTGGTTACATTCCCATTATAGTAGAAGCTAGCTAATTGAGATATTTGTTATGATATGTTTCCTTATTATTCAGTGTCCCTCTTTCCCATTAGATAGCAATGGAGCATCTATGCAGCATTTCATCAATAGAATGTAATTCTTTCCAGTAGTTTTAGTTTCCAGATTTATAACCAAAATAAAACACACTCATTTTTCAAACTGAAGATATTTTATAGAGAAATTGATAGAGATCTTTTATAAAACATATTTTGTTTCACAAAGCTGCAATTATTAATGTCCTACATTACTTCCACGTGAATACATGGGGGGGTCAACCTGGAATAAGAGTATTGTGTACTGATTGTGTTAAGCAGTCATTTTAATTTCCTCAGCTCTATGTCCTCCCTAAGTAAATTAATCCCAAATACTAAAGGCAATAGTTATTTGAAAATAGTCTGTCTCTTTTTTGTCACTGATATTATATGAGAAATTATAGAGGCACAGTTTCAAAACAGCTAACATATACATTGTATAGAACAGTAACTCACTAGCAACCATCCACAGAACTTTTTTAATACAATTTACCAATATCTTTAGAGAGCTTCTGATTCTTCATGACCACTATTACAGACCAGCACAATGCAGAGGCAAAAGCTGTAACTGAGCCAATCCAGCGTTGATTGATTGGACAATAATCTCATTGTGTGGTTTGTTATGAAGTCATGTATTGTGTTCAGTGTTTTAGTAGGATAATTTAAAAACCACTACAATGTCAAGGCAACAGGAGGCAAAGAATTTGAGCTAGTAATGTGGCTCCCAGCAATTTATTTTGACCTTTTCTATAAGATGCATGGTATGAAGATAAGGCTAAAGAAGCTGTAACACTGAATTCCCCCATGCCTTTTGTTTAAAGTTAAAGAGTCTACTTCAACTCTAGCATGAGTAGCTGTGGGTGCTGCTCTCATTGCCTTCATTTGGATTTTTTTCCAAGTTTGTACCCAAAAATTCAATATATAACATACACACCATCTGCAATTTGTAAATTCCATACTCCATGTGAGCTATAAAAATCACTATAATGCTCTGATGCTCATCATATGGATAAAATGTTCTACTAGTAATCCTCTAGTAAGAGCAAAATGTAGTTAAACATTAGCAGAATTACATATTGAGTCACGACAGAAAAGAAAATGCAATCTGTTGTCACTGTTCTTTTTCGGTTGTGTAGAAGTGGATACTGTGCAGAAATATAGATCTCAAAAATTTGACTGCCCTTTACAGTGGTATTTAGTAGTAGTAGTAGTAGTAGTAGTAGTAGTAGTAGTAGTAGTAGTAACATTAACTTTTTGACAATTTTGCTTTTAAGTTTGTGATCCTGCCAATTCTATTCTATTCTATTCTATTCTATGGGGGTATGTCTACACTACAGCGTTATTTCGAAATATCTTATTTAGAAATAGTTAATTCGAATTAAGTTATTTTGAAATAACGCGTCTACACACAAATAGACGCGTACACGCTGAGTGGACACTGCATTGCATTTAAGGCCAGCCGGAACCAGGTCCGGCAGGGCATCAGGTCAGGAGTTACTTTATGTGGCTGCTGCCTGAGGCTGTGCTTAAAGGAACCCCCCCTGGACAGCCGGTTCTCAGGTTTCCCTGCTTGCTTGCCTACCTCGATGAGGGACAGCAAAGCATTTTGTCTCTGCGTGCTCTGGTTGCCCTCACTCGGGACACCACAGCACTCTGCAACATGGAGCCAGAGCTGCCCCTGGGCACTCTGGTGCTTCTCGTGGATGCGTTGCTGTGAGCCTGGCTGCACTTTCTGCAAGCTGCCATCTGGGAGGTCCATTGGGGGGCTGTCAGTATCCAGGAGGCCCTGTGGGAGAGCTTCCACCCTGAGGAGGACTAAGAGCCTCCCTGGTCTGCCCCACTGGGGGCTTGTGCCTCATTCCTCCCTCACCTCCTTCCACTTACCCCTCCCCAACCCCCCTTCCTAATGTCAAATAAAATACACGTATTTTCATGAACACAAACTCTCTTTATTTAACAAAACGGGGGGGGGGGACTGAAACTGGTGAGACTGGGGAAAGGAAGTGGGAGAGGGCAGAGAGAGAGGGTGGGAGAGAGGGGAAAACTGGGAGGAGGGAGCTGGAAGGGGAAGCAAGGGAAGAAGGGGAGGGGAAGCTCAGGGCTCAGGTTTGGGGGTCTTGCCGGACCAACTTGATTTTCATGCAAACCTGCTCCTGGGTTCACATGTGGCCTTTGGTGGCCAGGCTGGCAGCTATCCTGCCATAGACAACTGTGTTCCTCTGTCTAGTGCGGAGATAATGGACGTTGGGAGCATCTCCCCCAAACCTGAATAAAGTCCATGATCTCCACCCTGGACCAGGAAGGCGCCTGACTTCTCTGGGCCCTGGCAGGCTCCTGGGAGCTGGCAGACTGCTCCTGGGGAGCGGTGGAGGGCTGGCTGCCAGTGGCTTGCTGGCTCATGTTTTGGGGCCATTGGGTCAGGGGCAGTGACTGCTGGCTCTGGGCTGGCAGGCTTGGAGCTGGCACAGGCACCGTGGCCACAGTCAACCCCTTTAAGGGCTCCGGGGAGGGAGGGGAGGGAGAGGAGTGTTCTTGGTTGAAGCTGGAGTGGCCACCAGGGCACCCTGGGAAGGCTGGAGGTCCCCTATTTCAAAATAGCTATTTCGAATTTGGCATTATTCCTTGTGGAATAAGGTTTACCAAATTCAAAATAAGCCCTCCGCTATTTTGAATTAATTTTGAAATAGCAGTTTGGCTGTGTAGACACTAGTAAAGTTATTTCAAAATAGCGGCTGTTATTTCAAAATAACTTTGCTGTGTAGACATACCCTATAGGTTTTTATACCACAGTTATCACCATATTACCTGAGTTCCTTCCAGCATTAAGCAATAGCATATCTGTCACATGTTTGTTCTGTCATCCTCACCCCAAGAGGGGAAGTATGGGTAGTAGAGCATCTTGTTTACATAGGATGTATCTTTTTAAATATAAATATATAATTTGTTCTGTGTATGTGCTAGAGAAGTCAAAGCCAAAGAAATGTGTCTTGCACTTGGACTAGAAGGTAGTGATGTTCGTGATGGTTCTTAGTGGCTGGGGGAATTCAATTCACAAGCTCAGACCATGACACAAGAAAGTTTGTGTCTTCCACTGATGAGCTTTATTCTTATTGTTGGGAGTTCCATTATGCCAGAGGAACTTTGTTGCCTTTTAAGTATCCTGGATTTAAGCAGGGAAGCCATTAGAATTGCTGGCCCCTTGGGCAAAATTGCATTTAAAGCTCCCCACCCCGGAAGCATTCCAGGCAGGGCATCAGGACAGTTATCATTTCCTGTAGCTGCTTCTTGAGATTAACTGAGACTTGTGCTTAAAGGGGCTCCTCTCCACAGCAGTGTCTCACACTCCTCTTCTCCATTGTCTACCTCCTTGAGAGATAGCAAACTCACACCATGTGCTCTGGTTGCCCTTGCAGACACCACAGCACTCCCAACATGGAGCCAGAGCTGCTGCAAAGCAGTTCCAGGCTCTTTGGCCTCCTGCTGCGCCTCCAGCACTCACTCCCTCCAAGTCCCTCCAGCACCCACCGCTACCATACCCACAGCTGATCCACCCAGCCCCCCCAGGGCCACCAAGGGCTACACACATCACACATGAGGTAGTCAGAACTGTTGGGCAGCTGAGGCATCCCAACACACCCGAGGCAGATGCCAATTCCAGCCCCATCCCTAAGCCCCCCCTGCCCCCTCTTCCACTCCCTCCCCCCCCAGGTTCTTTCACCAGTCCCTCTCCAGTTATAGATTCCCTAAATAAAAATGATTGTGTTTATCGTTTCAAACTAAAAGTCTGGTTTATTCTATCTGCAGGAGAGAGGGGAAGGTGAGAAGGGAGGGTAGGAGAAGGGAGGGACTGGGGGAGGAAAGGCATATGAGGCAATGCAGAGGAGCTTGTGGGGAAGCGTCTGGAAGAGTCTCACAGCTGGCCTTCTCTGAAACTCTTCCTCAGGGCCTTGCAGCTGAGCACAGCCCCCGATGAGCTTGCCAGATGGCAGTGGTGCATGGCTGCTCAAAAGCCCTGGTTCCCTGTTCCAGGCTGGTCATCATCTTTTTGCAGCACCACATCGGCAGCCTGTATAAACTGCTCCAGGAGTTGCAGTAAGAGGTCTGCTTTGCAGCAGATCTGGCTCAATGGTGGAAGCGCTGTGGCATCTGCAAGGGCAACCAAAGCACGCGGTGTGAGTTTGTTGTCCCTCGAGGAGGTAGACAATAGAGAAGAGTCTGAGATGCAGCTGTAGAGGGGAGCACCTTTAAGCACAAGCTTCAGTTAGCCTCAAGAATCAGCTACAGCAAGTGACTGCTGTCCTGATCCCCTGTCTGGACTGCTTCCAGGGGGCTTTAAATGTGATTCAGCCTCCAGTCAGTGTGGATGTGCTAGTTTGATATAATTCTGCCCGAGTTCGATGGGGATTTGTAGTGAGGAAACGTTATTTCAAAATAGTTATTTCGGGGGTTATTATTTCAAAATACTTTATTTCGAAATAAGTGCGTAGTGTAGACATAGCCTGAGAGAAAGGTGGTCATCCACTGCCAGAAGCCACATGACCAGACTGGAGAGAGAAGACAGGAACAGGAACCTGAAATGCTAACCAGGTCTTGGGCTCTGTCAAGGCTGTTCCCCACTCTGGCACTCCTGCTTTCTTTGTTTGGGAGAGATAACCCAGGAGTTGAGAGATACAAAATGATTTAAACCCAGACAAGACTACAATGCCCTCCTCCACGTCCCCTTCCCCCCACCACAGAATTCAGGGCATGGGAGCAGACTGAACTGAGAGAAAATTAGAAGTGAGTATCAGGGAATGTGAGTCCAGTCACGTTCAGGATAATTTTTGTTTATTTTGTGGTGGTTTGAACTGTTCTGTGGGAATCTATGCCTCCCCTCCCCATTTTCTACCATCTAAGCCAGTGGTCTCCAACCTTTTTACACCCAAGATCACTTTTTAAATGACAGAACAAGCCAAGATCTACCGCCCCACCCCTTCCTTGAAGCCCCGCCCTTGCTATTCTCCTCCTCTCCATCACTTGCTATCCCCAACCCTTATACTGCTGCTTTTTTTCCCAATTATTCTGTAGGAAGAGGTTTTTCCAACATTTGGCCTGTCTAGACTGGACCAAATGTCAGAAAACCCTCTCCTTTTGGAAGCCCCCTTATTCCTCGTGGAAAGAGGAATATAGGGGTGACCAAAAGATCATGTTTTCTCTTCCACTAAAAGAATCATAGAATCATAGAACCATAGAGCTGGAAGAGACCTCAGAAGGTCATCAAGTCCAGCCCCCTGCCCTAGGCAGGACCAGTCCCAACTAAATCAACCCGGCCAGAGCTTTGTCAAGCCGAGACTTAAACACCTCTAGGGATGGAGACTCCACTACTTCCCTAGGTAACCCATTCCAGTGCTTCACTACCCTCCTAGTGAAATAGTTCTTCCTAATATCCAACCTGGACCTCTCCCACCACAACTTGAGACCATTGCTCCTTGTTCTGCTATCTGTCACTACTGAGAACAGCCTTTCTCCATCCTCTTTGGAACTTCCCTTCAGAAAGTTGAAGGCTGCTATCAAATCCCCCCTCACTCTTCGCTTCTGTAGACTAAACAGACCCAACTCCCTCACCCTCTCCTCGTAGGTCATATGCTCCAGCCCCCTAATCATTTTGGTTGCCCTCCGCTGGACCCTCTCCAATGCGTCCACATCCTTTTTGTAGTGGGGGGCCCAGAACTGGACACAATACTCCAGATGTGGCCTCACCAGAGCCGAATAAAGGGGAATAATGACATCTCTGGATCTGCTGGCAATGCTCCTCTTAATGCACCCAATATGCCATTAGCCTTCTTGGCTACAAGGGCACACTTTTGATTCATATCCAGCTTCTCATCCACTGTAACCCCCAGGTCCTTTTCTGCAGAACTACTACTTAGCCGGTTGGTCCCCAGCCTGTAACAATGCTTGGGATTCTTCCGTCCCAAGTGCAGGACTCTGCACTTGTCCTTGTTGAACTTCATCAGATTTCTTGTGGCCCAATCCTCCAATTTGTCTAAGTCACTCTGGACCCTATCTCTGCCCTCAAGCGTATCTACCTCTCCCCCTAGCTTAGTGTCATCCACAAACTTGCTGAGGGTGCAATCCATCCCCTCATCCAGGTCATTAATAAAGATATTGAACAAAACCAGTCCTAGAACCGAACCTTGGGCACTCTGCTAGAAACCGCCCACCATCCTGACATCGAGCCATTGATCACTACCCGCTGGGCCTGGCCTTCTAGCCAGATTTCTATCCATCTTACCGTCCATTTATCCAATCCACATTCCCTTAACTTGCTGGCAAGAATATTGTGGGAGACCGTATCAAAAGCCTTGCTAAAGTCAAGGTATATCACATCCACTGACTTTCCCATATCCACAGAGCCACTTACCTCATTATAGAAGCTAATCAGATTGGTCAGGCACAACCTGCCCTTTGTGAATCCATGCTGACTATTCCTAATCACTTTCCTCTCTTCCAAGTGCCTCAAAATGCAATCCTTAAGGATCCCTTCCATGATTTTTCCAGGAACCGAGGTAAGACTGACCGGCCTATAGTTCCCTGGATCGTCCTTCTTCCCTTTTTTGAAGATGGGCACTACATGTGCCTTTTTCCAATCATCCAGGATCTCTCCCGATTTCCACGACTTTTCAAAGATAATGGCCAAAGGCTCCGCAATGACATTTGCCAACTCCCTCAGTACCCTCAGATGCATTAAGTCCGGACCCATGGATTTGTGTGCGTTTAGCTTTTCTAAATAGTTCCTAACCTGTTCTTTACCCACCACGGGCTGTCCATCTTCATCCCATCTTGCGTCACTTAGCGCATTAGTCCGAGAGCCGACCTTGTCCGTGAATACAGAGGCAAAGAACGCATTGAGTACTTCAGCTTTCCCCCACATTATCTGTCACTAGGTTACCTCCTTCATCCAGTAGGGGCCGCACACCCTCTCTGATCACCTTCTTCTTGTTAACATGCCTGTAGAAACCTTTCTTGTTATCCTTCACATCCTTAGCCAGTCGCAATTCCATTTGCGCTTTCGCCTTCCTGATAACCCCCCGGCATTCTCGAGCTATACATTTAAAACCCTCCCTGGTCATTTGTCCAAGTTTCCACTTTTTGTAAGCTTCCTTTTTGTGCTTAAATTCACCAAGGATTTCCCCTGTAAGCCAATCCGGTCTCCTACCATGTTTGCCTCTCTTGCTACGCATTGGGATGGTTTCTTTCTGTGCCTTCAGTAAGGCTTCTTTAAAATACTGCCAGCAGTCCTGGACTCCTTTCCCCTTCATGTTAGCATCCCAGGGGATTCTGTCCATCAGGTCTCTGAGGGAGTCAAAATCTGCTTTTTTGAAGTCCAAGGTGTGTATTTTACTACTCTCTTTTCTTCCTTTGGTCAGGATCCTGAAATCTACCATCTCATGATCGCTGCTTCCCAGGTTGTCACCCACCTCTACTTCCCCTATTAGTTCCTCCCTATTTGTGAGCAGAAGGTCAAGCTGCGCGCACGGCCCCTGGTCAGATCCTTTAGCACTTGTACCAAGAAGTTATCCCCAACATTCTCCAAAAACTTCCTGGATTGCCTGTGTACTGCCGTATTGGTTTCCCAACAGATGTCAGGGTGATTTAAGTCCCCTACAAGAACCAGGGCCTGCGATCTGGAAGCTTCTCTCAGCTGTCCAAAGAAAGTCTCATCTACCTCATCCACCCAATTCGGTGGCCTGTGGCAGACACCAACCACAACATCACTGCTGTTGTTTGCTCCTCTAAACTTAACCCATAGACTCTCAACAGGTTTTTCTCCCTCTTTATACTGGAGTTCAGAGTATAAAGTATTCATAGTGCTCTCTTACATATAGTGCAACTCCTCCTCCTTTTCTCCCCTGCCTGGTCTTCCTGAACAGTCTATACCCTTCCATGACAGCGCTCCAGTCATGCGACTCATCCCATCAAGTCTCTGTTATCCCAATTAAATCATATTTCTCGGACTGGGCCAGGGCCTCCAGTTCTTCCTGTTTGTTGCCCAGGCTTCTCGCATTAGTGTACAAACACCTCAGATAGACAGTTGATCGCCCTATCTTCTCCATTCAAATCAGAGGTCCTCCTTTGTTGCTTGTTCCTCTCTGCATTTCTTCCTGGTATCCGACTTTCCCACTCCCCTCAGGGTTTTGGTCACCATCCCCCAACGAACCTAGTTTAAAGCCCTCCTCAGTAGGTTTGCAACCCTGCCCGCGAAGATGCTCCTTCCTCTCTTGGTTAGGTGGATCCCATGTCTTCCTAACAATCCTTGTGCCCGGAGTCCCATGGTCGAAGAAACCAAAGCCCTCTCTGTGACACCACCTGCGCAACCACGCATTTACTTCCTCAACTCGACGATCCCTGCCCCATCCTTTCCCTTCAACAGGGAGGATGGACGAGAACACCACTTGTGCTCCGAATTCTTGGATCCTTCTTCCCAGCGCTACATAATCCACAGTAACCCGCTCAAGGTCATTCTTGGCCATATCATTAGTTCCCAGGTGGAGAAGCAGGAAGGGGTAGCGATCCGAAGGTTTGATCAGTTTGGTAAGCCTCTCAGTCACATCCTGAATTCGAGCACCCGGTAAGTAGCACACCTCTCAAGATTCCAGGTCCAGACGGCAGATGGATGGCTCAGTCCCTCTTAGGAGGGAGTCCCCGACCACCACCACCCGTCATTTTCTTTTGGGTGTGGTGGTCGTGAAGAGGGGAAGACCAAATGCATCCCTGGATGCAGAAGTGTTTTTCTGGGATATCTCCAGAATCCTGAAAAACTCCTGTAGTCTATCCGTAACCTTGCTGGGTTGAGACAGGATGTGTAGGCTCTGGGGTGGGAATGAGGGATTTGGGTGTGGGAAGGGGTGAGAGGTGCAAGCTCTGGGAGGAAATCTGGATGAAGGAGAAGGTGGATAAGGGGACGCTGGCTTGGGGAGGGGGCGCCAGGCCGGGCAGTGTTGGGGTCAGATGTAGGGTTAGGGTACTAAGGAAGCCACAGACTTCTGGATATGAGGGTTCAGGAATTTGGGTTGACGTATGTGAGGGGCTCAGAGCAGGGGATTTCAGTGTATGATAGGCTCAGATGTAGGGTCTGGGGGAAAGGGGAGTGCAGGAGTGTTATGATGCTGTGGCCAAATGGGGCCTTGGCCCCAATTTGGGGTTTGTTGGCCAGGCTTCATTTTTAAATAAAATACTATGTCAAACAAAAAGTTTCTGCATTGTCTTTATTTCTGAGAAGGGCAGGGGAACCTGTTTTGAGTCAGGGGTTACTGACCCAAGAAAAGTCAGTTGGGGCCACACAAGTGAGATGCAAAAAAACCCTCCTCCAACTCCCCCCCCCCCCAAGCTTCACTAATGTGGCCCCAACTGTGTTGGTGGGAACAGGGGACATAGTACTGGGGAAGGGTGCTAGTGGGTGCTTTGGTAGGGGACAGGGTGCCAGTGGGGACAGAGTTCTGAGGCTGGGGACAGGGTAGTGGGGACAGAGTTCTGGGAGTGGGGACAGGAGTGGGGACAGAGTTCTGTGGCTCAGGACAGGGGAGTGGGGACAGAGTTCTGTGGCAGGAGGGTGGGGACAGAGTTCTGTGGCTGGGGAGAGGGAACTGGGGAGTGGGGGCAGAGAAGAGGGAACTGGGGAGTGGGGAGTGGGAACCGGGGGCAGGGGAGTGGGGACAGGGGGCAGAGTGCCAGTGGAGGCAAAGAGTCCCCTGCATCTGCCTCCTCCCAGGATTCCCCTCCCCAGAGGGAAGCCGGTGTATGCCTCCTCCGGGCCTGATTCCCCCCCCTCCCCGGATCAGGGAAACCCCGTTCACGCCTTCCCCGGGGCCGAAACCCCCGCGTGCACCTGCCCCAGGGCTAACTCACCCCTCCTGTGCCGGTGCAGGGAAGTCGCCCTGCTCCTCCTCCGGGGCCAATGCCCCCTCCCGCAGTGCACCCGGCAGAGCAACCAGCGCACTTCTGGAACCCCTGGAGGTGGCACTAAGCTGCGGGACTTCCGTCCACCCGTGGGAAGCTGGCACTACTCCATTTTCGCTGGAGGTAGGTAGTGGGGCTTCTCGGGGTTGGGGGGGAAATGGGGGAGGTCTGGACACCTCGCGATCGACTGGATGAGGCTTCGCGATCGACTCGACCTGTTGGTGACCACGGATCTAAGCATTGTGCCAGAGGTTTTTTTTGTTTTAATTTGATTGCCTCAGTTGCTCTATAACATCTAGCAATCGAATATGCTTTATCAAGCGTATCTTTTGTTTTGTAATAAAAAATCACTTCTTTTAAGGTGATGATTTGACTCTTGTGTCCTGGAAGGTCTGTCTGTGTGTATCTGCAGGCTTCTGACTGAGGGGTTAGCTACTAGAGACTGCAGCTTGTTATTTCTTTTCTTTTTCAAACTGTTTTTGGAGAAAAGAGCTTGGGGTACCCCTGGGGATGGTTTCAAGTGTTCACCCCCTGGTTTTTTAGGGGTCAAAAAGCATTTGATGGTGGCAGCAAATTACCCAAAATCGGTGTATTAGGATTTGGGGGAAGGTTTTGTAACCAGTGCCTGTGGAGGCAAGGTTTTGAAGCTCTCTTGCAGGCCCCCACACAAAGAAAGCAGGCAGAGGACCTATATCCAATTGAAATTTCAACCCTCTATCTCGTTTGGTTCTCCCAACTCCCTGGCTGACACCTTTGCTAGGTACCTGAGTTAACCCCTTAGTACCGAGTGCTAGGCAACAATCCTCCTGTTCATGACAGGCTCATAGAAGGGAGATTAAAGGGAGATTCATCTCAGGTCTGTTAGTTATTTGGCAAGGATCTGTAACTCTATAGTACTTTTTTAAAAGAAAATGAAACTGTGGATAAGAAATCCTTTTGCTAAGTCTCTGCACATTGTTTGCCTCAATAAAGAAGTTTGGTTAAACTCTGAGGAAACATAGCAGCTAGGGGTTGAGCTCGGATCTTATTTGGGGGTTTAAAGGGGCTGGCTGTGGTACCTCATATCCCAAGGAAGGGTAGCAGATACAAACTTTGAACCTAGGAATGTATTATCTTGATCCAGAGTTACAAATAGGGTATGTCTACACTACAGCATTATTTTGAAATATTTTATTTTGAAATAACACGTCTACACACAAAATGCATTTCGAAATAGGTTTTTGCTATTTCAAAATAGCATGTCCACACTGATTGGATGCTGAATTGCATTTAAGGCCAGCCAGAACTAGTTCTGGCAGGGCATCAGGTCAGAAGTTACCATGTGGCCAGGGCAGCCAGCAGGGCACCCTGGGAAGGGCTGGAGGCCCGCTATTTTGAAATAAGCGTCTACACAGCGCTTATTTCGATACAGCAATTTCGAAATTGGCACTATTCCTCGTGGAATGAGGTTTACCAATTTCAAAATAAGCCCTCCACTATTTCGAATTAGTTTCGAAATAGCATTTGGCTAGTGTAGACACGAGGAAAGTTATTTCGAAATAATGGCTGTTATTTCAAAATAACTTTGCTGTGTAGACATACCCATAGTGACTGAGTTTGTGCAAGGTTGTGTCAATAAGCACAAGTAATTTTATTACCTTCAGTGAGATTACTGTTATCATATATATAGTAGCCCAATGTCTGTGCCTCTGTAATGCTGTAGCGTTATGTGTTGCCTGTGGGGGATGGTGTTGCCTCCCGCCATGGCGCTCAGCTGACTTCTGCGCCGCTCAGCCAGGCCGCCATGGGGGATCAAGCAGCGCAAGCAGCGCAAGCACCCAAATGGCCGCTTGCGCCGCTTGGTCCCCTGCGGTGGCCCAGCTGAGCGGCTCAGAAGTCAGCCAAGCACCACGGCGGGAGGGGAATGGGGGGTGGGGCGGTGATGTACACGGCCCCGCCCCCGGCCGTGTATGTCACTAGGGTTACCAGGTAGAGTAAAAAAAAACCCCGGACACACTTGATTGGGGGCAGGAGGGGGGAGGGACTGGCCGGGAGAGGAGCAGGGCTGGCTGGGGTGGGGGCAGGCGGGAAGCAGAGCTGGGGTCAGAGGCAGCATAGCTGGCCAGGAGAATGAGGGAGGGGTGGACGGTAGGAAGCAAAGCTGGTTGGGGGTAGGGGTCAGGGGCAGCGAGGCTGGCTATGGGAGATCAGGAGGAGGAACTGGCTGGCGGGGGGCGGGGAGAGGGAATTGGCTGGTGAGAAGCCAGACTCACCCGGGCATGTGCAGATCCCAGGGTGCTGCCCACCCCGCTCATGGTCCCAGTGAAGCAAGTCCAGCTGTGGCTCCAGCACGCGCTGGAACAGAGCTCAGGAGCAGGGACAGAGCTTCCCCTGCTTCCCAGAGGCAACTAGAGGCTCCCAGCATCGATCATGCCCCGCCTCTCAGCCACTCCCCCACCCCCACCAGGCTTTCGTCTGGCGCCCAGCCGGAGAACCAGAAAATACACATGTCTGGTATTTTCTGATTTTTTTTTACCAGACAGAGGGCCTGAAAACTGGACTGTCCAGTAGAAAACCGGACACCTGGCAACCCTATATGTCACTGCCACACCTCCCTTCGCCTCCTGCTGTGGCGCTCGGCTGAGTTCTGCACTGTTCAGCCGGGCCGCCGCGGGAGAGCCCAAACAGCTGCTTGCTCCGCTTGCTCCCCTGCGGCGGCCCGGCTGAGCAGCACAGAACACAGCAAAGCGCCACGGCGGGAGGTGAAGCGGGGCAAGGCGGTGACGTGTGGCGTGATAGCGGCTCCAGGCCCCGCCCCCTGGCCGTGAATGTCACCACCCCACCCCCCTTGCCGAGCACCCAGGGGGCGGGCCCTGGATGAGCGTGCATCCCCGACAGAGACAGAGGAGAGAGGAGAGAGAGTGAGAGGCAGGAGGGGGAGAAGAGAAAGAGAGAGACAGAGCGGAGAGAGAGTGAGAGGCAGGAGGAGGAGGAGAAGAGAAAGGGAGTGAGAGGCAGGAAGGGGAGAAGAGAAAGAGAGAGACGGAGAGAGAGGCAGAAGGTGGAGGAGAACTGAGAGAGAGAGAGGGGGAGTCAGTAGGAGGAGGAGAGAGAGATGGAGCAAGAGACGGAGGCTCAGGAGAGAAGATGGACATGGAGGAGAGACCTGAAAATCTCATCTTATGATGGGCTAATTGGCTAGTGTTTAAATATTTTTTCTGAATTGAAGCTTTAATGTGGGTTATTATACACAAATATCAGTGATATAGCCACTGATCTTGAATATTTACATTTGTATAAGTGCATATGAATTCTTTGGGGAACCAGAGAAATTATATCAGATGATTTTTAAAGTAGACAGCCCTCATTTGGTTAGAGTCTTCTAATGGCAAATTCTACATCTGACGATTATCTTCTGATTTAGTTTTTTAATGAGTCAGTCTTCTGAGAAGGAATATAATACAGATTAGGAGCAGTAGTGGTTCTAACTAATGATGAATATATAAGCCACTGCCTAAATGACAGAAATAACTCATCCCAATCAGTATAGTTCTCTTTTACGTTTATATTATCTGACTGATAACAATTGATGTGACATAAAAAATACTGTTAAGTGGAAGAACTTTTAAAAATTGTCATTATAAATAACATTATTTAAAAACCTACTTTCTCATAAAGCAAGCAGAAAAGGTTCTGTTAAAAAACATATTGGATAGGCCTCAATACCACATTTTTAAAGAATGTATATGCTCTGGTAATGCCCATTGAAAGACAGAATGGCGTCTTTCCACTACCCTAGCTGTGTACACAAATGTTTTATTGGTGTTCTTCTCACTTGTAAAAATGTGGCACATCATATACATGTGTTGACTGATCTCCAAAATCAGGAATAATTTGTCCACCAATGGTTGTTTCAAAATAAATGTCTGAAAGAAGACTTTGGAGACATGCTATTGATCATAATTCACATAATATGCTCACTAGAATTACTTACACTCATCATTTCTAGAACTTTACGGATGTAGAGCCACTAAGGAGTTTTCTGAGTAAATACATATCTTTCATTAGCTAAATCAAAGATACAAATGCAACATTTAATGCTCAAGGACATCCTGTGAATCTGTGACATTTCCTGGAGAAACTGGAGACCATAAACTAAGGACTGGACCAGTACAATGAGACCTATTGTATATATAGGATTTTCATCTGTTATACAAAAAAATCTTGCTTCTTTATTTTCCATGTTGTTTATAGAAAAATACACTCATTTGCTCTGTCTAGTTCACTGAAAGTTAAATGACTAAAAAAGAATTATGAAGCGCTGGGAAGAAGGATCAAGGAATTTAAAGTGCAAGTGGTGTTCTCGTCCATCCTTCCAGTTGAAGGAAAAGGTCCGGGTAGGGATTCTCGAATTGAGGAAGTAAAGGCATGGTTGTGCAGGTGGTGTCGGAGAGAGGGCTTTGGTATCTTCGACCATGGGACTCTGTTCCGGGCACAAGGATTGTTAGGAAGAGATGAGATCCACCTAACCAAGAGCATCTTCGTGGGCAGGTTTGCAAACCTAGTGAGGAGGGCTTTAAACTAGGTTCATTGGGGGATGGTGACCAAAACTCTGAGATAAGTGAGGAAGTCAGACACCGGAAAGAATCACAATGAGGAACGAGCAACAAAGGAGGACCCCTGATTCAGATGGAGAAGATAGGGCGATCAACTGGTTATCTAAGGTGTTTGTACACAAATGCGAGAAGCCTGGGAAACAAACAGGAAGAATTAGAAGCCCTGGCCCAGTTGAAGAACTATGATTTGACTGGAATAATGGAGACTTGGTGGGATGACTCGCATGATTGGACCACTGTCATGGAAGGATATAAACTGTTCAGGAAGAACAGGCAGGGGAGAAAAGGAGGAGGAGTTGCGTTGTATGTAAGAGAGCACTATGATTGCTCAGAGCTCCAGTATTTAGAGGGAGAAAAGCCTGTTGAGAGTCTATGGGTTAAGTTTAGAGGTGGAAGCAACAGGGGTGATAGTGTGGTTGGTGTCTGTTATAGACCACCGGATCAGGGGGATGAGGTAGAGGAGTCTTTGTTCAGACAACTGAGAGAAGCTTCCAGATTGCAGGCCCTCGTTCTCATGGGGGACTTTAATCACCCTGACATCTGTTGGGAGACCAATACAGTACACAGGCAATCCAGGAAGTTTTTGGAGAATATTGGGGATAACTTCTTTGTACAAGTGCTGAAGGAACTGACCAGGGGTCATGGGCAGCTTGACCTGCTGCTCACAAACAGGGAGGAACTAGGAGGGGAAGTAGAGGTGGGTGACAACCTGGGAAGCAGTGATCATGAGATGGTAGATTTCAGGATCCTGGCCAAAGGAAGAAAGGAGAGTAGCAAAATACACACCCTGGACTTCAGAAGAGCAGACTTTGACTCCCTCAGAGAACTGATGGGCAGGATTCCCTGGAATGCTTACATGAAGGGGAAAGGAGTCCAGGAGAACTGGCAGTATTTTAAAGAAGCCTTATTAAAGGCACAGGAAAAAAACCATCCCAATGCACAGCAAGAAAAGCAAATATGGTAGGTGACCAGATTGGCTTACCAGGGACATCCTTGGTGAGCTTAAACTCCAAAAGGAAGCTTACAAGAAGTGGAAACTTGGACAGATGAGTAGGGAGGAGTATAAATATATTGCTTGAGAATGCAGGGGAGTTATCAAGAAGGCGAAAACGCAACTGGAATTGCAGCTAGCAAGGGAGGTGAAGGATAAGAAGAAAGGTTTCCACAGGAATGTTAGCAATAAGAGGGTGATCAGAAAGGGTATGGAGCCCTTATTGGATGAGGGAGGTAACCTAGTGACAGATGATGTGGGAAAAGCTGAAGTACTCAATGCTTTCTTTGCCTCTGTCTTCACAGACAAGGTCAGCTTCCAGACAAATGCATTAGGCAAAGCAGTATGGGAAGGAGGTGGACAGCCCTTGGTGGGGAAAGAACAGGTTAGGAACTATTTAGAAAAGCTAAATGTACACAAATCCATGGGTCCGGACTTAATGCATCCGAGGGTACTGAGGGAGTTGGCAAATGTCATTGCGGAACCTTTGGCCATTATCTTTGAAAACTCGTGGAGATTGGGAGAGATCCCAGATGATTGGAAAAGGGCAAATGTAGAGCCCATCTTTAAAAAAGGTAAGAAGGACAATCCAGGGAACTACAGCCTTACCTCAGTCCCTGGAAAAATCATGGAGAGGATCCTCAAGGAATCCATTTTGAAGCACTTGGAAGAGGAGAAAGTGATCAGGAACAGTCAACATGGATTCACCAAAGGCAAGTCGTGCCTGACCAATCTGATTATCTTCTATGATGAGGTAACTGGCTCTGTGGATATGGGAAAGTCAGTGGATGTGATATACCTTCACTTTAGCAAATCTTTTGATACGATTTCTCCCACAAGATTCTTGCCAGCATGTTAAGGGAATATGGATTGGATAAATGGACTGTAAGATGGATAGAAAGCTGGCTAGACTGTCAGACCCAACGAGTAGTGATCAACAGCTCGATGTCAGATTGGTGGTCAGTTTCTAGCAGAGTGCCCCAAAGATCTGTTCTTGTTCAACATCTTTATTAATTACATGGATGAGGGAATGGGTTGCACCCTCAGCAAGTTCGCAGATGACAGTAAGCTAGAGGGGAGAGGTAGATACGCTGGAGGGCAGGGATAGGGTCCAGAGTGACCTGGACAGATTAGAGGATTGGGCCAAAAGAAATCTGATGAGGTTCAACACGGACAAGTGCAGAGTCCTGCACTTGGGAGGGGAAGAATCCCAAGCATTGTTACAGGCTGGGGACTGAATGGCTAAGTAGCAGTTCTGCAGAAAAGGACCTGGGGATTACAGTGGACGAGAAGCTGATTATGAGTCAACAGTGTGCCCTTGTAGTCAAGAAGGCAAATGGCATAGGGTCAAGAAGGCAAAGGGTGCATTAGGAGGAGCATTGCCAGCAGATCCAGTGAAGTGATTATTCCCCTTTATTCGGTTCTAGTGAGGCCACATCTGGAATATTGTGTCCCATTCTGGAGGCCCCCCCCCCCCGCTATAGAAAGAATGTGGACGCATTGGAGAGGGTCCAGCGGAGGGCGTCCAAAATTATTAGGGGGCTGGAGCGCATGACCTATCAGGAGAGACTGTGGAATTTGGGGTTTTTTTAGTCTGCAGAAGAGAAGACTGATAGCAGCCTTCAACTTCCTGAAGGAAGGTTCGAAAGAGGATAGAGAGAGGCTGTTCACAGTAGTGACGGATGGCAGAACAAGAAGTAATGGTCTCAAGTTACAGTGGGAGAAGTCTGGGTTTGATATTAGGAAAAACTATTTCACTAGGATGGTGGTGAAGCACTGGATTGGGTTACCTAGGGAGGTGGTGGAATCTCCATCCCTAGCGGTTTTTAAGTCTTGGCTTGACAAAGCCCTGGCTGGGTTGATTTAGTTGGTATTGCTCCTGCCTAGGGCAGGGGGCTGGACTTGATGACCTTCTGAGGTCTCTTCCAGCTCTATGATTCTATGATTCTAAGTTATTCCTCCTAAGTTATTCCTCTTGGGACTCTAAATCAAGATAGCACACTAGGGAAGCCTGCCTCACACTAATTTTGGGGCTTCACTGCAGAGTAGATGTGCTATTTCAAAATAAGCTATTTCAGGGTGCATCTAGACTACACAGGTTTTTTTCGGAAAAACGGCCATTTTCCAAAAAAAAACCTTCACCTACGTCCACACTGCAATT
The DNA here is from genome assembly GCA_019425775.1 of Rafetus swinhoei. Taxonomy (NCBI): domain Eukaryota; kingdom Metazoa; phylum Chordata; order Testudines; family Trionychidae; genus Rafetus; species Rafetus swinhoei. Next base: position 36,709,981 of record CM033436.1, read on the forward strand.
GCATTCTTTGGAAAGAAAACCGAAAGAATGCAGGGGTTTTTCCAACATTGGCAAACCTCATTCTATGAGGAAGAATGCCTTTTCTGCAAGAGCTCTTTCGGAAAAAGTCATGTGTGGATGCAGAAGAAGCAGTTCTTTTGAAAAAAAGAGGCCTCCAGGAAAAAGCACAGGAGCCCCGATGGACATGCCATCCACACTAATCACAGCTCTATACTTCCTGTCTGCAGTCAGGTCTCAAAGCTGCAGGCACCCAGCACAAGCCTTGTGGCAGGAAGCCAGCCTCAGAGCAGCACCCTGCTCGCATGGCTCTCCCTGCCGCACCAAGAATGAGCCATGGCGCAGCCACAAGCCCCCTGAGACATCCTTGGCCCTTCCAGGAAGCAGCTCCACAGGTCCCAGGACCAACCCAGGGGCACCAAATGCTGGGCACCATCCTGGTTGGGAGGGTGAGATCCGGGCCCTCCTGGAGCTCTGGGGCAAGGAGGAGTCCCTCCAGAAACTTCAGTCGCGCTGCAGAAACATGGACATTTATGGCCAGATGGCCGAGGCTCTTGCCCAGAGAGGACACCACCCCCACACCCTTGGCAAAGCGAGGAGCAAGGTGAAGGAGCTGCAGCAAGGCTACGTACGGGCCAGGGAGTGCACCTTCCTCCGGGGCAGGAAGGTCTGGAGGCTGGAGTCAAGTTTGGACTGGTGGGACCGGCTGGTATGGAGTGGTGGGATGACCAGCAGTGGCTGTGCAACTTTCGGATGCGCAAGGCCACCTTCCTCAAGCTCTGTGCCTGGCTCGCTCCTGCCCTCCAGAGACGTGACACCCACCTGTGGCCCACCATCCCGTCCATCGCTATTTCCCTTTGGAAGCTGGCCACTGCAGACAGCTACTGGTCGGTGGCCAACCAGTTTGGGGTGGGGAAGTCCACCATCGAGGCCATCCTGATACAGGTAGTCCCCAGCTGCTCTGGTGGACTCAGGCCTTGAGACACTAGTGGCCACCCAGCTGGAGCTCCTGGAGGAGGAGGACAAGGAGGGACAGCACCTGCAGGACGAGGAGGACACCAGTAGTGTCGTCACCCTCAGCCTGGCGGCAGTGCCCCAGGTCCTGGACATGTCCCAGACATCATCTGATGCTAGGAAGGGAACATCAGGTGAATGCTGTCAGGCTGGCACACATACAGGGCTGGGGAGAGGGGAGCACAGGGGATGGGGCGCGATCGTCGCTGGACATACTCGGCCTGGACAGTGGGCAGCTGTCCATGCACATGTAAGCACGTGCAGTCACAGTGTGTAACGTGTGGCCTCAGGAGCCAGTCCCGGAGCACACACAGGCTGCTTCTCACAGTCTGGGGGAGGCCCCACACATCTCCGACCTCTGGGAGGGACATCCTCCCCCTGCCAGGCACTGCTGGAAGCAGACTGGGCACAAGGACACATGCACGACCCCACACAGACCAGCGAGTGTCGCACATAGCACACAGCCATGTCTGCATGCACAAGGCACCAACCGTTCCCGCAGACAGCACTGCCAAGTGTAAGTGTGTGTGTGTGTGTGTGTGTGTGTGTGTGTGTGTGTGGGCCCCAGGAGGCCGCTCCAGGCCACTCTCCTGCCCATAAGAGCCCACTCTGGCCCAACACTTCCCTAGCCTGCTTGTCCATGGTGGGCGAAAAGTGGGCAGGGTGGTCCCCTGATCACCTTGGAGACCCTGTGAGTTAGGGCCTGCTGTGCAGGCCACAGGTGGCCTTGTTCTCAGGACATCACCGTCCCCTGTTCCAAGGACAGTTGCTCACTGCTCACAGAGGAGGGCATGGCCTCACGGACAGTGTCTGCATGGATAACTGACTGTCTTTCCCTCTTGTCCTCCACAGCTGGACCAGCCGACACTGAGGGGCGAATCACACCAGCCCAGGCAGTCGACCAAAGCCAGGGGAACCTCAAGCTCTGGAAGGTCCATCACGACCTCATGCAACAGCACATCGCAGTCCTGCAAGACAAGCAGTAAACACTCGTCCAAAAGGTCTGTGATGATGCCAAGTGGCACAATCACATGTGGGACCAGGTGGTGTGGCAGGGCAAAAACATGTGTGCCACCATCCGGAAAGTGATGGTATACACCAGTTCCTGTCCCCCGTTCCCGTTCTCCCCACTCCCGCTCCCCCTGCTCCCCCTACCATCCCTGACCCTGCTGCAGCCCCCCCACCCAACTACCTGTTGTCCCAGGCCACATCCAACCCCAAGTCCGTTGAGGTCCCCAGGCCCGAGGCGGCACTTGCAGGCACTCCACGTGCCACTCCCAGCCCTGAGACCCCCTCCAGGGTCTCAGCTCCCCTCCCTCTTTCCCCCTCCAGTTTCTCAGCCCCCCCTCCTCACCAATTATTTTGATTATAAAGAACAAAAAAACAAAGTTTATTTTGAAAGCAAAACTGGTGTCTTTATTAATTGTACAGGGAATGGGGGCAGGGAGGGGTTGTGGTGGGAAAGGTATTGGGGGGCAAGGCACAAGCCCCCATTGGGGAGGCCCTGGGGAGAGTTACTGGGCTCCTTCAGAGAACTTCTCCCTCAGGGTCTCCTGTATGTGCACCCCAGCCTGATGGGTCTTGCAGATGGCAGTTGTCCATGGCTGTTCAAACAGCCTCCCCTCACCACCAGCCTGTGTCCCCCACCCTGGGAGGAAGGCCTCCCCTTTGCTTTCTATGAGGTTCTGGAGCAGGCAACATGCAGAGACCACCTCGGGGATGTTGCGCTCCCACATGTCAAGAACATGAGAACATAAGAATGGCCATACTGGGTCAGACCAAAGGTCCATCCAGTCCAGTATCCCGTCTGCTGACAATGGCTAATGCCAGGTGTCCCAGAGGGAGTGAATTGAACAGGTAACGATCAAGCAATCTCTCTCCTGCTTTCCATCTCCACCCTCTGACAAACAGAAGCTAGGGACACCATTCCTTACACATACTAGCTAATAGCCATTAATGGACTTAACCTCCATGAATTTATCTAGTTCTCTTTTAAACCCTGTTATAGTCCTAGCCTTCACAACCTCCTCAAGCAAGGAGTTCCACAGATTGACTATGCACTGTGTGAAGAAGAACTGCCTTTTATTTGTTTTAAACCTGCTGCCCATTAATTTCATTTGGTGGCCCCTAGTTCTTATATTATGGGAACAAGTAAATAACTTTTCCTTATTCACTTTCTCCACACCACTAATGATTTTATATACCTCTATCATAAAGAATCATAGAATTATAGAGCTGGAAGAGACCTCAGGAGGTCATCAAGTCCAGCCCCTTACCCAGGGCAGGACCAATCCCAACTAAATCAACCCAGCCAGGGCTTTGTCAAGCCGAGACTTAAACACCTCTAGGGATGGAGATTCCACCACCTCCCTAGGTAACCCATTCCAGTGCTTCACCACCCTCCTAGTGAAATAATTTTTCCTAATATCCAACCTAGACCTTCCCCACTGTAACTTGAGACCATTGCTCCTTGTTCTGCCATTCGTCACTACTGTGAACAGCCTTTCTCCATCCTCTTTGGAACTTTCCTTCAGGAAGTTGAAGGCAGCTATCAAATCCCTCCTTACTCTTCTCTTCCGCAGACTAAATAAACCCAAATTCCTCAGTCTCTCCTGATAGGTCATGCTCTCCAGCCCCTTAATCATTTTGGTCACCCTCCGCTGGACCCTCTCCAATGCGTCCACATTCTTTCTATAGTGGGGGGCCCAGAACTGGACACAATATCCTCCTTTATTCTCCTCTTTTCCAAGATAAAAAGTCCTAGTCTTTTTAATCTCCCCTCATACGGGACCCGTTCCAACCCTCTAATCATTTTAGTTGCCCTTCTCTGAACCTTTTCAGTATATCTTTTTTGAGATGAGGAGTACTGTATGCAGTATTCAAGATGTGGGCGTACCATGGATTTATATAAGGGCAATAAGATATTCTCCATCTTATTCTCGATCCCTTTTTTAATGATTCCTAACATCCTGTTTGCTTTTTTGACTGCCACTGCACACTGCTTGGACGTCTTCAGAGAACTTGCCACGATTACTCCAAGATCTCATTCATGATTAGTTGTAGATAAATTAGCCCCCATCATATTATATGTATAATTGGGGTTATTTTTTCCAATGTGCAATACTTTACATTTATCCACATAAAATTTCATTTGCCATTTTTTGCCCAATCACTTAGTTTTGAGAGATCTTTTTGAAGTTCTTCACAGTCTGCTTTGGTCTTAACTAACTTGAGCAGTTTAGTATCGTCTGCAAACTTTGCCACCTTACTGTTTTACCCCTTTCTCTAGATCATTTATGAGTAAGTTGAATAGGGATTGGTCCTAGGACTGACCCTTGGGGAACACCACTATTTACCCCTCTCCATTCTGAAAATTTACCATTTATTCCTACCCTTTGTTTCCTGTCTTTTAACCAGTTCTCAGTCCATGAAAGGATCTTCCCTCTTATTCCATGACAACTTAATTTACGTAAGAGCCTTTGGTGAGGGACCTTGTCAAAGGCTTTCTGGAAATCTAAGTATACTATATCTACTTGTTCATATGTTTGTTGACCCCTTCAAAGAACTCTAATAGATTAGTATGACATGATTTCCCTTTACAGAAACCATGTTGACTTTTGCCCAAGAAATTATGTTCTTCTATGTGTCTGACAATTTTATTCTTTACTATTGTTTCAACTCATTTGCCTGGTACTGACTTTAGACTGACCAGTCTGTAATTGCCGGGATCGCTTCTAGAGCCCTTTTTAAATATTGGTGTTACATTAGCTATCTCCCAGTCATTGTGTACAGAAGCTGATTTAAAGGATAGGTTACAAATCATAGTTAATAGTTCTGCAATTTCACATTTGAGTTCTTTCAGAACTCTTGAGTGAATGCCATCTGGTCCTGGTGACTTGTTACTGTTAAGTTTATCAATTACTTCCAAAACCTCCTCTAATGACACTTCAATCTGTGACAAGTCCTCAGATTTGTCACCTACAAAGGACGGGTCAGGTTTGGGAATCTCCCTAACATCCTCAGCCGTGAAGACTGAAGCAAAGAATTCATTTAGTCAACGTGTGTCAGCAGGCATGCAAACCGGGCCTTGAGGTGTCCAAAGATGCATTCCACCTGCATGCGAGTCTGGTTCTGGTACACATTAAATTGTTCCCTGCTTGGGTCCAGGTGGCCAGTGTAGGGCTTCATGAGTCACGGCATCAGTGGGTAGGCCACATTGTCCAGGATGCAAATCGGCATCTGCACGTCCCCAACCACAAAGTCCCACTGGGGGGAGAATGTTCCAGCCTGCAGCCTGCGGTAGAGACTAGAGTTCCTAAATATGCGGGCATCGTGTGCCCGGTCTGACCACCCTACAAAAATGTCTGAAAACTGTCCCCGGTGGTTGACCAGGACCTGCAGCACCATGGAGAAGTAGCCCTTTCTGTTTGTATATTGGGCAGCTCGGTGCTGTAGTACATGTATTGGGATGTGGCTCCTATCAATCACTCCTCCACAGTTCGGGAATCCAAAGGCACCAAATCTGGCCATGATAGGGTCCAGGTCTCCGAGGTGGATGATCCTGCGAAGCAGGATGGAGTAGATGGCCCTCACAACCTGCAGAAGGAGACATAGAAACACACAAAACAGAGAATGAGAGGGGGTGCCTGAGCCCTTGGGAGGTGCCCACCCCCTCCCCAAACACCCCAGGAGCCACCCCCTACGTGAGTGCCCCCCCAGCAGCAACCTCCCGCCCAGGATGGGCCTTGCCCCCACCCCCACTCCACCCCCCACTCTTCCTCTCCTTTCCCAAGGGTCCCCCTTTTCCAGCCCCACCCCAACAGGGAGTGTACCCCAAGAATGCCTTACCTCAATAAAGATGACCCCAATGGTGGACTTCCCCATGCTGAACTGGTGTCCCACTGAGTGGTAGCTGTCGGGGATAGCAAGCTTCCACACAGCAATTGCAACCCTCTTCTTGAGGGGGATGGTGGGCCGCAGGTGGGTATCCTGTTGTCGGAGGGCACGGGCGAGCCAGGCACACAGCTCCAAGAAGGTGTGTGAGAAGTTTTGGAGCCACTGCTGGTTGTCCCACCACTCCATCACAAGGCAGTACCACCAGTCCGAACTGGTGTCTTGCCTTCAAAATTGCCTCTCAACTGTGGCATACAAGGGCAAGGGCATTGCTCCCACACCCAGGCAGAGTTCTCAGTGCTGAGCTTGGATTCGAGCTGGGACAGGACCATCATGACAGTCTGGTGAAAGTGCTGCAGAAGCTGTAGCATGGCAATGTGGGGCCATCGCTTGCCCAGGGGCAGTTCCGGCTCCATGGCAAAAAGAGAAAAAATGCGGTGGCATCCAACAAAGCTGGGCAACCAAAGCACACAATGCAAAAGCTTTGCTGTCCCTCAGAGAGGTAGGCAAGCATGCAGCAGAACCTGAGAAACAGCTGTCCAGGGGGTCCCTTTAAGCAAGCGTCTCAGATAGCCTTAGGCAACAGTACCTAGAAGTAACTGCTGACCTGGCTGAAGTGGTTCCGGGTGGCCTTTTATGCGAGAGAGCATCCAATGAGTATGGACGCTCTCTTTCAAAAAAGCAGATCACTTTTTCAATCGACTTTTTCAATCCACTCTCTTTCTAAAGAAGATTTTTCAGAAGATCTCTTCCAAAAAAACTTCTTTCGAAAGAAGCTTGCAGTCTATATATACCCTGAATAACTATTCCGGAATAGCTTATTTCGAAATAAGCGTGCAGCGTAGATGTACCCTGATAGTAAATACAAAGTGTTCCATGTTCTCCATGATTCTTTATTCTAATCAATGGGAGATGAGTGCTCAGCAATTAAAAATATTTTATATATTAGAGGTGATCAGACATAAAAGTGATCCAAAAATTGAAAACCTATTTTCAAAAGGAACTAGAAATTTCAAAGTTGTTTTCATTTCAAAGTTTTAGCAGAGTTGGTTTAGTTTTTTGTTCATTATATATTTTTTATCTTTTATATTTTTTCTAATTTTTATTGAAAATGTTATCAAAATAATTATTAAAATAGTTAATTGAGCATAAATATTGTGTACTAAAAACTGTACACAGACAAAGTAAAATCAGTCCCTTTTCCAAAGAGCTTATAAACTAAGCAAAAACAAAGTGGAGGAGGCGCAGAAGCACAATAAGGTGAAATGATTTGCCCAAGGTTAAAGAGCAGATCAGTGAAAGAGCTAGGCATGGAACCCAGGTCTCCTGCCAAGGGTGTTCCTGTGTTAGTAAAGCAAGAGAAAATGCTTGGTTGGTTGTAACCAGGGAAATAGAGGAGCCAAAACCACCCCAGGTTCAATGGAAGAGAAGGATTGCTTTAGAGCCCTTCGTATTTTCCATCCAACTGTGCTGAATGTCAACCAAGAACAGCTGAGGATTTAGCCTATATTGTACAGAACATCATCACAGGACTATATTCCATTCACAGTGAAGGTAGGGAGTCAATACTATAAACAGTACTATAAAACAGTTCTTATTTGGAAGGCTGAATACAAATGATAGGTGGTGTAGGTGAAATGCTTCATTAAGATTCCCGGACATAAAGTGGGTTTTATCAGCATTACAGATAGATTTTTTTCCTTTCATGCTTTAAAGGAACTATAATATATTTTTATTTGTGGTATTTATCTCTTCTGAATTAAGTATTTTTATACAGCCAGTTCCAATTATAGCTACAGTTAATCTGTTTACTCATGTGAATTTATGAATTATTTTCTTGTCAGACGAATAGTATCTTTAAGGAATAAAAAAAATGTCTTTATATAAGACAAAATGACAAAAAGAAAACAATCCCTGTTTTTGAAAACTGTGGATACGAGTTGTATTATACCTTAATGACTGGAAGACATGGTATGGTAATTTTTTTTGCATGTTCTGCAAGTGAATTATGAGTAAACTTTCAAAATGTCAGGAAGCAGACTGTTATCAATATGTATCAACATCCTCGAGTTACACGTTGGTAATAAATGTCAGTAGAAATTTTTATGGGTTTTACAGCTTATCTGCAATTTGTAATAAGCTTTGTGCATGACCCATTATTTTATGAGTGAGAACAACTGTCAAATGAATGTATTTGTAATGTCAGGAGTTTCATTACAACATGTCCGCAGGCTGAAGTCTAGGTGCTAAACTGCTGCTGGGTTTATATCTTGTGACCATACTTTGACAAAAAGGACCATGTAGCTTGCTACTTTCATTATTTTTTTCTTTACCTTTTTTAATTAATAATGTAACTTACATTTTCTATGGTCTCATTATCACTCCACTATTTCATTAACTAATCATTGCAGCATTGCAGTTTATAGCTTTACAGGCAAGAGACTAGAGGTATTAACCAGTAGCTTTGAGTTACGTAGCAATGGCTCTGATTTGCAAGCAGAGCCTGCAGCAATGTGGATTTTATGTCATTAGAAATCTTTTCATCTTTTTTTTTTTATTTAAAACAGAAGAAAAGATTTTAATTCTTTCTCTGAATGATTCATATCCTGTGGATTTTTTTTTTAGGCAATGAAACTATGATATTAAGATTGAGTATATAAATAATTCTCATAATTCACAGAAAAAAAAGAGAAATAATTACCTCTGAACATTTCATTATGAATGGAATGCTGTCAAAAACTTTAAAAGGGGAGCATTAATACAAATTAAAAACTTGGGAACTTATTTTTTAAATACTTAATCCTGTATTTTATTTAACTTTAGCCAGACCAATGATAATTTTTATTGGAAAAATGAATGACTTTGTTGGAAAAATATTAAATGTAGAATGTACAAATTCTACCATGAACAAATATTTTATATTTCATTTTATCTGCCAGTTTGGAATAGCTGAAATTGTATAATCCATCAGCAGTATAGAGAGTCCATGATACACTTTATCTGAATCCATATCGAGTACGACTGTCAATCGCAGTTAACCCATGTGATTTAACTCAAAAAAATTACTTATGATTTAAAAAATTAATTGTGATTAATCACACTGTTAATAGAATGCCAGTTGAAATCCATTATTTTTAATATTTTCCTTTATATTCATATATATTGATTTCTATTACAAAACAGAATTTTGCAAAATGTATAGTTCTTACAAAATATTTTTGAATACAAATATTTGCAATGTAAAAATGATTTAAAAGAAATGGTATCTTTCAGTTCACCTCATGCCAGTACTGTATTGCAAATTCTTTATCATGTAAGTGTAACACATAAATGTAGAATTTTTTGTTACATAACTGAATTCCAAAACAAAACAATGTAAAACTTTAGAATCTATTAGTCCACACAGTCCTACTTCTTGTTCAGACCATCACTAAGACAAAAAAAAAGTGTTTAGATTTACTGGAGATAAGGCTGCCTACTCCTTGTTTTACAAAAGTGAGACAGGTTTTCACATGCCACTTCTATTGCTGGTGTTGCAAGATATTTATGTGCCAGATATGTCAAACATTCATATGCTCCTTCATGCTTTGGGCACCATTACAAAGGATGTGCTTGCATGCTGATGTTTCTTATTCAAAAAATAATGTTAAAATTGGTGACTGAACTTCTTGGGGGAGAATTATATGTCTCCCGTTCTGTTTCATCTTCATTCTGCCGCATATCTTATATGCTAGCAGCCTTGGATGATGACCCAGCACATTTTTGTTTTAAAACACTTTCACAGCACATTGAACATAATGGCTACACTACAAGGTTTTTGCGCAAAAAACGGCGGAGCGTCCATACCTCAAGCGCATTTTTGCGTAAGTAAATCGTCAAAACAGAGGGCTTTTTCCAGTGGAGTTAGTCCTCTCCCCACGAGGAGTAACTCCTTTTTGTGCTACAGCTCTTGTGCAAAAAGGCAGGTGTAGAAATGCCGGAGCAGGTTTTGATAGAAACCCCTATCGGCAAAAGCACAGGTGCTCTGATGGCCATTCTGTGAATGGCCATCAGAGCTTTCTTGCACAAGAGTGTCCATGCAGTTTGAATGCTCTCTTGCGCAAAAGAACATCACTTTTGTGATGAAAACTTTAGTGTTCATCACTTTTGTGATGAACATCACTTTTGTGATGAGGTCTGGATGTGCTTTTGTGCAAGAAGTTTTCGTGGAAGATCTCTTCCGCAAAAGGCTTCTTATGCAAAAACCCTGCAGTGTAGATGAAGCCAATGAAAAGAAGGCACCAATGTGAGATTTCTAAAAATAGTTACAGCACTCAACCCAAAGTTTAAGAAACTACCATTCGAAATCTGAGAGTGACAAGTTGTGGAGCATGCTTTCAGAAGTTACAAAAGAGCAAGACTCAAATGTGAAAACTACTAAATCCAAGCCTTCTGTCGGTGGCACCTGACTTATATTATCAAAATGAACATTCAGTGACCTGCTCTCCTTTATTGATCTGCTGATTATCAAGCAGAAGCCATCATTAACATGGACAGATATCCTTTGGAATGGTGGGTGAAGAACGAAGGAACACACAAATCGTTAGTGCATCTGGCAAAGCAGGTTACAACAGTGACATGCAAATGCCTATTCTGACTTTCAGGTGACGTTGCAAAATAGAAGTGGGCAGTATTATCTCCTGCAAATTGTAACAAAACTTGTTTTTCTGAGCAACTGACTGAACAAGAAGTGGGACTGAGTGGACTTGTGTTTATGTTTTACATTTTTAATAATTTTTGAATATGGTTTATTTGTATATAATTCTACATTTTTAAGTTCAACTTTTCATGATTAACAGATTGTACTGCAGTTCTTATATTAGGTGAACTGCAAAATGCTGTTTCCTTTGTTTTTTACAGTGCACATATTTGTAATCAATAATAAATATAAAATGAATACTGTACACTTTGTATTCTGTATTCAAAGTGAAATCAATATATTTTAAAACGTATTAAACATCAAAAATATTAAAATAAAGGGTACTGTATTGTTTAACAATGTAATTAATCATGATTAATTGTTTTATTCATGTGATTAATGACAATATTTTAAATCACTTGACAGCCCCAATATCAATAACTATATCTTTTTGCAAAGCATGGAATACATGCCAATCAAACTAATTCTATAAACATAAACTAATTTGCTCTTATGTTAGAGCTGATGTGGAGTATACGTTAATACAATCATTTGTGTCATTATACAAGAACTACTGTGAGTTGGTGTGATTGCTGAATTCAAAATTCCATCAAATCTATATATTTAAGACAGATCCTAAAAAATGCTTAGCACCTTCAACTTGAATAAAAATCAGAGGGAGTTGCAGATGCTCATTGAGGGTACATTTACACAGCAGCATTATTTCAAAATAAGCTATTTTGGAATAAAAACTCTGAAATAGCTTATTTTGAAATAGCATGTCTGCACTGCACACGCCCCCTCTCCACCCCCCACCCCCAGAAGCACTTTGGGGAGGGCATCAGAACAGCAGTCACTTCATGTAGCTGCTGACTGAAGCTATCTGAGGCTAGTGCTTAAAGGAACCCTCTTGGACAGTCATGTCTCAGGCTCCTTTCCCTTGCCTACCTTGTTGAGGGACAGCAAACCCATTCTACTGCATGCTCTGATTGCCCATGTGAACACTACAGCACTCCAGCCATTGATCCAGACCTGCTGCAAAGCAGTCTCCAGCTCCTGGACCTCATACTGCACCTCCTGGTGCAGTTTTTGCAAGCTGCTCTCATGGCACTGCAGAACTAAGACCTGCCTCTCTTTAGAGGGAACCCCCTCATGTCTCTCCATGTGCTGCTTAGATAGCACAGCCCCTCCTCTCCTTCCCTGCACAACATGCACTGCCGCTTCTGGCAAAGGGACACCAGTTCTGACTGGTGGGACCACATTTTCGTGGAGTGGTGGGATGACCAGCAGTGGCTCCAGAATTTCTGCTTGCAGAAGGACACCTTCCTGGAGCTCTGCAAGTAACTCGCACTTGCCTTCAGGATATGGGACACCCACATGCGACACACCATTCCCCCCAGAAGTGGGTCTCCATTGCACTGTGGAAGCTCACCATGCTAGACAGCTATCGCTCCACTGGGAGCCAGTTCAGTGTGAGATCTACTGTCGGGGGCCGTACTCATGCAGGTATGACTCTCTTACTATGTGTAAGCAGGATCTGAATCAGTGCTTCCAATGTAGCCATCTGGAAGGGGAAAGGAATACTGCGTGTGGTTATGCTCACTCAGTTGTTTAACCCGGTAAGACAGTGGTCTCCAACCTCACTCCATCCTCTTTCCCTCTCCCATTCTCTCTACCTTTCATCAAGCAAGGGGCAGAGAGTTGGGGCACAGGCTCTAGTCTTGGGCTAAGGGATTTGGAGTGTGAGAGGAGATCTGAGCTGAGCCTGGGGCAGGGAGTTGAGATGCAGGAGATACAGGGTCCAGGGGAGCTCAGGGTTAGGGCAGGGGCTTGGGGTATAGGAGGGGGTATATGACTGGGGCAGGGGTTTGAGATGCTGGCTCCAGCTGGACACTATTTACCTCAGATGGCTCCTGGGTGGTGGTGCAGTGGGGCTAAGGCAGGCTCACCACTGTCCTGACCCTGCACCACTCTAAAAAGCAGCCAGCAAACTCCCTCCATCCCAAGCCCCGTTATGCTCCCTCCTCTGTTCTGTGGAGATAGAATACAGGGTGGGAGAGTGGGCACCCTGACATCAGTGCCCTCCGCTCCCTCCCCTGCCCTGCACAGCAAGCAGGAGGCTCCCAGGGAGAAAGGGCAGCTCCAAGGCAAAGGGCAGGAGATGCACAGTAGTGTGGGGAGGGGCAGCTGATGTGATGTGCTTGATAACCTCTTGGCCAAACCAGTCAGGATCATCTGTGAGGCTCCAAAATCTACCAGTAGATCCCGATCTACCGGTTGGTGATCACTGCTGTAAGGTATTCAACTGTTGTTATATAAATACAGTTCATGCTAGAATGGGAAAGAAATCCTGGGTGTGCTTATGTAAATCCAGTTCAGTCAGTGCTATAGGCCTGATGGATGCTCAGTTGTTAGAATGGTATTTTGCCTATTGTAACTAATTTGGCTGTTGTGGGGTCACAAACCATGTTAATACTAAATGTAGAAATTGTAAAATATGACCACCAATGTTTGCAGGAGAGATATTGTCATTGTAAAGAATCTCAGATGGACAAGCCTTTCCCTTCCAGTTGTTGTGTGTGTGTGTGTGTCCATGACCCCATTCTCCTTAGTGGAGGCTTGTGGTAGGAGGGTGTTTCACCACAGAGTCAGAAGTAGGGCAGGCCTCTCCAAAAACCCTGTGAGCAAGAGTACAATGTTCCTACGTGGCAGCTTCCTGGGGCTGTGTGCTCTGGACTGGTGCTTCATGTGCACCCATGTGCACAGGCTGCTGCACAATCCTCAGGCCAAGAAGGCCTGAGCGAGGAGCACTTGCCACCCACAGCCTCTCCCATGTGTGTCTACAGAAAGTAATGAAGCATTGGAATGGGTTACCTAGGGAGGTGGTGGAATCTCCATCCCTAGAGGTTTTTAATTTTCGGCTTCACAAAGCCCTGGCTGGGTTGATTTAGTTGGGATTGGCCCTGCCTTGGGCAGGGGGCTGGAGTTGATGGCCTCCTGAGGTCTCTTCCAGCTCTATGATTCTATGATTCTGTGAACAGTGGTTCCCAAACATGGGCCATTAAACCTCTGGCTGCCAGGATGCAATGGCTCAGGAGCTGGGGTACATCACTCTTGCCATGGCTGTTGGGAGAGGCATGTCCTGCCCTGCCTCTCAGCCAACCCACCCCAGGCAGGGACAGGGTCTCCTCTGGCCATGGAAGAACGTGTCCCTGCACGGTGCAGCTCAGAGCAGCCCTCCTGCTGTGCAGTGAAGCACTTTTCCATGGCAGGAAGGAGACACTACGCCACATAGGGAATCACTGTTCCATGGCCAGAGGACATCCCACCCCTGCCCGGAACTGGTTGGCTCAGAGGCATGGCAAGACACACCTTTCCTAACAGCTGTGGCAGGAGGGGAGGTTCAGGGTGGTATTCCCCAGGCATGGCTCCCAGAGACACCACAACACAGGCAGCAGTACGGGACTAGGTGAGGGGGGGTAGGGCTGGCACTAGGGGGTTCTGGGGATGGGGTTAGTATTGGAGGCTGGCACTGGTGGAGGCTCTGGGGTGGTTGGGTGCAGTGGGGCACTGGAAACAGGAGGCTGGTACTGGGGGGTCTGCTGGTGGGGGCTCTAAGGGTTGGGGGCTCGCACTGAGGCATTTGGGATGGAAGCTGGCACTGGGGGCTCTGAGCATAGGAGGCTGGCACTGGGGTGTTGGGTGCAGGAGTCTCTGGGGTCAGTGGCTGGCACTGGGGGATAGTGGAGTGGTGGGGGCTCTGGAGTTAGGTCTGGCACTGGAGGCTGTGGAGGTTGGGCTTTCGGTGGAGCAGTAAGGTTTTATTTGTATATGTGCGTATTTGTCATTTGCATAATGAATATGCAAATATGCAAATAAAATAATACGGGTCCGCCAAAAGTTTGTGAATGGGTTTACTGTTCTCCAGTATCAAAAACGTTGAGAACCACTGATTTAGAATAACATGCTATCTTGATTTAAAAATTGTCAGAGAAGGAGAATTCTCCATGACCCTTGGTAAACTGTTCTAGTGATTAATTACCCTCCTTGGTAAAAATGTATGCTTTTTTCCAGTCTGAATTTGATCTCATCAAGATCTTTGATTTTTCAGGTGACAAAATGGCTAAGATGCTTTGTATTATGATAGAGTAATGGTATTTTATTAAATTGCTACTTGTTTATAAAGTTAAGCTATTTAATTAATCTGCAACCTTATCCTTCAGTGCTATGCTGGCTGTGTTTCTGATGGTGCTGAGCCCCTTTAATTCTCTTCAAATTTAGTTGAAGATGTGGCTTCTCTGAAAATGAGATCAGTTGGAGGAGGGGAGGAGATTTTCCAATTAAATATAGTCTTTGTAAATAATTGTGTGAGAAGGCCACCAGCAGAAGCTCCAGCATGTACACATAGGCTACCTCATAAAGTAGTATACATTTTCTTTCTTTTGTTCATTTGTTCTTTCCTTCTTTCTTTTGTTCTTTCATGTTTTTCCATGGCATCACCAGCTTTGGGTATTCTCTGTTTCTCTTCTTTTAGGCTACTGTCTATATTTCCCAGATTTGGAAACCAGTATTAGTGCAAAGAGATAATTTGCTCATTATAGTTACTTCTCTTATTTTGTAATAATTTGTATTAAATCAAAATTTTCTTAAAAACAGGGAATTTGTGCTATCGAGGTTTTTACACAATGTTAGATGCCTGCCATATTAAGGTATTAATTTACAAAGTGGCATCAGTGGCCACACAGACAGAATGAAAAGAGAAAAGCAGATGTGAAGGCTCCCACACCTTGTGCTCCCAATTTTGAGGAAATTCAGTTGCTGTTGTGCCAGTGGGAAGAGGCATGTGAAACATAGGAAAGAAGACAGCAGCACCAACTGATGTGTGGCAGCTGGAGACATTAACATTTCCTGTTTCCATGCTTTATGCCTCTTATTTTGAGGCACTTCTGCTGCTCATGGTGTGTTGTTTAAAAGGTCAAATGTATAGATTCTCTGGTAAGAGAAGAAAATAAATTCACTATGTTGTGCTATTAAGAGAGAAAAAAAAATCCTTGAAAAACCTTGTCACAAAATGGGCTCTGCCACTACTGGTCCCTGCCATGGTGAAGGGGCAAGAGATGGAAGTGGCTGTTTGTTGCTTTCAACTGCTCCCTGGTTCTGCCACTGAGTACAAAGTATTGTTTTAATTCAGATTGAGTTATAATCACCACCATTTGGGGCCATCGCTGTGCTGACTTTCAGAGGAGCACGGATGGAATGTTGGCAAGTAACAAGGCAGTTAAGAAATTGCTCATGCAGAGCTCTTCTATAGCTCTAGAAAAAATATTTCAAGCATCACAGATGAATTCAAGGTAGCACCAATTGTTTGGCATAAATAGTTAACACATATTCCAAGGCAGGGTGGCATGTTAACACCTCTGCAGTAATAGGATAAACAGAAGGGGTTAGTGGGTTATAGATTGTTGCAATAAGCCATAAATCCTGCATGTCTCTTCTGTCCATGCTTTTTAGTGTCTAATGATGTTATGAATTTAAACTCTCGGGTTCCCTGGTTTCCATTTGGACAATGACTTATGGGTCAGACATAGAATTATCAGTATGTGAAAAATATTTACCCACAGCACTGGCCCTCTGTAAAGGAAATATGACAGCCCAATCTTCACATGGTATGTATATTTTATCATTGTAGCAGTGGAGATGTATCTGGAGGTTTTGCATCTTTTGTTCTGGCAAGGTCTAGTGCCACTTAGAGCTGATGTGCCCTTGTCTGTGGGGAGCTTGCTTCTGATGATGAACTTGGAACTACAAATAGAATGCATCTGGGAATGTCAAAATATTTGGAATCTTCTGGCATTCTAAAATTGAAATTATTTGGAAATTTCAGTTCTGTATTGTGGATTGATACTCCAACTTTTCATTCCAAAAGGAAACAAATTCAAAATATTGAAACATTAGTATTTCACACAGGATAGAATTTCTGATTTTTGCTCCACTCTATTACCTACTATTTTTTGTTTATTATGAATGATTCCAGTTTAATTTTAATATGTAATATCTTTCTAACTTTCTCCATTTTTATACTTCTTATAACCAAACAATATTTCTTTTTAAGAATCTTATGTTTATGATCCTGCAGCAATGTGTCATTTTTTTTTTTTTATGCATGCATAATACTTAGTTAAAATGTCTTATGAGATGGCAGGATAAGCACAACATTGGTATTTATGTTGACAAGTTTGGCTTTAACAATATTTGGTCTTCTCACAAGAACTGGGGGAGGGAGTTCAACATGCTGTGCAATGTCTAATTATATAACCCTAATCCTAACCTATCCTGGAAAACGATCCCTCACTCTCACAGGCCTTGGGAGACAGGCCAATCCCCATCTACAGACAACCCCCTAACCTGAAGCAAATTATTTCCTGCAGCCACATATCACACATCAAATGTATTCACCCAGGAACCTACCCCTGCAATAAACCCCGTTGCCAACTCTGTCCACATATCTATACAGGTGACACCATCACAGGGGGTATGTCTCGTAGAAACCATTTCATATTTAGCTAGAAACCATCTTGTATAACAGAAACCATTTCAGCTTTTCTCTTTAGCACATAGACCAGAGTGAACTTTCTGTCACCCCGTGAGAAAAGGCCTACAGGATGGGCTATTGGTATGTGTTAATTGGGCTGGTTGAGACAGGAGGTGTACTCCCTCGTACCTGTCCGCCATCTTGTTGATAAGGCTTTGTTTTTCCTAGTCTAACTGATGATTTCTGTAATTGGATGCCCTGACGTCAGACTGTTTGGCTAAGGGTATAAAGATACTAGGATTAATTTTATTAGCCAGCCTTACTGGGCCTGGCTTTGCTGGGACCACGTTTGGCTCATGCTGTGCTTTATTAATTAATAAAGCTGTTTGTTAGCTGCCTAAACAGAGGAGCGTTTTTGCTTCGACAGTCTAGACTACATACCTCTGTTGCCAGAGGGATGTAAATTAGACATACCAAAATTGCTAATGAAGCGGGGATTTAAATATCCCACACTTCATTAGAATAAAAATGGTCACCGCTTTTTGCCAACACAGCAATTTGCCGGCAAAAAGTGGCAGTCTAGACGGGGATCGGTTGACAAGGAAAGCCTTTTCCAACCGATCCCCTATGCCTCATGAAACGAGGTTTACAGGATCGGTCAGAAAAAGCTTTCCTTGTTGACCGATCACCGTCTAGACTGCCGCTTTTTGCCGGCAAATTGCCATGTCAGCAAAAAGCGGCAGCCATTTTTATTCTAATGAAGCGTGGGATATTTAAATCCCCGCTTCATTAGCAATTTCGGTATGTCTAATTTACATTTACAAACTTATTAAGTTTGCAGATGATACCAAGCTGGGAGGGGTTGCGACTGCTCTAGAGGATAGGGTCATAATTCAAAATGATCTGGACAAATTGGAGAAATGGTCTGAGGTAAACAGGATGAAGTTTAATAAAGACAAATGTAAAGTGCTCCACGTAGGAAGGAACAATCAGTTTCACACATACAAAATGGGAAGCGACTGTGTAGGAAGGAGTACGGCACGAAAGGGATCTAGGGGTTATAGGGGACCACAAGCTGAATATGAGTCAGAAGTGTGATGCTGTTGCAAAAAAAGCAAACATGATTCTGGGATGCATTAACAGGTGTGTTGTGAGCAAGACACGAGAAGTCATTCTTCCACTCCACTCTGTGCTGGTTAGGCCTCAGTTGGAGTATTGTGTTCAGTTCTGGGCACCACATTTCAAGACAGATGTGGAGAAATTGGAGAGGGTCCAGAGAAGAGAAACAAGAATGATTAAAGGTCTAGAGAACATGACCTATGAAGGAAGGCTGAAAGAATTGGGTTTGTTTAGTTTAGAAAAGACTGAGGGGGGACATGATAGCCATTTTCAGGTATCTAAAAGGGTGTCATAAGGAGGAGGGAGAAAACTTGTTCATCTTGGCCTCTGAGGATAGAACAAGAAGCAATGGGCTTAAACTGCAGCAAGAGAGGTTTAGGTTGGACATTAGGAAAAAGTTCCTAACTGTCAGGGTAGTCAAACACTGGAATAAATTGCCCAGGGAGGTCGTGGAATCCCCATCTCTGGAGATATTTAAGAATAGGTTAGATAAATGTCTATCAGAGATGGTCTAGACAGTATTTGGTCCTGCCATGAGGGAAGGGGACTGGACTCAATGACCTCTCGAGGTCCCTTCCAGTCCTAATGTTCTATGATTCTATGATACACACCTGAGTATGATCCCTCTGGCGACAAAGGGATGTAGTCTAGACATACCCAGGATGTAACCACATAAGCCACAACATCAGGGACTCATACAACTGCACATCCTCTAATGTGATATATGCCATCAAGTGCCAGCAATGCCCCTCTGCCATGTATATTGGCCAAACTGGACAGTCTCTATGATAAGGGATTAATGGACCCAAGTCAGATATCAGAAATAATAAGACACATAAACCTGTAGGAGAACATTTTAACTTGCCTGGGTACTCTGTCATGGATTTAAAATTAGCCATTCTTCTACAAAGGAATTTTACAAGCCAATTATAAAAAGAGAGTGCGGTATTCACCTTCGTAAGCAAATTTAACACTGTGTCCCTGGGCTTGAACAAAGACATTAACTGGATATCCCATTATAAAGACAGCCTTCCATACACTTAATACCTCATTTACATCAAAAGCTAATTATAGGACACTTCCAGCCTTCTCAATTAGCTTCATTAGCATCAGCAGTACAATTGAGAGGTACTTTTTTCTCTCTCTTGGTTCTTTTTCTGTTATAAGTTCTGGATTCCCATTTTTTCCACTCCAGCTTATCTGAAGAAGTGGGGTTTACCCACAAAAACTCATGATATTATGTGAGCTTTCTTATAGCTTCTCTTGTATCCATGTCCCACTCGTATCTGGACACTCAGCCATATTTCATTAAAAAAACTTCAAAAACAGAATTCAGTGTGAAATTGCAGAGCTAGAATTTGATACTATCAGGCTGAATCTGAATAGAGACTGGGTTTTTTGGTATTCACACCTTCATATCAACTATTGGGAATTGGCCACATCCACCCACATTGAATTGATCTACTTAGCACTGGTCTTCCATATAGTAATGTAACACCCCCTTTGCATGTGTGTGTGTGTGTGTGTATCTATCTATCTATCTATCTATATATATACACACACACCTTCCAAAGTGAAGTTTCGAAGTTTTGACTTTCGAAGTTGCGATTCATGCATCTGACATAGTGGAATCCAGCCCATGAAAGCTTATGCCCAAATAAATATGTTAGTTTTTAAGGTGCCGCAGAACCAGGGTGAACAGATGTCCCGTTTTTAAAAGGATGGTCCAGTGTTTAAGGCCTCCTGCATGTCTCCCAACTGTTTCTTAAAATTGGAAAATTATCCCACATTTTCTCTTTTGCCCCTTCAGTACTGGAGAATCCTGCTGCTGGACCCCTGCTCGCCCTGTGGTGTGTGGGGGAGGCCAGTGATGGGGGCAGATGTGGAAGGCTGGTGGAGGAGTAAAAATGCAGCAAATGATGCCAGCTGCTCCCCCTATTGGTCTGTCAGCATAGCCACTTCAGCTTGCTAGCTCTTAGCCAGCAGGGCCCTGTCCCCATCTCATTTCTAGCTGGCACTGGCTGCAGTGGTTGGTGAGTGGAGGCAGGTGTCAGGCAATACCCAGTTACATGTCACCTCTGCTGATCAAGCAACCCCCTTTTTTTCCCTCCTACCAAGCACCAAAAGGCTGCTACTGTTCTCATTGGAGGTGCATGTGAAATCTGGGGAGGTGCATGTGACCTTACCAACATATTGCCCAAGGAAGAAACTTTACCAGGTACCAGGAGAGATGGCTCCATCCTGGGAGGCCAGCTAGGCATGGAGTGCAGAAAGTGCCAACCAGAAAGGGTTGGGTCAGTCAGTCACCCTATATGAGATAGGTGTAAAGGAGGTGTAAGAGTCCAACTAATCAATATTTCTTTTCAACAGGAACTCAGTCAACTTAACATTAATTTGAATGTTTGTACAACTGATTGTCATTGAACTAGCTTGAATATGAAGAAAGTTACTAGGGCTACGTCTACACTGCAGGCTTTTTGCGCAAGAACATAAGTTCTTGCACAAAAACTTGCCAGGTGTCTACACTGCACGCGCGTTCTTGAGCAAGTAAATTTACAGTACAGTGTCAGAAAACAGGGCTTCTTCCGGAAGAGTTATTCCTCTCTCCACGAGGAATAAGCCCTTTTGCGCAAGAGCTCTTCCAAAAGAAGGCAGTGTAGACAGGCAACATGATTTTCTTGTGCAAGAAACCCCTATGGCTAAAATGACCATCAGAGCTTTCTTGCGCAAGAGAGCATCCACACCGCCATGGACACTCTTGCGCAAAAGCACATCTCTTGCGCAAAAGCACATGTCAGTGTGGACGCGCTCTTATGGAAGACCTTTTGCATATGAACTCTTGCACAAAACAGATCTTGTTCAAGAAGCCTGCAATGTAGACATAGCCTCAGTGTTCCCATAGTCAACATAGGGAAATATGGTCATCCTACACAAGACTCCTGGTTATTTTTGCTGAAACAGACAAACATGACCACCCCCCTCAGAAACTTATACCATTGCAATTTCCATCTCTCTCCTCCTTGGGTTTTGTAGGAATTATGCAGGCCTTCTGCAAAGAGGGTAAGTTGAACAGTCTCCTTTTATTCACATACCTTCTTAGCGCTGGCCCTCTCTTCCTCCATGTACAAGTCTTAACACACTAAGGATATTTATATAATAATACGTTTTAAAACTGCATTATGGTTTTATTTGTGCCAAAATACTTGATTAGATTTTGTGGCCACAACAACTTAAATCCATCTAGAAGCTCAGTGCAATTGTTGGTATTTTTTAGGTTTGCTCTTTGTGAGCCTAACTTGGAGAAATCAGTACATATGAGAAGGGGGGTTGAATTCCAAATAGTTTGAATACCTTAAGGAATATTTTATTGCAGCTCTGTTTGAAATCCACTGGCTGCTAGGTTCATGACATACTTGAATTGCATCATTGATATAGTCTTATTGTTTTCAAATACAAAGAGGTCTATGACAGAAACACAGTTCATCAAACTTTATATTATACTGCATAATATGGTGGAAGTCACCAGAGACTCATTAAGAAATAAGCACCATTTTTGCAACAGAAGAACAGTAGTGACCACAAAAATCCCAGGTCCAATTAGAAAAATAAAAATAAACACATCACTTGTCATACTTTAATGTTTTCATCAAAACTGTATAAAGACATTGGGAATTATTTCTGATGAAGTGGAATTAAATTAAACTGACAGTATATTGCATGTGCCAGACAAATAATGCCTCCGTTTTGAAGAAAAAGATAAAATTCAGGAGTTAAAAAAATGTCTGATAAAGCTTTCTAACCAAACTCAGCCACTGCTACTTTCCATTCCACACCAGTTCTATTGTATGATTAATCAAAGGGCCATTTTAAATCTGACAGCATGGCAAAAAGTGCTTAGAAGGCTGATGTGAGGAGGAGGAGGAGCAACAGCCAGGGACCTTCACCCTGTCCCTCGAGCCGGTGAGCACCAACCAGGAGGTTTCCCAGGCCTCCTTGGAAGCCTGGGAAGGATCTTCAGGTGAGTTGGCGGGGGAACAGGGCGGGGGAGTCGGGTGCACAGGGAGTGGGGGGCCATAGTGTAGCTTGGGCTGGTTGGCCACCACATGGTGCTGCAGTCTGTGCACGTGCAACCACGTGCTGCAGTAGGGTGTGGCACGTGGGCACAGCAGGCAGTTCCTGAACATTTCCAGGATCCTGCTGCCAGCCTCATGCGTGGGCACACACATTCTTCCCCCAGTGGGGAAGGGGGTGCACCCAGCTGCAAGCAGGCTAACTGCAAGGGTGCCAGCATGATCCCACACACATCCCGGAGTGCTGCACACAGCACACAGGCATGCCTGCACATGCAAGGCAGCAGCCACTCCCACAGACAGCACAGTGAGCTGCAGCTGTGTGTACAGACCCCAGGGAGGGCCAGGCTGCTCACAGCTTCTCTACTGCCCATGAGGGGATCCCACTCTGGCTCCTTATCTGCATAAGCAGGACCCCGACAGTGGACTTCCCCATCCCAAGCTGGTTGGCCACCAAGCGGTAGCAGTCTGGGGTTGCCAGCTTCCAAAGGGTGATTGCGACCCACTTCTGCAGGGGGATGGCGGACCGCAGGTGGGTGTTGCATCTCTGGAGGGCGGGTGTGAGCCAGGCACAGAGCTCTAGGAAAGTGGCCTTGCACATTCTAAAGTTGTGCAACCACTGCTGGTCGTCCCACCGCTCCATGACCAGCCGGTCCCATCAGTCCGAACTGGTCTCCAGCCTCCAGAACCTTCCGTGTATGTTGGGGTGCGGCAGCCAGACTGGAGCAGCCGCAGCCATGCAGAGGGTGATGAGGAGGAGTTCCGAGTCCATGTCCAGCATTAACATTTAGGCAGCTGGAAGCAAGTGCTGCAGGAATTGCAGTATGGCCACGTGGGGCCGTCACCTGCCATGGGGCAGCTCTGGCTCCATGGAACACACCAAAGGCAAAAAGCTGTGGTGTCCCTAAAAAGAAGAGGGCAACCACAGGAAGAACTGCAGAAGCTTTGCTGTCCCTCAAGAGATGTCCTCAAGCAGGCATCAGAAACAGAGAAAAGGCTGTCTCCCCTATCCCTTTAAGCACGTGTCTCTGCAGGGCTCCGGCAACAGCACTCGAGACCAACTGGTGAGCCCAGCTAGATCCAGTTCTGGGGGACTTTATATGCAAGAGAGCGTCCAATAGTGTGGACACTCTCTTTTTCAAAAAGCTTCTTGCACAAAAAGCCTGCAGTGAGAACGTAGCCTTAGAGGGAACACTGCTTGAAACCCTAGAATAAGAAGACCTAGAATAAAAGACACTGGGTATGTCTACACTACAGCACTATTTTGAATTAACTTATTTGAATTAGTTAATTCAAAATAAGCTAATTCGAAATAACACATCCAGACACAAAAACTAATTTGAAATAGCGTTTTTCTAATTCGAACTAGTGCGTCCACATTGAGTGGACCCTGAATCGAAGGTAAGGCTGGCCGGAACCAGTGCCAAAAGGGCATCAGGGTTGGACTTAGTGTGTGGGTCTGCTGCCTCAGGCTATCCGAGGTCTGTGCTTAAAGGGACCCGACCCCACATCCCCGACAGAGAGTTCTCAGGTTTCTCTGCTTGCTGGTCTACCTCGCTGAGGGACAGCAAAGCATTTGTGTCTCGGAGTGCTCTGCTTGCCCTCACTCGGGACACCACGGCACTCTGCAACATGGAACCAAACCTTCCCCCGGGGACTCTGCTGCGTCTCGTGGACACGTTGCCAGCAGCCTGGCTGCACTGTCTGCAGGCTGCCATCCGGGAGGACCATCGAGGGGCTGTCAGGATCTAGGGGGCCCTGCGAGAGAGCTTCCACCCTGAGGAGCGCTAACAGTCTCCCCAGTCTGCCCCACTGGGGGCTTGTGCCCCATTCCTCTCTCTCGTCCTTCCACTTACCCTTCCCTAGCCCCCCCCTTCCTGATGTCAAATAAAATAAGCGTATTTTCAAAAATAGAAACTGTCTTTATTTAACACAACCTGGGGGGGATGAATCTCTGGGGAGATGGGGGAAAGGAGGCAGGAGAGGGCAGGACAGAGGGTGGGAGAGGGAAAACTGGGAGGAGGGAGCTGGAAGGGGAAGCAGGGGAAGAAGGGGAGGAAGCTCAGATCTCAGGGGTGGGGTCTCGCCGGACCAACTGCCTCCCAGCACCGCAGGGGAGGGGGGCCTCAGCATCCCCGGGGGGAAGGGGAGGAGGGTGCGGAGGTTGAGGTGGGGGGTGTGGAGATTGAGGAGGAGGGTGTGAAGGTTGAGGAGGAAGAGGTGGGAGGGGGGCAGGAGTGGGAGGAGGAACAGTAACTGGGGGGGCAGCAGGCACAGGACCAGCATACTCTGCACCAGGGCCTGCAGATGGTGACAGATGACATGACCCTGGGCAAGCGGCTCCCACTGGAACTCCCGGTTGTCCTGCGCCTGCTGCTCCATGATGCGGGTCTGGGCTCGCAGGGCCTGCAGGTGCTGCTCTCTGTACCCCTGCCGCGTGGTGGTGGTCCTGCTGAGGCCACGGGTGCGGGAGCATGTCCCGGGCGGGGTGGTGCACCCTGCACGAGCAGCTGGTGCAGCTGTAGAAAAAGAAGAGAAGTGGTCAGTTCTCCCTGGGGACACAGTGGATGATGCCCAGCCCCCCCTGCGAGGT
Organism: Rafetus swinhoei; assembly: GCA_019425775.1. Taxonomy (NCBI): domain Eukaryota; kingdom Metazoa; phylum Chordata; order Testudines; family Trionychidae; genus Rafetus; species Rafetus swinhoei. Next base: position 36,734,877 of record CM033436.1, read on the forward strand.
GAGGGCGACCATGCCCTGCACCATCAGAGCCAATGTGCTTGCACAGAGGCCATGGTCGGCATGTCCAGCTCTGCCCGGGAGTAGGAGGTGCCCTGAGACCGCACCCGTGCCCCTGTGCTGTGTATAGTGCAGCTGGGGCGGGGGGAAGATGTCCCCTGCCCCTTGGTAGAGGGGGTGTGTGAAGGGAGGGCGCCCTGCTGTGTCCCGCCCCGGGGTCGGGAGCGTGTCAGGTCTCTTCACACACGTGTGTGCCTATTGGGCCACGGCCCCTGGGTGTCACGCAGCTGGAGCCACCTGCCCAAGGGTAGCATGGCACGTGCTCGCACATGCACAGGTGGCTGCATGATCTGTGGGAGGCATGGCCCACGTGCACGGTCCCTGGTCTCCCTGCCCACCTCTCCCTGGGGTAGGAGACAGTGCTGGCACTTACCTGGTATGGCCTCCCCGGATGACCCTACAGACTCCGGTGCCGGGACAGCTGTTGGTGGCCCCCTGCAGCACCCGGGTCAAGATCCTCAGCTCCTGGCTCGCTGCCTCCCGGGCTGGCGCGGACCGCCCCTCCTGCCAGGATTCAGTCGAGGGCGGGGAAGTAGGGGCAGGCAGCAGCCCCTGCTGCGGTGCCACCCCTGGTGGCCCTGGCGTATGCCTGACACAGCTCCTTCACTTTCAGGCACACCTTTCCTGTGGCCTTTCCTGGACGTGGTGGCCGCTATGCGGCCATAGATGGCCACATTCCTCCGCCTAGTGTGGAGATCATGGACGTTGGGGGCCTCCCCCCAAACCTCAATGAGGTCCATGATCTCCGCACTAGTCCATGAGGGTGTGCACTGTCTATGGCCCCTGGCTGGCCCCTGGGTGCTGGGGGGACTGGACAGGGGGATGGCTGGCTGCCACTGGCTGCCATTGTGCGGCCACTGGCTGAGGTTCTGCGGCTGCTGACAGGCCTGGCTCTCGCACATGCCCAGTTGCCAGACTCTACCCCTTTAAGGGCCCCGGGGCTAGGGGAGAGGAGAGGAGTTTTCCTGGTTTGGCCCAGAGTGGCCACCAGGGGAAACTGGGAAGGACTGGAGGCCCCCTAATTTGAAATAACTGTCTACACAGCACTTATTTCCAATTAGCTATTTCGAATTTGGTGTTATTCCTCGTAGAATGAGGTTTACCAAATTCGAAATAAGTGTTCCACTATTTCAAATTTATTTTGAAATAGTGGTTTGGCTGTGTAGATGCTATTAAAGTTAATTTGAAATAACTGCTGTTATTTCGAATTAACTTTGTAGTGTAGACATACCCACTGTTAATCAGATCTTAAATATAAGAAGAAGATAAGAAAGGCCATACTGGATCAGACCAAAAGTCCATCTAGCCCAGTATCCTGTCTGCCTACAGTAGCAAATGCCAGATGCCCCAGAGGGAGGGAACACATCAGATAACACATCATGTGATACCTCTCCTGTCCTCTATTTCCAGAAAAACAGAGGCTAGGGACACCATTCCTACCCATCTTAGCTAATAGCCATTGATGGACCTAACCTTCATGAATATGTCTAGCTCTTTCTTGAACCCTGTTAAAGTCCTAATCTTCACAACTTCCTCTGGCAAGGAATTCCGCTGGTTGACTATGCGCTGAGTGAAGAAAAACTTCCTTTTGTTTGTTTTAAACCTGCTGCCTATTAATTGCATTTGGTGTCCCCTAGTTCTTACATTGTGGGAATAAGTAAATAACTTTTCCTTATTCACTTTTTCCACACAACTCATGATTTTATAGATCCTTAGGGTGCGTCTAGATTACAGGGTTTTTTTTTTTTTAAATGGCCTGTTTTTGAAAAAACTTCCCCTGCGTCTAGACTGCTGCTGCATTCTTTCAAAAGTAAATCGAAAGAATGAGACAGTTTTTTTGACCGTGGAAATTCTCATTTTACGAGGAATAATGCCTTTTTTCAAAAGTGCTCTTTCGAAAAAAGGCGCCATGTAATGCAAACTGTGCTTTTTCGAAAGAGAGCATCCAGACTGCCTGGGTGCTCTCTTTCAAAAAGCGGCTCACTTTTTCGAAAGTATTGGCTGTAGTCTAGACACTCTCTTTCGAAAGAGGCTTATAGTCTAGATGTACCATTAGTGTCCTCTTTTCTAAGATGAAAAGTCCAGGTCTTTTTAATCTCTCTTCATATAGGACCCATTCCAAACCCCTAATCATTTTTGTTGCTCTTTTCTGAACCTTTTCCTATACCAATATATCTTTTTTGAGATGAGGCAACCACATCTTGACACAGTATTCAAGATGTGGGCATATCATGGGTTTATATAGAGACAATAAGATATTCTCTGTATTATTCTCTATCCCTTTTTAAATTATTCCTAATATTCTATTTGCTTTTTTGACTGCCACTGCACACTGAATGGATGTTTTCAGAGAACTATCCACAATGACTCCAAGATCTCTCTCTTGAGTAGTTTTAGCTAAATTAGTCCCCATCATATTGTATGTATAGTTGGGATTATTTTTTCCAATGTGCATTACTTTACTTTCATCCACATTACATTTCATTTCCCATTTTGTTGCCCAATCACTTAATTTCGTGAGATCTTTTGGAAGCTCTTCAGTTTGCTTTGGTCTTTACTATCTTGAGCAGTTTGGTATCATCTGCAAATTTTGCCACCTCACTGTTTACCCCTTTCTTTAGATCATTTATAAATAAATTGAATAGGATTGGTCCCAGGACAAACCCTTGGGCGACCCCACTAGTTACCTCTCTTCACTCAGAAAACTTACCATTTATTCCTACCCTTTGTTTCCTATCTTTTAATCAGTCAATGAGAGGACCTTCCCTCTTATATCATGGCAACTTACTTTACTTAAGAGCCTTTGGTGAGGGACCTTGTCAAAGGCTTTCTGGAAATCTAAGTATACTATATCCACTGAATCCCCCTTGTCCACATGTTTGTTGACCCCCTCAAAGAACTAAGGTAGATTAGTAAGGCATGATTTCCTTTTACAGAAACTATGTTGACTTTCCCTCAACACATTATGTTAATCTATGTATCAAATAATTGTATTCTTTACTATATTTTCAACTAATTTGCCCAGTACTGCTGTTAGACTTACCAGTCTGTAATTGCCAGGATCACCTCTAGAGCCCTTTTTAAAATATTGGTGTGATGTTAGCTATTGGAAATCATTAGGTACAGGAGCTGATTTAAAGGATAGGTTATAAACCACAGTTAATAGTTCTGCAATGTCACATTTGAGTTCTTTCAAAACTGTTGGGTGAATGCCATCTGGTCCTGGTGACTTGTTACTGAAACAAAAAAAAGATAATCTTCAGATTTTTCTTTTTGCTGTTTGGTAAAGCATAGTAATTATTTACTAATAATCAAATTTGACTCTAGTCCTCTGCAGTGTCACATATAAATATATGGCATGTAGTTCAATATTTGTTGTCCTAAGTGGATTTCACATGTAGTAATATGACATTGTCTAATTAATCAGATCTGCTTGCACTTACCAACCACTGTAACCAGTGCTAGCTAGAAATAGGACAGGGGGTGGGACCCTACTAGTTAAGAGCCAGCACACAGTAGGGGCCGTGCTAAAAGACCAGTACGGGAAGTAGCTGGCCGCATGCACTGCATTTTCACCCCACCACTAGGGTTGTCAGGTGTCCATTTTTTAACTGGACAGTCCAGTATTTGTGCTTTCTGTTCGGGAAACAAATTGAGAAAATATAACTGAGAAAATATAAATGTCCGGTATTTTCTAAATAAGATGTAATGTAGATTGTGATGTAATGTCAAGTGTGTCCGGTATTTTTGTTGAAACCATCTGGCACCACCACCCTTGCAAACTCACCCTAATCGTTGGCCACTGGACCTCCTTTCTCCCCCATTCACCACTGCTAACTGGTGAACAGAGATCTTGCCAACTGCGGGACCTGCCAGTATTCATGAAGGTGTGACAGACCGAGCTGGATCTGGACACTGCTGAAGGGGTCCGCTCAGGGTGAATTGCTCAAAACAAGGGCTCTTTACAGCCCCAGACCGGAGACCTTCCCAAACAGGTCGCAAACTGGTCACACCGAGCAAAACCCCTCAGACACTCCAGCTCTCCCAGTGCCACAATCAGCCCCGGACCTCCCACACAGGTGAGGGGTTATAGAACCCAATCTCATCTACCCCGAACACATCTTTCCGGTCCCAAAGAACCAGCCACAAATCCCCAGTCAATTTACACTCTGGATCTTACCCACAAGATCACACTGGGCCAATCCTTCAGAATCTAAAAGTGTATTAATAAAAGAAAGAAAAGGTAGAGAGTAAGGTTGTTAAGGAGAATACCTTATATGCATCAAATCACAAAGTTCTTGATGCAGGCTCTTAACACAGATGTTATAAACTGCTATCTTAAAAGTCTCTGGTGTACATCCTATGTCAAGATGGGTCCACGATTCTTCCCGGGTCTCTGTCCCTTGCGAGGCTGCATCTGGGATCAGGAGCAGAATTGAAGACAAGATGGAGTTCACCTCATGGCATTTTATATCCCTCCTGGTATCCTCCTGGCTAGAGCAGGTCACATGGTCGAGTGACCTACCTTGTTTTCATATGCTGGCAGCCATTATGCCCTGGCTGGTTTGCAGGTATCTGGATTTCCTGCTGCATTCCTCAAGTGTGTATTGGGCTCTCTGAGAGCCTTGTCCCTGGAGCCTTGCTAATTAGCATAGTCACTGACTGGCATAGTCACATTCCTTCCTGATGCTCTGTCTCAGACAGAGAATCTTCCAGCATAAGCACAAAGTACATATTTATAACTCCACATACAGGTATCATACAAGTACATGAATAGCATATACCAAATCAGTAGAACCTAAACTTTCATTTGACACCTCACATGGCCCCCTTTGTACTTACTTTGGGGCAAACACCCCCACCATGAGTGCAGCAGTGATCTGGCTTCTCCCTTTAAAATCCAGTAACATGACAGAAGGAGAGAAAACATATGGAACAATTTGCCAATTTTAAGAAAAAAGTCAGGACACCTGCTAGAGGCCTTAAATACAGCACTATCCCTTTAAGGATGGGTTTTCTGGTTACCCTAACATTAATTCATATTTACTAGAGTTAGCTGAAATTGGTGAAACAATCCCCACAAATGTAGGTGATTTCATATGTCATAGTTTTCAGGTGACCTCGATATCACCTTATGACCCAGAATACTTGTATTAATTATTTCCAAATGCCCAGTTAACTTCAACTTACGTGCCTTTGAAAAGTTGATCTTTGACAATTTTTGCTTGTGAAGTAGGCAATGAGTGATGAAAAAGCACAGCAGTGATTAGCTTTATTTGTAATAAATTATACACAGAGTTACATACACCATCAGCCAGGGATTCTGAAAGTGGTATTAAGTCTGTATTGGGTCCTTGTCTTCACTACTTACAACCCATTATCTGATGTGTATAATGAGGCAGCAGACTCTCCTTTGCTAGCAGGAGCAGCAGAAAGAAATAAGTGAGCATTAAGCAATGCAGAACTGTGTCTAACTGTAAATAATATTAAAATGTAACAGGACCATAGCTACTTTTCAGAAGCCTGAAGCATAGGCACTTGGTCCTTTGTTGCTGCTTTGTGCACTTTTGGTGAGAAGAATACAGAAGACTGTGTCCTCTACATCCCCTTCCCCTCTTTGTTTCCTTGGTCCCTTTCTCTCAACAACAGAGGATTGAGTTTGTGGAGGCACCTTCTTTTAGCAGTCCAATTTCAGTGGTACTACCATCTGGTGGCAAGAAAAGCTACGTCTAGACTGCAAGCTTTTTTCGGAATAAGCTTTTCTGGAAGAGATCTTTCAGAAGCAGCTTATTTTGAAAGAGAGCGTCCACAAGCAAAAAGCACAACGAAATAGTGATTTGCTATTTTGAAAGATAGTGTCCATATTGATTGGATGCTATCTCGCATTAAGGCCACCCAAAACTACTTCAGAAAGGGCATTAGGTCAGCAGGTTCTTCCAGGTGCTATGGCCTAAAGCTATCTGAGATGCATGCTTAAAGGGACCCCCCGGACAGCTGTTTCTCAGTTACTTCTGCTTGCTTGCTTACCTCCCCGAGGGACAGCAACGCATTTCCTCTGCATGCTCTGGTTGCCCTGCTTTTGGACACCACAGCACACTCCTTGCCATGGAGTCAGAGCTGCTTCTGTGCATGCAGTAGCCCCACACTGCCATGCTTCAGGTTCTGCTGCAGATTCTGGTCTTCATGGTCCTGCAGGAGCTCGACTCTTAGCTCATCACTGAGACCCTCTGCCTGTGTGTGGGAGCAAGTCCATTGCAACTGCACCCCAAGGTGGAGAGAAGGTTCTGGAGGCTGGACACCAGTTCCAATTGGTGGTATCGGCTGGTGATGGAGCAGTGGGATGACCAGCAGTAGCTCCAAAACTTCAGGATGAGGAAGGCCACCTTCATGGAGCTGGGTGCCTGGCTTGCCCCTGCACTCTGACAATGTGATACCCAGATGCGACCCGCCACCCCCTTGGAGAAGTGGGTCACCATCCCCGTATGGAAGCTCGCCACCCCAGACAGCTACCAGTCTGTGGGCAACCTGTTCGGCTTGGGAAAGTCCACTGTTGGGGCCTGCTTCATGGAGGTAAGGCACTGTGGGGCTGCACTCTCTGGGGCGGGGGGTATAATCTTGGAAAGGGGGACCTTAGGGAAAGGGGGGTTGGAGATGGGGAAGCTGCAGGTGGAGGGGGAAGCCCCATCCCTGGGGGGTTCTGCATTCCTGCCTCCACACAGCCCTGCAGGGGGTGCGGGCTTCATAGGGGGTGGCTCCTGAAATGTTTGGGGGGGGGGAAGAAGGGAAGGTGGAGACCTCCCAAGGGCTCATCCATCTGAGAAACCTGAACCCCATCATGGCTGGATTTGCCTCCCTGGGTTTCCCCAACTGCAGGGGAGCCATAGATGGAACCCATATCCCCATCCGGGTCCCAGAACATCGAGCCACCCAGTACATTAATAAGAAGGGCTATTTTTCTATGGTCCTGCAGGCCCTGGTTGACCACCATGGACATTTTACAGACATTTTTGTTGGGTGGTTGGGGAGGGCACATGATGCCCACTTTTTCAGAAACTCCAGCCTGTAACAGAAGCTGGAGGCTGGCACATTCTTCCCCCAGCGTGACTTCAGTGTTGGGGATGAGGAAATGCCATTGTGCATCATAGGGGATGAAGCCTACCCCCTCATGCCATGGCTTATGAAGCCCTACACTGGCCACCTGGACCCGAGCACAGACCATTTCAATGCCCGCCTGGGCAGGGCCCGCATCCAGACTGAATGTACCTTCGGCTGCTTGAAGGCGAGGTTCAGATGACTCCTGACCCGCCTGGATGTCAGGAAGCACAACATCCCCCAGGTGGTCTCGTGTTGTGTTCTCTACAACATTGTGGAGAGCTGGGGAAGGTCTTCCTTCTGGGATGGCAGGCAGAGGCTGGCCGGATGGGAAGGACCTTCGAGCAGCAGCACACAGCTGCCATCCGGCAGGCCCATCAGGTGGGGGTGCACATCTGGGAGGCCCTGAGGGAGAGTTTCTCTGAAGGACCCTAGTAACTCTCCCTGGGGACTTCCCAGTAGGGGTCCTGTGCCTTGCCCCTCTCTGCCTTTCCCACAACAACCCCTCCTTTCCCCCCTTCCCTGTACACTCAATAAAATAACAGTTGTATGTTCAAAAACAAAATCACTGTATTTTTGTTTTAGAAAATAAACTGGGGAGGAAGGGGGCTGAGAACCTGGATATGGGGAGGAATGAGGTGGGCTCAGAGCTGGGGCTGAGAGTGGTGCGTGGTGCCGCTGGAATTTCCACCTTGGGTCCGGGGACCTCAGGGTAGACAGCAGGGATAAAAGGAAGATAGGCAGGAGGGGGACTGAAGCAGAGTCAGGCATGGCAGAGGAAGGGGGGCAGTCATGGCAGGGGGAAGAGGCAGGCATGGCAGGGGGAGTGGGAGCAGGCATGGCAGGGAGAGCGTAGGCAGGGACAGGCATGGCAGGGGGGGCAGGGACAGGAGCAGGGACTGGAGCTGAGTATGCCAACTTCTCCCAGATGGTGGCACACATGTTGCAGCCCTGCTGCACCAGCTTTGTCCACATTTGGGTCTGCCATTGGGCATCATCCCCAACCTTCTGGGCCAGGATCTGCTGCATGTGCTCCCTAATAAAGTCCTCCTGAACACTCTGTCACTTGCAGCTTCCCTGGGATTAGGCGGCTGGCTCGCCTGCTGGTGATCACCCCTCAGTGATGGCTGGTCCAGCTGTGGAGAATAAGCAGTGAGAGGTGTTCATTCACCCATGCAAACACTGTCCCTGAGGCTTTGCCCTCCTCTATGAGCTGAGAGCAACAGTCCTCACACCAGAGGACAGTGATGTCCTAGGAGCAAGGCCATGTGTGGTTTGGACAGTGGGCCCAGAGGACCATGCTTCTCACCCACACACACCCTTGCCCCATCCCATGGACAAGCAGGCAAGGGAAGTGTCCAGCCAAGTGGGATCCAAAGGCTTCCATTGGGGCCACACACACACCTGAGCCTGGTAGTGCTGTCCCCGAGAGTGGGTGGTGCCTTGAGTGTGCAGGCATGCCTGTGTGCTGTGTAGCACTCCTCTGGGTATGTCTACACTAGCTCGTTAGTTCGAGCTGTAAAGCGGAGTTGCAAATGAAGCTCGGGATTTAAATATCCGGGCTTCATTTAGATAGTTCCAGGCGTCGCCATTTTAAATCCCCTTAGTCTGAACTCCATGCCAGGCTACGCGGCACGGTAGGTAGTTTGAATTAAAGATCTGGTGAACTACCGCTTACTCTCGTGGAGGAGTAACGGTAGTTCGAATTAGGATCTTTAATTCAAACTACCTACTCCGTGCCGCGTGTAGCCGCTGGCATGGAGTTCAGACTAAGGGGGATTTAAAAATGGCGACGCTCGGGAACATGCAAATGAAGTCCGGGATATTTAAATCCCGGGCTTCATTTGCAACTCCGCTTGCCCTAATTACCCTACGTAGCTTGAACTAACGAGCTAGTGTAGAAGTACCCTCAGTCTGTGTGCAGGCGGACGGGCGCCCTTGTCCCCAGCCTGCTTCTAGTGGTGGCTGGTGGTGGGAGGGCATCCCCTGGGGATGGTGTCCCCCGAAGGGTCATATGTGTGTGTGCCTCCCCAGAGCCTGTGAGCAGGAGCCCAGGGGTACTCTGGGGCTGCCTCCTGCAGCTGTATGGCACAGACTGATGCTGCATGTTCATCCACATGCATGGACTGCAGTGCAAGGGCCAGGCCAAGAAGGCCGAGAGATGATCACATCCTAGACCCTTAGTGCCTGCCTTCCCTGGCCTGTGTATGTGAAAAACTAAGAGCGCTCACCTAATTATCCCTCCCTGGCCTCGGAGGATGCCTGGGAGACATCCAGGCCCTGGGATATCGGCTCCAGGCTTAGGGTAACAGTGCTGACCATCTCTTCCTTCTCCTCATAGAATCATAGGGCTGGAAGAGACCTCAGGAGGTCGTCAAGTCCAGCTCCTTCCCAAAGCAGGACCAATCCCAACTAAATCAACCCAGCCAGGGCTTTGTCAAGCCGACACTTAAAAACCTCTAGGGATGGAGATTCCACCACCTCCCCTAGGTAACCCATTCCAGTACTTCACCAGCCTCCTAGTGAAATGGTTTTTCCTAATATCCAACCTAGACATGCCCCACTGTAACCTCCAGGTGGTCATCTCCCTCCTCCATTTTCTCATCTGGGACCCCCGGATGGGCGACGACAGGCATCTCCAGACCTCAGTCCATGACCAGGGGTGGGGAAGAGGCTGCCCTGGCCCTCAGGATGTGGTGGAGCTCATTGAAGTATGGGCAGGAGTGGCATTCTGCCCCAGAGCAAGAGCTGTGCTCCCTGACCCTGGTGTAGCCCTGCTGGGAGCTCCTTGACCTTGCTCCAGATCTCCTCAAAGCTCCTGGGGTGGTGGCCCCTCATGGCCAGGGCCTTGGCCATCTAGCTGTAGATGTTGGTGTTCCTGCCTCTGGAGCAGGGATCCTGAAGGATCTCCTCTTCACCCCTGACCTCCAGGAGGGCCAGGATCTCCACCCAAGACCAGGATGGCACACATTTTTTGGTGCCCCTGGCAGACTCCTGGGAGCCCTGGACATGCTCCATGGGAGGGCCAGTGGACTCTCAGGGGGCTTGAGGGTGGACCATGGGTGCTGAGGAGTGTGACACTATAAGCCACACGGTGAGGTGTAGCTCCCAGGGCTGGCATCTGGCCACAAGCCTTATCCCGGGTGCCTGTAGCTTTAAAAGCTGCCAGGGAACAGGAACTATAGAGTTGTGATGAGTGTGGATGGAATGGCCAGCAGGGCTCCTGTGTTATTTCCTAGAGGCCTCTTTTTGGGTATGTCTACACTACAAAGTTAATTCAAACTAACAGCCGTTAGTTTGAATTAACTTTAATAGTGTCTATACATACAAACCGCTATTTCGAATTTAATTCGAAATAGCAGAGTGCTTAATTCGAACTTGGTAAACCTCATTCTACGAGGAGTAATGCCAAATTCAAATTAAGTAGTTCGAATTAAGTGCTGTGTAGCCACTTAATTCGAACTAGCTGGAGGCTAGCCCTTCCCAGGTTCCCCTGGTGGCCACTCTGGGCCAAACCAGGAAAACTCTTCTGCCCCCCTCCCAGCCCCGGAGCCCTTAAAGGGGCACATTCTGGCCACGGTGCCTATGCCAGTTGCAAGCCTGCCAGCATCCAGCCAGCAGACCCTGCACCTGGCACAGCATGAGCCAGCCACCCGCTGCCACCCAGCCCTCCACCTCTTCCCAGGACCAAGCTGGCGGCTCCCAGGAGCCTGCCAGGGGCCGAAAAAGGCAGGCGCCTGCCTGGTCTAGTGCGGAGATCGTGGACCTCATTGAGGTTTGGGGGCAGGCCTCCAATGTCCACGATCTCCGCACTAGGCACAGGAATGCGGCCGTCTACAGCCGCATGGCTGCCAGCCTGGCCACCAGAGGCCACATGCGGACCCAGGAGCAGGTCCGCTACAAAATCAAAGACCTGCAGCAGGCCTACTCCAGGGCCTCCCAACCAGGGGCCGACCCAGACACCTGCCCTCATTACGTGGCCCTGGACCGCATCCTGGGGGCTCACGCAGTCCGTGCCCCCCGGGTGGTGATCGACCCCGGGCACAGGGGCCCCACCCTGAAACAGGGGAAGAGGAGGAAGAGGAGGAGGACGACAGCCAGGAGCCACAGGAGCCTGCAGGGAGCCTGCCCAGGACCCAGGACCTCCGAGTAATCCCACAGAGCCCATCAGCTGTGTCATCTGAGGCCGGGGAGGGCTCCACATGTGAGTGCCATCATGGTCCCCTTATGTGGGGGGAGAGGGAGCCCAGGGACCGTGCGCCTGGGCCTTGCCCACCATGGAGCAGCAGCTGGGTGTCATGCAGAGGCCCTGGCCCCTTCCGCACACGCCGACCTCGCCTTGCAGAGGGGGGCTGGGTTTCACCCACTGTGTCCCCAGGGAGAACTGACCACTGCTCTTGTTTCACCACAGCCACAGCACCTGCGAGTGCAGGGCTCACCATCCCGCCTGGAAAAGCCACCCGCACCCGGGCCAGCAGGCGCACCCGGAACCAGGAGGAGTACTATCGGCGGCACCTGTGGCTACTGGGGCAGCAGCTCTGCAACCAGGAGCACTGGGTCCATGAGGACCTGCGGCTGCAGCAGCAGAGCTTGCAGGCACTGGAGGAGCAGGGCCGTGCCCTCAGAGGTCATCTCCAGACCCTGATGGACAGGTTCCTGCCTTCTCCTGCTCCAGCCCCTGTGGCCGCCCCAGCTCTCGCTCCTCCTCCCACCCCTGCTCCCCCTCCCACTTCCTCCGCCCCACCATCCCTCCTGCCCCACCCTCCACACCCACTCATCCCCGACGCCCCCGCACCCGCAGTGCTGTGAGACAGGAGAGCCTGCAAGACCCCGAACCCTGAGCTTTCCCTTCCCTTCCTCCCCTTCCTCCCCCTTCCAGCTCCCTCCTCCCAGGTTTCTCCCTCCCCTCTCCCACCCCCATTCCTACCCTCCCCCCACCCCAGTTATGTAAAATATATACTTTTTTGTGGCAAAAGAGGTGTTTTTATTTTACATTAGGAAGGGGGGTTAGGAAGGGGAAAGGGGAAGGAGGAGAGGGTGGAAGAAGGACCCAGTGGGGCATGCCAGGGAGAGTTCAGTCCTCCTCCACCTGGAAACTTCCCATAGGGCTTCCCGGATCCGGACGGCCCCCCGCTGGGCCTCCCGGATGGCGTCGGTGTGGGGCTGCATGTACTGGCCAGCCAAGTTTTCCGCCTCAGCCATTCAGGCTGGCAGGAAAGCCTCCCCCTTCCGTTCACATAAATTGTGCAGCACACAACATGCTGCCACCATGGGAGGGATATTGTGCTCGGTGAGGTCGAGGCAGGTGAGGAGGCATCAAAATCGAGCTTTCAGGGGTCCGAAGGCCCCCTCCACCACGATGCGGGCCCTGGTGAGCCTGGCATTGAAGGCCTGCCAGGAGGGGTTGAGGTGTCCCATGTAGGGCTTCATGAGCCAGGGCTGTAGGGGGTAGGCAGCATTCCCCACCAGGCACATGAGCATGTCCATGTCCCCGACCCTGATGTGGCGGTCGGAGAAGAAGGTCCCGGCGTGCAGCCTCTGGCACACGGAGGAGTTGCGAAACACCCTGGCGTCGTGTGCCTTGCTGGACCAGCCCACATTAATGTCCGTGAACTGGCCCCGGTGGTCAGACAAGGCCTGCAGGATGACCGAGAAGTAGCCCTTGCAGTTAATGTAGAGGGAGGCCTGGTGTTCCGGGGCACGGATGGGGATGTGCGTCCCGTTGATCACTCCCTTGCAGTTGGGGAAGCCAGGGGCGCCAAACCCCTGGATGACCACGTCTGGGTCAGTGAGGCGGACCACCCTGCGGAGCAGCACCTGGTTGATGGCCTTGACCACCTGCAGAGAGACACACCAAACCACAAATCACTGGGGTGCCTGGGTGGCTGGGAGTGTTCGTTCCCTGGCACTGCCCCGCGCCCCACTCCCGGAAGCAACCCCCGCTGCAATCCTGGCCACCACGGGAGGCGTGTAGTACGGCTGGGACAGACCAAACCCTCCCGTGCAGGGCACTTTCGCCTCCTCCCCCCCGTTTTCCCTGGGGCAGCCCATCCCCTCCTTGCAGCCCCCCTCCTCTCCGGCTCAGTGGCCAGTGAGTGCCGTACATCCATGAGCGCTACTCCGATGGTGGATTTCCCCATGCCGAACTGGTTCCCGACGGATCGGTAGCTGTCCGGCGTGGAGAGCTTCCACAGGGCGATGGCCACACGCTTATGGGGGGAATGGCAGGCCTCATGCGAGTGTCCCGTCACCGCAGAGCAGGGGCGAGCCACTCGCAGAGCTCCAGGAAGGTGTCCTTCTTCATCCTGAAGTTCTGGGTCCACTGTTGGTCTCCCCAGTGCTCCAGGACTATGCGGTCCCACCAGTCGCTGCTGGTGTCCAGATGCCAGATGCGGCGGGACACGCTGGCATCCGGGCGCTGCTGCGGCTCCTCCACGGCCCCCAGGGAGGCCGGGGGAGGGGCAGGAAGCTGACGTGCACCAGATGGTGCCAGGCAGCCTCCAGACATTGGTGCCAGGCTTGCAGCAGCAAGTCCAAAACTGCACCAGAATGCCCAGGGCGAGCTCTGGCTGCATGGTGCCAGCTGTAGCGGTGTCCCCAATGAGAACGACCGAAACAGGCAGGGGGAGAGGAAAACGCTTTGCTGTCCCTCGGCGAGGTAGGCAAGCAAACGGGAAAGCTGAGAACCAGCTGTCCAGGGGGTCCTTTAAGCATGAGCCTCAGATAGCCTCAGACAGCAGCCACACAAAGCAACTACTGACCTGATGCCCTGCTGGAACCAGTTTCAGCTGCCCTTAAATGCGACCCAGCGTCCAATCAGTGTGGATGCGCTAATTCGAAATAGCAAAATGCTATTTCGAATTAGTTTTTGGGTCTAGATGCGTTATTTCAAATTAGCTTATTTCGAATTAACTAATTAGAATTAGCGCTGTAGTGTAGACATACCTTTTTTGACTGAACTCCCTCTTCCACATCCACACATGCCTTTTTCCGAAAAAGCTTTTTTGGAAAAGGTGTTATTCCTTGTAAAAAGAGGTTTACCACCATCCGAAAAAGCCCTCCATTCTTTCGACTTTTTGTTGAAAGAACACAAATGCAGTGTGAATGCAAGTATTGTATTTCCAGAATAATGGCCTTTATTCCAGAAAAACACTGCAGTGTAGATGTACCCTAAGAGAGTGGCCAGGGATAAGTAAAGATTAGTGCAAAGCTATCTTTGTTTCTCCATCATCCAGGAAGGCAAGGGCTGAATGTGGGCCATGTTTTTCAATAGGGGGAAGAGAGGGTGGGCAGCAACCAGGAGGGCGGAGAAAGACAAAAGAGACAAGGGGAATGGAGGCCAAGAAAGTGATGTTTCTCTTTTTTTCCAGCCGTGGAAGGTTGAGACATCTATAAACCAAGGCCTAAAGAAAGAAGAAGCCACTCAGCAAAGAGATAGGCAGTACGCCATTAGGAAAACCCCAGTAAATTCCTTTGTAGGAGGTATGTGATGGGGTCATGCTGGATTTCACACTAGTTTCCTGCCAACCATAGATCTTCTTCCACCTCAACTCATATTTCACAGCAACCTCTGGCTAATTTTAGTATTCTACCTTGTAAATTGCCCAAGCACTGTTTCATTAATGTCATGCTTTGTATGTAATACAGGGCTTTCATGTAGAAAGAAAATAGTTCGAAAATACCCACCAGTAAAAGTGGCAGTAGCAGGTTTTTCAATACCCACCTAGGACAAAACTCTGGCCTTTTTAAAGTCAGTTGGTGTTTTGCCATTGATTTCAATAGAATCATAGGTTTCGAAGAGACCTCAGAAGGTCTTCGAGTCCAATCCTCTACTCAAAACAGCACCAATCACAACCAAATCATTGCCAGCCTCACTTTAAAAGCCTCTAAAGATGGAGATTCCAACATTTCCCTGGGTAAATCATTCCAGTGCTTCACCACCTTGTAGTGAAATAGTTTTTCCTAACATCCAAGCTAAATCTCCACCACTGCAGGATTTCATTCATAAAGAATCTTTATTCATAATGATCCTATAGCTGGGATCCTTTAGCAGTTACCCACATCATTTTCAGTTGGAGGATAGAATAGTTTGCCAGACATTATTGTTGGATAATGCAGCACATTTGTAATCTGAATCTGACAGCTTCAATTATGAGATTGTACAGGGGAGCTAAGGTAACGTGAAAAAATGATCTATTATATATAGGACTGTTCAAATTAACCTTCGTAAGCACTGAATATCACTGTTTTAGATTAGACTAGATTGCACTGGTGGGATATTGAGATTGAGTGATAAGTAAAACCATGCATTAAGACTTGAATCCAATTCCTATCACTTATTTTCAGCTAAAAGTTCAAATGGTCCCATATTTCCCTCTAAAAATATGCAGCTTATTTTAGAGGTTTTAAGCATCCCCAAATGCACAGTTTAATTCAGACAGTTTTCCTGCTGGATGTGACTGCTGTGTGATATTGTACTTGCTCCTTAAAACTCCTTTGTCTCCTGTTCATCTCCAGTGAACTATCTACTGTTAGAAATTGAGAATACTATCCATACTATCCAGTGTGTTTGAAATACAGACATTTTAAAATTCTCTGAAGTGCAATAATCCTGCATAGCTACAATTTAAAAAAAAAACCTGTAATCCTGGGAGCACACACACTTTCTGGAATCAGGAAATACCCTGGGTATTGTAACTAGGGCTTTGTTAATTCAGCAGCCTCAATTTGTTTAATTTTGCATGAAGTTAAATGTTTCACTTTGAGAATCAGATTTGAATGAATTCTAAACTTTAGATAAAAATCATTCCAAAATTGTGAGTCCTTCCCCCAAAATCATGAAATTGACTTATTTTTTTAATTGATGCATTTGAATTCTTGAATTTTTCCCTTCTGATGTCTAAGCCTTTTGCACTTTTGCTCTGGTTTCATGGTTTTCTCAAAAACCACAAATGCTAGAGACTTGCAATTTCTTGATTCTAGGAGCTGTTATGGCTTTAAGGAAAACACTAAATACCACAAGGCTTGCATTACATTCACAAACATTGGCAACATTGTGATCCATAGAGCAAGGCTGTTGATTGGCAACTGGAGGAGGAGGAAAATATCGATCAGCTCTGCTCTCCCTAGGGAAGGAGTTGTGTTTTGCCAGCACTTACTTCTAAGGGTGCATCTACACTGCACCATTTTTCTGGAACAACGGCTGTTATTCTGGAAAAAAAATACTAGCATCTACACTGCCATTCCATTATTTCACCAGAGAGTCTAAATGTATGCCATCATGTGCCAACAGTGTCCTTCTGCTACGTATATTGAACAGACTTCTCAGACACTTCGCCAAAGAATTAATGCCCACAAATCAGACATCAGACATCTTCACAAGGAAAAACCAGTTGATTTTCATTTTAACCTACCGGGACATAGTCTTAATGACCTTACTAAATGCATCTTACTTCAAAGAGACTTTAACACCAGATTATAGAGGGAAACTTCAGAACTTTCATTTGTGCTTAAATTTGACACTTTATGAATGGACCGTAACAAAGATGCTAATTACCTTACCCATTACAAAGATAGCTTCCCCACTTATCACCCCGATAGCCATTCATTGACTCATAAATAGCTATTCCCTCCCTCCCTCTCCCTCGCCTCACCTTCAGTACTAAATCTGATTTGTCAGTTTAATAATGTGTTCACTTTTTTCATTGTATTCCTTTGGTATATATGGTCATGCCAATTCTCTTCCAGAATATGATCTGAGGAAGTGGGTCTGGCCCACGAAAGCTCATCACCTATTAAACCATCTTGTTAGTCTTTAAAGTGCTACATAGTTTTTCCTTTTGTTTTAGCAAGATCAGACTAACCCAGCTGCCTCTCTATTACTATTCTAAATAACAAACAGCTTTTTGCAGCAGCAGTAAATCTTGTTCTACAAAGAATAAGCCTTTTTCCAAAAAAGCTTTTTAGGAAAAAGGTGTGTGTGGATGCAGAATAGGGAGTTATTTCGAAAAAAAGAGGCCTCCAGGAAATAACCCAGGTGCTCTGCTCCACACTCATCACAACTCTATAGTTCCTCTTTCCCGGCAGCTCTTGAAGCTGCAGACTTAGGGGACAGGGCTTGTGGCAGGAAGCAGGCCCTCAGAACTTCCATCATGAGCAAAGCTCACAGCCACATGTCTGGGCAGCATGTCCCAGACACAAGCTCCCCAAGAGCCCTCTGCCCTTCCCAGGCAGCATGCACAGGGCTCCCAGGAGTCTGCCAAGGGCCGCAAAAGGCATGCACCATCCTGGTCTCGGGCGGAGATCCTGGCCTTCCTGCAGGTGTAAGGCAATGAGGAGAACATCCAGGATCTCCACTCCAGATGGCATAACACTGATATATAGGGCCGGATGGCCAACAGCATGGCCCCAAAGAGCCATACAAGGAGCCTGCAGTAGGTCCACAGCAAGGTAAAGGAGCTGTGGCAGGCCTACGTCAGGGCAAGGGAGCACAGCTCACGCTCCAGGGCAGGACCCCATGGCTGCCCCTATTATGATGACCTGTACTGCATCCTGGGGTGAGGTACAGCCCCTTCCCCACCCCTGGTGGTGGACTCGGGACTGGAAACACCTGTCATCACCTGCCCAGGGGCCCCAGCCCATGAAGAGGAGGAAGATGAGGAGGAGGAGGAAATGGCGAGCACCATCACCACACTCATGTTGGAGCTGGAACCCTGGGCCTGGATGTCTCCCAGGCATCCTCCAAGGCCAAGGAGGATCATCAGGTGAGTGCTCTTAGTTTTTCATACATACAGGGTGGGGCTGGCAGGTGCCGAGGGTCTGTGGTGAGATCATCGCTCGGCCTTCTCAGCCTGGCCATCGGGCTGCACTCTGTGCACATGGATGCACATGCAGTGTCAGTCTGTGCCACTCAGCACCAGGAGGCAGCCCCAGAGCACAGACCCAAGAACTGTTGCTTTCAGTTCACAGATGAGGGCAAGGCCTTACAACAGTATCTTCAGGGATGACTGAGCACTTCTCTTTATTCTCCCCAGCCAGACAAGCTGTGACTGTGGGGGAGGGTCCAAGAGGACCTCATAAGGGAGCAGGTGCAGCAGACGCTGACCCAGAAATTCCAGGACGATGCACAGTTGTGGGCCCAGATGTGGACTGAGCTGCTGCAGCAGGGCCAAATGTGTGTGACTGTCCAGGAGATGATGAGCTACGTGGCACCAGTCCCAGTCCCTGTTCCAGTGCCTGCTCCAGTACACACACACACCCCACCACCCATGCCAGTCCCTGGTCCCCTCCCATGCCTGACCGCGCTCCAACCCCCTCCTGCCTATTCTCCTGTTCTCCCAGGACCCACCCCACTCCTGAGGTCACCGAGGGTATGTCTAGACTGCATCCCTCTGTTGGCAGAGGGATGCAGATTAGGCAGGTCGACATTGCAAATGAGGCAGGGATTTAAATATCCCACGCCTAATTTGCATAAACATGGCCGCCACGTTTTGCCGACTCAGCACTTTGTCGGCAAAAAGCAGCAGTCTAGAGGGGGATCTGTCGACAAATAAAGCCTTTTTCGACAGATCCCTTATGCCTCCTGCAAGGAGGTTTACAGGATCTGTCGAAAAAGGCTTTCTTTGTCGACAGATCCTCCTCTAGACTGCTGCTTTTTGCCGACAAACTGCTGAGTTGGCAAAACGCAGTGGCTATTTTTAAGCAAATTAGGCACGGGATATTTAAATCCCTGCCTCATTTGCAATGTCGACAAATGTTTGGGTTTGACAAAAGACAAATGTAGTGCCCATCTTTAAAAAGGAAAGAAATCCAGGGAACTACAGACAAGTCAGCCTTACCTCAGACCCCGGAAAAAATCATGGAGGGGATCTTCAAGGAATCTATTTTGAAGCACTTGGAAGAGGGGAAAGTGATCAGGAATAGTTAACATGGATTCACCAAGGGCAGGTCATGCCTGACCAATCTGATTAGCTTCTATGATGAGGTAACTGGCTGTGTGGACATGGGGAAGTCAGTGGATGTGATATACCTTGACTTTAGCAAAGCTTTTGATACGGTCTCCCATAATATTCTTGCCAGCAAGTTAAGGAAGTATGGATTGGATAAATGGATTGTAAGATGGATAGACTGTCGGGCCCAACGGGTAGTGATTAATGGCTTGATGTCAGGTTGGCAGTCGGTTTCTAGCTGAGTGCCCCAAGGATCAGTTCTAGGGCGGGTTTTGTTCAACATCTTTATTAATGACCTGGATGAGGGGATGGATTGCACCCTCAGCAAGTTCACAGATGACGCTAAGCTAGGGGGAGAGGTAGATACGGTGGAGGCCAGGGATAGGATCCAGAGTGACCTAGAAAGATTAGAGGATTCGGCCAAATGAAATCTGACGAGGTTCAACAAGGACAAGTGCAGAGTCCTACACTTGGGACAGAAAAATCCCAAGAATTGTTACAGGCTGGGGACTGAAGGGCTAAGTAGTTCTGCAGAAAAGGACCTGGGGATTACAGGAATGAGAAGCTGGATATGAGTCAACAGTGTGCTCTTGTAGCCAAGAAGGCAAATGGAATACTAGGTTGCATTAGGAGCATTGCCAGCAGATCCAGAGAAGTGATTATTCCCCTTTATTTGGCTCTGGTGAAGCTACATCTGGAGTATTGCATCTAGTTCTGGGCCCCCCACTATAGAAAGGATGTGGACGCATTGGAGAGGGTCCAACGGAGGGCAACCAAAATGATTAGGGGGCTGGAGCACATGACCTATGAGGAGAGGCTGAGGGATTTGGGCTTATTTAGTCTGCAGAAGAGAAGAATGAGGGGGGATTTGATAGCAGCCTTCATCTTCCTGAAAGGAGGTTCCAAAGAGGATGGAGAAAGGCTGTTCACAGTATTGACGGATGGCAGAACAAGGAGCAATGGTCTCAAGTTACAGTGGGGGAGGTCTAGGTTGGATATTAGGAAAAACTATTTCACTAGGAGGAGGATGAAGTACTGGAATGAGTACTGGAATCTTCACCCCTAGAGGTTTTTAAGTCTTGGCTTGACAAAGCCCTGGCTGGGTTGATTTAGTTGGTATTGGTCCTGCCCTGGGCAGGGGGCTGGACTTGATGACCGCCTGAGGTCTCTTCCAGCTCTGTGAATCTATGATTCTATTGATGCCACCCATATCCCCATCTGGGCACCTGATCAGTGGGCATCTGAATTCATCAACTGAAAGGGGTACTGCAGGCTCTCATTGACCACAACGGCCAGTTCACAGCCATGAACTGGTGGTCGGGGAAGTTGCATGATGCACGTGTCTTTCTAAACTCCAGCCTCTTCCAGAAGCTGCACGGCAGCACCTTTTTTCCTGACTGCACCATCAGGGTCAGGGAAGTAGACATGTTGATCTGTATTGTAGGAGACACAGCCTAGCCTCTGCTCTCCTGGCTAATGAAGCCTTACACTGGACAACTGGACCAAAGCAAGGGATACTTCAATGTCAGGCTCAGCAAGGCCCATATTGTTGTTGAGGGTGCCTTCAGGCCTCTGAAGGAGGAGGTTCCGCTGCCTCCTCACCCAACTGGACCTTGGTGAACAGAAAATCAGGTGGTGGCGGCATGTTGTGTCCTTCACAATATTTGTGAAAGCAAGGGGGGGGGACTTTTCTACCAGGGTGGGGGGCAGAGTGCTATTGGATTGGCAGGGCCTTTGAGCAGCTGCACACGGCTGTCATTTGGCAGGCCCATCACGGGGCTATACATATCCATGAGGCCTTGAGGGAGAATTTTCACACAAGGACCCCAGTGACACTCTCCCCCTGGGCCTCCCCACAAGGAGCCCGTGCATTTTCCTCTCTTTGCCTTTGCCTTTCCTGCCATACTCCTCCCTTCCTCTACTCTCCCTTCCCCCCTCTCTCCTCTTCTTCTCCCTTGAACAGACAATAAACCATACTTTTTGCTTTGGAACAATAAAGTCTGTTTTTTAATGGGGTGAATGTAACTGGGGAGGAATTGGGGAAAGAACCTGGGAGGATGGAGAGGGAGAAGAGAAAAAAATGGCCCTAGTACCGACCCTTGGGGCACTCTGCTTGATATCGACAGACATAGATCTGTTAATCACTACCCATTAAGCCCAATGATTTAGCCAGTTTTCTATCCTCCTTATAGCCTATTTATCTAATCCATATTTCTTTAGCTTGCTGGCAAGAATACTGTGGGAGACCATATTAAAAGCTTTACTAAAGTCAAGGTATATAAAATTCATTGCCAGGGCCAGCCCACAACATTTTGGCACCTGAGGCAGGGAACTCAAATGACGCCCCCATATGCATGTATGCACCAGCAGCAAACACAATTTTCTACACTCTGGGTCCTAGTGGTGCCCCCCCAAAGTCTGGCACCTGAGGTGGCCACCTCAGTTCACCTCATGGTAAGGCCAGCCCTGTTCATTGCCTTCTCCATATCCACAGAGCCAGTTATCTAGTCATAGTAGGCAATCAGGTTGGTTTGGCATGGCTTGCCATTTGTGAATCCATATTGACCATTCCTGATCACTTCCCCCTCTTCCAAGTGCTTCAGAATGAATTCCTGATGATCCCTTCCATGATTTTTCTGGGGACTAAGGTGAGGCTAATTGGTCTATATTTCTTGGCTTCTCCTTCTTCCCCTTTTTAAAGATGAGCATTACATATGTCATTTCCTAGTCATCGGGGACCTCCCCTAATCATGATTAGTTTTCAAAGATAGCAGGCAATTGCTCTGCAATCACATCAGCTAACTCCCTCAGCACCCTCAGATGCATTAAATCCGGCCCCATGGCTTTGTGTATGTTCAGCTTTTAAAAAAACTTCTTAACCTGTTCTTTCTCCACTGAATGCTGCCCACCTCCTCCCCACACCATGCTGTCCAGTGCAGCAGTCTGGGAGCTGACCTTGTCTGTGAAGAGAGAGGTTTAAAAATAAAAGAGTAATTCAGATTTTCCCACATCATTTGTCACTAGGTTACCTCTCCCATTAAGTAAGAGGTAACCTACTTAAGGTTGGTCCCGAGCCCACACCCTTCCTAATCACCTTTTTATTGCTAACATACCTGTAGAAACCTTTTTTGTTTCCTTTCACATCCCTTGCTAGCTGCAATTCCAAATGAGTTATCATCTTCCTGATAACACCCTGTGACAAAACAGGGGTGCCTATTGGAGTCTGGGAGGTGGGCAGGCGTTAGCCCGTCCACATATAAAGGACCTCCCCCCAGCCTATGGGGAGGGTCCACTGAGCCCAGGAAACCAAGTAATTACTTGGGACAAATAAAAAGAAAACAAGGACAGGTGTGAGGGTCAAAGGGCTAAAACAAGGGAACCGGATGGGGACACCGAGCAGAGAACCTCGGACAGCGCCCACTGCCTCTCGAAGGTCTCGAGAGAGCCAGCGGACGCCGCCCAGTGGAACTCTGCCCGGATACGTGAGCGGATGCAGGAACGGAAATAGGCCCCACAGTCGCAGGCCCTCCTCGGCCAACCTCTGCTCCTGGTCTTATAAATTACCATCTTGGCGATAGCCAGGAGGAGGTTGACCAGGAGGTCCGCCGACTTTGTGGGGCCTCGGATGGGGTGCATAAATTAACAAGTGGGGGAAAAGTGCAGCCAGAACCTCAACAGGAGGTTCTGGAGGAGCCGAAAGAGGGTTGTAACCTGGCGCACTCGATGTAGATGTGCGCCAGGGTCTCCCTCACGCCACAGAAGAGGCACGTGTCGGGGTGGGGTGAACGCGCAAGTACACGCCCCGTGCTCACAGCTCCATGCAGGATTCTCCAGCAGATGTCCCGGTGGGCCGTGGAACCAAGGTCGAATAGAGGCTGGCCCACCGGGGCTCCCCACCCTCCATTGGTGGTAGGAGGTCCCGCCACTTGTTGTCTGGGCGGGACACAAGGGTGGGGAAGTGGAGCGTGTGAAGCACGAGCGTGTACAGGTGACTCTTTGGCGCGGTTCGGAAGGGGACCGGCTGCACTGCGTGCAGCCGGCTCGGATGACGAGCGGGAGGTGGTTGGGGAGGTACGCGGGGCTTAGGGCCGATGGATAGATCGGGCGGGCCCGGGGTGAGGGGCGGGCGGGGTTCACCCTCTCGCAGGACCTTGTCGAGGTAAACCCGAGCGGTGGGCAAAGCGCCCTTCACCTCCTGAAGCACGATCGGGAGTACGTAGGGTGGAGAGCCCCATGCGCTGGGCGAGCGCCGCGATCCACCCAGTCTCCCGGTCGTAGTCCAGGAGATCTCCGATCCTTGTGACTTCTGCCAGGACCAGCCTCTGGCGCACGAGGGGACTCCGCCGCCTGCACACGTAGATGGGGATTGTGTAGCAGGGGCTCCGCGAGGAGGTCTGCCCCACGGTGGCTCCCAAGGGCCTGGTCGCCTCTAGCAGCTTCCAGGCCCGGAGGAGGTCCTGGTAGAAGGCCGGCAGCTCGGAGAGGTCTCGAGGAAGACCTCTCAAATAAAGGAGCTGCCGGTCATATCGGAGCCCTCGAAGCGCGAAGGAAAGTGTGCGCCAGCGTGCTCCACGCCGGACTACCTGCATCAAATAAGAGTCTCTGCAGGGCCTGGAGGCGGAGAGGACACGAACCCGCGTGCGCAAACACGTCAGGCCCTGCCCTCCCTCCTCCAGGGGAAGATGGAGAACCCCTGCAGAGACCCAATGCAGTCCTGGCCAGAAGAACCGCAGTAGCAGCTGCTGGATCTGATCCAGGAAACCCGGGGGCGGGACCAGGGTGCTGAGACGGTGCCAGAGCATGGACAGGACTAGTTGGTTAAGCACCAGTACCCTCCCACGCAGGGAGAGGCACCGGAGCAGTCCTGTCCATCTCCGCAATCGCTCAGCCACCCTGGACTCTAAACCTTGCCAGTTCTCCGGCGAAGAGGGATGCGTGGCAGAGAGAAAACGCCGAGATAGAGCAGCGGACCCGCGCCCACCTGATGGCCTGAAGCGCGGGCGGGAGGGAGCTCGCCTGCCACCCGGCCCCTACCACCAGGCCAGAGCTCTTGACCCAGTTGACCCGGGCGGAGGAGGCCGCCGAGCAGACAGCTTGGCAGGCCTCCACCCGCTCCAGGTCTCCCGGGTCCTGGACCACGAGGAGCACGTCGTCGGCGTACGCCGACAGGACCAGCCGCATCTCCGGCTCACGGAGCACCAACCCCGTCCAACCTCTTGCGAAGAAGACGGAGGAAGGGCTCGATGGCCAGAGTATACAGCTGGCCCGACAGCGGGCAGCCTTGACGCACTCCCGCCCGAAGCTGACCGGTGCGGTCAGGGTCCAGTTGAGCTTGACCAAACACTCCGCGGAAGCGCACAGCACCTGGAGAAAGCCCACAAAGCGGGCCCGGCCGAAGGCCCCGCAGAGTGCCCAGGAGATACCCGTGGTCCATCCTGTCGAACGCCTTCTCCTGATCCAAGGACAGGAGGGCGAACGACAGACCGTCCCTACACCCTAGCTCTAGGAGATCCCGGACCAAGTAAAGGTTGTCGAAGATGGTACGGCCCGGGATGGTGTAGGTCTGGTCTGGATGGACCACGTCCGCCAGCACGGACTTGAGTCTCAGGGAGATGGCTTTAGCAACGATTTTATAGTCCGTGCTGAGGAGCGAGACGGGACGCCAATTCTCAGATCGCGGAGGTCCCCTTCTTGGGCAGCAAGGCAAGCACGGCTCGCCTTGCACGATAAAGGGAGGACCCCGCCTCCAGGGACTCGCCCAGACGCTAGCAAGGTCCGGGCCGAGGACGCCCCAGAACACGCGGTAGAACTCCACGGTCAGCCCGTCCCATGCCCGGGATTTATTGGTGGGCATGAGGCGGAGGGCTTCCGAGAACTCGCCAGGAGAGAGGCAGCTCTAGCCGGTCCGTCGCCCGCGCTGACCGCCGGGAGTTCGTTCCAGAGAACCCCGCGGGCGCCGGGCGCCGGGTCGGATCCGGGAGAAGAGAGAGGCGAGAAGGCGCGAGCCCTCTCGCGCATCTCCACCGGATCCGTGAGGGGGTGCCGCCCTCCGCCAGAAGGCAGACGATGTGCCTTTAGCCCCCTCTTTTCTCCAGGGCATAGAAGAAGGGAGTTTCGATCCATCTCCCGAAGGAGATGGATACGAGAACGAACAAAGGCACCCCGGCTCGAAGGTCCTCGAGGGCCCGGAGTTCTTCCCGCTTCTCCGGCACGCTCCGTGGAGGGGCGGATCTCAGGCTTGTGGCCAGCCGCCTCTCTAGCTCTAAAACCTCCTGCCCAACTGCTCCATCGCCGCATCCCTCCGCCGGCTGGCCCCGGTGTAGTCCCGGCAGAAGAGCCGCGCGCACCTTCCCACATCCCACCACCGCCGTGCCGAGGAAAGGCGCACCGCCACCCGCCAGGCCAGCCAGAACTCCCGAAGGACGCACGGCCCACGCCCTCCAGCAGGCTGTTATTGAAATGCCAGTAGGCCGGCCCCGGCCTCTCGAAGAAAGAGAGGCCTTCACGGCCACTAAATGGTGGTCCGAGAATGGGGCCGGCCGGATGCTGGAGGAGGGGCCCGTAAGAGATGATGACGACAGATAAATGCGGTCCAACCGGGAGTGGAAAGACCGACGACCCACCACCTGGACGTAGGTAAATACCGCTTCTCGCCCAGGTGGAGGTCACGCCAGACGCCCACCAGGGAGTGGTGGTCTATTATCTCCTGAGGACGCCCGGGCGGCCGGGCACTCGGCCCCGCACGGTCCCGGTCCTCGAGGGTGCAATTGAAGTCCCCGCCCAGAACCAGGCACTCGCCGGGATCCAAAGAGCCGAGGAAGGCAGACGCCCGCTGATAGAAGCGGCTCTCCGAGACGGACGACGGGCGAGATGTTGACAAGATTTAGTGTCAGCCCTCTATCCAACCCGGAGATGCAGCAGGCGACCCTGCACGACTCGGCGATTCCCAGCACCTCGGGCTGCAGGTTCGGGAGAACAGGGTAGCCACCCGGCTTGACGGGCCGACAGGTGGCTGAAATAAACCCTGTCCCCACCCAGCCGCCAGCTAGCCTCGGCTTCCGAGCTGCGTGGGTCTCCTGGAGGAATACGACAGAGTACCTCCTTCCGAAGGAAGGAGAGTACCTCACACCTACGGAAACCCACCCGCAGCCCCGGGTGTTTAGAGTGGTAAAGATGAGCGCGGCATCGAGAGGGCTGGGGAAGATTCTTGCCGGCAGGAGTGCCAACGACCCCATTGGGCCTCGCAGCAAACCGTGCCTGCCCAAAAGCGAGCAGAGCGTCGCGAAGCTACGGACCCGCTGGTAAGCTGCGTGGCCTCCCGCCGCTCGGTCCCTTTACCCTCCCCAAGAGGGCCTCTTACTATTTGTAGGATTAGATGAAAATCTCCCCAGCGCTGAAGGGCGAGAGCGACCTTGTTCTTGGAGCCACGGATGTCTTCCAAGAAAGCACGCATCTCGCCTCTTCAGCGCATCTGGAGTCAGGACCTCAGGCCCTCGAATGCCTTGGGGCCCGACTCTCCCTGAGCCCCGTGACCCATCGACACCGGGATGCGGGCGCCCGAGGTTCCTGCTGGGAGGACAGTGGCGGAGGGAGACCGGCCTCAGATGTGCTGGGAGCAGGAGAACGAACCGCCTCCCGGGGCCAACGCCTGAGGAAACGTGGCAACCCCAGGGGCGGCAGTAACAGAGTAAGGGGAGGAAAAGAGTTCAGGCAGGGGATCAGGAAAAGGAGGGAGACGAGGAAGGGGAGTAGGGGAAGAAGAGGTGAAGGATTGGGGAAAAGACAAGGACGGGGAGGAGGAAGAGGGGCGGGAAGCTCAGTTGGGAGGGGGTTGGAACAGGAGCAGGAGAAGGAGGAGAGCAAGAAGCCTCAGCGGAGGAGGCATCGGGACGCGGTGCCGCCGCAGGGCAGAGAATCGGTGGCAACGGTAGGGGTAGTAATACTCTCCCAGTGCTGGGCTCCAGTGCCACAGAGAGTGCAGCACCAGAGGCCTCAGCACCGGGGTGACGGTTGTTAACGGAGCTCCTTCCGCTGAGAGCCTCAAGGGTTTCGGCGGCCGCGTCGAAACGCTGCCGATGGCCGGGCAGATGGTCGCGCCTGGGGCAACTCAGAGGCAGGGAGAAGGGATAGCAGCGAGTCGGAAGGGGAAGGAGAGGTCGGTTGTTGTCCCTCCAGGACCTGATGATCCCCTCTGAGGCAGCCGGGTTAGCCTCAAAGCCTCCACCTCCTGAGAGAGGAAGGCGAGCCCGCTGCCCGCCACCAGATGGTCATCTTTGTCGGTGGCGAGGTCAGCGGCCGCCTCAACGGAGGTGGGAACAGTGGAGCATCTTCCATGGACGCCTCCTGCAGGGACCCCGGGAGGGAGGTGTTCACCTCTCCGCAACCGCCGCGTCACCTCAACTGCTTCGTGGTGCTGTGAATCGCTCGAGGATTCAGAGGGTGGACGGTTCCAGCGCCCATCCCCATAGGTGCAGGGAGGTTATCCTCCCTGAGTGGGCGGGGTGGAACGCCGAGCACGCCGGGCGCCTCCCCATCGCAAGCTCCCATCCTCGGAGGAAGAGGGCTGGGCCTGAATGGAGGAAGAGCCAGGGGACAAGGGGTGGTGGGAGGGCAAGGGTAGATGAGGGCTGGGCAGCAGGGGAAAGGGATGCCTCCCCTGAGGTAGGTCCTGCCCGAGTCCCGCCACTGACCCCGCCGCCTCTCTCCGCGGGCCCGGCCTTGCCGCTTGGCGGTGGCAGCGACAGCACCCGCACGCTGCCTGGGCCCTGCGGAACCCGAGCGGGATTGACGACGGTCACGGTCGGAGGAGGGGCGACCCCAGGGTCCGACCGGCCAGGGCCACCGCGATGGTAGGGCCGGTGCCCTCGGGCGCCGGGGTCCCGGTGCCTCTCCAAACCGGGCCAGGGACAGTCCTTCGACGTGCCCGCCGCCCGACAGAGAAAACACCGGGCCTCCCCATGGTGTAGTACACTGTACCGGCCCCTTGATGGGGCACCAGAAATGACCCTTCGAGGCTTCTCCGCCACGCCCCGCCGGCAGTAGTTGGATTTGTACCTGCCGGCGAAAGGAAAGGACGTGGCGGAGGGTAGGATCTTGCAGCCCAGAGGAAGGGGACTCAGGACTGACAGAGGCCTCCCAGGGTGGAGAGGAAAGGCAGAAGGGCGGCATTGGGGAGGAAGGGAGGAACGGAGGACAAAACCACCCGTGACGCCCAGGTCCTCCAAAGGCTCGAGGGGAACGTGGACTCCCCACCGCCAAACCCCTTTCCACCGCCTCCTGGGCGGCGGCCTCGACGCCAGGAAGAATACCACCCTCCCGAACATCCTAGAGGCCGCCACCACGGCCGCTGGTCCCACCACGCGCCAACGCCCGCACGAGGTCTCCACGTGGGCGAGGCCGCCACCAGGAGACAACGGACCCCGTGCCTCCTGGTCAAGGTGGGAAAGGGCCGCGCCGCCGGGATGGTATTCCGGGAGGCGGCTTGGGAGGCGGCAGGTGGGGGTGGCGGCTACCTGTGCGCACGCCCTGGGGCCCGGACACCGCTGCCCCCAGAGCTGGTGGAAGGAACAGGAGCGGGAAGGAGGGGGCGCCAGCAGATGGGTCGGCCGGGGAGTGAGCCCTCGCCTCAGGAGGTTTTGCCTTCCGGGCGGGGCTCTTGCCCTTCTTGGTCCCCGGCCCTTCCTACCCTTCAGGGAAGTTCTTTAGAGGTGTCGGGAGGTGCCGCGGCAGAGGCGGTCGAGGCCCCGGTGTCCCCGTCCATGTCCGCCTCCCTTGTCAGAGTGACGGGGGGCCCGGCAGCCTCAGAGGGGTTGTTGTTTTAGGGGTGGGCGGGGAGGGTCTGGCAGGGGTGTCGCTGGACAACCCTCCATTGTGGTCGTAGGTGGGAAGGAAAGACAAACAAACAAACAAACAAACAATTAGGGGAGGACCAAAACCACCAGGAGGGAACAAAGAGGGAGAGGGAGGGGAGGAAGGAGGTTCACCGCCTCCCCACTAGGCTGGAAGTGGGGTGGAGGGTGACAATTCAGACAGGGAAAAGGGGAAGGAGTAAGGAATACAGCTCCCAGCACAGGACGATAAGAGCGGCTCCTCCGGCTGCACTGGGAATGTGAGAGGGTCAATTATTGAAAGACACGTGGGAAGTGAAATGGTGTTTGGGGGAGGGTAACTAAAGAAGAATGGAAAGGCTCAGGCACCAAACGAGATGACAGAGGGGAGCATGGGCACATGGGTAGAGGAGAGGGGAATGCAGGCTGTGAGGAGGGGCCTGCTCAAGAAAGCAGGGGGCAGCAAGACACTGCTGGGGAGGAAACTAGTGTGCCCACGGGCGCCTGAGTGGCAGGCTCACTGCACCTGCTGCAGGACCCACCAGAGCAAGGGAGGGGCGGGAGGCGAGCAGTGGGGCCAAGGATGGAGATGGCCCCACAGCACCTGGGGCTGGAGAGGAGTAGCAACAGCAGCAGCAGAAATGCAGGGGAGACAGCAGGGAGCAGACGGAACCACCCCCAGCACTCCCACAAAAGCTGTGCCAGCTGTCACCTAGGGGCCCAGATGGCAAGAGGCCCCTTACAAACACTCACCCACCCCCACAAACTTGTGGAGGGGAAGGAAAAAACCCCAGGAGCAGCTATAAAGCAGCCCCCTTACCTCTTCCACTCCAGAGGGAGCAGCAGCTGCAGGAACGGTGAAGTCCAGGCCTGCAGCAATGAAGAAAGGGGCCAGGCAGTCCCCAAAAAGATGGAAAATGGGGGTTCCTCCCCCCCACCAGGATGAGGGCAGCAAAGGCCCCCCTATCCACCCCCACACCCCCAGCAGCTCCTGCAGCCAGCTGAGGGGTGGGGGTGGGGAAAGGCTGCCTGCAAACAGAGCAGGCAGAGAGAAAAAGGGACCTGGCCCAGAATGTAGCCAGGGCCTGCCTGCCACAACCCCAGTAGCTCCCCCACACACCCCTCCCAAAAAGAGGAGGGGAGGGGTGCAGGGGAGGAAAAAGCAGAACAAGCCCAAACCAACAGCCTTCCGTGGTCAGTGGAAGAGTGTTTCCTCTCTCTGCCTCAAAGTCAGGAGATACAGCCAGTCTAGGAGCTTGATGGAGGGGGAGAGAGGCAGAGAGAGTCAGCAATCCTGGCTCAGTAGGGGCAGCTGAGACAGGGCGGCTGCAAATCAATTAAGGTCCAGGTGATGCTGATTGGGGCTGCCACGAGGCCTCTTTGAAAACCCTCCCTGAGGGCGGAGGGGAGTGAGAGTTGAGAAGGAGTTTGGAGAGTTGTGAGAGTGTGAAGAGAATTGAGAAGCAGTTTGGAGAACTGAGAGAGTTTGGAGAGCTGTGAAGGAGTTTTGGAGAGTGGAAGAGGAGTTTGGAGAGAGAAAGACACCGGAGGAGCCAAGAGAACAGCATCGACCTTGTTAAAAGACTACAGGGAGACAACAAATCTCAAACCAAGGCGAGTGAACCATATACTGTGACTTCTAGACTATGGGCTGAACAGGGTCAGGGGCCCAGGAGTGGGACTGACCCTGCCACAACCCCTACACGCTTGAGCAATATATTTATACTCTACCCTGGTCGTCTATCCAGGTTTCCACTTCTTGTAAGCTTCCTTTTTGTGTTTAAGCTCACCAAAGATTTCACTGTTAAAAAATCTGGTCACCTACCAAGGGCTTCTTCCTGTTTGTTTCCCAGGCTTCTTGCATTTGTGTACAAACACTTTAGATAGTTAGGGAAGCCCATGGTGGTATAGCTGGTGATGGGGTCCACATCACTCAGGATGATGACTGTGCACAGCAGGATGGTGTTGATGGCCGTCACCACTGGTAATAATAATGGTAGTCCGTCATGTCTGACGATGACGTCTTGAGCTTGCACATGCTCATCTGTTGTGGACTCACATGTGGCTGAGGAGTCCAAGCCTTGAATGGCATGGGCGTTCACAGTGGGGGCAAAGGAATTGTCCTGGCTCTGTCAGTGTGGCTGCTACTGTTGCTTTTCTCCTCTCACGAGTATCAATCAGGCATATGCATCACTGCTCTTCGAAGTTATCATATGCGTG
Organism: Rafetus swinhoei; assembly: GCA_019425775.1. Lineage (NCBI taxonomy): Eukaryota > Metazoa > Chordata > Testudines > Trionychidae > Rafetus > Rafetus swinhoei. Next base: position 36,766,021 of record CM033436.1, read on the forward strand.
TCATACGAGAGCATGCCAGCCTGTTCGGTCTTCTGCATGCTGCTCTAGCTGCTTTGGCTTTAATCCAGCATGAGCAATGTTGGCCTTTATGCAGCCTTTATACCTCTTACGAGGCCTACCTTGATTCCTTTTGCCCTGGTAGAGTTCACCATAGAGGAACTCTTGGAGGAATTCTTGACTCCTCCATTCGAATGACATGCCCTGTCCAACAAAGCTGGGCTTTCAGAATCATGGCTTCAATGCTTGTGGTTCCTGCTCTGTCAAGGACTTCCAAGTTCATGACTCTGTCCTGCCATCGAATGTGCAGAAATGACTTCAGGCTGCGTGTGTGGAAGCGCTCCAGTAGTTTCACATGTTTTCTGTACAAAGTTCAGGCTTCACATCCATACAGGAGGCTGGTCAAGACTACAGCCCTGTACACTTTCAGTTTAGCGGACTGTTGAATATTGTGCTGATTCAACACTCGTGCTCTCAGACATCCTAATGACTGATTGGCTTTGCAGATCCTGGCATTGATTTCTTTGTCAAGGGAGCTATCATTGGCTATCACACTGCCGAGGTACTTAAACTCGTCCACTGTTTTTTAACTCTGTTCCTTCAATAGAAATTGAAGGGGGAAGAGCAGCAGATCCTGGAGCAACAGTACCTTGGTCTTTCCTAGGATGATGGTCAAACCAAAGAGGCGAGTGGCTTCAGCAAACTTGTTGACGATAAGCTATCAGATTCCTCGTGTGCCATAAGTGCACAGTCGTCAGCAAAAAGGGCTTCAGCAAAAAGGGCTTCAAGAATGAGCCTTTCAAGCGTCTTGGTTCTAGCATTCAAACGACGAAGGTTGAAAAGTGACCCATCAAGCCTGTACTTTATATAGACTCCATGGTCCAGGTCCCTGACTGCATGGCTGAGGACACACATAAAAAAGATGTTGAATAGCACTGGGGCCATGACGCACCCTTGCTTCACGCCATTGGATATCTCAAATGGATCTGAAAACTCGCCATTCGAAAAAACGAAGCCAGTCATGTCATCATGGAACAGGCGTATGAGGTTGACAAATCTTCTCGGGCAGCCGAATTTTAACAGGATAATCCACAGGGCTTCTCTGTTGATTGTGTCACATGCCTTGGTCAGGTCTATAAAGATGGCGTATAGATCCAAGTTCTACTCTATTCACTTTTCCTGGACCTGATGAACACCACTGGTAGAAGGAGACAAACAAACAGATTCACAGGCTTCAGAGAGGTAGCCAAGCTAGTCTGTAACTTGAAAAACTTAAAAAACAATGAATAGTCTAGCAGCACCTTAAAGACTAAAGCATTCACAGGGTTGCCAGGTCCCTTGGGAGGGCCCCGAACACAGCCCTCCCCCCCACACACACACACCGAGTAATGCCAACTTGCCCCAGATCCCCTCAGTGTTATATGAAGGTTTGGACTGAAAAACTTCCCAAGGAGGGGTCTTCCACCCCTACCCCCAAGGGACCCCGCTCCAGCAGTTCAGTTTACCACCCTCCTGGGACAATCGCACCAGAGAACCATACCTGCATGACTACAGTCCCTACAATCAATCTCCCCATGCCAAACTGGTTCCTGATGGATTGGTAGCTGTCTGGCAGGGCGAGCTTCCACAGGGCAATGGCTACCCACTTCTGGAGAGGGATGGTGGGTCTCATATGGGTGTCCCATACTGAGAGGGCAGGGGGGAGCCACTTTCACATCTCCAGAAGGTGTCCTTCTGCATACAGAAATTCTGGAGCCACTGCTGGTCATCCCACCACTCCAGGACAATCCAGTTCCACCAGTCGGAGCTGGTGTCCCATCTCCAGAAGTGGTGGTGCACAATCTGCAGGGGAGGATGGGAGCAGCACCCAGAGAGAGGTGAGAAATTGCTGCACAATGAGCTGGGGGTCCTGTCCCTGCAGGGCCATGAAGGCACCCCCCAGAAACTGCAGCAGGAGATGCACCAAGTCATGTAAGAGCCAACAGCTTGGAGGCAGGTCCAGCTCCATGGCAGGAGTACTGAGGCATTTGCAATGGCAACCACAGCAGGCAAAGAAAAGGCTTTGCTGTCCCTCAATGACGTAGGCAAAGGAGAGGAGCCTGAGACACAGCTGTACAGGGTGATCCGTTTAAGTTTGAGCCTCACATAGCCTCAGGCAGCAGCTCCAGGAAGTGATTGCTGTCCTGATGCCCTGCCTGAAGTGCTTCCCAGTGGCCTTAAATGCAAATCAGTGTCCAATGAGCGTGGATGCTCTATTTCAAAATAGCTCAGTGCTATTTTAATGGGCATTTGCTCTGGAGATGTGCTATTTCAAAAGTATTCCTCTGAAATAGCTTATTCGGAAATGAGTGTACAGAGTAGACATGCCCTTACAGCAGTGGTCACCAACCAGTAGATCAGGATCTACTGGTAGATCTTGGAGCCTCTGACAGGTGATCCTGGCTGGTGTGGCCAAGAGGCTGTCAAGTGCTGGCATTTCAGTTGCCCCCTCTCCCCATTGCTGCTCATCTCCTGCCCTTTGCCTTGGAGCTGCCCCTCCCCTGCCCTTTGCCTTGGAGCCTCCTGCTTGCTGCACAGGGCAGGGGAGGGAGAGAAAGGTGCTGATGTCAGGGTGCCCCCTCCCACTCTGAATCCTTTCTCCACAGAGCAGAGAGGTAACACAACAGGACTTGGGATGGAGTTTGCTGGCTGCTTTAGGGAGTGGGCCAGGGCCAGGAGAGGGGTGAGCCTGCCTTAGCCCCACTGCATCACCAACCTTGAGCCACCAGCAGTGCCCAGCTGTGTCCCACATCCAAACTCCTACCCTAGCCATGAATCCCCCCCTTCACCCCAAGCCTTTGCCCTATCCCCGAGCACCCCTGCATCCAAATGCCATTCCAGAGCCTGCACCTAAAACCCCCTCATACATCCCAACTGCCTGCCCCAAGAGCAGCTCAGAGCCCCTCTCACACTCCAGATCCCTTAATCCAAGACTAGAGCCTCCACCTCAGTCCTCTGCCCTAGCCTGATGAAAGTGAGTGAGGATGGGCAAGAGAGGGAGGATGGGAACAGGGCTGGGGCCTCAGCAAATGGGAGGGGAGGAGGTAGAGCAAGGGTATTTATATTTGAGGTAGATCTTGGATTGTGCTTAAATTCAAAAAGTGATCTCGAGCTCAAAAAGGTTGGAGACCCCTGCCTTACAGCCTGGGAACCAACTGTCTCAGCAGCAGTTTGACAGAACAAAACCCGGGGATTACAGTGGATGAGAAGCTGGATATGAGTCAACAGTGTGTCCTTGTAGCCAAGAAGGCTAATGGCATATTAGAGTGCATTAGGAGGAGCATTGCCAGTAGATCTATGGAAGTGATTATTCCCCTTTATTCGGCTCTAAACTGCAGGGTAGCACAGCTTCACAGGTGATTAATCAGACCCATCCAGTCAGGTGCTCCCTGAGCAGAGCCCTGGGCCTCTGACTGGGCGGGGCTGAGTAATCACCTGAACAGCTGTGCTGCTGCGCAGCTTAGAGGGAACACTGCTGGTGAGGCCACATCTGGAATATTGTGTCCAGTTCTGGGACCCCCAGTACAGAAAGGCTGTGTATGCATTGGAGAAAGTCCAGCAGAGGGTAACAAAAATGATTAGGGGACTGTAGCATATGACTTATGAGGAGAGACTGGGGGATATGGGCTTATTTAGTCTTCAGAAGAGAAGAATGGGGAAAGGGGGATTGGATAGCAGCCTTAAACTACCTGAAGGGAGTGTTTCAAAGAGGATGGAGAGAGGTTATTCTCAGTTGAGACCAATGACAGAATGAGGAACAATGATGTCAAGTTGTAGTGGGGCGGGGTCTAGGTTGATATTAGGAAAAACTATTTCACTAGGAGGGTGGTGAAGCACTGAAGTGGGTTACCTACTGAGATGGTGGAAGCTCCACCCCTAGAGGTTTGGCCATCCTTTGGGCAGGGGGTTGTATTCAATGATTTCCTGAGGTCTCTTCCAATCCTATGATTCTATGATTGATTGTCTGGTGGTGGTCAGCACTAATTTTGTGTGGGGCAGAGGGCTATCTTCAAAAATTGCCCCCTGCTTTCTGGTGCTTTTCAAGAAGCCCAAATAGTCCTTTCCCCAATAGTCTGGACTCATAGACCCTGTAACAGCTTGTGATTGGAGCTCTCTCAGACTTGTGCTCCACATGAATACAATTTGGAATACTTGTGTTTTACTCTTGTAAATGTTGCTCATGTTGAGTCATAAGCAACAGACCACAATGAATTTTAAAGCATAAAATCTGTTTATAAAACATTGTTGCTTCTTTAGTCAAAGTATTATTGTGAAAACACGTATGTTGTCTGTGTACAGTTAAAAATAAATGTCCCTAATATTTCTGTCCCAACATGCATTGGGCCCTAGTAAAAAACAGATATGGTCCCTTTGGGGACTGTCACTGGCTTTGCATTCATTTCCAGGCCTTGGTCACCAAAATAGATCCTGATTCTGAAATCATGGACACTGATATATATTAGCATGAGGGCAATGGCAAGGAAGTCCACAGAGTAGGTTTTCTCTAGGATACTGGAGGCACAAGTTGCATACTATTTGAGTTACAAAGCCAATTTCATGAATGCAAGTAATATATTTTAAAGTCACGAAAAATTGTTATAATATTTCATATGAATAAAATACTTATTTACTCTTTAATTATTAAAAGAATATTTAATGTTTTTAGTAAGTTGTGGGAATAGACAAAGCAGGCAATGTATGGGATAAATCTACATGATGAATTAATTAATGGATCATGGGGGGAGGGGAGGTTTAAATTAGGCTGCTTCTTTGATTGAAGCAGCTGGTTATTTGCTATAGAGCTCAAATTAGGAGTACCTAAGAAGATTTTGAGGGCAGGAAACAAATAAAACCACTTTGTTCATCTATACATATTTATAATGCAAGTAAGCCTGATAAGATGGAGAAAGGAAGTAATTGCCAGGTTCCAGATGTTCCCATTTCCAGTAAGTAGCAAGAGGTAAAATTTTCAGAAATACCTAAATAACTTAGGAACCTAAGACCCTTTTTCAAAAGTGACTTAAGCATTTAGGAGCTTAACACTCACTGAAAGTCAGTGTGACTTAGGGTACATTTACACTGCAACACTATTTTGAAATAACTAGCGCTATTCTGAAATAACTTAGTCTGCGTCTACATAGCAGGCAGTTATTTTGAAATAGTGTTAAAATACTGTCAAAATAGAGGACTCCTGTAACCCTCACTGTACAAGAAGTAAGGAAAGTCAGAAGGAAGAGTGCTCTAATTTGGGTATGTCTACACAGCAAACTTTACTAGCGTCTACACAGCCAAACCGCTATTTTGAAATTAAATCAAAATAGTGGAGCACTTATTTTGAATTTGCTAAACCTCATTCCATGAGGAATAACGCCAAATTCAAAATAGCTAAATTGAAATAAGCTCTGTGTAGACGCTTATTTCGAAATAGGGGGCCTCCAACCCTTCCTAGGGTGCCCTGGTGGCCACTCTGGGCCAAACCAGGAAAACTTTTCTGCTCCCCCCCAGCTCCAAAGCCCTTAAAGGGGTAGACTCTGGCCACAGTGCCTGAGCCCACGGCCCAGCATAAGCCAGCAACCCACTGGCACCCAGACCTCCACCGCTCGCCTGGAGCAGGCTGGCAGCTCCCAGGAGTCTGCTAGGGCCCACAAAAGGCAGGCACCTTCCTGGTCTAGTGTGGAGATCATGAACCTTATTCAGGTTTGGGGGGAGGCCTCCAATGTCCATGATCTCTGCAGTAGATGCAGGAATGCAGCCGTCTACAGGCAGATGGCTGACAGCCTGGTCACCAAAGGTCACATGCACGCCCAGGAGCAGGTGCGCATGAAAATCAAAGAGCTGTGGCAGGCCTATGCCAGGGCCACAGGGGGCAGCTCCCAACCAGGGGCTGACCCAGACCCGTGCCCCTATTATGATGCCCTGGACTGCATTCTGTGGGGTCAGACGGTCCGTGCCCCCCAGGTGGTCATCGACCCTGGGGCCGAGGGCCCTGAGCAGGGCACGGAGGAGTAGGAGGATGGCCAGGAGTTGCAGGAGCCCAGAGGGAGCGTGGCACTCACCCAGGAACCCGCTGAAGGCATCATATAAGCCATGTCCCCGGTGTCACCCGAGGGTGGGGAGGACTCAACATGCGGGGGAGGGGGGGAGGGAGAGGGAGACCAGGGACCACGCATGTGGGCCTTGCTGACCATGGAGCATGCAGCAACCTGTGCATGTGCCATGCCACCCTGGGCATGTGGCCCCAGCTGGCTTCCACACAGGGGCCCTGGCCTGTTACCCACATGCATGTAGGTATGAAGGCACATGACATGCTCCTGACCCCGGGGAGGGACACTGCACGATGCCCTCCCTCCACAAGCCCCCTCTATGCAGAGGCAGGGCACATCTCCCTTCCCCCTCCCCACCCCCACACTATATACAGCACAGGGGCATGGGTGCAGACCTGGGCCAGCTCACACTCCCAGGGATAGTGTGCCAAACGTGGCCTGTGTGCAAGCACATCAGCTCTGATGGTGCAGAGACCTCGCCTTGAAGAGGGGGCAGGGGCTGACTAGCCCGGCAGGATCCCGGGAATTTCCCGGTGGGCCATCATCAGAAGGGACACCACTCCTGGGAGCAGTGCCGGCACATTTCTAGGGGGTGGGGCAGCATTCTGGCCCACAGTAGGAGCAGGCGGTGAGCCCCGCGGAGGCTGCCCCAAGCTGGGAGCCCTGCGCCCAGCTGCTCGGAGCCTGCTCCTGGCCCCGGGGTGCTGGGAGGGCAGGGTGGGGCGCTGGGAGGGCACCTGGCCGTGGCACGGGGCGGCCACGGCTGCTCCTGGTGACGCTGAGCCCTGCGGCCACGGTGGCTGCTCCCAGCAGCCAGCTCCCAGCTCACTGGAGCAGAGTTCAGGGGCTCGGCAGGCACTGGGGCTCCGCCGTGGCGGGGCCCCATCCCCTGAGCACCAGGGACAAGTGAGACCCTCCTCCGGCCCCTCCAGCCGCAAATGCACCCAGGGTGCACCCGTGGCCCAGCGCTGTCACTGCATAGGTCACCCGCCATGGGTACCGCCTGCCCGGGCTCCATTGGCTCCGGCTTGGGGCAAGTGGCAGGCACCTTCCCCTGGCCGCCCCTCATCAGCCGGCTCCCATTGCTGCTGCTGCCCCCACTACAGCTGCCTCCTGCCCAGTGCCTGCCAAGTGCTTGAGCAATCAGCATCTGGAGACAGCCATCACCTGCTCCGGTGGGAGAGCTGCCATCGCAGCTGCTCTGCTGTGCCATCCTCCGCCGCGGTTCCCTCCAGCAGAAAAAAATAGTGGGGGGGGAGATAAGAAAGGGAGAGATAAGAGATAACATGCTATTTTTTGGGGAGGGTGAATTGCTAGTTTCTAACGGGTCCCTATGCAGCAGCAGCCGCCTCTGCTCCCCACTGGGGTTCCCTGATTGCAATGCGCAGTGCACCCTCCACAAACTCTCCGCTCTGGCTGGAGGGAGGGCGAGGTAGCCGGCTAATCCCAGGCACTACCAAAGCCCCAGGGGTGGCTTGGTCTGGCTCACTCTCTCCCACGCGCATGTGAGCCACTTTCCCCCTAACACACACACACACACCCACACACGGTCCCAAGCCGGCCGGCTGGAGTGGGAGCTCCTCCACTCTGCCCAGCCTGCTCAAAGTTGTGGGGATCTCCCTTCTGGAGGCAGGCTCATCATTTTTCAATGGTGACACCGCGAGGGCAGGGGAGCCAGGGGAGGAGGAGGTGAAAGAACATGCTATAGAAGGACCCGTTCACCTTTCACCGCCGCACAGGCACAGTGTGAACACAATAATTCAGAGGGAAGCCCCAGCAAGCAGAGCGGTAACGACAGCCATTCCTGCCATTGTGAAGTGGCTAGGGAGCAGGGTGACAGCGAATAACGGCCAGGCACGCACGCAATCCCGACCCCCTACTTCCCCGGGTGGCTCTCCAGAAGCCTAGCCAAAGGCAGGGAAGTTAGGCTGGGATGCAAGGGAATGAAAGAGAAGTCAGAGACCTGTGTAAATGCAGGGCGCTCACCCCCAGCAAGCCGCGCAAGCTGCATTTGCGTGCGCACCCTCCCTGGACAAAAAAAAGGGGGGGCGGCCAAAAATTTTTTGCGGGGGACGGCAAAAAACCTAAAGCTGGCCCTGGACGCAGGGAAAGGGAGAGGGGCACGCAGGGATGAAGTCATAGGGAGGGCTGTTCTCAAGCCATTTCCTGGGCCTATTTTCATTGTCAGTCCACCCCTGAGAGGGGGTCTGGGCTTCACCCACTGTGTCCCCAGGGATAACTGACCACTTCTCTTATTTCTTCACAGCCACAGCAGCTGCGACTGCAGGGTGCACCACCCCACCCAGGACATCCTCCCGCACCCGGGCATTCAGCAAGCTGACCTGGAACCAGGAGGAGTACCAGCGGCAGCACCTGGGGCTCCTGCGAAGGTGCATGAAGGTGCATGAAGACCTGCAGCTGCGGCAGGAGAGCTGGCAGGAGCTGCTTGCCCAGGGCTGTGCCATCTGTGACCACCTGCAGACCCTGGTGCAGAGATTGGTGCCTCCTGCTGCTCCAGCCCCTGCTGCCGCCCCATCTATCGCTCCTCCTCCCACTCCTGCTTCCCCTCCCACCTCTTCCTACCCCCCTCCCCATCCACTCCATCCTCCATACCTGCTCCCCCCGGGGATGCCGAGGCCCCCGAACCCACAGTGCTGGGAGACAGGTGGGCCAGCAAGACCCCCCCAACCCTGAGCTTCTCCTCCTCCTTCCTCCTCCCCTTGCCTCCCCCTTCCAGCTCCCTCCTCCCAGGTTTACCCCTCCCCTCTCCCACCCTCTCGCCTCCCCTCTCCCGCCCTCATTCCCCCTCACCCCAGTTATGTTCAATAAACAGAGTTTGTTTTTGGCAACACACGTGTGTTTATTTTACATCAGGAAGGGGGGTTAGGAAGGGGAAAGTGGAAGAACGTGAGGGTGAAATAAGGCACGCCAGGGAGACTTCACTCCTCCTCCGTCTGGAAGCTCTCCCGCAGGGCCTCCTGGATACCTACAGCCCCCTGCTGGGCCTCCCAGCTGGCAGCCGTGCAGGGCTGCACGTACAGGCCAGCCAAGTGGTCAGCCTCTGCCATACAGGCTGGCAGGAAAGCCTCCCCCTTGCTTTCGCACAGATTGTGCAGCACACAGCACACCGCCACCACATGCGGAATATTCCTCTTGGAGACGTCCCGGCGGGTGAGGAGGCATCTAAATCGGGCCTTCAGCCGGCTGAAGGCACCCTCCACCACGATGCGGGCCCTGCTGAGCCTGACATTAAAGGCCTGCCAGGAGGGGTGGAGGTGTCCCGTGTAGGGCTTCATGAGCCAGGGCTGTAGTGAGTAGGCCGCATCCCCCACCAGGCACACAGGCATGTCCATGTCCCTGACCCTGATGTGGCGGTCGAGGAAGAAAGTCCCATGTGCAGCCTCTGGCACACGGTGGAGTTGCAGTAAACCCATGCGTCATGTGCTTTGCTGGACCAACCCACATTAATGTCCAGGAAGCAGCCCCGGTGGTCAGACACAACCTGCAGGATGACCGAGAAGTATCCCTTCCGGTTTATGTACAGGGAGGCCTGGTGGTCTGGGGCATGAATGAGGATGTTCGTCCTGTCAATTGCTCCCCCCGCAGTCGGGGAAGCCCAGGTGCCAAAGCCCTCGATGATCGCGTCCACATCAGTGAGGCGGATGACTCTGCAGAGCAGCACTCTATTGATGGCCTTGACCACCTGCAGAGGGACACACAAAACCAAGTCACTGGGGTGCCAGGGTGGCTAACAGTGCTCCTTCCCCGCCATTGCCCCGCATCCCCTCTCCAGAAGCAACCTCCCTGCAATCCTGGCCACTGCGGGCAATCCATAGTGCAGCTGGGACAGAACAAACCCTCCCGGGAAGGGGACTTACACCGCCTCCCCCCCTTTTCCCTGGGGCAGCCCATCCCCTCCTTCCCCCCACCTCCTGGCACAGTGGCCGGAGACTGCCATACCTGCATGAGCACTGCTCTGACGGTGGATCTCCCCATGCCGAACTGGTTTGCCACGGATAGGTAGCTATCCGGCGTAGAGAGCTTCCAGAGGGCGATGGCCACACGCTTGTGAAAGGGAATGGCGGGCCTCATGTGCATGTCCCGTCGCTGCAGAGTAGGGACGAGCCACTCACAGAGATCAAGGAAGGTGTCCTTCTTCATCCTGAAGTTCTGGGTCCATTGTTGGTCTCCCCAGCACTCCAGGATGATGTGGTCCCACCAGTCGCTGCTGGTGTCCAGACGCAAGATGCGGTGGAGCACGCTGGCATCCAGGCACTGCTGCTGCTCCTCCTCGTCCCCCAGGAGGGTCTGGAAGAGGGCCTGGGGGTCAGGCTGCTGTGAGGCAGACTCCAGCAATTGCTGCCAGGCTTGCAGCAAGACATCCAAAATGAGCACCAGAGTGCCCAGGGGCAGCTCTGGCTCTGTGGCACCGAGAGCTGTGGTGTCCCAAGTCAGGGCAACCAAAGCAGGCAGAGACAAAAATGCTTTGCTGTCCCTCAGCAAGGTAGGCAAGCAAGCAGGGAAAGCTGAGACTTGGCTATCCATGGGGTTCCCTTTAAGCATAAGCCTCAGATAGCCTCAGGCAGCAGCCATACAAGGTTACTCCTGACCTGATGCCCTGCCAGAACCAGTTCTGGTCGGCCTTAAATGCGATTCAGCATCCAATCAGTGTGGACGTGCTATTTTTAAATAGCAAGACTCTATTTTGATATGCATTTTGTGTGTAGACACGTTATTTCAAAATATCTTATTTCGAATTAACTATTTTGAAATAAGATATTTCGAAATAACGCTGTAGTGTAGACATACCCTTTCTGAATAAGTGCTGTGTAGATGCTCCCTATTTGGAAAAAAGCTATTTTGAAATAAGATATGTAATTGACAGCTCAATTTGCATAGCTTATTTCAAGTGATAGAGGTTGGAGTTGCAGTAGACGCGGGCATCATGCACCTCCCCTGACCAGCTGACGAAAATGTCCGTAAACTGGCTGTAGTGGTCGACCAGGACCTGCAGGATCATCAGAAAGTATCCCTTTCTGTTAATATACTGTGCTGCACAGTGGTCGGGGGTCTGGATGGGGATGCGCGTTCTATCAATAGCCCCCCTGCAGCTAGGGAAGCCCAGGATGGCAAATCTGGCAACGATGGTGTCCAGGTTGCCCAAGTGGATGACCCTGCACAGCAGGATGGTGTTAATGGCCCTCACCACCTGCAGAAGGAGACAAACAAAGAAAGAAAACAGAGAACTAAAGGGGGTGCCAGAGCTCTTGAGAGATCCCCGATCCCTTTCATTCCCTCCCCCCACACACACACACAAACACCCCAGCAGCCACCCCCTATGAAGCCTGCTTCTTCCCCCTCTCCCCCGCAGGGCTGTGTGAGGACAGGACTGCAGAACCCCCTGGGGATGGGGCTTCCCCACCTCCACCTTCAGCTCACCCCTCTCACCCACAACCCTGCCTTTTCCTAGGTTCTTCCTTTCCTGTACTCCCCCATCCAAGCGCGCCAGACCTGCATGACCTTATCCGAGGCGCCAGACCTTATCTTCTGGAAAAGCTTATTCTGAAAGAAGCTTGCAGTCTAGACATACCCTTAGTCTACACAGCTCCCTAAATTTGAAATAAGATCCGCAAATTGAGCTACGTCGATTGCATATCTTATTTCGAAATAGCTTATTCGAATAGCTTATTTCGAAATAGGGAGCATCTCCACAGAACCATTTCAAATTAGAGCACTCTTCCTCTGACTTCCCTTACTCCTCGTACAATGAGGGCTACAGGAGTTGGACTGAGAAGTTCTCCAGCTGGACAGTGTTTTGACATTATTTTGAAATAACTGCTTGCTGTGTAGATGCGGACTAAATTATTTTGAAATAGCACTAAATATTTCACAATAGTGTTGCAGTGAAGATGTACCCTAAGTCTATGTCTACACTACAAGGGGGTTTTTGTGCAAAAACCCACGGAGCGTCCACACCTCAAGTGCGTTTTTGCGCTAGAAAATCTACAGTCAATCAACAGTACAGGTGGCTTTTTGCAGTGCAGATATACCTCCTTCTACAAGGCATAACTCTTTTTTGCGCTACAGCTCTTGCGCCAAAAGGCATGTGTGGACACTCCACAGGGGTTTCTTGCGCAAAAAGAGCCTATCCGAAAAAGCACAGGTGCTCTGATGGCCATTCTGTGAATGGCACTAAGAGCTTTCTTGTGCAAGCGCATCCATGCAGTGTGGACGTCCATGCAGAGGTCTGGACATGCTTTTGAGCAAGAAGTTTTTGCTTAAGAACTCTTCCGCAAAAGGCTTCTTGCGCAAAAACCTTTCAGTGTAGACAAAGCCTTAGACTCCGAGACTTTGTCTCCACTGCAAGTTCTTCCGGCAGAAAATATACTAATGAGGAACTTATTAGCATAAGTTGCTATCTCATTAGCATATTTTCTTCTGTTTCCTTTTGCGCAAGGGGTTTTTTGCACAAAAAGAAGCAGTGTGGATGGAGAAGCTTAAGGATCTTGTGCAAAATGGGGGTTTTGTGCAAACCCCTTCCCCCATAGTGTAGACATAGCCCTACAGCCTGCCCAGCTCAGGTGACTCAGGCTGCAGAGATATAAAACTGCAATGTAAATATTCAGGCTACGTCTACACTACGAGTTTTCTCAGCAAACGATATGCTAATGAGGGGCTCATTTGCATGAGTCGTGATCTCATTTGCATATTTTCTGCCGATCTGTTTTTGCGTTAGGGGTTTTTGCACAAAAACAAGCAGCGTGGATGTTTTCTTTTTGTGCAAAAACCCCTTTTTCCACAAGATCCTTATGCCCCAAAAAAGGAGATATACCCATCTTGTGGAAAAAGGGGGTTTTCTGCAAAAAGAAAACGTCCATACTGCTTCTTTTTGCACAAAAACCCCTAGCGCAAAAACGGATCAGCAGAAAATATGCAAATGAGATTGTGATTCATGCAAACGAGTCCCTCATTAGCATATGTTTTTCGGAAAAAACTCGTAGTGTAGATGTAGCCTCAGACTTGGGCTTGAGCCTGAACTCTGAGACCTCTGAGAGGGAAGGAGCCCAAAACTCCAGTCAGGCTACATTTACACTACAGACTTCTTATGCAAGAAGCCTTTTGCGCAAGAGTTTTTGCGCAAAAACTTCTTGTGCAAGAGCGCGTCCACACCTCAAAGTGCAGTGCTTTTGCAATGTGCTTTCGCGCAAGAGAATGTCCACACTATTGGATGCTCTCCCGCATATAAAAGCCACCTGGAACCGGTTCTAGCTGGGCTATAGGTCACCAGTTGCTCTTGAGTGCTGTTGCCGGAACCCTCCAGAGACGCACGCATAAAGGGACTCCCCTGGACAGCCGCTTCTTTCTTTCTGCTGCCTGCTTGCTAGCCTCTTTGGCAAAGTTAAGCTTCAGCAGTGCCTGCTGTGTTTGCCCTTTGCTTTTTTTGGGACCACACAGCTTTTTGCCTTTTGCTGTTTGCCATGGAGCCCAAGTTGCCCCTGGGCACATGATGGCCCCCAGCTCACGGGCTGCAGTCCCTGTCCGCAGGGGGAGGGTGCTGGATAAGGGGGAGTCTCTGGAAAAGGGGGGCTAGGGATTGTAGGGGGTGGGCTGGGGGTGAGGGCTTGTGCACTCCCACCCTCACACAGCCCTACTGCCGGAGGTGGGGGGTCACAGGCTCATAGGGGGTGGCTCCAGGGAGGTTGGGGGGGCAGAGGAGGGGAGGGTGATGGGCACCGGCGAAGGGCTTACGCAACCCCTCTCTCGTTCTCTGGTCTGTGTGTTTCTTTGTCTCATTCTGCAGATTGTCCGGGCCATCAATTCCCTGCTGCTGCCTCTCCGGGACAGGCATAATGATCTTGTGCAAAACGGGGGTTTTGTGCAAAAAAACCTGTCCACACTGCTTCTTTTTGCACAAAAACCCCTTGCGCAAAAAGAAACAGCAGAAAATATGCTGATGAGATTGTGACTTATGCTAATGAGTCCCTCGCAGTGAAGATGAAGCCTGAATAGCTGCTCTAAAATTATGTAGCTCTGCAGCTCAAGTCCACAAGCCTGAGTCAGCTGACCCAGGCTCTGCGACTTGGTGCACAGGTCTTTCATCACGGTGTAGATGTACCCTTAGGTAATTTTGAAATTTGTACCCAGTTATTTTTAACAATTGTGCTGAGGCTTGGGCCCTTAATTAATTAGTTTTCCTCTTTCTTTTTGTCTTTTTTAATATTTCTGGGTGCCAGGCAGAGGAGATGATTGGAGGATTTGTTTACCTCCTAGTTAGTGTTCTCCATTTTGTTCTGTCCACATCATCAATATGTTGAACTGACACCCTGCATGGCATGTCAGGAAGGCAGCATGATTGCTGATCATTGAACCATGCCCTTTCCACATCACTTTGCAGTGATAAGGGGCATATCTGGTGGCCCTAATTCTGACAAGTATGTTGGTACCGGCTGCACCAAGAGACAGCTATTAGCAGCTCTCCCCGACTGGTCATTGTACTGCCTTCCCTCCTTTGAATGGTGTTGTGCATTGTGCAATCTTACTGATTTTAGATAATGAGTGCCTTTGGGGAGGAACCTTCTCTCCTTTCTTTCCTGTAAAAGTGCCAGGCACACTACTGTGCTGTACAAAGGCTGGATCTTGAAGCCATGGGAGTACATAATAAAATCATCTTCCTGGGCTATAGAGATTTATATGACGTTGCACAATCTTTTTGGAGTTACTTCAGTTTTGTTCAGGTGCTTTGTTCTTGTACCTTATTAATGACTAGTATGAGACTTACGACTTAAATAAATTTGTGTTTCATGACTGAAAATTACGTCAGAAAATAATTACACAGGTGGATACAACTAGGAGGCTCATAGGAAGTCTAGAATTGGAATTGGAGTGATGCTATTAGATAGGACTGAGGTGAATTAGCAGAAATATGGGGGGAGGGTAATGGGGCACACTTCCTCTTCACTGGACAAGAAGGGGTTAACCCTGCACTGAGGACTGAGAAAGCCACACCTCTTCTACCTTACTGGGCATGCTCCAGTTGCACAGATATAAAAGGGAGCAACTGAGCTCAGTTGGGGCTGACTGTCAGAGGGAGAAGACATGCACCACTTGTTCCAGGAAAGCCACAGCACAAATCCAGAAGCTGAAGGCAAAATGCTTTCCTGAAGCTTCAGGGAGTTTGGAGGTCCCAAGGAAAGAATCAACCCAGACCAGGGACAGGAGATAGTGACCTGCACCACAGCTGTGGGAACTGTGGAAGGAAGTAGCCCAGTAGAAGGTGATAGCTAACTGGTGAGTGAGCCAACTCCAGAGAGTCAGCGTATTTCAGTTGGGGCTGTCTCTTGTCTCTAACCAAGGAGCTATATTATCATGTGAATTGGGTCAAACTTACTTTGTCCAGGGTGCCATACTACCTTGCAAACAGGGGCAAGTCTACAGACTTTGGCGAGTGAGCTACACTGAGCAGCAGACTGGGGTGAGCTTACTGACTTTGGGCCAGTGGATCACACTGCCCTGTGGACTGGGGTGAGCTTACTGGCTGGGCTGGTGGGACACATTGCCCTGCTGATTGAGGCAAATTTACTAACTTTGGCCAGTGGGCCACACACACGACTGGGAGCAGACCTATCAAGGAGAGAGTGCAAGGCTGGCATTGTGAGACAAGAACATACCATGTTAACTCACTTAAAGTCTGGAGGAGCAGGGAGGCATTACTGATTACTCCCTACCCTCCTGAGCCAGAACTAGGATGAGCTCTTCAAAGCTGGACCTGTGAATATAGGGGACTACCTCGACCAAAACCAAAGGCAACAACTCCTGGGACTCTTACATACATATCTAGAAGTACTGTCTGCTTGGCTGGGATGAATAACTGCCATGTGCCACCATATTGCCACCGTGCTGGGACAGAAGGTCTGTAATCCTGATTGGCCCCTACCTAAGAAGGTGTGTGTGGAAAGCAGTCCACAAAGAGCTAGAGGTTATGTTAAGCATGGACATTGTAGGGGAAAGAAAGAGTCAGAAGCAGGAGGCCTGAGATCTGAACCAAAGTAAATCATAGAATCATAGAACCATAGAGCTGGAAGAGACCTTAGAAGGCCATCAAGTCCAGCCCCCTGCCCAAGGCAGGACCAATCCCAATTAAATCAACCCAGCCAGGGCTTTGTCAAGCCGAGACTTAAACACCTCTAGGGATGGTGACTCCACTACTTCCCTAGGTAACCCATTCCAGTGCTTCATACCCTCCTAGTGAAATAGTTTTTCCTAATATCCAACCTGGACCTCTCCCACCACAACTTGAGACCATTGCTCCTTGTTCTGCCATCTGTCACTACTGTGAACAGCCTTTCTTCAGCCTCTTTGGAACCTCCCTTCAGGAAGCTGAAGTCTGCTATCAAATCCCCCCCTCACTTGTCTCTTCTGCAGACTAAATAGACCCAACTCCCTCAGCCTCTCCTCGTAGGTCATATGCTCCAGCCCCCTAATCATTTTGGTTGCCCTCCGCTGGACCCTCTCCAATGCATCCACATCCTTCCTGTAATTGGGGGCCCAGAAGTGGACACAATACTCCAGATGTGGCCTCACCAGAGCCGAGTAAAGAGGAATAATCACATCTCTGCATCGACTGGCAATGCTCCTCTTAATGCAGCCTAATATGCCATTAGCCTTCTTGGCTACGAGGGCACACTGTTGACTCATGTCCAGCTTCTCATCCACTGTAATACCCAGGTCCTTTTCTACAGAACTGCTACTTAGCCAGTCAGTCCCCAGTCTGTAACAATGCTTGGGATTCTTCCGTCCCAAGTGCAGGACTCTACACTTGTCCTTGTTGAACCTCATCAGATTTCTTGTGGCCCAATCCTCCAATTTGTCTAAGTCACTCTGGACTCTACCCCTGCCCTCCAGCGTGTCTACCTCTCCCCCTAGCTTAGTGTCATCTGCAAACTTGCTGAGGGTGCAATCCATCCCCTCTTCCAGGTCATTAATAAAGCTGTTGAACAAAACCGGTCCCAGAACCGATCCTTGCGGCACTCCGCTAGAAAACAACCGCCATCCTGACATCGAGCCGTTGATCACTACCCACTGGGTCTGACCTTCCAGCCAGCCTTCTATCCATCTTACCGTCCATTTATCCAATCCACATTCCCTTAACTTGCTGGCAAGAATATTGTGAGACCGTATCAAAAGCCTTGCTAAAGTCAAGGTATATCACATCCACTGACTTCCCGTATCCACAGAGCCAGTTACCTCATCATAGAAGCTAATCAGATTGGTCAGGTACAACTTGCCCTTCATGAATCCAAAGAAAAGTTATACTATGACTAACAGACAGGCCTTGTCAAAAGCAGATGTTTGCTTGCTAGTCAGAGTCCAGGACATGAACTTGGCTCTACAACTGCTAGCACTACTAAAAGCACATGAAATATATACATATATTCCACCAGGACAGTACAAGGACATCTCAACTTAGCACATGATAAAATAGTTTGAAAAGTGATATTGTGTCTGAAAACAACAGGAATGAAAGCATAACAACGGGTGGTGAATAGGAATGCTTTGGAGGAAAGCACAAGGGGAGGTACCAAAAGTGTTATTAATGCATAAGATGATACGTAAGGTGCGTATCATAGATTGCTTGTCTCTGTCTATAAAGGTTGGGCTCCTCAACTTAACTCTCTGTCCAGCCTACGGGGAAATAGTGAATCCATAATATTGACTGAGCCAAGTCCATTGTCACAGGTACAAATGCACAGAGGTTCAGGGACTGTCTGGCTACCGATGACTATTAATGTACTTTGTTCAACAATGAAACTGACTCAGGTGCCTTTGTATCTTTTCTGAGTCTATGGTCAATTCATCAGATGAGTTGGAGGGGAAATTACAGAATCCAGAGTATATATAGCTCTAGATTCTGTAATTTCCACTCCAACTGATCTGATGGAATGGGTTTTACCCATGAAAGCTCATGATATAATATATATCTTTAGTCTCTTAGGTGCCACAGGACTATATGTGTATTTCATTAGTTTGTTTTTCTCTGGGACCAGTTCTATGTTCAGCCTATCTAAACTATTTGGTTACTTTTTTTAAAAAGTAACAACCTTAAAACATAAAAATTATTAGTTTACAATTTTTAAACTAAAATGTTATTTCCATGCAGTAATTTTTATTTCATATTTTGAAATGGGGTGGCTATTTTAATTCTCTATATGCACTAAGAACCTTTACAGATCACTTGACCCTGGCTTCTACATCAAGCTCCCCCCTGTAGGATGTTATGATAACCAGTTGTGATACAAAAACTAACATTTAAAAAAATGTCACTCATTTTATTTCATGTAGTGTTTTTTCTGATTCTTTCAAATACTTATTTCCTCAAAAGTTATTTTTTATCTACTATACATTTGAGAGAGTTTGTCTGTGTATCTGTCTGTTCAAGAACTCCTCCTAAATGGTAAGAACTACGACCACCAAAGTTGGTATGCAGTTTCCTTTTATCATAAACAAAAGTAAGGGTTTGGTTGTGCCAGGAAAATGGGATGTTCCTGCAATGGGATTGCATCTTACAAAACCATACAGAAAAGAGACAGAATCATTTGGTAGGTGAGACTGCCTAGGAGCACTCCCAGGACTACCACCCTGAGCCTCTCACCCTTCAGGTGCCCTTTAGGGGAGGATGAGGAGTGATTGAAGCTCCCCCTCAATTTCTACAGGGACATTGCTGTCTATTTCCCTTTGTCAGAGAGTGAGGGGAAAGTGTTAGTTTGCTGCATTTCTCACTCTGGCTGGGGAACATAGGGGGCAGATGAATCTGGATCTGCCTCAGCTGGGGAACATGCACCTATCCCCCCCCGGCTCTGCCTGCTCCAGTTGCAGTGGTCATTGAGAGGTGCATCTCACCTGGTCCCACGCTGCTGCAGTGGGAGAAGGCTGGGGTAGTCCTTTCTTCCCAGGCCAGCCTGCAGACTGAACCCTCATCTCCAACCCCATTCCAGAGTAATGATTTAAATGAAACATATACATTTTCATTTTATTTAAAAAAAAATTATTGAAGACCCAAGCAATGCCTGGTAAATCTTCTTTTGCATATAATTTTAGATAATGAAGTACATGCTGAAAGAAACTGAAACTTCCACTGTAGAGTGAACATACTTTGAACTTGACAGCTACCATAAATAACTAAGGCTTGGTCTATACTGGGAGTTTAGATTAACTTTAACTGCAAAAGGCTGATTTTCAAAGTGATGCAGCCACACTACGAAGCCTGTTGTGTTGACCTTAAGACCCCTGGAAGTTGATTTCTGTACTCCTGCTTTTCACGAGGAGTAACACTATTCCCAACTTTGCCAACGGTCAAATTTGACCTTCCCGATGGCCAAATTTATGCTCGTGTAGATGCAGCATCACCGGAAAGTTGACGCTATTGGCTTTCGAGAGTCCTCCCGCAGCTTTCTGCTCCAGCTGCTCTGGCCACAACTTGCATCTCTACTATTCTCCCACTGAGCTCAAATAGGCCCAGGAACAGTAGAAGGGTTTCTGCTGTGTGACCAGAGTTGCGAGTCCATTCACGAGCGAGCAGCACACTGCAGCACACATACAGATGGTGTCAAGTAACCTCAACAACCGTGTGACCATTTCAAGGACTTCTGCTCCCATGGGCTCATTTCCCAAGGGCATAGAAGAGGGCCTGCCTGGAGTGTCCAGGAGATCTTGGACCTCATCAAGGTGTGGGGGGATGAAGCCATCCTGAATGAGCTCTGAACCAGCAGGAGGAATCTCAAGATATCTGACAGGCTCACAAGCTGCATGGGGGCTAAAGGATATTCTAGGGATGCACATGATCAAAGAGCTGAGCCAGTGTCATGATCAAAGAGCTGTGCCAGTCCTACCCCAAGGTGAAGGAGGAGAGTGGACAGTTACCTCATACACACTATTTCTACAACCAGCTGGACACCATTTTGGGGGGGGACCCAGCCAGCATTCCCAGCATGGTCATGGAGTCCAGGAAAACATCCCTGGCATCATCCTGGAGGACACTGTGGTGGCAGAAGGGCAGCTGGTTGAGGACGAGGAGGAGAAGGAAGAGGAGGAGATTAATTGTAATCTACTAGTGTAATACTCAAAAGATATTTAAAAGTGCACAGCAATACTGCAGAACAGTTCACAAGAGGAACTGGGAGAACATAGTTAATGTACTGATTTGGAGTATCAGTCTTAATAATGCTTATTCAAAAGTCATTAATAGCCTCAGGTAAATAGGATCGCCCAGACCTGTGTATGAAGTTTGATTCAGTGCTAGCTTGAAGAGTTCTATCTTCTCCATCACTACTAATACTTCCCGAAGCACTTAGGGGTTTTTTTTTTTAGAACTACCCATTCAAAATACTGATACAGTCCAATTCTGCTGTGTTTGTGATATCTGATTGGATTACACCACAGGTGCTGTAGATACAAGAAATTCTCCAGTATGGTGAGAGCTTGCCATAATGATTTATTCTACCAGAAGGAAAAGTAACTTCCCCAGCAGACTGAATTCTCCAGTATGGTGAGAGCTGCACAAAGTAATGGTTTTAGCAAAACCAAGATTACATTAATGAGAATCTTGGTTGCAGCAGGTGAAGAGTTTCACTTCTAACATATGGTCTCAGAGTAGCATATCGAAGAAACAGTGTGGCACACTTCTTCTGTGGACTCACTCCTATTAGCAAGGAAATTGATTCCTGGTGAGTCGTTGTGGCTGATAGGGCTTGTGAGCACCATTCTTGATATAAGGAAGACAGAATGCTTATATTTGGTCAGAACAAACTGAGATCTAGGACAGAGAGGTCTTTGTATGTAGAGGAATCATGAGAAACTGTCTAAATATGCCACTAATGATGAGACATACTACTGTGTCTTATGATTTGCCTATATTGTTAAAGCTTGTTAATTATTCAATTTTTTATTTATAATTCTTCCAATTGTTATTGTTAGTATCTTTGTAATACCATTAGTAGGATTGGATGGGATGACAAGCCCTGATTACAGACAGAAAACCCTTAAAACCTTCAAAGATACAGTTCACTTGGATTTTGATTACTGTCCAGAGCTTGAGTCTCTTTAACAGTTCCTGACAGATTTAAGTCTTTCCAAACACATTATAAAATCTCCCTCTCCTTCCCAGACAGGCCTTGAAGCTCCCTACTTTTCACTGTGTATTATGCAAAAATAAAATGCTCTTCATGGGCAGGTTTCCCTCCCTCCAGGTGTGTATGTCCTTGTCCTAGGAGTAAATACTATGTAATTACTCCTGACAACAACTACATGGGAGAACCCAGTGAAGCTGGGTTGACTATAGATGCCAAATGTTTCTTAGCCCCCCCTAGAGATATAATTCCTGGTCTGGGGCTTCAGAAGCACATGGTGTAATGAGGCTCACCTATAAGGTTAATTCCAAAGCGCTGCTGCAGTGAATGAAAAATGCAATGATAAAAATGTAATATCTAGACCTCTTCTCCCCTCCCTCAGGATAACAATCTACTTTGAAGATGGAGAGATTACAATCTGACATTAATATTGGAGACTTAATTTCATTAAGTACAGAAATATTTGAAAAATATGGACTGTTTTACAACAACATATGGGATAAGAAACATTTATCATATTTTATATTACTCGCATAGGTCATACAGACTTTCTGTAATAATGCAACCTTGCTCAATAACCATAGTAATACTTATTTGGCTGAGCGTGGGGTTTTTAGGTTTACAGTTTTATGCTTTTTTTTCCTGTGTTGTTAGTGTATGGACTAACTTTAGGTAGTTCCTGAGGTGTGCAAACAACCTGTCTTGTACAATACTTACATTGGTGAGCAGTTACTCACAAGTAATTTCACTGAAGTCAGTGCCACTACTAAGTAACTGCTCACCAATATGAATATGCCTGAATGTGTAGCTTTTAAAGTACATGCTCAAGGTTAACAGTCTTCTCTCCCTGTTAGAATCTTTCACAGAGTCAGTTGCAAGTATAGGAGTGGGGAATTTAAAGCTTCAGTCAGCACAACCAATACTGCTTACCACAAACCCCACTGTACTAAGTAACCTTGTAGTTCCCCTTTTGAAATATTGCAGTAAATTGAAGATGCTGATGGCTGATATCTAATAAACTCAGTCAATCAATGTTAAACCTTTTCTTCCTAGATGGTCTTTCACAATGTTCATAAGGATATAATAAAGGAGAAAATAGGCAGCCTTTTGTTTGAGTAGCATATACTTATGGTGCTTATATATCTGACTTGGCCATGCAGACTTATGAAAAGGTCATGTTCATTAGATTAGAAATTTACCTTTTCTACCATACTCTACACTTCTGAAATTGTAATTAGCTCCTTGAGAGTATAAGTTATTCAACTAAGAATGCTGTCAAAAAAAAAAAAAAAAAAAAAAAAAAAAGCAGTATTCTTCAATACTCCTTTAGGAAACCTGAAAAAAAAACCTGCAGTTTTTAAGGTTTTGTTTCACAGATCAGTGGTATAACACTGCTTATGAGTACAGACTTGTCATATAAAGTTGTGTGATCATAAAACTTGCCTACTTGGATATTATCCATGTTCTGAATATCAGAGGAAGACTTGGAAGAGAATTTTTTGATCTATTATTTTTCATCATTGCAAGTTTTTTTGTAATAGAATTTGCTATTTTTCTATTCCAAATGTTACACACAAACTGGATTATAGTGTATTACAGAAAATGGCTCGGGAGTTTGCAGCCGGCACTTGAATAAAGCTTACTCATTATAAAATCAATTATTGGAATAAGAATATTCCATGCTATTGTGATAAAAAGGCATATTTCTGTTTTTTTATGTGCAGCTGGGACCAGTTATAGTGTTATATTGATTTTTTTTGCTTTTACATTTTGATTTTTGTATAAAGCTTACAAGCGTCACTGTTTGACTAGATGGTGGAAAGAAACCATGCAGATGAAATATTTACATGAAACATGAAAACAGGCACTTGAAAAATGTGTCTGACTAACAAACCAAATCATCTTAGGAAAAGTATAACCCAGTCCAGAGACTGTATGAAAAAATAAAATGTATAAGGAGGATAAAGCCAGAAAATATATAATAAATTAATTGTGGTAGTTAACCTGTTTTCCTTAATTATTCCATTGTGGATAGGGAGATGTACTTATATTATCTAAAGCATCTGCATATTAAGCATCTTTTTCTAATATAGCATACTTCTCTGAACCAAAAGGAAATGGATTAACTTACAAAGAGGGGGTTAAGTCTTTTTATATCACCAAATTTTATAAGATAGAAAACATATTTACTAGGGCTATTCATTTATCTTAATCTATTTGTTAATAAAATAATGAGCAGTTGCATGGAGATAAACATGAAGTACATTTATTATAATATGTAGAAATCAAGTAGGAATAATTATACCCATATATATTTCTGAACAAGAAATGGATGAAGAAAATATAAAGACATAGATTTTGCATAGTAATATGTACTTTGTCTTAATTAACCCATGTCTGTATTTTTTTTATTCACAGTTCATAGCTTTTCTGTTTTGCCAATGGTTTCTTGTTAGCTTCTGATCTACATGTCCAGGGTCATATCGTTGGTCCAAAGAAGACTGCTTTGTGCCACTATGACAGTGCAAAAAAACAACAAAAAAACCCAAAGGTATTATAAGTTATTAGCTGGGAATTCCTTGGCTATGTCTATCTCCTTTCCACCACTGGGAGCAGAGAGTGTGGGAGGCTCCTCTAATTTACCCAGCAGGACGAACAAGAAACCAGTATTCCTGGGAACTGGCTAAATCAAAAGCTGCCTTTCTCTGCCCAGCTCTTGCTCTGAGCCCATCTTGTCCAATGCTATAATTTCAATATCAAGTTACTGACAGCTTAATGTTAGCACAGCACTGTAATGAAACTGTAATTACTCCTTTCTTTATTTTGTAATCATATATAGGAAAGATGAAATTACTGGTTGTAAGCATGTAGGGCTCGGGGAGGGGCGCCTCCCTCTCAGGGTCAGTGGGTGGCCACTCTGACCCACTACACCCTGTTCAGTCTGTTTGGGGAATTAGCGGGGGTTTTGGTCCAGAGCCCAGGCCCTTGCTCAGGGTGGGCGTTCGGAGGCTCAAGCCCTTGCTTCAGGGTGGGTCAACAAAGCAATACAGGCAAAGCCCGGCCTCATTTCAGGGCGGTAAATAATCAAAGCCCAGCCTCGGTTCAGGGGTGTGGCGACAAACAAGCAATCAAAGGCTAGCCTTGGTTCAGGACGGGGCAGCAAAGTAAACAGTTCAAAAAGCCCCAGCCTTGGTTCAGGGCGGGGCAGCAGGCAAACAGTTCAAAAGCCCCAGCCTTGGTTCAGTTCAAAAGCCAGCTGGGTCTCCTTGCTCAGGCGGGATTCCAGTGGATGTAGGCTGCAACGTGGGTACAGCCAAGGGGGGAGACTGCCACCCAAGAGTGGGGTGGCAGGGGGGGGGACGCAGGGCTCTGGTAGCAGCAGAGCAGTCTTCTGCTGGGTCAGCGGCAATCCGCTCCGCAACTTGCTGACCTGGCTCTGGCTCAGCCAACAGGCTTTCCCTGGGCTCATTCCAAACTCCCCCCCTCTTGCTATACCTGGGTTCAGGGCTGATCCTTGGTTCTCGATCACTCTGAAAACTCTGGCATGGTACGCAGTCCCTCCCGGTTGCTGTCCAGTAGGGCCCCGGAGGCCCAAGCCAGTTCTCCACCTCTCCTGGGTCCAGCTCTTCCCTGGGTGCACAGGGAAGGCTTTGGCTCCTTCTGGCATTTGCCCCCATACTAACCTCCCTGGCAGACCTTTTGTAGCTCTAGCCCCGTCCCCTGACTTCCCGTTACTTGGGTCATCAGGGCCAGGTGTTGCCCACCAAGGCTCGGGGAGGGGCGCCTCCCCCTCGGGGTCAGTGGGTAGCCACTCCAATCCACTAAACTGGTCTATAGGACTAATATTATGTACTTATCTACATATCAGAAATTTATGCATTTGGCTTCTTCATCTGGGTGAGCCACCCAGCAAGAATTCATTCATGTCACAGAAGCATTTTTGCCAATACTAATAAATCCTCAGTCCAAAAAATGTTTGGAAAATCCTTAGAAGTGAAAAAAAATGCAGCACTTAGTGATCTAAGTGATCTGATGCACATAGGTGAGAAAGTAGACATGGAAAGTAGCAGTAAGCTTGTGGTCACTGTCACCATCCACATTTCCAGGTATGCAAACAAAATAATTTTTTTAAACTTTGAATTAATTAACCAGAATGGCAGCTATTTGCATAGCCTGTTACCAAAGGGTGAACTTATTTCTTTATCTTTTCAAAATACCAAGACCCTATGTGTGGGTGTCATCAGGAATATATTGGGATCTCTGACTCTTTTCCACCATTGCATTGTGGTATTGTTGCAAGCTGTAAACCTTTTAACAAGCTGAGTCACTCTCGGTTACTCTAAGATACATCCAAAAGAGAATTACTGAGTTCTCTGGTTTTACTTCAATATGACAGATTGGACATCAGAAACACAATCATACCACTTATACTAAGAGATAATTCAGTTCCATAAATTAATGCATCTTATTGTGAATGTTCAAATTTATAATTTGACTGACAAAAAGAATAAAAAGAGGGACTAAACCATGGCAAATATTGTATTCATTCTTGAGTCTTTCATGTCAATTGTAATTCCAATTACAATTTTGCTTCAAGAACCCAAATATTACAAATGAAAATTCTGCTGTACTGTCACCCTAGTCAAGATATTATGATGTGTGACATTTAGGTGGCTTACTATTCTACCAGAAATTCTTTGTCTCTCTGCTTTGTAATTACTGAGCTCTAATAAATACCATTTTAGGATTGCAAGATTGTTATGAAAATTTATCAGCACAGAACCTATTCATCTAGCCTAAATTGATGATTAAAGATCTAATGTCATTTTATTTACCTCTCAAATTACTGTTGGTTGACCTTGAGGCAAGTGGACATCTAGGGTGCTCCTAGACTGCAGGGTTTTTTTCAGAAAAACAGCTGTTTTTCTGAAAAAACTTCTCTTACGTCCACACTGTTGCTGCGTTCTTTCAAAAGAATATTGAAAGAACACAGGGGGTTTTCCGACATTGGTAAACCTCATTCTATAAGGGAGACCACCTTTTCTGAAAGAGCTCTTTCAAAAAAAGGCATGTGTGGACACAGAAGAGAGAATTTTTTTGAAAGAAGAGGAAAGAGGAAAAAGCAGAGGCACCCTGGTGGCCACTCTGTCTGTAGTAATCACAGCTTATACATGTTATAGCGTCCATTCAGTGTGGACGCTATCTTTCGAAAAAGCAGATCGCTTTTTCGATGCACTTTGGCAGTGTGGACACTCTCTTTCAGAAGAAGTTTTTTCAGAAGATCTCTTCTGGAAAATCTTCTTCCAAAAGGAGCCTGTAGTCTAGACATACCCCTAGAATCATGCAATTCTGAGCCAAAGAGTTTGCTTGTGAACTTGCAACTGTAAAAGGAACAAACCTTTTGTAAATACGAGTAGTAAGACCGATATCTAGCTAGCACTAATTTTTGCTAAGAGAGATTATAACTGTGCCTAGATTCTTGAAGCAGGTGTTTGACTTATTTTTTCCATAAACCAATGCAAATCAACCTAGAGATATGTTCTCCCCCTTACTGCAGATGCAATCTCAGCCTCATATGCAATGAAGGTTATTCCTATTCAAATCAATAGCTGTTATTTCTAATTGTCTGATAAAAAAAATGTAGCCAAACTTGCTCAGTATAAAGGGAGGTGAGCAGTTTCTTCTATCACATTATGAATTTACTAAGGAGTGGTTAGTTACAAGAGAGCACAGCTATAAAATTGAAAAATTAAACAAAAGTTGCTCCCAAGGACACATTTGTTTTTTAACCAAAACCAAGATCTCTCAAAAGAAAAGCTTTCTGAAAATGAGACAAGTGTTTTCCATGATTCATTCCTTTAATGTAATTTGAGGCAGTCATACTTACTCAGGTCAACATAAATGTCTTCATAAAAATGCCTTTATATTAGCAAGTGTAGAGTTGAGACTTTATTGTGGTTGTAATCTACTTTTTGTACTTCTGGCAATCATGTTTAATGAGATTCCATTCACATCTGTTTCCAAAGCTGCTTTCATTTGTATTTGAGCTCTTCAGAGGTTGCCATTAAATTGTTAATTCTTCCAGATCTGACTATTTTTTGATGTGTTGCAGAGCTAGTTGGTGCATTTATGTCACATAATGTACTGAAATGCATTGTTGATTACACTTACTTCTTATAGTCCAGACTGACTTTCAGAGGAAATGGAAAAAAGTCTTCACTTTCTTTTTTCATTACGTGGTTTCATCATGATAAGTTCTAGCCATGATAATAGTCTATAAAAGATCAGAATGTAGTAATTATCTTCCTCGACCCCTTTTTTAATTTTTGTAAATTCTGTGCACACAACTGATACATAGTTTGTACAAAGCTATATTGTGATTATTGTCACTACATACTATAGAGCTCGCAACAGCTCCCCATTTCTGGTCTCTGAGCTTTTTCTCTCAAATGTCATGATTCTTGTCCTTACCCATGTCATGATGAAATCTTGCAATTCTTCTCCTTTTAATCCAGGTCCAAAGTACACATTCCTCATGTATACCAACCACTTATCACCATGCAGGACCAACTGAGGTTTTGGTGTATGCATTCCCTCCCACTGGGAACCTGTGATCAGCAATAGTGACCAACAGCCTTCCTAAAACAATCTAGTTTTAGTAGTTGGAAAAAAAATCATTTGAGAAAAAGGTATTATACAACAGCAAGAACGCTACATACAGATTTAATCTCACCTGATCTTATGGCACAGAACAACCTACATTAATTAGGTTTTCTTCTTAAGTTATAGGAACAGAACAGAACCAATTTACAGTTTCCTAGCAAATTCAGTCTCAGTCTGAGTTTCCCTCCTCTTTTGGGTCCTCTCCACAAGATTATGGCTACCAACTCCAGCATTAATAACCCATGAAAGTAAGATGTTAGGTGACTTTTAGAAAGGACCTCTTTCTTTATGAGCACAGCTTTGCTACCTGGATATACTCCTAGGGGTGGACATACTCCTAGGGACAGTGCCATCCTCGTGTACAGAGGACAGAAGTGTCATGTTAGTTACAGCATTGTTAAATGTGTCTGCTTACAGCTAGGCACCTAAATCAATATTTATCTTCCAAACATAAATTATTTTTCTGTTTTCAAAGGTTCATGCCACTTACAATTTCCACAGAAGTTACTGGGAGCTGATAATGCATGGCATTCCTGTAAATGACCTCTAATTTAAGTGTTTAAATGTAGAATTTGCTTCCTAATTTTAATTACTCAAGTTTGAAATTTTGGGCCATATGCATTTTCTGAGCTAGGAAAGACCACTAAGGAGGTAGCACTTTGCTTTTCTGCAACAAGTCTCTCTGAGTAAGAGTTTGTTAAAATTCAGAGGTTTGTTAAAATTGTTGAAGTTTGACAGAATGTATTATCCACTTGTGTTAGAAAACGCTTCCAGAAGAGTTACATGTAAAATGGACCTAATGATGATTACCTTTGACATTGGAAGGTAATTCCAATGAGGCTCAGTAATTGATTGTAAAATGCTCTAACATTCTCACATTGGGTGAAAAGCATTATTAATTAACAAGCAGTAAGTATTTTCTTTTCAGAGCAGAAGGTAGAATTAATACATTGGAATCAGTCCTACAGAGGGTGAATCAGCAGTCCATGGGGACTTTTTAGCTGTCACTCATAAAAATCACATTTCTGCAGAATAAGATCTACTCATATTAAATTCATTTGATAGCCAAGTCTAGTTAATATAGATTTTGTTTATCCATATCTCAAGTGCAGCTATCCAAATGGTTTAAGTGATTAAAGATTTTTAATTAGATGGTACTAATAATTCACATCTGTTATTTAAACTGAATATTTTTTTCTAATATAAATTTTACAAAATACCTTCATGAATGTTTATTTTGCATCAAAATGAATACTTTTTAATTATCCAGACTCAATTGCAGGACTGATGAGGTTTATAAAAGAACAGATGAAGAGACAGGATAACTTGATGTAGTTTTCATGATTAATAGAGAAATCTGTATAAATTAGATTATAGTGCATCTCTTTCTAGCTTGTTAGATATTTATAAAGGCAATAACTATTTCATATATGGACTTATTATACAGCTTTTCACATTTAAACTGTTAGGAATACAGGAAGAAAGGGGGAAAGAGAAAAGAATTCTAATGTCCCAATCCCACAACCCTTACTTTGATAAAGTTTTAAGCTAGTGGGAGATGTACCTGTTTATTTTTGTCCTCTCTGGCTTACTGCTTGTTTGTATACATTGAAGATGTATAGGTGGAATTGTTTATCAGCATAGATTGTTACAGTTGAAATTAAGCAAGCCATTGAATCCCCTGCCAAAAAATCCGTATATGTAGTAAGGATGTTAAATATCAATTAATTTACTAGTTGAGTAGTCGATGGAATTTCCAAGCTCCATGGAGCTCTTGTGCATTTCAAAGAAGAAGCGCCCACGTGGAGCCCGGAGTCAGTAGGACTTCCCGCTGGCCCCGGGCTGCATGCAGCGTACCAGCTTTGAAATGCACAAGCACTCCCAGTGGGGGCTCTTGTGCATTTCAAAGAAGAAGTGCCCACATGGAGCCCAGGATCAGTGGAGGACCTCACGGAGCCCGGGACTCCCTAGCTGACCCCAAGTCCTGCGTGGTGCTACCATTTTGAAGTACCCCCCTTTTTCTCTCCCCCCCCCTCCCCCCGCTGCCTTTATCTGACAGAGGCAGCGGGGGGGGGTGACTAGTCGACTAGTCTTTTACATCTCTAATATGTAGATAGAATTGGAGAGAGAAAGTTGGGCAAAGGAACTGAGAAAAGCAGGATATGAACAATAATCATCATACTTTCATAAATATAAAAAGCATTTTAATCCACTAGATGTGAAATTTGATCATCATTCTTCCCAAAGTCCCATTGGATGTGTGGGGCAAGAATAAGAACATTTACAGTATTCAAATACAATTGAAATTAAATCCCACTGAATGGGAGTTGAATTTTTTGGGCTTATTTAATAATCCTAGCCTTCAGGTTGCACTGATAATATTTCATAAACTGAATCCTGGATATTTTACCCTTTTCCACTGCAAAATTTGTCCCTGAAAAGGACATTGGCTTAGAGTCTGAGGGGATCCACTTTTTTTCAATAACACAAACTTTGCTCAAACTGAGCTTGAATAATTCTTATTAAAATAGTAACATAAAATATGCATGTCAAAAATAAAACTATCAGATCCTGAGGACTTTCTTCTGTTTTTACTCTGCTGAACTCTCATTAAAGTAAATGAGGATTTTGTTGAAGTAGTAAGCCTAAACCCCACTTAAGTCCTATTTTTAGGGACTAGATAGGCTATAGTTTGAGCATAGACCTTGTACTGCATTTAGTAAATTTTACCTAATCTGATAGGGAATCACATGGGACCCTAAAACACAAGTTATACTTGTTTTAACAGACATGGGTAATAATTTTTGCTTGTTTGTATGAGGAGATTTTAGAAGAAACGGGTCCAGATCCTTTGTGCATTTGAGGTTTGTTTTGCACATGTTTTTCTGTCACACTCACATCACACTGTATGGGAATTTAGCCATGGCTAACAAGATGGTTAGCACTATTGATGGAAGGGACTTAATGTGGCAACTGAGGTTCTGTTTTATACAAAATGTTGTGTCCCAATAGGCTAAACTAGTTTAGTATTTGCTAATAAACATCTGCTTATGGGGATAGTATTAACCGTGCCTACTGTTCTGTATTTATTCGATATTCTGTTTGTCCTAATTAACTACTTGCCAAGGTCTCCTCATGAATGTGATGGAATGAAACCAGCTGTTTGTGGCTCTGATACATTTCTGGTTCAGCTGCCTCTTATTGCTTCATTGTAAATCTGCATCAGAGTCAACTTTGGGGGCCTGAGAGTGGAGATCTTGAACAAACTGAGGGCCAGCTCATCCTATTGTATACTTTCCCTCTTGTCCTGAAAATGGATTTGTGGAGGAAGGGCAAAGAATCTTTTGGTTTCAGAGCACTACCCCTTTCTTCACCTTATAGAAGAATGGTTCTTATATTCAGAATAGAAGCATGGTTCTATTCTGGAACAAAAGCAAAAATAGCAAGAGAGATGGTGCTGTCCTAGGAATTGCCTTCATAAATCTGAGAAAGAAGTACTAGAGGCAAGCTGTCCTCTTTGTCCCCTCCATGGCAGCTGTTAAGCCATTGCAAGAAGACTCCAGCCAATGACAGTACCTCCTTCAGGAATGGTGCTATCATGGAGAAGAAGCAATGGAGCCACAGCATGCCCACAACACATCCGTAAGATCCAAAGAATTGTGTGTAAGTGATCCTAAGTCCATTCCTACAAGAGGGTCTATGCAAGGAACAATGCTTATCCCATGCATTAGGGTCATATAGTACTGAAAATGTTACTGTCATCACCTTGCTGGTATTTAAAATGATACAGAGAGCCTTGACCTAGCACTAGAGGAAAATGTTTATATCCATGGTTGTCAAATAGTAAATATATTGTAATTCATGCAAGCTTTACTTAATAGTTTTGAGTCACCTTATAAAGAGCTAACGGTAACAATAATCAACTGTAACTAATGTATAATTTGATCAATAGGAAAACAAAAGTAGTTCAGTTTTATAAGATTTTGTCTTTTTTTGTTAGTTTTATTGTTTTAACTTAAACAATATGTCTAAATAAATGGATAATGTAGGCAAATAAGGAATATAAATTGGCCATGAACAAGTTTACATGGGAAATTGAAAGGTTTTGGAACAGGAGTTGTGGGGCAAATAATTTAATTAGTTTTTAGAGCGCTCCAGACCAATTTGAGTGTGATTTTTTTATGACAAGGTTACGTGTGAGGGGACAGGAGTTTAGTAGCCCTGGGATTCACTTACAGTTTGTTCTTAGGTTTCTAAAATTCAGTATTTCATCTGGTCATTAGGGGGTCTGGAAAGATTTTCACACACCCTTTCCAGTATATAGACTGCACTATCACCATATCAGCAAAAGGCTCACTATACCAACCAAAATTAAACTATATTCAGGTGGACAAACCTGACCAATTTTTGCCAGCAGAGTCCCTTTCCAATGCAACATAACAACCACAATAATTACTACAGACGTCTTCCTCAACAGCTGGGTGCTTATCTCAACCACCACACCTTACAGGCTGCTGGACTCCCAAGGAGTCCAAACTTTATATAAATCTCCTTGAGCTCTGAACTGTCCACAATGTCATCACTTCCTGCCTCTCATCCACAACAAAATGTTTCAGAACTTCACAGACAATTACAACAATGTATTACGTCAACCGTCAGAGCAGAGCCTGCTCTTACCCACTCTGGGCAGAAGCAGTACAATTATGGGAATAGTGCATTCCCCACAGGATAGACTTAGTAGCAGCCTATTTGCCACGCATGGACATCACAGCAGAAATCCTCAGGAGACACTTTTCCCAAACACACAAATGGGAAATCAACCCCAAGATCCTGGCCCAGCTATTCAGGTATTGGGAATACCCCACAATAGACCTCTTTGCGACCAGCAGCAATGCCAAATACTCTCAATACTGCTCTCATACAGATCTCAGCTCCCATTCTCTAGGTGACACTTTCACCATCAAATGGAACATACTGTCTTCTTCCCTGTCCCGCTTCTCCATTGGGTACTTCAGAAAGTCAAGCAAGACAAAGCCACAGTCATCCTGGTGGCTTTGAATTGGCCCAGACAAAGTTGGCTCCCCTACCTCCTCCAAATGACCATGAGATCTCCATGGCACTTTCCCCCAGTATCTCGCCTTCTCGCACAAGACGCAGGCTGAATTTGTTACCCAAACATCCTGATACTTCAGCTCTGAGTATGGCTCCTCATTGGCTAGTCCCACTGGAATCATCTTGTTCTGTGCTGGTTCAAGAGATTCTCCTTAATTGCTACTGATTCCATACAAAAACATACATGTACAAGTGGCAATGTTTCTCCATATGGTGTCATGCCCACCAGACCTTACCTACAACTGCTTCACTCCCCATGACAGTGGACTATCTATTCTCTCTAAAAATGACAGGCCTTTCCCTTGGTTTCTTAAAATTACACTCTGCTGCAATAACCACCTTCCACACCACTATGGATGTTTTCACCAAATTTGCTCATCCCATTACTAAATGCTTCATTACGGGGATACAGAATACCTATTCCCACCACCAAGCCCCAGGGCCCAGCATGGAATCTCAACCTAGTAGTCCAGGCTCTCAGGAATAGGCCCCTTTGAACCTTTCTCCACTTGTTGGCTGCTACACTTTCCAATTAAAGAAGCATTCTTAGTGACAATCAGTTCCATGAGATGGGTTGGAGAACTAGGAGCCCTCATGGTGGACCCCTCCTATGCAACATTTTATAAGGACAAAGTAGTCCTACAACGACATCCACAATTTTCTACCAAAAGTATCCTTTTCATTCCACTGCAGTAAGCCAATATACCTACCTGTCTTCTTCCCCAAACCACACACAGGGAACAGGGAGGTGGCACTGTACATATTTGACATATGCAGAGTGCTATATAGATAGACTAAAACGTTCTGCAAATACTCCAGACTCTTCATAGAGAGGTCAGGGGGAGACTATCTCTATACAGTGACTATCCAAATGGATTTTGGAGTGCCTCTGACCAGCAACCTCCAGCAGTCCTGCACATGCACTCCATCAGGGCCGTGGATACACCAACCACCTTCCTGAAAATGTCCCCATAAGTGACATTTGAAAGCAGCTACCTGGATATTTGCTCACAACTTTAACAAGCACTACCTACTGGAGACACACTCAGCCTCTGATGTACATTTCAGACACATGATGTTGTTCATGATTCATTCTTAAACTTTGAAGTCCTCTCCTCTGAGCATGGACACTACTCCATAGTCACCTAAAGTGGAGCACCCACAGGGACACTCCTTGAAGAAGAGAAGGTTACTTACCTGTGCAGTAACTGAGGTTCTTTGAGATGGTTGTCCATCTGGGTGCTCCACTACTCTCTCTCCTCCCCTCTGCTTTGGTGTATTCTTCCATCCTCTGCAGCAGAGAAGGAACTGAGGGATCGGTTGGTTACACATGCAGGATAGTTGCTCTGAATGGCGCACATGCAGCCTACTGAAGGCACTGCTACCTCAAATCTATGACTAGAGGCACAGGGATGCACAGTCACTGAAAGTGGAGCACCCACATGGACAACCATCTTGAAGAACCTCAGTTACTACGCAGGTGAGTAACCATCTCTTTTTATTCTCCTTCTGAAATGTCTGAGATGGCCACAGCTAGAGAAAGGATATTGATCCTGGAGGATGAGGGCTTTCAGGTATTTCTGAGCATTCTGTCTCAGGTGCTTGGTTGTTTCTTGTTCACAAGTGCAAGGTCTAACTAGTTGTTCTCTGTGGGGCTGGAAGGAATTTCCCCCCAAGTAGGTTGGCAGTGACTTTGTTTTGGTTTTGCCTTCATCTGCAGTATGTGGATTTGAATCACTTGCCAGAATTGTCTAAGTATATCTCTGTAGCATGGTTGCTGGTTTGGTCAACATGAAATTGGTCAGGGCCTGCTTCTCCAACTCTCTCTTCACACAGTCTATGTGTCTGGTACCACTGTATGAGTCAGCTTCCTTGTCGGTAAACTCCTGGTCCTGCCCCTCCCAAAGTGTAGGGGAACCTGAGTCCTACTGCTCCATCCATGTTTTGTCCCTGAAAGAGCTCTGAAATTGTGATAGTGAAGGATGGCCTTCACTTGGCCCACCTCCTATTCTTCTTCTTTGGGGTACTTCTTACCACACCTAATATCTCAGTTTGGTGTCTGGCTGCTGTTTAATGTTAGTACATTGAACCAAACCCTGAGAGTATATGACAATCCTCTGGTGAGCCCACATCTGCTTCTCCCTATCTCTGCACTGATATCTCAAAGGAGCAGAGGAAAGATTAATAGCTAGATCACCTCGTTAAGAACTGTTTCTCTTCCTATCTCTTCACACAATTCACTGGGCAGCAGACCTCTTCGATATAATTTTAACATAATTGCAGTGGCAGAGATCCTGAAGCCAATAATTTTTACCCAGATTAAATTCAACTGTAGACAAAAGGGTTACTGATAACTATTGAGAAAAGACTGCAATGTGATTATCTACAATCTAAATTAACGTTGCCATGTAAAGATGCAAACTATGGAAATATCAGCGGGTCGCTGAGTCATGATTATTATCTGTGTTAAACTCTTTGTTTTATTTGACTACACAACTAGCTGGACTCTCATCAGTCTTGATCTTATATCTTTTTTTCTTATTTACTGTAATAAGTGCAGAGGTTAGGAAGTTCTGTCATCTGGTAAATTCCCTGGGTATTATCTTTGCTCTCTTGTAAGTCCCTATAAATCAAATGTAATTTTGACTATGAAATAGAGCTTGTTTATACAAATAAATATATAAAATCAGTAGAATATTGAACTCAGAAAACTGGATACCTATACTAAGACCAAAATATATGAAGTTCAAGAGGTGATTGAACAAATATTAGCTGTTTCTTTGTTTTCAGCTAATATTGGTACAAGGATGTAAGTTTGATTTCAGAGCTATTCATATATATTTTGAACTTTTTATCATGGGACCTTAATATTTACTGATACATCTGTTTATCTCTGTGGTTCATATTTTGGTTTGTCATCTTTAAAAATGGAAGTTTCTGTATCTGTTCTTAATGTATGTTTGTATTTTCTTTCCTTCGTGTTTTAAAAAATACCATATTTTTAGCAGCACAGTACGCCTTGAATATGCATTGCACTGTAATGTCCTATTAATTATCATTTTAATTCCATAACAGTCAAGAGTAAATGAGAGCATTTTCTAAATTGTTTATTAGAATTGAAATCATTCTACTAAATAAGAGACAATGTAGTTAATGTTACATTAACATTATTTTTCTAGATAAAATTTAACGGCAATTTTCCAGAGGTTCAAAATCAGTTGTATGTAAAGCTTGCGTGTTTACTACTATTCACCCCATAAGCCTGATTTGCACATCAAGCATGAAATTAATCACTAGGGACATATCTACACTAGGAAATCATTTCAAAATAACTTATTTCAAAACAATATCCCCCAAAATAACTAGTTCAAAATAGCACATCTACACTACAAGGCACCAACAAAATAGCACAGAATTATTTTGAAATAGCACGTTCACACTGATTGGAGTCTGCATGACATTTAATGCCCCCAGAAGAACTCTGGAGGGGGCACCAGGAAAGCAGACACTTCCTGTAGTTGCTGGCTAAGGCTATCTGAGCCGTGCTTAAAGGGACTCCTCTCTACAGCCGCATCTCACATGCCAATTCTCTACTGCCTACCCCCTTGTGGGACACCAAACTCATGTTGTGTGCTCTGGTTGCCCTTCTGGATGCCACATCATTGACTACATGGAGCCGGAGCTGCTGCAAAGCAGTGCCAGGCTCACAGACATCATGCTGCACCTCATCATGCTGCACCTCACTGATCCACACTGCCCGTGTGCTGATTCAGGACCACAACGAGCAGCTCAGACCGGAGACCACTTCACCCAGGCTCTGGCGCTCCCAATGAACCAAATGATCCTTCATCCTCTGCACACCGTGCAATGCCACTTCTGGCAAAGGGAGATGAGTTCTGACTAGAGGGACTATGTCACCTGCAGCAATGGGACAATCAGCAGTAGCTCCAGAACATCTGCATGCAGAAGGAGCTCTGTGAATGGCCCACCCCTACCCTCATGCAACAGGATACCTGCATGAGACCTGCCATTCCCCTGCAGAAGTGCATCACCATTACCCACTGGAAGCTCACCATGTTGGACAGCTACTGCTCCATGTGGAACCAATTTGGCATAGGGAAATCCATGTTTGTGACCATGCTCATGCAGGTAGTCAAGGCCATACTGCTGCAGAGGTTTGTCACCCTGGGAAACATTGACCCCATTGTCACTAACTTTGCCACCATTAGTTTTCTCAACTGTGGCAGGAGGGAGGAGGGAGGGAATGGACAGCACCCACATCCCCATCCTAGCCACTCTCCACCATGTCTCAGACTACATAAACAGGAAGCAGTACTTTTCAGTGGTGCTGCAGCCCCTCATGGACCACAAGGGCCAGTTCACTGACATTTATGTGGGGTGGTCAGTGAAGGCACACAAAGCCCGCATATTCTGGAACTCAAGCCTGTTCCAGAGGATGCACCCCAGCACTTTTTTCCCTGATCACACAATCAGGGTTGGGAAGGTGGACATGCCTATCTGCATCCTGGGTGACGCAGCCTAATCCTTGCTCTCAAGGCTCATTAAGCCCTAAATGAGCAGCCAAGACCCCAGCAAGGAGCAGTTCAACAGGCTGGGCAGGTGCTGAAAGGTGGTGGATTTTAGTCCTGAGTGGAGCGCAGGATCAGGTCCAGGAAATAACCGTTACAGGACCGCTTGGGAATAGTGACCATAATATAATAACATTCAACATTCCTGTGGTGGGAAGAACACCTCAGCAGACCAGCACCCTGGCATTTAATTTCAAAGGGAATTACACAAAAATGAGGAGGTTAGTTAAACAGAAATTAAAAGGCACAGTGACTAGAGCCAAATCCTGCAAGCTGCATGGAAACTTTTAAAGACACCATAATAGAGGCCCAATTTAAATGTATACCCCAAATTAAAAAACATAGCAAGAGACCTAAAAAGAGTCACCGTGGCTTAACCACCATGTAAAAGAAGCAGTGAGGACAAAAGGCATCTTTTAAGAAGTGGAAGTCAATCCTAGTGAGATAAATAGAAAGGAACATAAACACTGTCAAATCAAGTGTAAAAATGTAATAAGAAAAGCAAAAAAAGATTTTGAGGAACAGCTAGCCAAAAACTCAAAAGAAATAACAAAATGTTTTTTAAGTACATTAGAAGCAGGAAGCCTGCTAAAAAACCTGTGGGTCCCCTAGACGATCGAACTATAAAAGGTGCAATCAAGGACGATAAAGCCATTGCGGAGAAACTAAATGATTTCTTTGCTTCAGTCTTCATGGCTGAGGACGTTGGGGAGATTCCCAAATCTGCACCGTCCTTTGTGGGTGATGAATCTGAGGAACTGTCCCGGATTGAAGTGTCATTAGAAGAGGTTTTGGAACAAATAGAAAAACTTAATGTTAACAAATCTCCGGGACCGGATGGCATTCATCCAAGGGTTCTAAAAGAACTCAAATGGGAAATTGCTGAACTATTATCTGTGGTTTGTAACCTATCCCTTAAATCGGCTTCCGTACCTAATGACTGGAAGGTAGCCAACGTGACACCAATATTTAAAAAGGGCTCTAGAGGCGATCCGGGCAATTACAGACCGGTAAGTCTAACTTCAGTACCTGGCAAATTAGTCGAAACAATAGTAAAGAATAAAATTGTGAAGCATGTAGAAGAACATAATTTGTTGGACAAAAGTCAACATGGGTTCTGTAAAGGGAAATCCTGTCTTACTAATCTATTAGAGTTCTTTGAAGGGGTTAACAAACATGTGGACAAGGGGGATCCAGTAGATATAGTATACTTAGATTTCCAGAAAGCCTTTGACAAGGTCCCTCACCAAAGGCTCTTGTGTAAATTACATGGCCATGGGATAAGAGGAAGGTCCTTTCTTGGATTGAGAACTGGTTAAAAGACAGGAAACAAAGGGTAGGAATAAATGGTAAATTTTCAGAATGGAGAGGGGTAACTAGTGGTGTCCCCCAAGGGTCAGTCCTAGGACCAATCCTGTTCAACTTATTCATAAATGATCTGGAGAAAGGGGTAAGCAGTGAGGTGGTAAAGTTTGCGGATGATACCAAACTGTTTAGGATAGTCAAGACAGAAGCAGACTGTAAGGGACTCCAAGAAGATCTCACCAAACTGAGTGATTGGGCAACAAAATGGCACATGAAATTTAATGTGGATAAGTGTAAAGTAATGCACATCGGGAAAAATAACCCCAACTATACGTACAGTATGATGGGGGCTAATTTGGCTACGACAAATCAGGAAAGAGATCTTGGAGTTATCATGGACAGTTCTCTGAAAACTTCCACACAGTGTGCAGCGGCGGTCAAAAAGGCAAATAGGATGCTAGGTATTATTAAGAAAGGGATAGAAAATAAGACCCAGAATATCTTACTGCCCCTGTATAAAACTATGGTATGCCCACATCTTGAATACTGTGTACAGATGTGGTCTCCTCACCTCAAAAAAGATATTTTGGCCTTGGAAAGGGTTCAGAAAGGGCAACTAAAATGATTAGGGGTTTGGAACGGGTCCCATATGAGGAGAGGTTAAAGCGACTGGGACTTTTCAGTTTAGAAAAGAGGAGACTGAGGGGATATGATAGAGGTGTATAAAATCATGAGTGGTGTGGAGAGGGCCGATAAAGAAAAGTTATTTATTAGTTCCTAAATAGAAGAACTAGAGGACACCAAATGAAATTAATGGGTAGCAGGTTTAAAACTAATAAAAGAAAGTTCTTCACACAGCGTGTAGTCAGCATGTGGAACTCCTTGCCAGAGTAGGCTGTGAAGGCTAGGAATATAACAGAGTTTAAAGAGAAGCTAGATAATTTCATGGAGGTTAGGTCCATAAAAGGCTATTAGCCAGGGGATAAAATGGTGTCCTTGGCCTCTGTTTGACAGAGGCTGGAGAGGGATGGCAGGAGACAAATCGCTTGATCATTGTCTTCGGTCCACCCCCCTCTGGGGCACCTGGTGCTGGCCACTATCGGCAGACAGGATACTGGGCTAGATGGACCTTTGGTCTGACCCGGTACGGCCGTTCTTATGTTCTTATGTTAATGGAAGGTAGTTTTTATTCCCTTAATGAAGCATTTAGTGATGGGATGAGTGAATATGTGGGATATACAACAGGGGAGTGCCTTGCTCTGCTCCCAGTCAGCTTGGCACTCCTTGCAGTCAGTGGCCTACTCCCTAGTGTTCCTCATCAAAGCTCCAGATGAGGAACTGGAGGCAGTCCATCTGGTCCCACAGCAGATCCTCATGGGTTTTTTTCTGCCTGCGGATCCTGCACAGTTATGCAGATGGTGTGGGAGGTCTTGGACAATCCACAATCATAGCTGGT
The DNA here is from genome assembly GCA_019425775.1 of Rafetus swinhoei. Lineage (NCBI taxonomy): Eukaryota > Metazoa > Chordata > Testudines > Trionychidae > Rafetus > Rafetus swinhoei. The sequence continues at coordinate 36,806,348 of CM033436.1, forward strand.
CCAGCTAAGAAGAAAAGTGACAAAGGCAGTAATCCCAGGAGACACTGTGCATGAAGCCTAGTCCTAATCTCTGAGCCGACACCGAAGGTGTCAGTTCAGACAATGGTGATGTGCTTCAAGCAAGGCCATCTGTTGTTACACAGAGGGCACTTTCCTGCAGGGGCACAGATGTCCTGGGGAGCCTTGTTACCCCCAGGTCTTGGGGATAAGCAGGCATGAGAAGGTGCCAGCCAAGCCAGGAGCCGGCAGGTAGGAGAGGAAGACAGGGTGGCTTGGTTTCCTTCCATGTCCTGCACACTCCGGATCCGGCGGTATCCCACAGAGAAAGAACTTCTATTCCTGACCGCTGGAGGGGGGCAGGGATGTTCGGGGAAGGTGTGTTTGAGCGGCACAGGCTGCTTGGCAGAGAGAGTGCTACTAGGGTCTCCTCCACTTTCTCCCACTGACAGGTTCCCATGCACATGATCCGTCTCCTCCACATCACTGCACTTGACCTGGAGGGATGCTGCCTGAGTGCGGGCATGGGCCTATCCTGTGTGCTGTATTGCTGTGTGGTTTCTTGACCCCAGCCTCTTTAGTAGTGGCTTGTTGTGGGAAGGTGTCCCACAACGGAGGCCAGAGTAAAGCAGGCCTGTTCAGGAACCTTGTGAGAGGAAGCAGGGGGGGTTCCTGTATGAGCCTCTCATGGGGCTGGATGCTCCGGCCTGGTACTCCATGTGCACCCACGTGCACAGTCTGTTGTGTGAGCCCCAGGCTTAGAAAGCCGAGAAGGGAGTGTTGCAGCCCACCACCTGCCCCCATGTGTGAATAGGGAAAGTGATGGAACTCACCTAAAGTGCCTTCGCCAGGATTTTCCAAGCCCTGGGAGACATCCTTGGAGTGGAGACCGGCTGGTGGCATGGTTTCCTGGCTATCCTGCTGCTCCTTCTCCTCCTCCTCCTGGTCATGCTCCTCCACAATCCCACCCTCGTGGAGGCTGACACTGGGCATGTCCTGGCTGGAGTCAACAATGATGGCGGGGGGGAGGTGACCAGCTTCCCTCCCATGATGGCAGCCAGCTGCTTCTAGTAGTGGCAGGTGTGTGGTGCTGCCTCAGATCAGGAACTTTGCTCTCTGGCCTTGGTGTAGGACTGCCAGAGTTCTTTAATTTTCATGCAGATCTGGTCCACGGTGATGGTGTACCCTTTCTCTGCAAGGCTGGTGGCTATCCAGCCATATACATCGGCACCGTGCCTCTTGGTGTGGAGATGACCTCTCAAGGTCCCTTCCAGTCCTAGTATTCTAATATTCTATGAGATTCTGGATGTTGGTGTCCTCCCTCCAGACCTCGATGAAATCCAGGATCTCCACACCAGGCAAGGCTGGTGCCCTCTTTCACCCCTGGCCAGGGGCATCAGAGGGTGCTGCGAGGGTGCTGGCAGCCGAGGGGGGTGCAGAGGGAGCTCTGGGGTGGCTCACGGATCCTCCAATGGGTGCTGTGTGGCATAGGGCTAGCAGGGCTCACCTGTTGCCACAATCCCTTTACCTTTTGCCTGAAGCTTTAAAGTCTGCAGGAAAATGGAAACATGGAGTTGGTGGGGTGTGTCCAGAGTGGCCACAAGGGCAGCTGTGAGACGTTTCTGGAGGCCGATTATTTCTAAATAACAGCAACTGTCATCCACACGAATGCTATTTTGAAATAACAATTACAAAATAAGTATTATTCTTCATGGAAAGCTGGAGTTATTTTAAAATAGTGGGCTTGGAAGTGTGGACACTCTGCTTGTTATTTCGAAATAAGGGGAGTTATAAGGCTTTCCTGCTATAAGTCGCCCCAGTATTCATCCATTCCGCACGCAAGTCGTTGACACTTGAAGCAACTGATGCTTCATAAGTCCTCCTATTCCCTGTTCTTAAGTTGCACCAAAAACAAAAACAAAACAATTTCGTCAAATGGAAGTATGCCGTGGGAAAAAAATTCCCCATTTTAAGTTGTTTCAGTATAAGTCCAAGTTTTTTGGAACATATCTTGTACTTATAGCTGTTGGTTCTCAGTTCAGTAAAATGGCAGGAGTCCCAGAGGCTTAAGGCCAAATACCCAGTGAAAATACCGAATGATGGCAAGACAACAAGTTTTATCAAAGAAGGAATGATTTATTAAACTGAACAACTTAAAATGAGCAATTACCCAATATTTGCCACAAAACAATTTTTAAAACTCTACCTAAGTTACAGCTAAGTCAAATATATACACATTTAAAAAACTGTTTCTTTAACACTGACAATAGCAAAGGCAAAAGCTACAACTGAGCAATATATTTTCTAACCTGTCTTTTTTAAACCACTTAACAAATAGTGGGGGTAAATTAAATACTTACAAACTCAGCAATGACAACAGCAGAAAGACATACAAGGATTTGGAGCATGCTCGAGATTCGTATACCCCTTTTTAGGTACACCCCTTTTTAGGTTCGGTGGGTGGGAGGCGGCCTTTGAGTGATCAGTCCTAAGCCAGACTCCAATTCTGTCTTCCAATACTAGGGAGTCCTCCCCCAGCTTAGGGCTCAGGGGGTTTTATGTTATTGCCTATTACTATATTTGGTATTGTTTGTGCTCTGGGAGTGGCATGGGTGTGGTCTGGGTGCGGTGTGATGCCCATATATGGTGTTGAGTGCTGGACTCTGACAAGCTCCATTTTATTGGTAGATAAGCCTTGTTGCTATCCATGTGACGTGGTGAGGTTGCTGAGGTAGATCTCGGCTATGTGCGGGAGGCCTGGCCAAGAGAACCCATACTTGACAATAGCGAGGATGGCTTGTATTTCAAAATACCTCCCTAGTGTAGACCCGGGGTAGTGTTTCAATGGAGAACCTACAGAAGGCAGAGGATAGTGGAGGATTTGGAAGAAAGGAAACTTGCCACAAAGACATTTAAATTATTCCCATGTGTGGGAAGCAACGTGACAGCTGAAACATAAAGTAAGATAAAAAATCTATCATTCTATTCTGACTGTGAATATGCATTTTTATCTTTGGTGTAAATTATGCCAGTGGTGACAGCTGACAGGTTCAGGAGCAAAGGTTGTTCAGATCAAATGTCAAGCTAAGGACATTGGGCTTGATCTCCCATTTTCTTTAGCCTTTTTTAGTTGTGAGCTCCAGTACACAGAAGGTATAAAGTACTATCAAAACAGAATGGTTATAAATTACACCCATTTTACAGGAGTGTAAATCATTACATAAGGTTCAGTGCAATAAAGAACTAGATATATTCATTGTGGACATGAGTCTCACTTACATTCATGCCCTTCTATGTTGCTATAAGAGGGTGAAATAGAAGTGGAATTAAATTATATTCTGAGAGATTTAAAACAACTGTTGTGTAAAAAAGAATTGGACCTTTTAAGATTATTTTAATTCAGTTTAAAATCCCTGAAAAGACAACTTTATTACCATAAATTAGCGAATATAGCCTGCGGGTTGTCCATGTTTTTACCTACCACGCCCCGCCCTCCGCACCTGGGGTATATATGTCCGCGTCTTATGCAATTTGATTTTTACTCATATTTTACTCATATTACAAGAAGATCAACATAATAAAATCAGTATCTTTGATTTAATAATAATTTAATAAATGCGGCAATGCTGTAGTGTTTACTAAAATAAAATAATAAGTCCCAGTATTATCGGGCTGCATGACATCATAATCTTCAATCTTTATAGCTGGCAAGTGGCAACCACATCAAAGACCACCAGATTCTTTTATGAAGGCAGCAGAAATCTCTGCGGGTTATGTACATCCGCGGGTTTTCTAATATATTTTTTACACACAATAGAAAAACTGCCGGTAATACATGAGTACATGTTATACTTGGACGTATGTTATATTCACTAATCTATGGTAGTTTGTTTGCCATTAGACAAAATGCTTTTTTTAGTTTACCATCTACCATTGTATTGCATTTACAACTTGAAGTTAAAGACTCTTATTAAATATTCAGTACAACGCAAAAGTCAAAATAATTATTTTTTTCAAAACCTAGTGTAAAATAAAATAATTTGGAATGTTAATTCATAATATATGTTATGAAGTTTCATTCCAGAATCTGTATAAACATTTCCTGGTATTATGCCTCAGGTGTGTTATTTGACACTTTGGTCTGTTCCTGCTTGACAGAAAGCAGAGACCTTAGCTTGAACATTTCATATTATCAGGTTATAAAATCAAAAGTATAAGTATGTGAGTTACCATATTTACCAAACATAATGTGTGTGAAAGTAATTGTTAGTAAAAATTAAAACTAAGCAGACGCATAGAGGTGGCACCTTCAGCTGCCCTACCTAAGTATAACCTAAAGGGGTAGGGAGTTGTGAGAACACTACCTAGAACTCCCTCTCTTGTACGCAGGTGGTTAATGGAACAATGAGGTGCAATTCTTAGTCCCCTTCTGGAAGTGTCTTGGGATTAGCTAATTCAAACTTTGATATTGTTCACAAGGGATATTATAGCTCTAGAAACAGTTCATATGAGAAACTGCTAATGCCTATGTAACTGCTGCCAGGCAAAACCAAACCTGGGACCTCAATGAAGGAGCCTTTACAGCTGGAGCTATAAAGCCGGCTGCCTCCCAGCTTAGGCTGTAGAGCTCCCTCATTCTTATTGCTCACTGTAAGTAGTCTAAGTGCCACTATATGGGACAGTGAACCATGCCCCATAGGTGTGTGGGCATTTAGAATTAGGCTTATATATAAATAGTATAACAGACAGGCCTTCTCTTCATACCATAATTACAGAACATAATACAGAACATGTTTATGGGGAGGCTTCCCATTTGCAAACAGAACTTGCACCTGCAAAATTTACATTGGCTATTAAATAGCACAGGCCTGAGTAGCTGTACCACTAATGAAGTCAGTCAAGACTTTATATTGACTTTAGCTGCATATGGTCAATTTTCTCAGTGATGCGTCCACACTACCATGCCTGTCGTAGCAACCTTAAAGTAGCTGAAATCAATTTAATTACTCCTGCTTTGCACAAGGAGTAATGCTATTCTGTAAATTTGCTTGGCTGAATTTACAGTAGTGCAAATGCAGTGTTGCTGGAAAGTCGAGGCTATTGGCCTCTGGGAGGCTTGTCACAGTTCCCTACCCTTACCACTCTGGCCAGAACTTGTGCCTCTATTGCTCCCCCTGGTGAACTCAAAAAGCCATGGGAAAAATTGATTGGCCTTTCCCATATGGCCAGCATTGCAAGCACATTCAGAGTAAGCAGCACACTGCAGCACATGTGGAGATGACCTCGAAAAATCTTACCAGCACTGTGATAACTTTGAATATTTCTGCTCCACGGACTCCAGTTTTCAGGGGCAGAGAAGAGTGACAATATGGGGTGTCCAGGAGATCTTGGACCTCCTTGAGGCATGGGAAGATTAAACCTTCCTCTCCAAGCTCTGAACCAGCAAAAGGAATGATGACATTTACAGCAAGATTGCAAGCTGCCTGGTGGCTAAAGGCTACTCCAGGGATGCCCAGCAGTGCCGAGTGAAAATCAAGGGACTGAAGAAGTCCTACCATGAGGCAAAGGAGGCAAGTAGATGGTCTGGTGCAGTACCTCACATGTGCCGCTACTATGAGCAGCTCAACACCATTTTGGGGTGTGTGTGAGGGGGTCCAGCCAGCTTTCCCAACATGGTTGTGGAGTCCAGCAAAGTCTTTCAAGGCCTCTCTGATTTGTGCTGCCCCTTACTGTGCTCTCCTGATCACACTGATGTCTGACTGCTCAAAGTCTCTGGCTAGATGCTCTGTCTCACGCACACACACACACACACACACACACACTTCCTGCAAGATAAGTTTTCCCCTTACTCTCACACAGATTATGGAGCACACAATACACCTTCACCACAAAGAGAATATTGTCTTTGCTGAGGTTCAGCTGAGTCAGGAGACTCTTTAACCTTTCCTTTAAATGCCCCAATGCACATTCCACCATAATTCTGCACTTGCTCAGCCTGCTTTTGAACTCCTTCTTGATGGGGTCCAGGCTGCCCATGAACAGCTTCATGAACCATGGTAGCAAGGGGTAAGCTGGGTTATCCAGGAACACTATTGACATGTCCACCTCTCCAACTCTGATTGTCATTTGGGAAAAAAAGTTCTGGCATGCATCTTTTGGAAGTGGCAAGAGTTCCTAAAGATGCAGGCATCATGCACCTTTCCCATCCATCCCACATTGATATCAGTGAAATGGCCTTTGTGAGTCACCAGCACCTGCAGCACTATGGAGAAGTACCCCTTGCGGTTGATGTACTCTGAAGCAAAGTGGGTGGGGGCCAAGATAGGTATGTTTGTTCTGTCTATGGCCCCACACAGTTAGGGAACCCCATCAAAGCAAAATCATCCAGTATGGTGTCCACGTTTCCCAGAGTCACAGCCCTCCCTAGCACAATGTTATTGATTGCCTTGGCTACTTGTATAACAGCAACCCCCATTGTAGATCTCCTCACTCCAAACTGATTTGCCACTAACCATTCAGAAGTTCAGTGGCCACTGCTAATTGTTCCATGTGCGCATCACAATGCAATCCCACCAGTCTGAGCTTGTCTCATGGCACCAGAACTGGCATTGCACTGTGTCCAGAAGAATGATTGTCAGTGTCAGCCTTACATGAGCCGGGTCTCCATGCCACACTGAGCTTCATCCTTGTCCTCTTCCTGGAGGAGTGACATGCTCTCGAAGCAACATGCCATTAGGTACACCATGACACACATTACCATCACAATGATTTGCTATAAATCGGGCTCCATGCTCATGCTGCTTTGTCAGGTGACCAGGGCTCCAAAAGGTGCGAGCACACTACCTCCCCTTTAGGGGGAAGGGATTAGACGAGTGCCTTATGGGATCCCCTTTAACCACCATTTTGGTCACAGCAGGCATCATGAGCATAGACCACAGTGCAAAGCTGCCAAAGGTACCTTCCTTTCTGAGTTGACAGTAGGCTCCCTAATGGAGACGCATTACTTCAGACTACATATGATTCTTCCCTGCCGTAAAGAACACAGATCTTTGACTTTGCAAAATCTGGTGGTAAGAAATCAACCATATTAGATTTGACCTTACCTTGTAGTGTAGACAAGCCTTGTAAATGTAATTAATTGTGGGCTTTAATCAATTCAGGCAGGACTTGCTGCTACCAAGTAACCTGGGCCTTAGTATATCCAAAAATATGCATTTTGAGAAAGTTATATACATCGTTTCCTTACTGAATGAATATCCACTGTCTGCCACAGTAGCTATCATTTTATTTATATCCCTGTATTGTAGACCATGCTGGCTGTAAGTCCTTGATACAAACTAATAATTTTGGAGCAATAGCAGTTTATCTATGGAGCCCACTCTGAGGTCTCATATCAGGTTCACCGATTATCTAGCTGAAAGATACTTTTGTTATTTCTAGTTGGCCTCCTACATACCACAAGCCACAAGTCTTTCCTGAATTAATTATTGTATGAACTAGCGCATATCTTTTAGCAAAAAAACTTCCAGTCTTCATTTCAACATTTCCAGTGATGGTGAACCCTTGGTAAGTTGTTTCTGTGGTTAATTACCCTCAATATTTAAAATATGCACTTTATTTTCACTGTGAATTTGTCTAATTTCAAATTCCAGTCATTGGATCTTGTTATGCATTTGTGAGCCAGACTAGAGAGCTCATTATCGTTTCCCTTCTACGTAATTGCTTTCAAACTGTGACCCTTAAGCTCTGCTTGGTAAGCTAAATATACTGAAACAAAATACAGGACTAACACGGCTACATTTCTATCACTAAATATATTGATCTCTCTTAGTCTATCACTATACAGCATATTTTGCAATCATTTAACCATGCTCTTCTCTGAGCCTGTTCCAATTTGTCAATACATCCTCCTTGTATTTTAGCCATTAGAACAAGACATAGTATTCTAGTAGTGGTTGCAAATATAGAGGTAAAATAATCTCTCTACGCCTATCTGATAGTCCTTGATTTATACATCTAAGGATTGCATTAGCCCTTTGGCCACACTGTTGAACTGGGAGTTCATGCTTTGCTAATTATCCATCATGAATCCCAAGCCCCTTTCAGCTTCACTTCTTCCCAGGATAGAATCTCCCATTCTCTAAGTATGGCCCACATTCTTCCCTGCATTATGATTCTGTAATATATCGCAGAAGAATATAGTGTCGGTTCCCTGAGTAGTACACATAGTTGAACAAATTAAATGAAAAAAGCAAAATTTGCTGGGGCTGGGAATTCCTTGCCACATACAGAAGTCATCCATCCACCACTACTGTGCTTTTTGTTTAACAGGTAGGAATTTTAAAAAACACATCAGAGAAGATGGTTGCAATTGGACCCTTAACACACAATACAATTTTCCATTATACATACTAGTCAAACACTTCTGACATAAAGGGAAAATAAATAAATAAATTCCTTTAGCCTTGACAGTTCTTGTGCCTAACCTTGATCCAAAGGAGGATTTATTGTAGGGAGGAAGCTGAAAGTAAATCCACTAAACTATGAATATCTATCTATCTATCACAGGTGATACATTAGGATATAAATGGAAGTACAAAAACACCCACTGGGAAACTAGTTTAGTTAGCCAGTTCTACCTTTTGCTAATTCTTCCTAGGGCTACGTCTACACTGCGCATTCTTGCACAAGAAGATATGCAAATGAGGCACGGCAATGAATATTGCTGCACCTCATTTGCATACCTAATGAGCCTCCATTTTTGCAGAAGGGGCTTTTGCCCAAGAAGGAGCTGTTTACACTGCTCCTTCTTGTGCAAAAAACTCCTCTTGAACAGGAGCCGTTCTGCCGCTTATTTGCAGTGTAGACAGTTCCTTCTTGCGCAAAAGCCCCTTCTGCAAAAATGGTGCCTCATTAGCTATGCAAATGAGGTGCAGTGATATTCATCGCTGTGGCTCATTTGCATATCTTCTTGTGCAACAATGCACAGTGTAGACATAGCCTAAGAGATTTGTGATATGCTTGCCTCTAATTTTAGGTTGGCCTAAGTAAAATGCTACCACACAAGCAATGATACTATGCAAGGGAAAATCCATAAGTGAAAAGGCTTTTTTGTTTGTTTTTAACTTAATTGTATGTATATCCTTTAAAAAACCTGGCACTGAAAGCATCTTTGTTCTAAATTATCTTTTGACTTTTCACAAAGATAATATGTGTAAAGAAAAGAGATGGAAATATTATAAGTCCAATCAAACAACATGCCATCAGAGGTTATTCTTAGAAGCTTCTTTCCAGAACAGAAAAAGCAAACAGCACTACTCCAAATAATTCATTTACAGCAAATACTGTCCCCTACCACTCAATCACAGTTTTCAGAAGGTGTCAGATAGGTAAAAAGTAATACTGATTTAGGATACAATGCTCCTTTGAACCTAAGAAATGTATGCTGCTGAACAATAATCACAAAGGAGACTACATATCTTCTGGAGATTTTCTTCTATTATACTAAAAAAAGTACATTTTTGAGTACTTGATAGATAATAATTGGTGCCTGGCTTATGGTTGTGAAAATTGCTATAGTTTACATCTTGTGATGTACACATAACAATAAAGCCCTCTGTATTGGGAAAGTCATAGCCCCCAACCCAAAAGAACATACGTAAAAGAGCTATGTCTTCTTCCACCAGTATACCTGTGTGTTCCTCCAACTCACTGGTGCCACCTCTTTTAAGAGTAGATTAGATAAACACTGGTCAAGGATGGTCAGGCCCACCAATGGGGGTGGGGGGAAGGGAATGGATCAACTGCACTTGAGATTGGTGATTCAAAAGGGCCTAGGGCCCCCGGCCACTACTGTTGCGACTGCAGCTGAGGCAGCGGATAGAGTCCTGGGACCTTTAAATCACCACCAGAGGCTCACACAGCATGATTCAGAGCCATGAGTGGTGCATGTCAGGCAGTGTTGAAGGGTTGGTGATCAGAGGTTAGCTCCAACTCCAGACCCGCCCCTTCTCATGAGGTCCTGTCCCTTCCAGGAGCGTGAAGATTCCCACACACATAACTGGCACAGGGGCTCGTCAATTCTAGGGAAGGTCTTGAAAATACTGCCATGAGAATGGAATAGATGGCTTCTTTCAGTATTTATGCAGATTGCTTACTTTATTAAAATATATATTCAGAATAGAAAGGAACCAACAAACTCTAAGTATTATAATAATTTATGTAAGGGTATAGTTTAAGAAATCAAGGGCTAACACCATAAAGCTATTAAGTTATAGAATAGAAACTATAAATATGAAATAAAAACAGCAAAATAATGGAATGAGATAATGCAGACAATGAATAGTGGTTCTAATACTGAGTAAATAGTGCAATAATGCAATTACAGAATATAACCTCTGTATAATAAAATTTATAATATTACCCTGATTACCTATATGAAATTCAAAACAGCCAAGTGCTTTTTTGGGACTTCTCAATGGCAAAATATGTATATATGTGAAAATCCAACCTAAAATCAATAAGGCCATGTCTACCTAGGAAACTATTTCAAAATCAGTGAATTTGACTTAAGAACACCAGTTTAACAAATTCAAACTACTGTGTCCTCTCTACAGTTCGAATTAATCCAAAATAGCACGTCCGCACTGAACAGAGCCTGTCTTGGACTTAGAGCCCCAGGAAGCACTCTGGGAAGGACACCAGGAGGGTGGATACTTCCTGTGGCTGCTTGGTCCGGCAAGCTGCAACACGTGCTTACAGGGGCTCTTCTCCATGGCCACGTCTCGCAAACCACTCCTACACTGCCTCCCCTTTATGGACCAGAAAAGGGATGCAGTGGACACATGCCTTCTTGTGCTCTGGTTGCCCATGTAGACACCACAGCACTGACACCATGGAGCTAGAGCTGCTGCAAATCAGTGCCAGGCTCATGGGCCTGGTGCTGCATCTCATGGTGCAGCATGTTGAGAGTCTCTGCATGTTGCTCCAGTGGGACCAGGACAAAGACAAGGAGGACAAACACCAGCCTGCCCCACAGGCCCTACTCATCCAGGTCCTGGCACTCCTGCTGATGTGCGTGCCCCTCAGTCCCCTGAACACCATGGAATGCCACTTCTGGAGGAGGGACATGAGCTTGGACTGGTGGGACCACATTGTCATGCAGGGATGGGACAATCAACAGTGGCTGCAGAACTTGCGTGTGTGGAAGTCCACCTTCCTGGAGATCTGAAAATGGCTCGTCCCTGCCCTCAGGTGACAGGACACCCATGTGAGACTTGCCATCCCCCATGCAGAAGCGCATGACCATTGCCCTGCAGAGGCTAACCATGCTGGACAGCTACTGCTCAATTGGGAACCAGTTCAGTGTAAAGAAATCTCATGCAGGTAGCCAAGGCCGTCAATCATGTGCTGCTATGGAGGGTCATCACTATGGGAAACGTGGACAGCATTGTTGATGCCTTTGCCACCTTGGGCTTCCCCAACAGCGGGGGGGAGGGCATAGATGGCACATGTATCCCCATCCTGGTCCCCGACCACCAAGCCACAGAGCTCATCAACAGGAAGGGGCACTTCTCCATGGTGCTGCAGACCCTCATGGATCACAAGGGATGCTTCACCGACATCAACATTGGATGGTCAGGAAAGGTGCACGATGGCTGCATCTGAAAGATGCAAGCCAGCACTTTTTTCCCCTACCATGCCATCAGAGTTGTGGAGGTGGACATGCCCTGCATGATCTTGGGTGACACAGCCTACCCCTTGTTCCATGGCTCATAAAACCCTATGCAGGCAGCCTGGACCCCATCAAGAAACAGTTTATTACCAGGTTGAGCAGGTGCTGAATGGAGGTGGAATATGCGTTCGGTCATTTAAAGGGGCGGTTCTGGAGTCTCCTCACCCATCTGGACCTCAGTGAGCACAATGGTCCCTTTGCGGTGGCCTGTTGAGTGCTCCACAATCTATGTGAGAACAAGAGGGAGACTTTTCTGCCAGGATGGGGGGCTGAGGCTGGACATCTGGCCCAGGAGTTTGAGCAACTGGACATCAGTGTCACCAGGAGAGCACAGCAAGGGGCTGTGCTCATCAGAGAGGCCTTGAATGACAGTTTTATGCAAGGCCAGTTCTGAGACTGTCCCCTGTGCCTCTCCACAAGGGATCCGTGCATTCTCTGTGTGTGCCTTCCTCCCCCATCTCTGCCTTCCCATTCCTTCCCTTCCCACCTTCCCCCCTCCCTTGCAGAGTAAACAATAAAGACATCATTTTTGAAAAATAAAAAAAGGACATACAACAGAGGAGGGAATGGAAAAGAACCTGGGGATGGGGCTAGGAGTGGAGCCTGCCTCTGGATTAAATCTCACCCTCTTCCTTATTGCTTTTCCTTTTTTTGTAATCTCTGAGGGTATGTCTACACTGCCACCCTAGTTCGAACTAGGGTGGCTAATGTAGGCATTCGAACTTGCAAATGAAGCCTGGGATTTAAATATCCTGGGCTTTATTTGCATGTTCCTGGGTGCCGCCATTTTTAAATGCGAACTACCTAGTCCGTGCTGCAATGAGGAGTAACGGTAGTTCGAATTAGGAGCTTTAATTCGCGTGTAGCCGCGGGCAGGTAGTTCGAACTACGGGGCATTTAAAAATGGCGGCGCCCGGGAACATGCACATAAAGCCCAGGATATTTAAATCCTGGGCTTCATTTGCAAGTTCGAATGCCTACATTAGCCACCCTAGTTCGAACTAGGGTGGCAGTGTAGACATACCCTGACATTCTTCTCACTCTGATACCTCTGAAAAGCATACATTTCCTCCTCTCATATACTTCATATTCTGTTTAAATAATTTGAAAAAAGTGAAAGGTTAGTAATGAAATAGTCAAATTAAATGGATAATTTATTTAATTTGCACTGACTTCATATTGGTATATGTAATGATATTTGTAACAGACAAAAATACAAATAGCGTTGATGCTGGGCACAAGCAAAATACAATACAGTTCTTGAAACTATATTTAATTAGAAAAAAATTGAAAAGCATCAGTAATTTGAATCAAGTTGATTGTTTTTTTCCCACAGCAAAGTAGCTCTTACTGAAAATATACTGCCAAATGAATAAGCACTTCAATTTTTCAAAAGAAAAGCCAATTTTTACAGAGCAGTTGCACAGTACAATTTTCAGCTGTCTTCCTGAGGCTTTAGTTTGCTAGAAAATCATGTGTACAATTTTGAATATAATAAAACTCATCTTTTTCTACAAAACTAGGACATGCGCTGAAATGCTTTGTATTCCAGGAGTTATTTGTAACAGATGCTTTGCAAAATTAAGTGTTTGGATACATTTCAGAATTCATCAAAACACTGTAAGCTTTTCACTAAATTTGAAGTTTTGGCATCCCATGATGCCAAGCATTTGTCAATAAAATTAGTTTAGTACAAACATTAACATTGTGTTTTCTTTATCACAGAGCAATGAAGATCAACAGATTTTAATTAGCTTTCAAAATTTAAATTTGTTCTGAATTAATGATGTCTGCTGGAAACAACTGTTCTTGATTTCTGTTACCATAAATGCTCAAGAAAACATATTTTTCTTAATGTTTCAATAAAAATATAGTTATAAAGTGCACTATATGAGAATTTAGTTAACTTATAACAAATCAAATAAGTAGAACATATTAATAGGGCGGGGAAATGGCTTTTGGAAGCACTTTTTTGTATTGATATTATGTTATGCATGTGTAGTTAGATATATATCATATCATAGTAAAGAGTAATTTGTGTCTGTTGGCACAGTAAGTAAACAGAGAGGACTGTAGCTTAGGAATTAAGGCTGGACAATTTTGAATCATTCTATTTGCCTATCTGATTGGGAAGACAAGAAATAATGTTCCTACTTATAAAGACAATATTAAATATTAAATCCAATGCATTTGGTATGGTCTTGTACAGACAAATATGAAGACAGTAATCAATTGCTAGAGGTTTATTCAAATTAACTGGGCAGAAAGGGACATTCACAGTACTCTTCTTGGTCAAAATTGTCCCCAGTCTTGCAAATGAAGCAGTTAAAAACACCTGATATGTACCCTTCATGGTTAACCAATTACACTGTGATGGGGCATCTGCCCTGCACTGGCCCTGTAAGGGTTAAAACCCAGCCCTGGGAAAAGGCTGAGTGAGTGTAGCCTGCAGCTTAGGCAGATATAGCCAATTAGGGCCCAGCTGGGGCTGTATAAATAAGGGCTCATGGTGGGAAGAAGAGGACACACTCTTGCTCTAGCTGGGGAGCAGGAGCCACCTGGCTGACAGGGAAGCTGGAGGCTCCCTGACACAGATCAGTGCTGGGAAAAAGCAGGCAGAGGTGGGGAGCTCTAGCCTGGTCTCAGTCCTAGGCTGCAGGGCCTGAGGCAAGGCTTGAGAATACTAGGGGCATAACTCAAAATAAGCTATGCAACTTGAGCTATGGCTACGTGTCTTCACTGCCAGTTCTTCTGGCAGAAAATATGCTAATGAGGGATTCATTAGCATAAGTCACACTCTCATTAGCATATTTTCTGCCATTTCTTTTTGCACAAGGGGTTTTTGTGCAAAAAGAAGCAATGTGGACTCTTTTTTTACGTGAAAACCCTGTTTTGCGCAAAATCCTTATGCCTAGGATCTTGCACAAAACGGGGTGTTTGTGCAAAAAAAAGTCCACACTGCTTCTTTTTGCACAAAAACCCCTTCTGAAAAAAGAAACGGCAGAAACTATGCTAATGAGAGCATGACTTATGCTAATGAGTCCCTCATTAGCATATTTTCTGCTGGAAGAACTGGCAGTGAAGACGTAGACTAATTGTGTAGCTTAAGTCGAAATACCTTATTTTGACTTTTGGCGTGTCTACACAGCAGTTATTTTGAAGTAGAGCACTCTTTCCCTGACTTCCCTTACTTGTACAATGAGGGTAATAGGAGTCGGAGTAAGAAGTCCTCCAGCTTGACCATATTTCGACATTATGTGTGTAGACGTGCACTATGTTATTTTGGGATAATGTCAGTTAACCAAAATAATGCTGATGTGTAGACATAGCCTAGGGCTGTAGAAACATCAGTGCTGGGAAAAAGCAGGCAGAGCTGGGGAGCTCTGGTCTGACCTCACTCCTAGGCTTCAGGGCCCGAGGCTAGGCCTGAGGGTACTAAGGCTGCAGGGAAACAACCAGGATAGGAAAAGGCAGCAGGTCCACACCCCCTTGCCAATGATGAGTGGCCATTTCAGACTGCAGTTTGCCCTTGAGGTAAGGGGCTAGAGACCCCTTTCAGATTTCAGACTGGCAGTGGGTCACTGAGGCAAGGTAGGTATAGGGAATTGGGGGTTCCCTGGGAGTGGAGGACCCTGGAGTGCCGGGGCACTGACCTAGGACAGTCTGAGGAGGAAAGGGCACCGTGGCCCTTAACGGGGCACTGAACCAGCAGAAGATCTGTAACAGAGGCTAACCAGCAGAGGGTACTCTGAGGCAAAAGTGCTGATTCCCAGAGTGACTGCCTAGAGGCACTGTGGGGTGAGTGCATGACAAAGAATACTTGGGATCTTTGCTGGCTTAGCCCAGTCACCCGGAAACACAGGGGTATGGGCTTTCCTTGCTGCCAATGACCTCACAATCTACTCTTGTTTTGAATGCAGACTTTGCTCTAGAATCCTAGGACTGGAAGAGACCTCAGGAGGTTATCGAATCCAATCCCCACCCAAAGCAGAACCAACCCCCAACTAAATCATCCCAGCCAGGGCTTTGTTAATCCGGAAAATAAAAGCCTTTAGGGATGGAGATTCTACTACCTCTCTAGGTAACGCATGCCAATGCTTCTCCACCCTCATGGTGAAATAGTTTTTCCTAATATCCGACCTAGACCTCCCCCACTCAACTTGTGACCATTGCTCTTTGATCAGCCATCTGTCACTACTGAGAACAGCCTCTCTCCACTCTCTTTGAAACCCCTTCCCTTCAGGTAGTTAAAGGCTGCTGTCAAATCCCCCCTCACTCTTCTGTAGACTAAACAAGCCCAAATCCCTCAGCCTCTCCTCATAGGTCATAGGCTCCAGCCCCCTCATCATTTTCATTGCCCTCCGCTGGACCCTCTCCAATGTGTCCACATCCTTTCTATAATGGGGTTCCTAGAATTGGACACAATACTCCAGATGTGGCCTCACCAGTGCTGATTAAAGGGGAATAATCACTTCTCTAGATCTACTGGAAATGCTCCTCCAAATGCACCCCAATATGCCATTAGCCTTCTTGGCTACCAGGGCACACTGTTGATTCATATCCAACTTCTCATCCACTGTAATCCCCAGGTCCTTTTCTGCAGAACTTCTACTTAGCCATTCAGTCCCCAGCCTGTATCTGTGCTTGGGATTCTTTCATCCCAAGTGCAGGACTCTGCACTTGTCCTTGTTGAACCTCCTCAGATTTCTTTTGGCCCAATCCTCCAATTTATCTAGGTCACTCTGGAACCTATCCCTACCCTCCAATGTATCTACCTCTCCCTCTAGCTTAGTGTCATCTGCAAACATGCTGAGGGTGCAATCCATCCTCTCATGAAAGTCTTTAATAAAGATGTTGAACAAAACTGGCCCTAGAACTGACCTTTGGGGTACACTGCTTGATACCGACTGCCAACCAAGTTACTTTTCAAAAACTTTGTCACTTTAAGATTGGTCTACAATAACATTGGGCCTCTGGTGACCATATTTTCTAAACCAAAATTAGGGACACATTAGTCATGCCCCCTGACCCCAGCTAGCCATGCCTCCTGACACAGGAAGTCTCACTCCTGGAGGTAGTATTCCCAGGGGTCAAGATGGACAGATGACCAGGGTGTCGTGTGACCCCTCTAAGAACTCCTCCCACCATCCTCTACCAATAGGGATGAGTTTGGTCCCCAGAGGACCCCCCTCCCATGCAATTACAATGTAATCTTGCAATTACATTAAGCTACATTAAGCTAACTTGCATTTCATTAACTTCGGGGGGAGAGTCTGGGGGAAGTGTTCCCTCTAAGATTTTCCTCCCATGAGCGGAGTGAATTTTGTCTTGTGCACCAGTATTGAGTCCATGTGCACTTGTTCGGATGGGTGCCACTGTGGCAACCAAGTTATTAATAAATATCTTATAAACTTCTCCCTTTTCCTTCTGCTGTCATGTCTACTTCCCACCGCTCACCCTCCTCTGCCGTCCTGCCTCCTGCCCTTCTTACTCCCCTCAGCTCTTTGGGGACCTGCCCCCCTCCCCTGCACCAGCCCTTCTCTTCCCCCTGTATCCACTCCTCCTCTAGCTCAACTCGGATCATCAGTAGCTACCCCTGCTCATCCCCTCTCCTAACACCTTCCTCTACCCACCTGCCCGGCCTCTCTCCTCTGGTGTCCATCCCTCCCCTCCACATGTCTGCCCTTCTGCTTCACTCCCACAATCCCCTGGCACCTGCACCTTCCCTTACCCCTGCACCTTCCTGGTGCCTCCCCCTTCCCTCACTGCCCCTGCCCTCCTTGCTCTCTTTCTCCTTGATGCCCACCCCCTCACCACCCTCCGACCCAGTTCTCCTCATGCCCCACTGCTCCCTCACACATGACTTGCTCCATCCCCTGCCTTCCTCATGTCCACCCCTCCTTTCAATCCCTCTTCTCCTGGCACCCACTCCACCCCTCTTCTCTTCCTCCCTCTTGCCCACATTGTCCCTGTCCTCTCCCAGCATCACCCTGTCCTCTCCCTTCTCTCACCCCCTCTGATACCACCCTCCTACCCTTTCCCTCATTGTCTCCTCTTGGCACCCTGGCATTTGTCTTTCCTCCATCCTGCCCTTTGGTGCCTTCCCCTTTCTTCTCCTGCCTTGCCCTACCTACCCTAAGCACAAGCCCCTTCCTCTCCTCACACCCCTTGCCCTTAGTTCTCCCCCTACCCCTTCCCTCACCTTTTGCCTTACAGTTTGCGGTGGCTGGAGTCCATGGTCCGGCCCTAGTTGCTCCCAGGGAAGATCCACTTGCCAGGACTGGAGCAGAAGCCACCCATAGTGCTATTTTTAGTGCCACAGTCCAGTCAGTGTGGGCGGCCCCAGCTCCAGCTAGAATCAAGTGGCAACTGCACAAGGCCCATCCTGGTGAGGCTGCCCCAGCTAAAATGCATCTCATGCAGCTGCCACTTGACTCCAACTGGAGCCAGGCTGCCTGCAAAGACCCATACTGTGGCACTAAAAATAGCTCCACAGGGGCCTCTGCTCCAGTCCCGGCAACAGCTGAGGCTGAGCGCACCCTGCCCCACAGCACCCCAGCCGGGCTTCTGCCAGGGCTCCAAGGCAGCCTGAAGGAGAAGGAGGCAGGGCCGCCTGACCAGGACTCCGCGCAGCAGAGGCAATCTGGTGGGAGGAAGGAGGGGAGCAGGAGAGGGAGGGGCCGTGCGCCACTGGAAGCCAGCCCGGCTGCCCTACACACCGTGCAGGGGAAGAGGAAGAGGAGGATGCTGCGCCATGCAGGTGTCACCATCAAGTAGTGAAATGTCCGCCAGGGCTTTCCGGGACATTTCACTATTTGATGGGGCACTGGGACAGAGCATTTAAATTTAGGACAGTCCCAGAAAAATCGGGACATATGTTCAGCATAATTCTAGTACAAAGTCCTCTATTGCTATCCAAAATACTGAAGCTGCCTAATTGTAGTATGAGGGCCTGCAGGCTGTGATGATAGGGGCTCCCTCCCTTCAGGGGGGTGAGCCAGTGCTGGTGCTCCAGCCACTGGGTAGTGGAATGCCAAGGCTTGCTGCCCCTCCCCTATTTGGTACCAGTTTGCCCTGCTGTGCAGGGAGGAGGAGCACCTTTAAACCTCACAGGCTGGATCCATATTAGCCACCGGTTGCATCCGGCCCATGGGTTCTGCCTGGCCCGAGGAGGATGTGGCTCTTTGAACAGTGTGGGGAATCTCTAAGGGTATGTCTACACTACAGCACTAATTCGAGCTAACTTAATTCGAATTAGTTAATTCGAACTAAGCTAATTTGAATTAGTGCATCTAGACCTAAAAACTAATTCAAATTAGCGTTTTGCTAATTCGAAATAGCATGTCCACATTGAGTGGACCCTGAACCGAAGTTAAGGCTGGCCAGAACCAGTGCCGGCAGGGCATCAGGTTAAGACTTAGAGCGTGGAGCTGCTGCCTCAGGCTAGCCGAGGGCTGTGCTTAAAGGGACCCGACCCCCACCCCGGACAGACAGTTCTCAGGGTTCCCCGCTTGCTTGTCTAACTCGATGAGGGACAGCAAAGCAGTCCTGTCTTGGAGTGCCCTGAGTGCCCACACTCGGCACATCACAGCACTCGGCCATCAGCCCGGCTGCACTTGCCGCAGGCTGCCATCCGGGGGGGTCAATTGGGGGGCTGTCAGGATCCAGGAGTCCCTGCAGGAGAGCTTCCACCCCAAGGAGTCCGTAGAGCCACCCCAGTCCTCCCCATTGGGTGCTCGTGCCCCATTCCTCCCTCACCTCCTTCCACTTACCCCTCCCTAGCCTCCCCTTCCTGATGTAAAAAATAAAGGACACGTGTGTTCAAAAATAGAAACTCTCTTTATTTAACAAAATTGGGGGATTAACCTCTGGGGAGACTGGGAAAGGAGGTGGGAGAGGAAGAGAGAGGGTGGGAGAGGGGAGGGAAACCTGGGAGGAGGGAGCTGGAAGGGAAGCCAGGGAAGAAGAAGGAGGGAAGTATAAAGCTACGGTATGCCATATCTTCAGTAATGTGTACAGATGTGGTCTCCTCACCTCAAAAAAGATGTTTTGGCCTTGGAAAGGGTTCAGAAAAGAGCAACTAAAATGATTAGGGGTTTGGAACAGGTCCCATATGAAGAGAGGCTGAGGAGACTGGGACTTTTCAGCTTAGAAAAGAGGAGACTGAGGGAGGATATAATAGAGGTATATAAAATCATGAGTGGTGTGGAGAGGGTGAATAAAGAAAATTTCTTCATTAGTTCCCATAATATAAGGACTAGAGGACACCAAATGAAATTAATGGGTAGCAGGCTTAAAACTAATAAAAGAAAGTTCTTCTTCAACAGCGCATAGTCAACCTGTGGAACTCCTTGCCACAGGAGGCTGTGCAGGCTAGAACTATAACAGAGTTTAAAGAGAAGTTAGATAAATTCATGGAGGTTGGGTCCATGGAGTGCTATTAGCCAGGGGGATAGGAATGGTGTCCCTGGCCTCTGTTTGTGGAAGGCTGGAGATGGATCGCACGAGCCAACTGGCTTGGTCATTGTCTTCGGTCCATCCCCTCCGGGGTACCTGGTGTTGGCTGCTGTCGGCAGACAGGCTACTGGGCTAGATGGACCTTTGGTCTGACCCAGTATGGCCATTCTTATGTTCTAAGCTCAGGGCTCAGGGTCGGGGGATCTCACTGGACCAACTTGATTTTCATGCAAACCTGCTCCTGGGTCCGCATGTGGCCTCTGGTGGCCAGGCTGGCAGCCATGCGGCTGTAGACGGCCCGCGTTCCTGTGTCTAGTGCGGAGATCGTGGATGTTGGAGGCCTCCCCCAAACCTCGATGAGGTCCACAATCTCCGCACTAGACCAGGCGGGCGCCCGCCTCTTGCGGCCCCGGGCAGGCTCCTGTGAGCCGCCAGCCTGGTCCTGAGAAGAGGGGGAGGGCTGGGTGGCAGCGGGTGGCTGGCTCATGCTGTGCCAGGTGTAGGGTCTGCTGGCTGGGTGCTGGCAGGCTTGCAACTGGCACAAGCACTGTAGCCAGACCGGCCGGGAGGGGGGCAGAAGAGTTTGCCTGGTTTGGCCCAGAGTGGCCACCAGGGCTACCTGGGAAGGGCTAGCCTCCAGCTAGTTCGAATTAAGTGGCTACACAGCCCTTAATTCGAACTACTTAATTTGAACTAGGCATTACTCCTTGTAGAATGAGGTTTACCTAGTTCGAATTAAACGCTCCGCTAGTTCGATTTAAATTCGAACTAGCGGTTTGTATGTGTAGCGCCTATGAAAGTTAATTCGAACTAACGGCTGTTAGTTCGAATTAACTTTGTAGTGTAGACATACCCTCATTCTATACTAGATCTATATTCACTTTTAGGCTACACCCCAGTTGCTCCCAATGACTAGGAATTGCAGCCAGTGGGAGCATGGGGTGAGGGGCAGTTGCTGTTGCATAAAAAGCAGATCGCTTTTTTGATTCACTTTGTCAGTGTGGATGCTCTCTTTCAGAAGAAGTTTTTTTCAGAAAATCTCTTCTGAAAAAGCTTCTTCCAAAAGAAGCCTGCAGTCTAGACATAGCCTCAGCTTCTGCTGCGTGCTTGCCTACCTCTTCAAGGGACAGCAAAGTTTTAATAGTGCATACTCTGGTTGCCCAGCTTTTGGACACCACAGCATACTCCTTGCCATGGAGCTGAAGCTGCCTCTGGGCATGCGATGACCCCACACTAACACACTGCAGCTTCTGCAGCACTTTGTGCCGACTGTCTTCAAGGTCCTGCATGAGCTCGACACCGAGCTCATCAGCGAGACCCTCTGCCTGGATGCGGGAGCAAGTCCCTTGCAACCACACCCCATGGCAGAGAGAAGCTTCTGGAGGCTGGACACCAGTTCCAACTTGTGGGACCGGCTGGTCATGGAGTGATGGGACAACCAGCAGTGGCTCCAAAACTTCTGCATGTGGAAGGCCACCTTAATGGAGCTGTGTGCCTGGCTCACCCCTGCCCTCCATCGACAGGACACCGAGATATAACCTGCCATCCCCCTGGAGAATCGGGTTGCCATCATCGTCTGGAAGCTCACCACCCCCAGACAGCTACTGGTCAGTGGACAACCAGTTCGGTGTGGGAAAGTCCACCGTTGGGGCCCTCCTCATGGAGAAAAGGCACTCTCGGGCTGCAGTCCCTGGAGTGGGGGTTGAAGTCCTAGAAAGGGGGACTCTAGGAAAAGGGGGCTGGGGAGGTGTGGGGGTGGGCTGGGGATGGAGGGGAAATCCCATCCCTGGGGTTCTGCCATCCCACCCTCACACAGCCCTGCTTGGGGGGCGGCCTCACAGGGGATGGCTCCTGGGGTGTTTGGAGGTGGAGGGGGGGGGCACCTCCCAAGGGCTCAGGCACTCCCTCTCATTCTCTGTTATGTGTGTCTTTGTCTCCTTCTGCAGGTAGGGAGGGACGTCAACTCTGTGCAGAGTCAGCCACCTGGGAGATCTGGACCTGATCATCACCAGATTTGCTGCCCTGGGCTTCCCCAACTCCGAGGAAGCCATTGATGGAACCTACATTCCAATGCACGCATCACATAATTGAGCCACACAATACATAAATCACAAGGGCTATTTCTCAATGGTGCTGCAGGGCCTGATCCACCACTGTGGGCAGTTCATGGACATTTTCGTCGGATGGTCGGGCAGGGCGCATGACACCCGCATTTTTCGAAACATTCTTCCCCCAGCATGACTTTCAGGTTGGGGTGTGCAGATGACACTGCATCGTGTGGGATGTGGCCTACCCCCTTATGCCGTGGCTCATGAAGGGCTACACCGGCCACCTAGACCTCAGCAGGGACCAATTCAATGCCCACCTCAGCTGGGCCCAGATGCAGGTGGAATGTGCCTTTGGGTGCCAGAAGGCACGGTTCAGGTGCGCAAGGAGGCTCATAACCTTCAATCAGCACTGATTGCAGCTTTTTCATGACAAGTGATAAAGGCATATCACAAACTCTTATCAGCTATGCCAGCCACTTCAGCAGAAAACCTAAAATTTTACCAGCCTTTCACTTCAAGGAGGGACTTGTCACACAATAGTGCAACTCATTCTCTTGTTTGGCACAGATAACTTCTATGCAGTTTTTTTAATTATTATTCATCTTGCTCTGAAACGATTTCTTTTTGAGATCCATTTCTACTGAGACAGCTGTTGCTGATTTATCTGAGGAATAATTCAGAATATTTTAATCAAAAGTGAGGTTTGTTTTTAACAGAATATTAGCTTTATAATACATATCCAATCACCATTTTGTCCTTGTTATTTAAGTGTTCTTCTTCTTCCCCTGCCTGCTCTTTCTTAAAATGATAATTTTCTCAGGGCATAGACTGACTTTTCCATTTGGAAGATACTTAGTATCATTTAAAATTTACAAGAATCCTCTTTTTTTACATTTTGATGACTTAATTAAATAACAGTTCTACAAATTGGAGCAGTCACAGATGAAAAGCTATTAAGTGTATTACATTTTAGCTATTTACTTGTTTAAAAACTTAGTTCTCACAAGTATCAGATCCCCCAAATGTCTCAAGTATTAAATGTATATGTAGATCTCTGAGGTTTCATGTCTTTCAGCTAAATCACATGTAGGGAGACAGAATCCTGTTGACTAAACATCTAGGAGGCTCATATTCAACTTCTGTGTTCCAGCTGTGATGAACAGTTCTGAGCAGGATTTTTGTTTAACCAAGTTCCACTTAAAGGATTATTGTAACTCTGGACCTAGAAGTTCCTCTACTATGGAACTCCATATTATTCAAGAACAAATTGATTTCTTGTCTTTCCACCTGTAGGGTATAGTTCAAGATACTTTGATTTGTGCAAGTCTTTTCATATTTACTGTGGGAAAATGACCAGTTGCAGAGACAAAACAGAAACAACCTAGTGAAGAAAGCAATGTAAACCCTAAGGACAGGAATGATGGATTCTTCCTAAAAGCAGGGGCCCCTCTTTTTCCAAGGCCTTGCCTCTGCCCCTCTTCTTCTCTTCCAGGACCCTTCCTTCCAGCCAAGCCCCACCCCCATGCCTGACTGGAAGCTAGACGTGGGTTGGGTAAGAGTCCAGCTGGCAGCTGTGGGAAACCCAGGCCCTGCCACTGGTAGGGTCTGTGGGCTGTGGGTTCAAAAGCGGCCCATGTCCCCACCCCCTAGATCTCTCACTCAGGACAGGTGGAAAAGTCATGGTTCCCCTCAGCTGCCTGAACAACTTTTACCCAACCCAGTTTGGCTTCTGGTTTGACCTTGTGGTGGAACTTTGGTGACCGAAGAGCAACAGCTATGCCATAGTAAGAGATGCCCTGTGTTGTTATTGGATTTTAGTAGGAACATGAAGATCATTGTTGCATCCACTGATGTGTTTTTCCCCAAATTCTGTGCAAAGTAGACCAAGTGAGGTGTCTAATGAAAGCTTATGTTCTGCTTATTCTATTTATGCTACTCATTAACACATATGATTTGTGTATGTAAAACTATGAATATTGGCTCTGTACTTGTATTTTAAACATTTTCTATCTGGGAGACAGCAGCAGGTGTCACCCACCTATAGCGAGTGGTGGTTACTCAATTAATAGTTTGTGATTCTAAGGACTAATAGAAAGGACAACAACAAAACAAAGACAATGATTTCAAGAAGGCAAACAATAGCAAATTTAGAGAATTGGTAAGATCTCACAAGAAGCGAGTCTAAAAGGAAAAATTATTGAAGATAGTTTGCAGTTTTTCAAAGAGTCATCATTAAGGGCACTTCATAGGAAAGATAAGAAATAGGGCAGGAGACCACTCTGGTTTAACCAGGAGATTTTAAATGATCTAATAATTAGAAAGGAATCCTACAAAAAGTGGAAACTAGGTCAAATTTAAAAGGATGAATATAAACAAATAACCCAAGTATGTAGGTGAAGGGTATGCTTGTGTTCATTTTAAACAAAATGTGATTTAAAAGGTATGTATGCATAAAGAAGCATGCTGTGACTCACCACCCTAGGAACAGTCTAGAAAAGGCCAAGGGGAGGAGGATGAGCTCAACATGTGGAGTGGAGAAGTACAAGCATGTGACAAACAAATCCATATATGGAAAGGTTAAATCTGATTGGTTTAGAGGTTTGTGTTATGTAATTTGTTATGTAACCTGTTATGTAACTGCCATGTGCTATAAAACAGCAAGGGGAGGGGCTCCTTGCTTGAGGGGCTCTGGCTGATTTTTGTACCAGGAGCTCTCCCTTTGTGCACACTGAATAAAGTCTTGTTGAATTGAATTGAATTGAATTGAATTGAAGTATCGAAGACCCTTGATTCTGTCCAACATCTGACTCATTTGTTTGGGAACCACAAAATCCGAACAGTTTCTTGGCGCAGAGAGCAAGGTGAGAAATATCCTTCAGGATCAAGACCTACAATCAAATTAGAGGGTGAGTTTGTTCATTTTTTTTATATGGTTGTGTGTCTTTGACCTGACTGGTGACTCTCATACCTTTTGTAGTAAGCGAATCTGGGTGTTGAGGAATTCAAGGAGTTTGTTGCAGTTTTGAAACATTTAGGTCACAGTCTTAAGACATTGTACTTAGTGTGGGGGCTGGTTAAGCTGTAAGTTCCTCTGACTAAGTATTGTTGAAGTGGGAAATCAAAGAGGCCATAAGGACCAGCAGTTAGTGTAGGGGCAGGTATAGCCATAAGTACCTTTAGTTAATGTGTTGGCTGGCCCAGATCTCCTAATTGGAAATTGTTATTAGTCTGTAAACAGAATTGTATTTAAAAATTTGGAGATTGGAGGATATTTAGGTTTAAAAAAAGGGAAAGATGAAGGGATATAGTGATCCACAATATAAAGAGTATATAATTAGTGCTTTTAAAACTATTGTAGCAGTAAGTTTATTAGTTTTCTTGTTGAGATATTTTGGCTGTATGACTGAAATAAAGAAGGATGACCTCCCCATTACAGGTGGGCAACATTGATTTTGTGCATAAATCACAATATTTATCAGAGGAAGACTATGTCCTCAGTATAGATGTAAGGTTGCTGGGTGTAAAATCTGCCCTGTCTCAGTATGACAAGGCACTGAAACAAGGATATAAATGTGATATGCTAAAAGGAAGGGTGGGAGAGTTAGAAGCAGAGGTAGAAAAACTGCAAGCAGAAGCAAAAAACTATAAAGAAGCAGCCTTGCAGGGAAAGAGATCTTGCCCCTCAGCCCCTTTGGACCCTACATGTGGAATGTGGGGATATCAGTTTGGTTTTATGGCTCCAGTGAGAGTGCACACTGTCCCTAATCCTAATCAAGGGGAAGGGGACCCTGCTACTGTTAGTTGCCTAGAGCACACTCCTATGAGTCCATCTGACTTGCGGAGCATGTTAAAAGAATTGCCATCTTTGCAGCTTAATAACCCAAACCTACCCTTCTGGGAAAAGGTGCAGGAGTGGATGGTAATGGGAGGTCTACATGCATTTAATGTTTTCACCATGGTAAAAGCAAAATGTCCTGTGCACCCTGACAGCAATTTGGGTTTGCATTTACTGTTAAAGGGAAGCAATATACCTTTACTCGCCTAAGCCAGGTTTTCATAACTCACCTACTTTGTTTCATAGAGCGTTATCTGATGTGCTGGCAAAGCTGCCAGACATGGCTTCTTGTGTTGTACAGTATGTTGATGATCTTCTTATCGCCTCACCAGATCGCCAAACGCACATGAAAGACTTAGAAGTGATCCTGCAGCACTTGGCAGACAGTGGGGTAAAATGTAATGCTAGAAAGGCTCAGATCGCAAAGGAGGAAGTATCATATCTGGGGTGCCTAATATCCAAAGGGTACAAGTGTTTAACTGTTGACCGCACTGAGGCTATTAATGCATGCCCATGACCAACTATGGTCAGGGGAGTTAGGAAAGTGTTGGGGCTATTCAATTTCTGCCGAACTCAAATCCCAAACTATTCAAGGATTGTCCAGCCCCTTAATAATCTCCTGAAGGATGCTGGTGGACCACATGATGCAATTGAATGGACACTTGACTGTGAACAGGCATTTACCACATTGAAACAGAAGCTAAGTACTGCCCCAGGGTTGGGACTTCCTAATCCATTAATGTCTTTTACATTGTACACGCATGTCAATGAGGGACATATGGCAGCAGTGTTAACGCAAAAACATGGGGACAAACAGCGCCCAGTAGCATACTACTCTTCTAAACTAGATGCTGTCGCTCAAGCAATGCCACCATGCCTCCAGGCAGTGGAAGGAGCATCTATGGCCCTAAGTCAGGCCTCACCACTTATTGGTGTGCAGGATGTAAATATTGTTGTACCTCATGCTGTCCTTGCTATTTTATCAGGAAAAAAATCTTTGGCAGTCCATGTGGCAAGATGGATTCGATGGGAAACGAGCTTGCTAATGCCTTCAGTACATCTGCAACAAGCATCATCGCTAAACCCTGCTACCCTCATGCCTACCCCAGATGAGGGACACCCGCATCATTGTTGCCTTGAGGAATAGCCCATGGACCTTCCATTGGTAAAAGAAACTGAAATACCTGGTGTCCCTTGCCTATACATGGATTGTTCTTCCTTTTATGTGGACGGCAAGCGATACACGGCATGGGCCATTTGTACTCAAGATGGACAGCTGGTGGCGCACGGCAGTTTACCTGGGGCATCTGCACAAGTAGCAGAACTACAGGCATTAGTTGCAGCATGTGAAGCTGCGAAAGGTCATGCTGTAAACATATATACTGATTCTAGATATGCATTTGGGGTTGTACATGATTATATTAACTTGTGGGTAAATCGGGGATTCCTGACGAGTACAGGATCCCCAGTACAAAATGGGGGGATAGTGGAGAAACTTCATGCAGCCATGCAGAAACCTACCAAAGTAGCAGTGATAAAAGTGAGGACCCACACACAAGGGACAGACCCTCATAGCAAGGAGAAATGAAGGGCAGACGAACTAGCTAAACAAGCACCAGTGGAAGGTAAAGAGACACAATTGATTGCTGCAACACAGCCTCTCATAAAAACCCCAAACTTTTTTGAATTACAGGACATCCAACACACTGCACCAAGGGCAGAGAAGTGGTTATGGATGGATAATCATAGAATCATAGAATACTAGGACTGGAAGGGACCTCGAGAGGTCGAGTCCAGTCCCCTGCCCTCATGGCAGGACCAAATACTGTCTAGACCATCCTTGGTAGACATTTATCTAACCTATTCTTAAATATCTCCAGAGATGGGGATTCCACAACCTCCCTGGGCAATTTATTCCAGTGTTTGACTACCCTGACAGTTAGGAACTTTTTCCTAATGTCCAACCTAAACCTCCCTTGCTGCAGTTTAAGCCCATTGCTTCTTGTTCTATCCTCAGAGGCCAAGATGAACAAGTTTTCTCCCTCCTCCTTATGACACCCTTTTAGATACCTGAAAACGGCTATCATGTCCCCCCTCAGTCTTCTCTTTTCTGAACTAAACAAACCCAATTCTTTCAGCCTTCCTTCATAGGTCATGTTCTCTAGACCTTTAATCATTCTTGTTGCTCTTCTCTGAACCCTCTCCAATTTCTCCACATCCTTCTTGAAATGCGGTGCCCAGAACTGGACACAATACTCCAACTGAGGCCTAACCAGCGCAGAGTAGAGCGGAAGAATAACATCTCGTGTCTTGCTCACAACACACCTGTTAATGCATCCCAGAATCATGTTTGCTTTTTTTGCAACAGCATCACACTCCTGACTCATATTCAGCTTGTGGTCCACTATAACCCCTAGATCTCTTTCTGCCGTACTCCTTCCTAGACAGTCGCTTCCCATTCTGTATGTGTGAAACTGATTGTTCCTTCCTACGTGGAGCACTTTACATTTGTCTTTATTAACTTCATCCTGTTTACTTCAGACCATTTCTCCAATTTGTCCAGATCATTTTGAATTATGACCCTATCCTCCAGAGCAGTCGCAACCCCTCCCAGCTTGGTATCATCTGCAAACTTAATAAGCATACTTTCTATGCCAATATCTAAACCGTTGATGAAGATACTGAACAGAGCCAGCCCCAAAACAGACCCCTGCGGAACCCCACTAGTTATACCTTTCCAGCAGGATTGTAAACCGTTAATAACTACTCTCTGAGTACGGTTATGCAGCCAGTTATGCACCCACCTTATAGTAGCCCCATCTAAGTTGTATTTGCCTAGTTTATTGATAAGAATATCATGCGAGACGGTATCAAACGCCTTACTAAAGTCTAGGTATACCACATCCACCACTTCTCCCTTATCCATAAGACTTGTTATCCTATCAAAGAAAGCTATCAGATTGGTTTGACATGATTTATTCTTTACAAATCCATGCTGGCTGTTCCCTATCACTTTGCCACCTTCCAAGTGTTTACAGATGATTTCCTTAATTACTTGCTCCATTATCTTCCCTGGCACAGAAGTTAAACTAACTGGTCTGTAGTTTCCTGGGTTGTTCTTATTTCCCTTTTTATAAATGGGCACTATATTTGCCCTTTTCCAGTCTTCTGGAATCTCTCCTGTCTCCCATGATTTTCCAAAGATGATAGCTAGAGGCTCAGATACCTCCTCTATCAGCTCCTTGAGTATTCTAGGATGCATTTCATCAGGCCCTGGTGACTTGCAGGCATCTAACTTTTCTAGGTGATTTTTAACTTGTTCTTTTTTATTTTATCTTCTAAACCTATCCCCTTCCACTAGCATTCACTATGTTAGGCATTCCTTCAGACTTCTCGGTGAAGACCGAAACAAAGAAGTCATTAAGCATCTCTGCCATTTCCAAGTTTCCTGTTACTGTTTCTCCCTCCTCACTGACCGGTGGGCCTACCCTGTCCTTGGTCTTCCTCTTGCTTCTAATGTATTTATAAAAAGTCTTCTTGTCTCCCTTTATTCCCGTAGCTAGTTTGAGCTCATTTTGTGCCTTTGCCTTTCTAATCTTGCCCCTGCATTCCTGTGTTGTTTGCCTATATTCATCCTTTGTAATTTGTCCTAATTTTTTATATGACTCCTTTTTTATTTTTAGATCATGCAAGATCTCGTGGTTAAGCCAAGGCGGTCTTTTGCCATATTTTCTATCTTTCTGACGTAGCGGAATAGCTTGCTTTTGGGCCCTTAACAATAATGGGGGCAAACTGTGTGATGATAACACTTGGAGAGGTCCAAGGAACACATTAGTGTTACCAAATGTGCTGATGGGAACTATGATACAAGTGTATCACATGTTGGGACATGATGGAGCACGGAGGGTGATCCACCGGATGTCAAATACCTGGTGGCATCCTAAGCTTAATGCAAATGTGCATGATTATGTGAGGAGGTGTATAACATGTGCTCAATGTAATTCTGCTCCCACAGTGAAAGTGAGAATGCGACATCAGCCAAGACCAACACAGCCCTTCACACAGTTACAAATAGATTTCATTGGACCCCTGCCAAGGTGCAGAGGGAAAGAATATGTTCTGGTGATTGTAGATCACTTTACTAAGTGGGTAGAAGCTTTCCCAGTGGCCAAGGCCACTGCGTCTGATGTAGCTAAAATATTGATGACCAAAATAATTCCCCGATAGGGACTTCCATGCCTCATTGATAGTGACCAAGGTACCCACTTTACAGGGAAGGTGATGAAAACTGTATGCATGGCACTGGGGATCAAACAGAAATTCCACTGTCCCTACCATCCCCAGAGTTCAGGATTAGTAGAAAGAGCTAACCGAACCATTAAAAACAAACTAACCAAACAGATGTTTTCTGCTACAGGGAAAGACTGGGTCACCAGCTTACCAGTAGTTCTCATGTCTATGAGAGCCAGTCCTACTAATCCACATTCCTTATCTCCTTTTGAAATGCTGACAGGGTGGGCGATGAGGACTCTGTTAGAAAAAAAAAACTGCCCCCCCAGTAAAAAGTTTGGCCAGGCCGCTCTTGCTATAGTGGGCTGCAGTACTCCTTGGGAGAAACCGGCCGCACCCTTCCTGCATACCATTGCCTTTAGAAAAAGGGAAGGTGTGAAAAGGGGAAAATAGCCTCAGACTCTCCCACCCGTCACCTTGGCGTGAGAACTGAGGGCTTACTTGGTCGTGAAACCTGAACAGTTTTGGCCCAACCCCTGGGACACAGACCCCCCACTTGGTAACCGTTGGGCCATATATGGTAATATGCAAGCGCGGGAAAGCGATGTGCAGATTTGGGGATAAATACCCATTACACAGTTCGCTCGAGGAGGTCTTCGCAACACACGTACCACCGTGCGTGTGCCTTCCCATACACTCCAAAGCGCTGCCGGCCTGATCAACCGACCAGCCACCTCCCCTGACTCTCGGGCATAACCAAGGCCTTTGCAACCGAACTGATATCTTTGAAATGTTCCGTGTGCTGTGTAAGTTGGTATGTATGATTTGATTTTCTTTGTTGTATAAGCTTAGTGTTGTAGTTGTTTGGGGTAGTACATAGAGTTTGTAGTTATCACCGTTATTTAATTAGTGTAGCTGGATATTTTTAGAATAGAGACTATCCCCCTTGCCATTCCCATCCTTATATCTCTGACACGTTTAACTAGAAATCATAGAATAAATATAATAAATACTGTAAATTCATTATTAACACGGTCTATTAAAAATCTTAGAATAAATACTATAAATTCATCACTGTCATAAATAAATATCCTTTATTTGCTAAAACTGTCCACCTGGTTCTGTCCTTCCCCTCTTGGGTATGCATCATCGAACCTGTGGTTCTCACGACAGACTCCAGGAAATCTGTGCATTGGAGGGGGGGAATTGTATGTCATGGGTGACCAGCTTGCTGAATATTGCAAATTGTTATCTCAGTGTGTCTCACAGGACCCTGAACTGAACCAGACCCAAAGGCCGGCGAAGAGGACACATGTGAGGTGCAGCCCGCTGATCAGGTGCTGGTGAAAGCCTATAGAAAATGAACCTTTGAACCAGCCTGGACTGGACCTCACACGGTTCTCTTGGTAATTCCTTCAGTGGCCCGGGTCACTGGAATTCCCGTTTGGGTGCACCTGTCACGAGTAAAAGTATACAAGGGTGACACTCAACATAGGGCACAGTAATCCCTGTTTACCCTATGGACTCCTGGAGAGCCATTCTCAATATTGTTAAGTGTTTTCATTTGATATTCCCAGTTTAAAATTGATGTAGGAATTTTTTGTGATCTACTAATTGTTTGGAGTGGTTTCTGAGACTTGAAAGTTCTTTTAGAGGTCTCATCTGAATAATGCTGTGGTGGCTTTCAGTGTTTTATTGATGTAATCACCTGGGGAGGAGCCACTGGATCAGTTGTAAATGCCAAACTCAAGCTATCAAATCTCATAATAGGGACTGGGTTGAAAATTTGTTAGTAGCAGGGATGACAGTTCATTGTGGTGAGAGTAGGGCTCATGTCTAATCAAGTTAGATATCACCTTAACTCAGCAACACAGTTGGTTAGGTCCTCACTGTTGTACTCAGCCAGCTATTAAAAACTACTAAAATGCATGAGCAAGCATTGGTCTAGAATTGTGTTATCATACTGGCATGGTGTTCAACATGAAAGTTGCAGCCCTGATAGGAGACTTGCTCGTGTCACAGGTGCCCTGTTGGGTGAGAACCACAGTTCTCAAAGACTGAATGTCTTCACCTTGGATGATGGCAGGGAAGTGGTCCCTACTGATAGCGGGCATGTTGGAATGGTTACTCCATCCTTGGAGGGGTATTAATTCCTGTGGGTTGGTCTCCTGAATTGGAGGCTCAGCCCTTCCACCCACTCCCATTCTCATGTCACAGACACCTATGTAGCATCAAGAATTCTGAGTATGTAATAACGGCCGGAGATAACTATATAGCTTTCCCATGGGACCAATGTTCCATCCTGGGAGGATGGGTTTTGCGTATATGAAACATGGAGTCAAGACAAGCTCTGTCTCATATTTTGGGACCTGACTTAATGGTGCATGTCATGTTTAATTTAATGGATGATATAACAGTGAGGAAGGACTCCACTACCTGGTGTGAATTTGGGGGATTAGCTTTGGCAGGTAAGCCTGGCTTGAACTATTCTGGAAGATATTCTGGAAGATATTATGAAAGAAGTGGTAAGGCAATTACAGTGATACAGTGGATAGAAGGGTTTGCTATTGTGGGAACAGAGATTCCCTGGGGATGGATTTGGGTTGTATTCTCGCAATGGGTATGGGGACTTTTATTATTTTTATTGTAGACATCATTATGTATTAAAGGTTGAATGTATTATTTAATTCTGTTACCAAAATTGCAGTTAATTAAGTGGTGATAAGGTCAATTATAGCTCCTAATAAATACAAGGAAGTGGTGTTAGTGGGGTTCTTAGCCCCAAAACCAAATGGGGGAGCTGAAGGGTATGCTTGTGTTCATTTTAAACAAAATGTGATTTAAAAGGTATGTATGCATAAAGAAGCATGCTGTGGCTCACTACCCTAGCAACAGTCTAGAAAAGGCCAAGGGGAGGGGGATGAGCTCAACATGTGGAGTGGAGAAGTACAAGCATGTGACGAACAAATCCATATATGGAAAGGTTAAATCTGATTGGTTTAGAGGTTTGTGTTATGTAACTTGTTTATAGCTATGTGCTATAAAATAGCAAGGGAAGGGGCTCCTTGCTCGAGGGGCTCTGGCTGATTTTTGTACCAGGGGCTCTCCCTTTGTGCACACTAAATAAAGTCTTGTTGAATTGAATTAAATTGAATTGAAGACCCTTGATTCTGCCCAGCATCTGACTCATTTGTTTAGGAACCACAAAATCCCAACATAGGTAAATAATTAGAAAAGCCAAGGCACAAAGCGAGCTCAAACTAGATAGAGAAATAAAGGGTAAAAAGAAAACATTCTACAAATACATTAGAAACAAGACTGAAACTCAGGAGAGGGTAGGCACATATATTACAGGCCCATGTTCAATGAAGAGGGATAAACAATAACAGAAAATGTGGAAATGGCAGAATTGTTTAATGACTTCTTTGTTTCAATTTTCACCAAGAAGGTTGTTGGCAACTGGATGCCTAACATAGTGAATGTCAGGGCATGTTTACACTAGGAAATTATTTTGAAATAACTTATTTCAAAATAACTCCCAAAATAACTATTTCAAAATAGCGTGTCCACACAACAGGGAAGCCTCAAAATTAGTCTGAGACAGGCTCCATTAATGTGGATGCGCTACCTTGACTTAGAGCCCCAGGAAGCATTGGGAAGTAATTAATTTGAATGATTCTGGGAGTTGTTGTTTCAAAATAGCAGCAGTGGCTATTTTGAAATAAGCGTTATTCCTAGTGGAAAGCCGGCGTTATTATTTCAAAATAATCAGCCTGTTATTTCAAAATAATAGACTTGGTAGTGTGGACACTGCTTGTTATTTCAAAAATAAGGGGAGTTATTTGAAATAACTCCCTTTTGATAGACCAGGGCTCGCTGAAAGTGGGGTAGGTTCAGAAGCTAAAATAGGGAAAGAACAAGTTAAATATTATTTAGACATATTAGATGTCTTCAAGTCACCAGGGATTGATGAAATGTATCCTAGAATATTCAAGGAGTTCACTGAGGTGATGTCTGAGCCATTAGCTATTATCTTTGAAAAACTGTGAAATACAGGAGGGATTCCAGAAGATTGAAAAAGTGCAAATAAAAGGGAAATAAGGACAACCTGGGGAGTAACAGACCAGTCAGCTTAACTTTTATAAAAGGAAAGATAATGGAGCAAATAATTAAAGAATCAATTTGCAAATAACTAGAAGATAATAAGGTTATATGTAATAGCCAACATGGATTTGAAAGTGAGATTATTCAAGAGAATACATTATATACGTCAATCCCCAAGTTCTTGATGCAGGTTCTTAGCAGAGATGTTACAAACTGCTAGCTGAAAAGTCTCTGGTGTACATACTGAATCAGAACAGGTCAGCAAATCCTTCCCAGCTTTCTGTCCCTAGCAAGGTTGCATCTGGAATCAGTAGCAGAATTGAAGACAAGATGGAGGCAGCTTCACTGCATTTTTATATTCCTCATGCCTCCCAAACTGGAGCTGGTCACATGATCAAGTGACCTGTCTGTGTTTCATGTACAAGTAGCCATGAGGCCCTGGCTGGTTTGCAGGTTTCCAGACACATTCCTCATGTGTGTATTGGCCACTCTGAGAGCCATTGTCCGTGAAGCAGTGCTTATTAGCACAGCCATTCACTGAACAATCATTCCTCACAATAGGAGGTCCAGACCCATTGCTCCCTCCCAAACAGAGAATATTTAGAATACAAGAACAGATCCCATATTCATAACTCC
The DNA here is from genome assembly GCA_019425775.1 of Rafetus swinhoei. Lineage (NCBI taxonomy): Eukaryota > Metazoa > Chordata > Testudines > Trionychidae > Rafetus > Rafetus swinhoei. Next base: position 36,841,389 of record CM033436.1, read on the forward strand.
ACATATAAAAATCATCAGTATATGAGTAGCACACATAGAATCAGTAGAGCATAAGCTTTCATTTGACACATCACAAGGCCCATTTTGTACAGAACTTGAAGCAAAGAACTTGCACCTTTGGTACAACAGTGATCTTTCTTCTCACTTTAAAATCCAATGCCTAGGGAGATTGTGGAATCTCCAACATTAGAGATTTTTAAGAGCAGGTTAGACAAATGTCTGCCAGGGCTGGTCTACAGGGTGTTTGGTTCTGACACAAGTGTAGGGAACTGGACTTGATGAACTCTAAGGGTTTTTTCCAGTTCCATGAATCTATCATTCACATTTTTCTGGTTAAATTCTTCTTCCCAACTCATTTGGCTCATAATTCCTTTCACCTTTGTGAAATTGACCCTTTTAAAGCACCAACTATACATATTACTACTTTGAACTTTATTCTGTTTACAAATTATAAATGTGATCAGATCACAAGTTTTTGTTCTGTGATCAGTTTCTATTTATCTGTCAAGATGAGGTCTAATTTTACCTGATTACTGCAATACTTTTTGAGTTAGCAAATTATCATCTATAATATTAAAAAATTCCAAGGAGATTCTAATACTGGCTGTATGAGACCTCCCTCCAGAATATGTCACTCAAATTGATGTTCCCCATGATCACACAGCTTCTTTTTCTTTCATATTACAATAGGGCTGCGTCTAGACTGGCATGATTTTGCGGAAATACTTTTAACAGAAAAGTTTTTCCGTTAAAAGTATTTCCACAAAAGCGCATCTAGATTGGCACGGATGCTTTTGCGCAAAAAGTGCTCTTGCGCAAAAGCATCCGTAGACGCAATTTTGTGCAAGAAAGCCCCGATCGCCATTTTAGCCATCGGGGCTTTTTTGCGCAAAACAGTTCTTCGCTGTCTACACTGGCAAAGAGGGCTTTTTTCGCTGTCTACACTTGCGCAAGAGGGCTTTTTCCCGAGCGGGAGCATGAAAGTATTTGCGCAAGAAGCACTGATTTTGTACATTACAAAGTCAGTGCTCTTGCGCAAATTCAAGTGGCCAGTGTAGACAGCTGGCAAGTTTTTGCTCAAAAGCGACTGCTTTTGCGCAAAATCTTGCCAGTCTAGACGCAGCGTAGGTGTGTAAGGAGCTGGTCAGCCTGAGTTCTAATGTGATTTAGTAGTCTATAGCAGACGCTGACTAGTGATGATGAATAGGAGGGATTGTACCCTTTTCTGGACATCCCAGCTAACTAAATTGACTTTAAGGTTTAAACCAAAAGGGTCCGGGAGAGTCAGGAAATGTTGAAAGGGAGCCCATGAGACCCAATGAAAACAGTGTAGGGTTTTGAATTGAAAAGCAGGGCCTAACTAAATCCTGGGGAAGTACAGTAAAACTCCAATAGTCCGGCATCCAATAGTCCGGCACTCCTGATAGTCCGGCATCAAAATGGCAAGAACCTAGTGAGTGAGCTTCGGCAAAAAATGAGTCACAAGGTAACAGCGGCAGCAGCTGAACTGAGCAAAAAGGGTAAAAAAGGCTTAAAAAAACTAAAACATTACAGTATACTGTATGTACAATAAAAAGGGTTAAGAACACTTTATGTACAGTATATAATGTATACAGAATATATATATATAACCAGCTTATAGTACCTCCTGATAGTCCGGCATATCTGATAATCCGGCACCACCTAGGTCCCATAGGTTCCGGATTATCGGAAGTCTACTGTACTTCACTGTGTTTTTCATCTTGCCTTTTTCAGTTGCTCTGTAACACCTAGCAACCAAGGGATGCTTTACCAAGTATGTCTGATTTGTTTTGTTAATATAATCATCTTTTAAAAACTATTATCTGATTCCTGTGTCCTAGAAGGCAACAGGTTCTGAACATGTACCTAAAACTGCCTGGTCAGCTGTTAGGAATTACAGTTTGTTTTCAGGCTCTCTCCTGAGGGACCTTTAGGATACTCTTCAGAAATAAATTCCTAAGTGCATCTTCCTGGGTTCTCAAAGAAGTTTTTGCATTTGGGTTGTGGCAGCATACCACACAAGACCAGGGAATCTGTGATCTTGGGGACTTTTTTAAGCCAAAGCCTTTAGTGGCAGGGTATTTTAAAGTATCTTACAGGCCCCCACCTTCTTCACTCAAAGTGCCAGAGTGGGGAACAGCCTTCGCACCCCCATATTGTGTTTTAACTTTTTGGACATTGATCCATAAGCAATCAAAATCATATTCCTTTAGGTTGTCAGTGACTCAAAATGATAATGCCACTATCTACATGAGGGCTCTTTCACAGGGAATGTTTTAAAATGTTTGTATAACATAGAATCGTAGAACCATAGGGCTGGAAGAGATCTTAGAAGGCCATCAAGTCCAGCCCCCTTCCCAAGGCAGGACCAATCCCAATTAATTCAACCCAGCCAGGGCTTTGTCAAGCCGAGACTTAAACACCTCTAGGGATGGAAACTCCACTACTTCCCTAGGTAACCCATTCCAGTGCTTCACTACCCTCGTAGTGAAATAGTTTTTCCTAATATCCAACCTAGACCTCTCCCATCGCAACTTGAGACCATTGTTCCTTGATCTGCCATCCATCACTACTGTGAGCAACCTTCCTCCATCCTCTTTGGAACCTCCCTTCAGGAAGTTGAAGGCTGCTATCAAATCCCCTCTCACTCTTCTCTTCTGCAGACTAAATAAGCCCAAATCCCTCAGCCTCTCTGCATAGGTCATATGCTCCAGCCCCCTAATCATTTTGGTTGCCCTCTGCTGGACCCTCTTCAATGCATCCACATCCTTCCTGTAATTGGGGGCCCAGAACTGGACACAATACTCCAGATATGGCCTCACCAGAGCCGAGTAAAGAGGAATAATCACATCTCTGCATCGACTGGCAATGCTCCTCTTAATGCAACCTAATATGCCATTAGCCTTCTTGGCTACAAGAGCACACTGTTGACTTATATCCAGCTTCTCATCCACTGTAATCCCCAGGTCCTTTTCTACAGAACTGCTACTTAGCCGGTTGGTCCCCAGCCTGTAACAATGCTTCTTCCGTCCCAAATGCAGGACTCTACACTTGTCCTTGTTGAACCTCATCAGATTTCTTGTGGCCCAATCCTCCAACTTGTCTAAATCACTCTGGACTCTATCCCTGCCCTCCAGCGTATCTACCTCTCCCCCTAGCTTAGTGTCATCTGTAAACTTGCTGAGGGTGCAATCCATCCCCTCATCCAGGTCATTAATAAAGATGTTGAACAAAACAGGTCCAAGAACCAAACCTTGGGGCACTCCGCTAGAAACTGACCGCTATCCTGACATCGAGCCGTTGATCACTACCCGCTGGGCCCGACCTTCCAGACAGCTTTCTATCCATCTTACCGTCCATTTATCCAATCCATATTCCCTTAACTTGCTGGCAAGAATATTGTGGGAGACCGTATCAAAAGCCTTGCTAAAGTCAAGGTATATCACATCCACTGACTTTCCCATATCCACAGAGCCAGTTACCTCATCATAAAAGCTAATCAGATTGGTCAGGCACAACTTGCCCTTCATGAATCCATTCCAACTATTCTTGATTCCATTCTTGAATCCATTCCAACTATTCTGCCCCTCTTCTAAGTGCTTAAAATGGATTCCTTGATTTTCCCTCCATGATTTTTCCAGGGAGTGAGGTAAGACTGACCGGCCTATAGTTCCCTGGATCGTCCTTCTTTCCTTTCTTAAAGATGGGCACTACATTTGCCTTTTTCCAATCATCCAGGATCTCTTCCAATCTCCACAAGTTTTCAAAGATAATAGCCAAAGTCTCCTCAATGACATTTGCCAACTCCCTCAGTACCCTTGGATGTATTAAGTCCGGACCCATGGATTTATGTACTTTTAGCTTTTCTAAGTAGTTCCTAACCTGTTCTTTCCCCACCAAGGGCTGTCCACCTTCATCCCATATTGCGTCACTTAGCGCATTAGTGTGGGAGCTGACCTTGTCCGTGAAGACAGAGACAAAGAAAGCATTAAGTACTTCAGCTTTCCCCACATCATCTGTCACTAGGTTACCTCCCTCATCCAGTAGGGGCCCTACACCCCCTCTGATCACCTTCTTCTTGTTAACATGCCTGTAGAAACCTTTCTTGTTATCCTTTACATCCTTTGCAAGTCGCAATTCCATTTGCGCTTTTGCCTTCCTGATAATTCCCCTGCACTCTCGAGCTATACATTTATACCTCTCCTAGTCATCTGCCCAAGTTTCCACTTTTTGTAAGCTTCCTTTTTGTGCTTAAGTTCACCAAGGATTTCCCCTGTAAGCCAATCTGGTCTCCTTTCATATTTGCTTCTCTTGCTATGCATTGGAATGGTTTCTTTCTGTGCCTTCAGTAAGGCTTCTTTAAAATACTGCCAGCTCTCCTGGACTCCTTTCCCCTTCATGTTAGCATTCCAGGGGATTCTGCCCATCAGGTCTCTGAGGGAGTCGAAGTCTGCTTTTTGAAGTCCAAGGTGTATATTTTACTACTCTCTTTTCTTCCTTTGGTCAGGATCCTGAAATCTACCATCTCATGAGCACTGCTTCCCAGGTTGTCACCCACCTCTACTTCCCCTACTAGTTCCTCCCTGTTTGTGAGCAGCAGGTCAAGCTGCGCACAGCCTGTGTTCGGATCCTGCAGCACTTGTACCAAGTAGTTATCCCCAACATTCTCCAAAAATGTCCTGGATTGTCTGTGTACTGCTGTATTGGTCTCCCAACAGATGTCAGGGTGATTAAAGTCCCCCACGAGAACCAGGACCTGCGATCTGGAAACTTCTCAGTTGTCCAAAGAAAGCCTCATCTACCTCATCCACCTGATTCGGCAGCCTGTAGCAGACACCAACCACAACATCACTGCTGTTGCTTACACCTCTAAACTTGACCCATAGACTCTCAACAGGCTTTTCTCCCTGTATATACTGGAGTTCTGAGCAATCATAGTGCTCTCTTACATACAGTGCACCTCCTCCTCCTTTTCTCCCCTGCCTGTTCTTCCTGAACAGTTTATACCCTTCCATGATAATGCTCCAGTCATGCGAGTCATCCCACCAAGTCTCTGTAATCCCAATCAAATAGTAGTTCTTGGACTGTGCCAGGGCCTCCAATTCTTCCTGTTTGTTACCCAGGCTTCTCGCATTGTTGTACAAACACCTTAGATAACCAGCTGATTGCCATACCCTCTGCATTCGAGTCAGGGGTCCTCCTTTGTTGCTTGTTTCTCTTTGCATTTCTTCCTGGTATCCGACTTCTCCACTCCTCTCAAGGTTTTGGTCACCGTCCCACAACGAACCTAATTTAAAGCCCTCCTCACTAGGTTTGCAAGCCTGCCCACGAAGATGCTCCTTCCTCTCTTTGTTAGGTGGATCCCATCTCTACCTAACAATTCTTGTGCCTGGAACAGAGTCCCACGGTCGAAGAAACCAAAGCCCTCTCTGTGACACCACCTGTGCATCCACTCATTTACTTCCTCAATTCGACGATCCCTACCCAGTCCTTTTCCTTCAACAGGGAGGATGGACGAGAACACCACTTGCGCTCCGAATTCCTTGATCCTTCTTCCCAACTCTATGTAATCTGCAGTAACCTGCTCAAGGTCATTGTTGGCCGTATCGTTAGTTCCCACATGAAGAAGCAGGAAGGGGTAGTGATACGAAGGTTTGATCAGTTTTGTAAGCCTCTCAGTCACATCTGAGCACCAAGCAGCACACCTCTAGAGATGCAAGGTCCAGACGGCAGATGGATGGCTCAGTCCCTCTTGGGAGGGAGTCCCCAACCACCACCACCCGCCTTCTGCTTTTGGGGGTGGTGATCATGGAACCCCCATCCCTAAGCCTATGCATCCCATGCCTTCCAGTTGAAGTGGTTCCCTTCCGATTTGTTCCTTGTGAGGTCCCTTCCAAAGCATTCTCCATCCCAGAGCCTGTGGAGAGATCCTGAAAGCCATTACTTACCTCTATAGGAATGGGGGATTCCCGTGCTGGCTTTTTTTTCCTTCTAGAAGTTACATGTTGCCAATTCTCTTCCTCATGATGTACTGACCTCTCTGGCTCTTCTGCCTGCCTTGCTTGCAGGATTAAATGCTGCCTTCTATCGAGGAAGTCCTCATCCTCTCTGATTGAGCGTAGGGTCGACACTTGGGCCTCCAGTCCTCTAATTTTTTCCTCCAAAATGGTGACCAGCTAGCACTTAGTGCAGATGAAATCCCTTCTTTCTTCCGGGAGGAAGACAAACATGGCACATGCTGTGCAAGTAACAACAGCAGAACTATCACCATCCATACCTGCTGTCCTGGAGAATTCCCTCTCTAAACTCCCTGTTTGCAATCACCTGTTTGCATATGGTGTTTGTATATGGTGCAATGTTACCTCTAATCTTTCCATCTATGTGCAGATTCTTTCCATCCATGTGCAGAATACATTTTATGTGCATCAAAGCAGGTGCAAATGTGTACCACCAATAGAATAAACAACCTAGTTTCGGGTGCTCTGCTAATCATCTGGGTGGCATTTGAGTCTCTTCTGAGCAGCCGCATAAGCATCCATATTACAAGGAACACTGATATAGTACCTAGATACTATCAGTATGGGCATATTAATGCCTAACAGAAAATGGCAGAGACTCATTATAATGCCATAAATAAATATTTGCTTTGTATTAGAAATTAAATTTTCAATTATTTGTCAGTATCGGTAGAATGGGGATGGTATATCAGTGATTCTAGATTCTAGATAAATCATGTATTTTAAGAGTATATGTGTGTGTGAGGTAAAGCAATTGTCTTTGTTTTGATTGGCATTTTAAGCAATTGTCTTTTGTTATAATTGGAGTTTTCTCTATTCAGTCTGGTTCATATAATCAAAATGACAGCTGCTGTTTTGTTGAATTGTTTAACTATTCTTTCACGCTAATCAAGACCCTTTACTTTATTGATATATGCTTCCTTGTTATAATGCAGTTAGAATATATTTTACAGTGTTTTAATAAATACATAGGTACACAACTTTAGGGTAAGCTAACAAAGTCCCTCTGTATTAGAAATTAAATTTTCAATTATTTGTCAGTATCAGTAGAATGGGACTGGCACATGCACACTAGCTCCCTTCAGGTAGCAAGAGGGAGTAGCCCAGTTATCTTGTCTCTGTCATCTAAACAAAAATTCCATTGTCTTTTTCCTTTGAGGGGAAATATCTTATGCAGAGCACTTCTTATAGGTATAGTCCTAGCAGCTACACAGGGAGGATCTGATTTTCAGAAGAGCAGGGCAACTCCCACTCCCAATGAATTCAAGTGGTGATTTGAATACTCTGCACTTCTGAAAATTGGGCCCTGAGGATTTTATTATATATCATGTTCCCTTTGAAATATTCTCTGGAAAAAAATTCAGAAATGAGCTTGCAAATATGACATTTAAAACTAAAATCTCCCACTGAGCTATATTATGCTTTTCTTAGAACACATGTATGGTTTATTTTATATGTATCTCACAGTGCCTTTTTGAAAGACAACTGATAAGTGTCAGTTTGGTACAGAGACTACTAATACACTCCCCTGTGTATTGATAGATTAGGAGAGCTGATGGAATGCACTATTGTCTGTCTTTACACCATATACAATCATGGATGGTTGGTGAAGGCACAGCTGGGGGAGGCAAGAAATATGGGGGGGAGTACAGAAATCAGGGTGAGGAGAGGCTCTGGGAGGGAGGAAAGGAGGGAGTGTGTGTGTGTGTGTGTGTGTGTGTGTGTGTGTGTGTGTGTGTGTGTGTCTGCCTGTAGGTGTGTTCTTCGCCTTCCTGTCTCTGTCTCGGAGCGAGAGCAAAGTACACAGCTCATCTGCCTCCTGCATTCCCCAGCCATAGTGAGGACTGCCACAAACTGTGCACTTTCCCCTCACTCCCTGATGAAGGGGACTAGCCAGCAAACTCCCCATATGAATCTGGGAGGAGCTTCAGCAACAGGCAACTAACAGGTACCTGGGGGAGATGGGAGGCTCAGGGCTGAGGTGGTCCCTGATGGGGGGAGGGGAGGGCACTCTCTGCCAGACCTGATGATTCTGTATCTTTTCTGTATGGGTATGTCTACACTAGCCCCCTAGTTCGAACTAGGGAGGCTAATGTAGGCATTCGAACTTGCAAATGTTCCAGGAGGAGTAACAGGTAATTCAAACTAAAGACTTAGTTCGAATTACTGTTTAACTGCCGAGTGTAGCCGCAGGCAGTTAGTCCGGACTAGTAGCATTTAAAAATGGCGACCGGACAGGAACATGCAAATAAAGCCCGGGTTATTTAAATCCCGGGCTTCATTTGCAAGTTTGAATGCCTACATTAGCCTCCCTAGTTTGAACTAGGGGGCTAGTGTAGACATACCCTATGGTTTTATGAGAAGGAATCCCATTCCAGGCACATCCCATTTTCCTGGCACAACCAAACCCTTATGCTGTTTTAAGTTATGATAAGAGGAAGCTGTATATCGAATTTGGTGGTCCTAACTCTTACCATTCATGTGGAGTTCTTGAGCAAACAGAGAAACAGATAGACAAACTCTCAAAGACATAGTAGAATGGTTGCAATCACTTCAAATCTCTCTTTCTAATTAATACACTTGTTTTATTGTTGAGGTTAGGCAAGCGTTGGTCTGTCCTTCAAGATTTTATTAAACTTAATTTTTCTTTTTTTTAAACCAATTTTTTCTTCTCTTTTATTTCATGTTGTTTGATATCATGTATCTGTTGATTTTTACCTGTTTAAACAGTTTAGCAACTGCAAATGGTGTACAACAATAATACAACAATACAGCAAGAATATGTGCAACAATACAGCAATAATACACAGTAGCCATGTTTAAATTAACTAACAAGAATTTCTAGCTGATTGCCAATTTACTTGTCTATATATGAGAGATTGAGGTCTTATTTATAAAGCACTTTATTTTTATTTTTTTGATGCTGCAACTTTTTTGACTGCATACTGTTATCTTCTGGTGTGTTTGTGGTATGTTAATTTCTGGTTTCTCTGGTCTGTAGGATGGAACATTAAACAGCTTAAGTTAGTTAACATCATAAATATTTTTTATTTGTTTACATTTATTTTGTTTATAGTAAACCAAATTTAATAATCATATTAATTTACTTTGTTTATAATATAACAGGGAGCAAGGCTTTATAATGCAAGCAAAACTTTTGCAATTGTGTATATATATTTCTTTTTACTTGAGGTGTATTATTAATATTGTATCTTCTTATAAATATTTCCGAAAGTTTGTTTTGTTTGTTTGCCCCGAAAGATCTTCGAAATGGTAAGAGCTAGAAACAACAAATTTGGCATGGATACTACTGATTTCCTAACTTAAATAACTGGATTTGTTATATCTCGAAATCGGTTCCCGCAGAGCCCCAATTGGGCCCACTGATAATTAGCTTTTAATAGCGCCTGATCATAGGCATTTGCTGGATTCTTCTGTTAAACGTGTCACATAAACTGCAACTACGAGATCCTAGAGGATAAAGCATGTGGGCATCTGCATCATCATCAAGGGAAAGCCCATGGGGGAGAGGCTGCAGTGGGGCAGAGAATCAGCAACCTCCCCTATACTAGGGCACCAGCAGGTCTCCAGGACAGACCCAAATGTGGCTGATGTTGGCTGGGGTCCAGCCTTGCTAATTGTGGCTGGGAGAAGCCTCCAGCTATCACAGCCTCTCAACATCTTCATGCAGCCGGGCTCCAACTGAACCCCTTCTGGAAATTAAAGTTGCTTCCCTCCCCCCACATCCAAACGAGCCATCCCACCACTCGCCCTCCTTTGGGCTGCGTGCATTCTCCTGGCAGGGCTGTGTGCGTTATCAGCAAGTGCCACAGGCACTATGTACTTTGCTCACAGTACAAAGAGAAGGTGGGTAGGAGGACAAGGTTTTGAGCACCATGGAGCCTGGGTACACTCAGAACAGCCTATTCTCATTAGAACAGGTACGTTCAGGTGCTGCATGTTCTGATCATCTAGATATCACTAATTGCACCTGGTCTGAAAGTGTTTCACTTTGTCTGATCAATGCAACCGGTCCAGCTGCCTCTAGGAAGTCCATTCAGGTTGCCCCATGGAGCATGCACTGAAGGCACTTGGGGAGTGGCTACTTGGGGAGCAGTGATTTGCTGCTGCTGCAGAGCCCAGGAGACATCCCCTCCATTTCTCAGGGCTTCTGGCAAGGAGGCTGCAGTCATTGGTTTGCAGAGAGTCTTTAAGGGAAGATGGGCCTTCCTGATTTGTGGGGATTGAGAAAAGAGACCCTATGGGATTTGTCGTTTTGTAAGCACATCACTAGCTATGTTAATTTCTTAAAGTAATATATCAGAGAAAAGTATTTCCATAAAATATGCTATGTTAATGTCATTGACGTAATTCATTCATCACACCTTTTACTATATTTTCTCCGGACAACACCGGGTATTTCTGCTAGTATTAAATATAATGCTTAACTGATAAAATAGATACTCACAATCATCCATGAGGTGTATTGATTTCCCTCACTGAACACTCTGAGAAAAAATTATAGTAACATAATTTTTACCAAGCTTTTTAGAGTTAATTTGCTTATAATACCAATTTTTGTTAACTGTTTAGAAGCACAAATGTTAACAACTACTACTTTCCTTTAACATAATATAAAAGAAAATAGAATTTAAATCAAAATACATTTTTAAAAAGGTGTAAGTAAATACTTTGAGGGTAGCAAATACTCTTGATGCTTTGTTGTATTTAGGAGTCCAAGGTGCAAACCTGTTGAAAAAGTTTGACTAACTTTATGTATTTAAAAGCGAAAACAAGTTTATAAAATACATACAAATACAAGTTTATAGAAATACATACAAAATACATACAAAATTGACATTTTGTTTATAATACCATAACCTTAATGTTAAGGGTTTCCCGTACATCTTTTTTTGAATTAACAAAATGTGTTTGCAATTGCATTATTTGTTGACAGAAATATATGTACATATATTTGTAACTGAGACCTTTTTGAACTTTGCAAAAAAAATTGTATTCATAATGTGATTATACCCAAACATAATAGCAAAATAATGTGGTACTACATTTTTTAAAAGGATACAAATCGACTTTTGTTTCAATAAAAAAAAAATTTTAAATAGTCACGTGGCACATAGCATACAACAAAAGATAACATACATGACATACCGACAACTTACATTTAAAAATAAATGGCACCAAAATTCTATTTATAACTACACAAAATAAGACAAACAAAAATAAAAAATAAGAAAAATAAACAAAAGGGTTAAACATTTCAATCAGCAAGTTATTACCTTATTTAAAACTTTTAATAAAAATATAAAAATGCATATTAATGTTTGACCATTTGTTGTATTAATTTAGTAACGTCACATGTCTCACTACTTTATATTAAACTTTATTTTAAAACTGTGCTATGCAGGTATATTGAAATAAGAAAAGCCCATGTTTCAAATGCAAGTCAGTGGTTAGGATTAGAGGCAAAATATGCATGTCTGTTGCTTAGCAACCATATCTTCAGAAAAAAAGGGAATAATTCCAGTTGTTGTGTTCCTGAAGGTTTAAAATAATTATTTTACAGTATTTATTTAAAACAAATGTTTTACCTTGTTTTCTATTTGTTTCTTATTTTGTTCTGTTTTCAATTGCTTTATCTTTTGAAGGTATCTTTAAAAATTATAACTTTTAACACAAAGGGTATGTCTAGACTGCATCCCTCTGTCGGCAGAGGGATGCAGATTAGGCAGGTCGACATTGCAAATGCAGCAGGGATTTAAATATCCCATGCCTAATTTGCATAAAAATGGCCGCCGCGTTTTTGCCAACTCAGCACTTAGTTGGCAAAATTCGGCAGTCTAGAGGGGAAACTGTAGAGAAAGAAAGCCTTTTTTGACAGATCCTGTAAACCTCCTTGCAGGAGGCATAAGGGATCTGTCGAAAAAGGCTTTCTTTCTCAACAGAACCCCCTCTAGACTGCCACTTTTTATCGACAAAGTGCTGAGTTGGCAAAACGTGGAGGCCATTTTTATGCAAATTAGGCACAGGATATTTAAATCCCTGCCTCATTTGCAATGTCGACCTGCCTAATCTTCATCCCTCTGCTGACAGAGGGATGCAGTCTAGACATATCCAGAGTGTCAAAGTGAGGAAAGGTGGGGAGAAAAGGGAAGGGGAGAAGACCAATTTAGAATGATAGCAAGACATTAGCCATGAGAGATTAACTTTTAAATTGTTTTAAGGTGCAGTCAGCAGCAACAAGTTTAGCAAACTGAGAGAGGAACATATACCAGTATGTAAGAATATTTGAAAAAAAAGAATATTTTTAGCCAGTGGCTTGGCGGGCTGGATTCAGCTCACTGGCAGCCTCTTGCCCACCCCGCTTTATATGCTGCAGTTAACTGTTTTGGGACAACTCTATGTGTTAATGTACCAATTCTTGTTAACCTATTTAATCTTTGCTTTATACTTTCAAATTCTTTTTAAATCACCTCCCTGCAATGAAGTTGCAGCTCCTGTCTCCTAGGGTATGTCTAGACTACATGCCTCTGCCGACAGAGGCATGTAAAATAAGCTACCCGACATAGTCAATGAAGCGGGGATTTAAATATCCCCGGTTTCATTAAAATAAAAATGGCGGCCGCGCTGTGCCGGCTCAGGTGATCATCAGCACAGGGTGCAAGTCAAGACGCAGATCGGTCAACAAGGGAAACCTTTGTCAACCGCTCCTGTAAACCTCGTTTCAATTAGCTAGACCCAGCAGCTTGTTGGCATCCCCACAGCAGGAGGACGATGGAAGCAAACACTCCTGTTTGCTTCCCTTACTCCTGGCAAGAGCAGGAGTACTGAACACCAGCAGAGTTGCCCGCTGAGTTTGATTTAGCGAGTTTTAACTAGACTCGCCAAATCAAACTCCAGAAGATTGATCATGGCAGCATTGATCTTCAGCAGCATGAAGACATGCCCTTAGAGATTTATTAGGCATAAGTCTCTGAGAGTATGTCTACACTGCAAAGTTAATTCAGAATAACAGCCGTTATTATTGAATTAACTTCCATAGCGTCTACACAAGTAAATTAAATTCAAAATATCGGGGCACTTAATTCGAGTTTGGTAAACCTCATTCTACGAGGAGTAACGCCAAATTCGAATTAGCTAATTCGGAATAAGTGCTGTGTAGACGCTTAGTCCAAATTAGCTGGCCTTCAGCCCTTCCCAGTTCCCCCTGGTGGCCATTCTGGGCCAAACCAGGAAAACTCTACTGCTCCCTCCCACAACCCTTAAAGGGGCAGAGTCGGTTTGGCCACAGGGCCTGTGCCAGCTGCAGGCCTGCCAGCCCAGAGCCCGCAGGTGCTGCCCCGACCCAGGTGCCAGCATGAGCCAGCAACCCAGTGCCAGCCAGCCCTCCACCGCTCCCCAGGAGCAGTCTGGCAGCTCCCAGGAGACGGAAAAGGTGGGCGCCATCCTGGTCCAGTGCGGAGATCATGGACCTGATTGAGGTTTGGGGGGATGCCTTCAACATCCATGATCTCTGCACTAGATGCAGGAATGCGGCCATCTACCGACAGATGGCTGACAGCCTGGCCACCAAAGGCCACGTGCGCAACCAGGAGCAGGTGCGCACTAAAATTAAAGAGCTGTGGCAGGCCTATGCCAGGGCCACAGCAGGCAGCTCCCAACCAGGGGCATGTATGTATGAAGGCACATGACATGCTCCTGACCCCAGGGAGAGACACTGCACAATGCCCTCCCTCCAGAAGCCCCCACTATGCAGAGGCAGGGCACATATCCCCTTCCCCCTTCCCCCACACACACCCACACTATATGCAGCACAGGGGCATGGGTGCAGTCCCGGGCCAGCTCACACTCCCAGGGATAGCAAGACATGATGGTGCGGAGACCTGCTGTCCTCGCCTTGAAGAGGGGGGCTGGGTTTCACCCACTGTGTCCCCAGGGATAACAGAGCACGTCTCTGGTTTCTCCACAGCCACACCAGCTGCGAGTGCAGGGCGCACCACCCTGCCCAGGACAGCCTCCCACACCCAGGCCAGCAGGATGACCCGCCACCTGGAGGAGTACCACTGGCAGCACCTGGCACTATATGCTAGGCAGGTCCACTGGGCAGGAGCGCTGGGTGGAGGAAGACCTGCAGCTGCAGCGGGAGGGCTTGCGGGAGCTGCTTGCCCAGGGCCGTGCCATATGGGATCACCTGCAGACCCTGGTGCAGAGATTGGTGCCTGCTGCTGCTCCAGCCCCTGTGGCCGCCCCAGCTATCACTCCTCCTCCCACTCCTGCTCCTCCTCCCACTTCTTCCACCCCCCTCGCACCCCCCGCTCCTGACCTGCCCCACCTGCCATACCCACTCCCTCCCAGGGACGCCGATGCCCCCGCACGCGCAGTGCTGCGAGACAGGCGGGCCGGCAAGACCCCAACCCTGAGCTTCTCCTCCCCTTCCTCCCCTTGCCTCCCCCTTCCAGGTCCCTCCTCCCAGGTGTCCCCCTCCCCTCTCCCGCCTCCTTTCCCAAGTCTCACCAGGGTTTCATTCCCCCCCCCCAGTTTTGTGAAATAAACAGAGTTTGCATTTACGAAAATACATTTATTTTATTTGACATTAGGAAGGGGGCTAGGGAGGGGTAAGTGGAAGGACGTGGGGGAGGAATGAGGCACAAGCCCCCAGTGGGGCAGACCAGGGAGGCTCTGAGAACTCCTCAGGGTGGACGCTCTCCCGCAGGGCTTCCTGGATACTGACAGCCCCCCGATGGACATCCCAGATGGCAGCCTGCAGCAGGTGCAGCCAGGTGTGTGTGTGTATGTATGTGTGTATGTATGTATGTATGTAACATATATAATATATTGTATATATGTATGTATATATGTATATATATATATATGTGTATGTAGAGTGCCCAGGGGCAGTTCTGTCTCCATGTTGCAGAGTGCTATGGTGTCTCGAGTGAGGGCAACCAAAGCATTCCGAGACACAAATGCTTTGCTGTCCCGCAGCGAGGCAGGCAAGCAAGAAGGGACACCTGAGAACTGGCTGGCCGGGGAAGGGGGGTGTCCCTTTAAGCACAAGCCTCAGATAGCCTCAGGCAACAACCACACACAGACACTCCTGACCTGATGCCCTGCCTGACCTGGTTCCCACCGGCCTTAAATCCAATTCAGTGTCCACTCTGTGTGAACGCGGTAGTTCGAATTAGCAAAACGCTAATTCGAACTGCATTTTGTGTGTAGACGTGTTAATCCGAATTAGCTTAATTCGGATTAACTAATTCGAATTAAGATGACTCGAATTAACACTATAGTGTAGACATACCCTAAGGTACCACTGGACTCCTCATTGTTTTTGCAGATATAGACTAACACGGCTATCCCCTGAGACTTTTCAGCCTTTTTATGTAACTCATAAATATTAAGAAAAACACCATTACAAAATGGGAATATTAATGTCCCTGATAAAGAAAATGTTATAAAGATATGGGCATTTGTTGAAAAACTATCGATCATTATGGGATTCAATTGAATATGTTAATTCCTAGAGTATACTGTCTTATTATGATTTACTATGAATCTTACTAGTAACAAAGAAAAAATGTGTAATTTTATTGCCAGTGTAAAATCAGAGTGTTCTACAGGAAAATATGATGACACAATTTCTGGAAAATGCTAAGTGACTGCATTATCGTTAAACAATCTGAGGCTCTGATTGCTGATTGACTAAACAATTTCAAGTGAAGTTCAGAGTGAGTGGAAAATTGTCCTTTAAATGTTTTATTGATTCATATTCAGCATGCTGAGATGAGGTAAAACTATCTGTATGTCTCAGTGAGTTAGTCTGATGGGATGGTGGACCACATTGTTATCAAAGCATTCTCAAATTGAATCTCACGCCACTCACATGATTAGCAGAGCAATCAAAAGTAAGATCATCTTGGAAGTCCGTAATCATCTGTAGGACAGTTGTGCCTTTTGCCTCTTCCCATTATACATAACTATATCTCTAAGATTTTTAGCATTTTGGCTAATACATCAACAAAGACTGGTTTTCCATAACATTCTTCAAAAACAGAAGAGTAAACCATCCTTTTATTATGAAATTGGCACCTGTAAGTGACACCAGGGTTTTTATAAAAACAACAAGGAGTCTGTTAGCCTGTTGGCCTATATTTTTATTAAAACAGGGTCTTCTCTTCTCTGCTGACATGTGGACATGACACAAAATTATATCCATTGTCTGAACTCTCTTCTCCACTGCGATCTTTTAACCCATCTGAAGATTCCCTCCCATGCTTTATGAAATTGACTTATGGACACAAATATGCATAACTCAAAGATGCTTTGGATGAAATACCTAATGTAACCTATCAATCTTAATGTCTCAGTATGCTCAGTACATCTTCTGTTGGTGTGTGTATCACTCTTGTGTGTAAAGTTAGATATATGGTTTTACATGGTTTATGGTTTTACATGTGCAAATGAAAGCCATCAGGGGTGTTTCCGTCAATGTCTGGGTAATCACTTATAAAGAGCCCCTCCTGTCCTTAGCAGTGGTTGGTTTTAGGAAGTCATGTGACCTCCCTAACTGGTAGGAGATGACCAGGTAATTTTCCATGCAGGGGGAAACTGTAAAATAGAGGATTCCCACCTGAAAGGGAGACTATTTAAGATGCATAGTTTTTCAGTTCTTTGTCTTTGGCTAGCATGGCACGCCCAAGAGGATAACTAAAGACCCCAGGGAAAAAAGGGACTTCCCTGGTAGGTTTCTGGGTGAGCGTATCAGTGGAGTGGTATGTGGCTGCTGGTAAGGATTTGGCTAAGGCTGAGGAGCTGTAGGAGAGGATTGGCCTGTCTCCCAATGTCTGTGGGAGTGAGAGGTCATTTTCCAGGATAGATTGTAGATTGTCAATGCACTGGAGGGATTTAAGCTGGGGCTATAGGTGCTGCCCAGCGGTGTTCTGTTATTTTCCTTATTGGGCCTTTAAGACTGTCTTGAAGTAGGTGACTTCTGGGTACTTGTCTGGCTCTGTCAATCTGTTTCCTCACTTCCTCAGGTCAGTTTTAAGAAAACTTGATAGAGATCTTGTAGGTGTTTGTCTCTGTCTGTGGATTTGGAGCAGATACAGTTGTATTTTAGGGCTTGGCTGTAGACAACAGATCATGTGATGTGTCCTGGATGGAAGCTGGAGGCATGTAGATAAGAATAATGGTCAGTAGGTTTCCGGTATAGAGGGTGTTTATGTGACCATCAATTATTTGTACTGTAGTGTCAAGGAAGTGGATCTCATAATGTTTCATTATTTGTCAAATCCATACTAGTTAAAAGAGCTTGATCCTTTAAATAAGGTCAGTTACATGGAGCTATTTAAAAGAATAAAGCAGTTTCTTAATTTCTGAGTCATTCAGAATATGTGATCACATTTTCAACCACCATAATTCTGAGGCCAGGTAACCTGTCAGAAATTAATGTATTTCTGATTACTTCAAAGTAGAGGTTAAAGTATCAATTTCCTCTACACATTTTCTAATATTCTCTTTCATATGCAGCAGTATTTTCTTTAATATGCTTAATTTTCTCTCTTGTATTGGCTTATTACTGTATTTTCAATGCCTTTCCAAAAGGATATAAAACACAATGTTGATACTATAGCTATCATAATCTATGGTTTCCTTCTTATTGGCATATAATCTGACTGTAACCTGAGTTTGGCCAGTCACTAAGGGTGTGTCTAGACGACAGAGTTTTTCCGAAAAAAAGTAGCCAATTTTCGAAAAAACTTCACCTGTGTCTAGACTGCTATTGTGTTCCTTCAAAATTAAATCAAAAGCACACAGCAGTTTTGTCGACAGCAGTAAACCTAATTTTATGAGGAATAACACCTTTTTCTAAAGAGATCTTTCGAAAAAAGATGTGTGTGGACGCAGGGGAGCCAGGTTTTTTTTTTTTAAAGGCCTCCAGGAAAAAGCCCTAGTGGACACTTCATCTCCACTAAACACCTCTATTGTTCCTGCTGGCAGTCATGTTTTAAAGCCACAGGCAGCCAGGAGAAGCATTGTGGCAGGAAGCCAGCTCCTAGCAGGACCCTGACCACACAGCTCTCCCTGGTACCGCAATATGGAGCCATGTCACAGGCACAAGCCCCCAGAGACCCCCCAGCCCTTCCAGGGACACATCCCAGGACCAAGCAAGGGGCAGGCAAACGCCAGGCACAGTCATGGTCTGGACCAGAGATTAAAAACCCTCTTGCAGCTGTGGTCTGAGGAGAAGTCTCTGCAGACCCTGCAGTCCAGGCAGAGGAATGCAGATATTTATGGCTGAATGGCCAATGCTCTAGCAAAGGAAGGCCACCACCCCTACACCCTAGACAAAGTCAGAGCCAAGGTCAAGGAACTGCAGCAGGGGTTTGTGAGGGCCCGTGAGCACAGCTCCCGCTCTGGAGAAGCACTGCATTACTGTGCACACTATGAGGAGCTGGACCGAATCCTGGGGGGTGGGGAACCCCTGTCTCTAGGGACAGTTATGGAGTCTGGGATAGAGACACCTGTGCAGCAGTGGCCAAAGCTCCAGGATGACAACCCTGATGACCAGCCACTCCAGGACGAGGAGGAGGATGCCAGGACCATTGTGAAACCTCACCCTGGAGCTGGTCCCCCAGACGCAGGAGGCCTCCCAGATGTCTTTGGACACCAGGGAGGGAACATCAGGTGAGTGCTGTGAGGTCGCAACACACACAGGGCAGGGGAGGCAGGAGCACAGGGGATGGTGTGCTACCGTGATGCATCATGCTGATCACAGCCTGGGGGGGCCCCACACATGTCCAACCCCAAGGAGGGCTGTCCTCCTCCCACCATGTGTACGAGGCACCACCTACTCCTGCAGATAGTGCTGCCAGGTGCAGGCATATGGGTTGGGGGCCCTGGAAGGGACAGGCTTCTCCAGGCCCCTCTGCAACCCATGGGAACCAACTGTGGCCAGACACTTCCCTGTGCTACTTGGCCATGGGGGGCAGGGCAAGATGGTGCCCGGTACACCTCTGGGCCCCTGTGAGGCCGGGGCTGCTGACCAGGCCAGACCTGGGCTTGCTGTGGGAACATCAGCATCCCCTGTCCCTAGAACAGGTACTCACTGCTGTCAAGGAGGGCATGCCCTCAGGGACAGCGTGTGCACGCATGACTGACTACTTCTCCCTCTTGTCCTCCACAGCCGGACTAGCTGTCCAGGAGGAGTGAGCCAAATCTGTCCCACCACCCAGCTAGGTGCATGGAAGCCACCAGCACTGGCACATATGTCAAGACCTTATGCGCCAGCACATTGGGGTCCTCCAAAGAATGCAGAAGACATTCACACAGAAGACACAGGCAGAAGCAGAGTGGCACAGCCACTTGCTGGACAAGCTCGTCCAGCAGTGCACCTCAATATGTGCCACTATCCGGGAGGTGATGTCCTTCCCAGGTCCTGTCCTTGTTGCAACTCCTCCTGCTCAGCCTGCTCCTGTCCCCCTGCCCTCCCATACCCTGCCCCCTCTCATCCCCTGCCATCCCATACCCAGGTGCAGCCCCACCTCCTGCCCAGCCCCCTACTGACTCAGGCCGCACTCAAGCACAACTCTGTTTAGGCCCCCGTACACAAGGAGACAGGAGCTGGCAGTCCAGGCGGCACCCTCAGCACTGAGCCTCCCTCCCCCCTCCCTGCTCCAGGTTTACAGCCCCCTTCCCCTTTCCAGGTTTACAGCCCCCTTTCCCACCAGTTAAAGAAACAGTTTATAATTGAATACAAAGTTTATTTTACAAACCAACAGTGTTAATGTTTTTTCATACAAGTTTGTATTAAAATCAAAGCATTTGTTAAACCAAACCTGGTGTTTCTCTGTTAGTGTCTACAAAGTGGGACAGGGATGGGTTTTGGGGGGAAGCTATTGAGGGGACCAGACCCACGCCCTCATTGGGGAGGCCCTGGGAAGAGTCATTGGCCTCCTTGTGAGAATCTCTTCCTCAGGTCCTCCCGAATGTGCACTCCTGACTGGTGGGCTGCCCAAACTGCCTCCCCTCGACATCAGCCCGTGTCCCCCACCCTGGGAGGAAGGCCTCCCCTTTCCTCTCCATCAGGTTGTGGAGCACGCAACATGCGGCCATCACTTCAGGGATGTTGCATTCCCCCATGTCGAGGTGAATGAGCAGGCACCTAAACCTCCCCTTTAGATGCCCAAAGGCACATTCAATTTGCAAGCGAGCCCAGTTCAGGTACACATTAAATTGTTCCCTGCGCGCGTCCAGGTGGCCAGTGTAGGACTTCATGAGCCAGGGCATCAGAGGGTACACTGCGTCAGCCACGATGCACATTGTCATCTGCATATCCCCAACCACAAAGTTCCACTGCGGGAAGAATGTTCCAGCCTGCAGTACAGGTAGGAGTTATGGAAGATGCAGGCATCATGTGCCCGGCCTAACCACCCAACACAAATGTCCGTAAACTGTCCCCAGTGCTCGACCAGAGCCTGCAGCACCATGGAGAAGTAGCCCTTTCTGTTAATATACTGGGCTGCTCGATGGGGCGGTGTGCAGATCGGGATGTGAGTTCTATCAAGCGCTCCACCGCAGTTCGGGAATCCTAGCCCAGCAAAGCCAGCCACAGTGGTGTCCAGGTCTCCAAGGCAGACAATCCTGTGCTGCAGCTCCGAGTTGATGGCTGTCACCACCTGCAGAAAGGGACAAATAGAAACACACAAACCAGGAAATTAGAGGGGGGTGCCTGAGCCCTTGGGAGGTGTCCCCCCACCCCTTCCTCCCCAAGACCTCAGGAGCCCCCCCAGATGGCCCACCCATCACCAGAGCAGGGTGAGGCCAGGAGGGTTCCTCCCACTCCCATTCCATCCCCAACTCCTTCTGCCCTTTCCTGACAATCCCCCTTTTCCGACCCCCACACCCCGCATGGACTGTCCCCCGAGAGTAACTTACCTCCATCAAGACAGCCCCAACAGTAGACCTCTCCACACCAAACTGATGCCCCATGGAGCGGTAGCTGTCGGGGGGTAGCCAGCTTCCACAGGGCAATAGCAACCCGCTTCTGCAGCGGGATGGCGGGCAGCAAATGGGTGTCCTGCTGTTGTAGGGCAGGGGTGGGCCAGGTACAGCTCTGGAATGTGGCCTTCCACATACAGAAGTTTCAGAGCCAATGCTGGTTGTCCCACTGCTCCATGATGAGACGGTCCCACCAGTCAAAACTGGTGTCAAGCCTCCAAAATCACCTTTCCACAAGGAAGTTTGGTGGCAAGGCCATTGATCCTGAACCCTGGATGAGGGTCTGAAAGCTGGGTTCTGAGTCTAGATGGGGCAGGAGCATCATGACGGTGTCATGGAGGTGCAGCAGAATTTGCAGCATGGCTGTGTGGGGCCATTGCCTGCCCAGAGGCAGCTACGGTTCCATGGCAAAAAAAAGATTCAAAACCAGAAAAAACCAACCAAGAACCAAACTGCTGTGGCATCCAAGAAAGCTAGGCAACCAGAGCACGCACTTCAGAAGCTTTGCTATCCCTCTGAGAGGTAGGCAAGCCCCTGGTCCCTTTAAGCACACATCTCTGCAAAGGGCATGAAGCCACGCCCAGAAGTAAATGCTGCCCCCATGCCCTACCAGAAGTGTTTCTGGGTGCCCTTTTTTCGACAGAGTGTCCAGGCAGTCTGGATGCTCTTTCGAAAAAGCGGATCGCTTTTTCAATCGGCTTAGTGTAGTCTAGATGCTCTTTTTTGAAAGAAGCTTGTAGTCTAGACATATCCTAAGTGACAATTTAAATATGACCCTTATCAGATTTTAATCATTGCTGCTTTTGTTGTCATTTCAAAGGCTAAAATAACCCATTTTATAAAATACCAATTGGAAAAAATATAAATCAGTTATAGTGTATTGATATGTTAAGTAATCCCAGACAACACTGTGCATTTATATAAAAATAAAATGCACATATTACCTGCCTAGTCAAATTGACACATGCAGTGTATCTTACATTATTTAAAACAGAAGCAGAAGTTGTTATGGCAACTTGTTTAGGCAGCCAGGTTTGTTGTTTGCAATCTGTATTAGGAGCTATTACTATTTATTGTTTCTTCTAAGTGCCTATTATAGACAAGTGCATTTTGGTTTCCGCTTGTATAGTCCCTAATTATGAAGACTATCACTCAGGTATCAGGTTGCTGCTTCTTGAAACCTTGATTCATGCAGTTCCCTCCCTTTCTCAAGAACATCACAGCCCCTATTCTTTGCAACTCAAGCTGTCTCTTTCATGCTCTGTCTCATAACAATTTCTATATCAGGCCTGGGCAAAATACGGCCTGCAGGCCAAATCCAGCCCACCAAGCCACCGGCTCCAGCCCGCAGAGGCAGCGGGGAGCCCCAGGCAGACTCCCCTGCTTGCCCCGCAGCCCCACGCACTGTACAGAAACGCGGCTGCAGCGCTGTGTTTCTGTTTTGAAACTGGAAAGGAGGGGGGGGAAGTTTTAGGAGCTGCCCCACCCCCAGCACATTCCCATTGGCTAGTTTCTGGCAGAAACTAGCCAGTGGGAGCTGCTTGTTATAATAACAGGCAGCTAAGAAGAATCACACCCCCTCTCCTGGGCTCAGATATTCATGAAGTACATGGCCAGGCTGGCTGGGAAACATTTTAAGCTCTGCAGGCACGCAGGCTAGTTTGGCAGCTGACAAGTAAGTCTCTTGACCACAGCCTGCTTCTGGCACTCCAGCCCTTTCTTGACCCAACTCTCTGCCCCTCCCACCATTCAACATACCCAAACTCTGTCCCCCTCGAACACTCATACCCCTCCCAGATCACAATCCCCTCCTACCCTAGGTCACATCCCAAACCCCTGCACTCCAGTCCCCTGCGCTAGGCCTGCTTCATCCCAACTCCCTTCCAGACTCCAGTCTCCCTCCTGCACCCAGTCCCTTACCTCCAGCTCCCTTCTGCACCCCACCTCCATTCTAAATCCCACATCTCCATTAATATCATGGAAGAGTGTGGCCCTCAACCACTTTCCAAAATCTTGGAGTTGCCCCCTGTCAAAAATTATTACCCACACCTGTTCCATATCCTCAAATGACAACAAAACAGGTAAGTTACCTGAAGAACAGAATTAAAGAATAATTATTCAATGGTGTCCTTCTTATGAATTGCTATTTGGAAAGTGAATTTGCAAGGCAAGATGGAGCACACATAGGCTATGTCTACACTCGTGGCTTCTTGCGCCAGAAATATGCAAATGAGGCTAAACGTGGAATATTGCCGAGCCTCATTTGCATACCTAATGAGCTGCCATTTTTGCAGAAGAGGCTCTTGCGCCAGAAGGAGCTGTCTACACTGCCCGTTCTTGTGCAACAAAAAACCCTCTTGTGCAACGCCATTACGCCGATTACTTTTCAGGAAGAATGGCATTGCGCAAGAGGGTTTTTGTTGCACAAGAAGGGGCAGTGTAGACAGCTCCTTCTAGTGCAAGACCCTCTTCCGCAAAAATGGCAGCTCATTAGGTATGCAAATGAGGCTCAGCGATATTCCGCGCTTAGCCTCATTTGCATATTTCTGGCGCAAGAAGCTGCGAGTGTAGACATAGCCATACAGACCTGGGAGTGTCAACTGAGAAAAGAATCAGATTATTGCAGAACACTTGAAAGCACTGCATTGTGGTAACCTAAGAAGGCAAGTATGGCTGGCAGTTAGTCTGTTATTACAGCTGGCAGTTACCCTGGTGCTGAGGCTGGTAGCCACACAAAGGAAGGGAAGTGCTAACTCTTCTGGTCCCCCAGCTGTAGTGATAATTATTTTCAATTGATAGCCAGAACAAAGAAATTTAAGCCTCTGAGCTCAAAGGAAGGGAAGTGGAGATTCTTCAAAAGTAATGATTCACAGGCATGCTGGAAAGGCATAGCAAGTGGGGTTCCACAAAGACCAGTTCTGGCTCCAGGTCTGTTCAATATCTTCATCAACAATTTAGATAATGACATAGAGAGTATGCTAATAAAGTTTTAAGATGATACCAAGTTGGGAGGGGTTGCAAGTGCTTTGGAGGACAGACTGGACAAATTGGAGAAATGGTCTGAGGTAAATAGGATGAAGTTCAATAAGGACAAATGCAGAGTACTCCACTTAGGAAAGAACAATCAGTTTTATGCATACAAAATGGGAAGTGACTGTGTAGGAAGGAGTACTGCAGAAAGGGATCTTGGGGACATAGTGGATCACAGGCTAAATAGGACTCAAAATGTGACACTGTTGCAAAAAAATATATATATATACATATATCATACTGGGATTCTGTGGCAAAGTTCTGGCAGTGCCCTGAGGGTCCTGTGCTTCTGGCAGATAGTGTAAGCCTCAGAAGCTTGCTGTGACCCTCAACACAGCCTCTTAGTTTCTAGAGGCAAGGGTTACAGCCTACTGAGCCATACTCATTATAGGCTAGTACACAGTTTGGGGGGGGACCACCTCCATACCCCTGGTCTCCCTCTCGGGAAAGACACTATACTGGCATGGGGAGGGTTAAGAGGAACCCAGACCCACCCATTACTCCAGGTTCCAGACCAGGAACCCTAGGGCTGCAGCAACAGACAGGGTTTCTTCTATTCCAAGCTTGGCAGCTTTTCTCCTAGGCCACTTCCCTAAATGATCCCTCCTAGTACCCTTCCTCTGGTACTTAAGTAAGTCGGTCCTGCTCCTCCATGGCACTCTGCCTTGTTTGCAGTCCTTAGCTGTCACTCAGAACAGCCCTCACTCTCAGATATTGGTCTACCTGCCTTAGAAACAAGCCCCAGCAGGCCTCAATGGGCTGCAGGTGCCCTGATTAGTCTACTGCTTCTGGCAAACTCTTGGTCCCAGGTGCCTGCCTGATTATACTGCACTAGGCTCATCCCTATTTACTCAAAGAAGACAAAACTTTTCACCCAGAGCCTAGCATACCTTCCCTCCATTAGAATGTGACAGCCAGCTGGTCTGGGTCTGTCACAGACGCAGCAAATTAAGTAGTTCAAACAAATAGTTCAGACCTGAACCCTGGTTCAGAGCACGGCAGCAGCAAACAAACAGTAGTTCAAGGCCAAGCCCTTGCTCAGGGCGTGGCAGCAGTTAAACACACAAACAAATAGTCCAAAGCCAAACCCTGGTTCAGGACATGGCAGCAGTGGAGGTCGGCTGTAGTTCCAGCACAACCGAGGGGGGAGTCTGCTACCTGAGAGTGGGGTGGCAGGGGGGACACAGGCCCACCCACTCCACTGCATCAGCTACTTCCAGAACTCCTGTGCATCCCAGCCCAGGGCCCGGGTAGCAGCAAAGCAGTCTGCACCAGGAGTGTTGTGAGCAAGACACAAGTAGTCATTCTTCTGCTCTATTCTGTGCTCTTTAGGCCTCACCTGAAGTACTGTATCCACTTCTGGGCATCAATTTCAAGAAAGATGTGGAAAAATTGGAGAGGGTCCAGAGAAGAGCAAGAAAAACAATTGA
The DNA here is from genome assembly GCA_019425775.1 of Rafetus swinhoei. Classification (NCBI taxonomy): domain Eukaryota; kingdom Metazoa; phylum Chordata; order Testudines; family Trionychidae; genus Rafetus; species Rafetus swinhoei. The sequence continues at coordinate 36,866,905 of CM033436.1, forward strand.
AGGTCTAGAAAACATGATCTGTGAGGGCAGACTGAAAGAAATGGGTTTGTTTAGTTTGGAAAAGAGAAGACTGAGAGGGGATATGATAGCAGCTTTCATGGTGGAGGAGTGTGTCTCAATGCTCTTGTTTATTTATAATTCATGGCAAAGTTGTAATTGTTCAGAAAAGACACAAACTAGCGTTCTACCCTTATTTCTCACACAGAAGAGGAACTTTTTCCAAGGTGCGGTTAATGGGTCCTTTCTAGAGTCCTGTCTTATAGATCCTGATGAGTTATGTATCTATACTGTCCTTGTTTCCTGGCCCACAGGACCAATTCTATAAATCAAAGATATTAGGCATAAGGTTTGCATAATGCTTTTGGCTGAGCAAGAAAAATGTCTTTTTTATTCTTGTTGTATACTAGGCTCGGAATCATGATAAAGACCGTCCTTAAGGAGACCAGTCTCCAAAAATTACTGGTCTGTTCTTGAAGTTCACTGTGATGGAGCATCATGAGTGTCATCCAATTGAGCCTTGCAGGGATAAAGATAACTGGGCCATTTTGTCTCTGGACATAGTTAATTCAATTACTGATGTAAAGCTAGATATGAAATTTTTGTTATGGAGATATCCAATAGTATGACCACTTAGAAGACTGTAGGATCTGACTCCCGACCTAAGTCTACAGTGGCAAAAAAGTATACTAAAAAGACTTTGGCCCAGACCTATGAGCAAATACATTTTGATGTGAAGGTATAATGGTAATGTGCTTATAATCATCCTTGAAGCCTGTGGCTTAACATTTAGAATACCATTAAAAAATTAGCCTATTGCTAAATATGTGATCTAATTAGTCAAGCTGTTATCTGCATGGACATTTCATTTGCCTTTGTCTCTGGACCACTGAACTTGGTCGAGTTGGGATGGGAAATACCAGTAAACTGCTCATGTAGAAATTGAGCTGAAACTGGTAAGCTTACAACTGTTTAAATAGGGTTAAGAAAGAGAAATTCTAACCCCATGCCCCCACCCTACTCCTGCAAATGAACTGATTAAAGATAACCTGATCTCATTGGAAGAGTGGAAATCTCCTAGGGTATGTCTACACTAGCTCGTTAATTCGAGCTAAGTAGGCAAATCAGGCAACCGGAGTTGCAAATGAAGCCCGGGATTTAAATATCCCGGGCTTTATTTGCTTGTTCCCGTCGGCCGCCATTTTTAAATCCCCCTTAGTTCGAGCGAACTGCCCGCGACTACTGGTTAAAGTTAATCCGAACTAAGTCCTTAGTTTGGATTAACTTTAAACTGCTGCATGTAGCGCGCGGGCAGTTCGTTCGAACTAAGGGGGATTTAAAAATGGCGGCCGGACGGGAACATGCAAATAAAGCCCGGGATATTTAAATCCCGGGTTTCATTTGCAACTCCGGTTGCCTGATTTGCCTACCTAGCTCGAATTAACGAGCTAGTGTAGACATACCCCTAGGGATTTTTATCTTTTCCATCCTTTTTAATCCTTTCCTCCATTTCTTTACCATCTGACTCATGTTCTGAACCTCTTTTTATTGTTATCTGCTTTTCACAGATCATTTTGCAAGTTGTCTGTACTTGAATATCATAGTCATCATCATGTTCCCATGATGCCTCTGGTGATTAGGACAGATCCTCCACTCCTGTTGGTTTCTGGTAAGTCTTTCAATGATTTCCTAGCAGTACCCAGGTTTTTCAGTTCAGCTTCCACACCTCTTAATCGTGTTGTTTTCAGAGAGCCTCGTTTTCTCTTACCTTTAAAGGTCCAACTTATTGCTACTCTATTGATGGAATACTTGAAAATGTTGATAGTAAAATGTGAATTACTACAGTATTTAATAACATTAAAAACATAGTATAAAACAAATGGAATATATGTTGAGTTCAGTTAGAGAATATTTATTGCAATAGTTCAGTTTTGTTACTGTTATTTCCAATACATAAATATCTAGGATCATTTGTTTCCTGGAAATATATTTCCATGGAAACACAGGTCTGCAAATGAGCCTTCTATTTATGTGTTATTTACCTGGCGATTAAGAAAAATGATTTATGTAACTCAAATGTGTTTTTAAGACCCAGAACAAATGCCTATTATTACTGAAAATTTTCCAAGCATTTCTAATATTGATAATTTGCCATCAACATCTGAGAATAGCTGCGGGAGGTTCACTGGTAAATCATTTTCTGTGATTCATTTGGAGTGCATCTATAGCTCTTCCATGATCAATGATCTTCTAATGATCAATCCTGTAAGCCAGTTGTGCTTGGGGAGGGGCGGCTCCCCCTCGTGGTCAGTGGGTGTCCAGTCTGACCCACTACATGTAATGCCACCAATAAGGGAATTAGTGGTGGTTGAGGGCCCGAGTGTAGGTCCTCCTACCGAGCGAGTGACAGTCCAGCATCCAGAGCCTGGCCGTAATCTCGGACAGGCGGCTGCAAAAGCATTCAATAGCCCTACCTTGGTTTGGGGCGGGTGGCCATATAGTCCAAGCCCCTGGCCCCTGTTTGGGGTGGGCAACAAATAAATAGTTCACAGGCCCGGCCTCAGTTTGGAGCGGGCAGCAAAGTAAACAGCTCAAGCACCCAGCCTCAGTTCGGGGCGGGCAGCAAGTTAAATAGTTCAAACAAACAGTTCAGACCTGAACCCTGGTTCAGAGCACGGCAGCGGCAAACAAACAGCAGTTCAAGGCCAAGCCCTTGCTCAGGGCGTGGCAGCAGTTAAACACACAAACAAACAGTCCAAAGCTAAACCCTGGTCCAGCAGCAGTGGAGGTTAGCTGTAGTTCCAGCACAACCGAGGGGGGAGTCTGCTACCTAAGAGTGGGGTGGCAGGGGGGGACACAGGCCCATCCACTCCACTGCATCCCAGCCTAGGGCCCTGGTAGCAGCAAAGCAGTCTGCTGCTGGGTCAGCAGGGATCTGCTCCGCAACACTCCCTTAGCTCTGTTTTAGCTAACGGGTAGTCAGCTTTCCATGGGCTACTTCCAGAACTCCCCTGACGCTGTACCTGGGTTCCAGGCCTGTTTTTGGGGCTCCAGAACATCTGCAGCTCTGGCCAAGCAAGTCCATCCTGGTCATCTGGGAACAGCAGACCCGGCAGCCCAGGCCAGCTCTCTGAACCTCCGGCAAGTGCAGAGTGGAGGCTTCTGGCCCCTTCCACCACCGAGACCTCTCTGGCCTTCTGGGCAGGCCTTTTATCTCTCTGGCCCCTCCTCCTGGTTGCTGGTGAGGTGCTTCATCAGGGCCAGCTGCTTCCCACCTCTGCTCAGAGAGGGGCGGCTCCCCCTTGTGGTCAGTGGGCATCCACTCTGATTCTCTACAAATCCATTCTCAGTGAACTGTAATGAATCACTCATAGTCAGTCTTTTTAAAGGAATAGGTAATTTACTAGCACAGAAAAAACATGACAAGATCATAACTGTTGTTTTTAGTAATATATATTTTTCCAATTCCTAGAGTTAGCCTCTGCTACCAGAAGCCTTGCCTTTGGGATTTTTATTTTGAATGGTACTTTCTGCTTTGACTAGTTCAGGGATCTCCTACGAGCCATTTCTATATGTCAACATATGTCGCAAATGGCAGGAAGGCTCTGAGAATCTGGCATTTTTTTTCTGATGCTTACCTATCTTAGTGGTCTTTGCATGGTTGACTTCAGTTTCCTCTGTTTGACAGACCTTATCTTATCAACACCTTAAAACGTGTTTACAAATACAATACAATCATAGTGTTCTGCTTCAGATATCAAATTATTAAGTAAGCCATTGATCTTTATTACACATTTGCCGTGTGTTACTAAATAGGTTGATAACTATATAGCTGGGCTGTCAGAGCATCTACTCTTAGGCAATCTCCTTTTATTTTGTATTTGCTTATGTATTGTAGGCTTGACTCAAAATACATTTAAAATTGTAACTTTGACTTACTAAACAATTTAAATTATTTTAACATTTCAACTTAAACATAAGCTGGGAGGTCTGTGGTGGGAGGAGAAATACCTAGTGGCCTACAAAATGTGGTGCATGCATGAATTCATTTTTCCAAACCAAGCATAAAGCACTAGGTTTACAATGAACAACTGTCTGCCTACTTTGAGGAATGCAATGTCAGGAAATATTTGTTTAGTAAGCTAAAAATGACAGTAGAATTTGCTCTCTTCCTCTTTTATACTGTCTAAATGAGGTTTTAGATTTTGTATATATCATTCTGTTATAACAGTAAATAATATATTATTTTCTGTCAGTTTTGAATAATGTTACTGTAAGTGTTTGTGATTAACTTGAGAGAGGTTCCCATTGCAAATGACCCTGAAGACGGCTTATTAAAGTTGAAATTCACCTGTCAGAACAGTGGATATGAAAGGCACCCAACAAAGTGGAATCACCACAGTTCTTCTATAGGGTCACCAAAGAAGTGTGGGCACATATGGAAATTCTGCACTACTTGTGTACATCAGAGGCAAAGCTCCATGCTAATATAGTTACCTGTAATCCAAGCTTGGGAAATGATTTGAGTTAAACAGGTTGTGGGCATGATTAGTATGTTCATGATTATGCACATCCAGTGGTCATAAAGCCCTTCTTAGGGGATGTATGAGAGTCTGGGCCCTTGTTCAAAACCAGAGGCTAGGGTGGTAGCAGTGATGAGGCTCTCTTCCCATGAATATGGTCTGGGATTCAGTACCTATTATTCAGTTTACATATTGTGCATGTGCAGTATGTGTAAATTACTTATGAAACTTATAAGGATGTTGATTATGGAACTTATAAAGCAAGATCAGACCCTTTGAAACATAGAGCTGTGTATAAAAGGAGATATATGAGCCACAAGTCTTATATCTGTCTTTCAAGTTGCTGCATTTTACAATTAATCTAAGGCTGTGTCTACACTGGCACCCTTTTTCGGAAAAGGGATGCTAATGAGACACAGCGCAGTCTAAATCCGCGGGGATTTAAATATCCCCAGCGGTATTTATGAACATAACTGCCGCTTTTTTCCGGCTCGGGGTTTTGCGGAGAAAAGCGCCAGTCTAAACGCGATCTTGCGGAAAATAAACCCTTTTCCGCAAGATCTCTTATTCCTATACTTTCAAGTGCAGCCATGTTCATGCAAATACAGATATTTAAATCCCAGCTTGTGTCTCATTAGCATCCTTTCGCAGTGGCACAACCTAAATTTATTCAAATGCAGTTGTAAATAATAAAAATGTTTTAAACCCTTAAAACAGCATTGATTTTAAATAGAGATGTAAGCCACCTTGATCTATGTTTAAATTCAACACAAGGGCTACATCTAGACGTAGATTTAAATAATCCCTGCTTCTTTGACTATGCCGAATAAACTATTTTATATGGCTCTGTCGACGGAGCCATGTAGTCTAGACGTAGTCAGAATGCTAACAACATTGTATACTTCCATACATGTGTTTAAATTCAGCAACTATCTTACTTTCATGCAGCTGTTAAGCAAAATTGTTTTTAATTTAATTTGTATGCCAAGTTTAAATGCTTTTGTTTTTTTACTTATTTATATATGTTTTTATACATTTAATATTAGAACATCCTCAATACACAGAACCTTTTGTGTCTCTCAAGAAATCAAGTCATTAAAATTTTAACATCTTAAAAAAACTAATTCACCTGTATAGGAAGTCTGAATTTCATTAAGGAAAGGTATCAAGACCATTAGAATGAGAGAACTTACAGAAGTCATATTAATGGCAATATAAAATTTTAATGCTTAGTCTTCATTTTTTTTTATTATATTTCATTAATGTAAAATAAAATAATTATTTCTCTCCTACCTTATGAAAAATATTAGATTAATGTTTTATTTAAGTTTTCAAACACATATTTTCCTTCAAACATAAATTTATTAAAATATTGAGTGCTCTACCCCAGGACATGGCAGTGGAGGAGGACGATGAGGACGAGGAGGAGGAAGACGGTACCACCACACACAGCACACACAGCATACCTTCTACCTCACCCTGTCCCTGGAGTCGGTACTCCCCTCCCAGGATGTGCATGGAACAGAGGGAAGCCAAGCCTCCCTGTCGCCCTTCTCCTGCCTGCAGGCTCCCGGCCTGGCTGGCACCTTCCCATGCCTGCATGTCCCCGGGTTGTGGGGATAGTAAGACTCCCCGCTGGGACATCCATGCTCCTGCACGAAGGGGCCACAGATGGCCTTGCTCCAAGCTCTTTGCCTTTGTCTGACCCGAGACCTCAGGTTGTTGACTCAGAGATGAGGGGTAGGCTTAGGGCATCCTGTCTCCTGGGAGGACTGACCATCTTTTTGTTCTTCACAGCTGTGAGTGAGGCACCTGCTACACCTCCCATGCTAGCCTCCCAACCCCATGGGAGCCGCCACTGAAGAGAAGCCCGAGAGGACCTGGAACAGGAGCACATCACTGCACTGCGTACCCTGAGTGTCTTTGGAGGCAGACATGGAGCTGCACAACAACTCCTGACAGGAGCTTTTGCAGCAGGCCCGGACCATGTGCATAGTTACACTGTTGCCATGGACCACCTGCCCCAGCTTCTGCCCCTCTGGCTTCTCTCCCTAGTTCCTGCATCCCCGTCCCTCACCATAGCCACCGAGGGCCCTGCATATGAGGCAGTAGCACCACCCAAGATAGGTGCCAATCCCAGCCCAATCCTTGAGCCTCTCCTCTCCCTCCTCCCCCTTCCTTTGCTCTCCTCCCCCTGCCCAGGTTCTTTCTCCAGTTACAATTACCCCTAATTAAACACACACACAAAGATTTTCTTGGTTCACAAAAAAGGTCTGCCTTATTATGTCAACAGGGGAAGAGTGGAAGGAAGGGGTGGGGGAGGAAAGGCACACTGGGGCAATGCACAGGCCCAATGTGGGGAGGCCCAGGTGAGAGTGTCACTGGGGTCCTTGTGTGAAACACTCCCTCAGGGCCTCTTGAATGAACATAGCTCCCTGATGGGCCTGCCATATGGCAGCCATGTGCAGGCCCTTCTGAGCTACTCGGCCTCAGCCCCCCACCCTGGCAGGAATGTCTCCCCCTTATTTTCCCATATATTGTGCAGGACATAACAGGCTTCCACCGCTTGGGGAACGTTCTGCTCACTGAGGTCAAGGCAGGTGAGGAGACAATGGAACCTCCCTTTCAGATATGCAACGGTGCCTCTACTACCATGCAGGCCCTGCTGAGCCTGGCACTGAAATGATCTTTGCTTTGCTCCAGGTGTCCTGTGTAGGACTTCATAAGCCAGGGCATAGAGGGTAGGCTGAGTCCCCGCTATGCACAATCAGCATGTCCATGTCCCTGACCCTCATGGACCAATCTGGGGAAAAAAGTGCTGGCATGCACTTCTCATAGAGGATGGAGCTGCAGAAGACGCAGGCATCGTGCACCTTCCCTGATAACCTGATGTCGATGTTTGTGAAGTGGCCACGGTGGTCCACAACAGCCTGCAAGACCACCAAAAAATACCCCTTCTGGTTGATGTATTCGGATGTCCAGGGGCCCAGATGGGGATGTGGGTGCCATCAATGCCTCCCCCGCTCCTCCCCCCCCCCCTCGCAGTTGGGGAAGCCCTTGGATGCAAATCTGGTGATGATGGGGTCCACATCGCCCAGGATGTCGAGCGGATGCAGCAGAATGGTGTTGATGGCCTCACCACTTGTAGAAGAAGACAAATAGAGAATCACAGGGTTGCCAGGGCCCTCAGGAGGTCCCCAAGCTGATCTTCTGCTTCTTCCCCCTTCCCCCCCGAACATTAGGACCAACCCCCTACTTATCCCATCCCTCATTAGGGCTTTGTCAAGGTGGGACTGAAAACTCTTCCAGGGAGGCAGCCTCCACCACTCTCCCTCCTTCCCTAGGGAACCCCATTCCAGCAGTTCACCACCCTCCTGGGACAATAGCACAAGAGTGCCTTACCTGCAGACCCCGACAGTTGATCTCCCCATGCCAAACTGGTCCCCAGTGGAGTGGTAGCTGACCTGTGTGGTGAGCTTCCAGATAGCAATGGTGACTCACTTCCAGAGGGGGATGCCAGATCTCATGTGGGTTGCCAGAGGGCAGGGGTGAGCAACTCACACAGCTCCATGAAGGTGTCCTTCCACATGCAGAAACTCTGGTGCCACTGCTGGTCATCCCACTGCTCCGTGATGATCCGGTCCCACCAGTCAGAACTGGTGTCCAGTTGCCAGACGCGGCAGTGTATGGTGTACAGGGAAGGGTGGGAGGGGTTGTGCGGCAAGAGCAGCATGTGGAGAGAGGAGAGGATGTTACTTGCAATGAGTGGGGGTCCTGAGGTCCATGAGGGCAGCAGCAGGAAGTGCAGCATGGGGTCTATGAGCCGCTGACTGCTTGGAGGCAGGTTGGGCTCCGTGGCTGGGAGTGCTGAGATGTCTACAAGGGCAACCACAGCAGGCAGAGAAAAGGCTTTGCTGTTCCTCGAGGAGGTAGGCAAAGGAGAGGAGCCTGAGACATGATTGTAAAGGGGGGTCCTTTAAGCTTGAGTCTCAGCCTCAAGAAGCAGCTCCAGGACATGAGTGCTGCCCTAATGCCCTGCCTGGAATGGTTCCAGGTGGCCTTAAATGTGATTCAACATCCAATGAGTGTGGATGCTCTATTTCGAAATAGCTCAGCACTATTTCAATAGGCATTTGCTGTGTAGATGCGCTATTTTGAAATAAGCTATTTTGGAGTTTCTATTCCTAAATAGCTTATTCCAAAATAAGTGTGCAGTGTAGAGGTATCCTGGGAGACAGCAATGGGTATCGACCATCTATTGTGAGGAGTGGTTACTCAGTGAACAGCTATGCTGAATAGATATGTTGCATGGACAATGGTTCTTGAGTGTTGCCAAAACACCTGAGGAATGTGGTTGTGAACCTGCACACCAGCAGGTACACCATGGCTGCTTGCTGAAAGGGACATGGACAGGTCATTTGATCATGTGATCAGCCCCATTTTGGGAGGTATCATCACTCAGGAGAACAGTGGATTTCCCTCTACATGGGCAAGATTACAAAAGGATCCTGAGTGTTCCTCCATGTTAGTCAGCAATGCAGCTCTTTACTTCAGAAGCAGCCTTGTTTTGGACAGAGAGCTGGGAAGGATTTGTTGACCCATCCTAACAAAGGATGTACTCCAAAGACTCTTAAGCTAGCAGTTTATTACATCTCTGCTAAAAGTCTGCATTAAGAACTTGGTGATTGTTGCGTGTAATGTATTTTTGTTAACAATCCTACTCTCAGCTTTTCTTTCTTTCTATTAATAAACCTTTAGGCTACATCTACATTGCAGGCTTCTTGCGCAAGAACTGTTTTGTGCAAGAGCGCATCTACACTGCCATGGGCTTTTGCACAAGAGATGTGGATGCTCTCTTGCGCAAGAAAGCTCTAATGGCCATTTTAGCCATAGGGGTTTCTTGCACAAGAAACCCCTTTTGCCCGTCCACACTGCCTTCTTGCACAAGAGCTCTTGTGCAAGAGGGCTTATTCCTCGTGGGGAGAGGAATAACTCTTGTGCAAGGAGCCTTCTGTTCTGATGCTTTTCTGTAAATTTACTTGTGGAAGAACACGTGTGCAGTGTATATGCTCCGCAAGTTTTTGTGCAAGAACGGATATTCTTGCGCAAGAAGCCTGCAGTGTAGACATAGCCTTAGATTTTAGATTCTAAACTTAAGGGCTAAGTCTACACTGCAGGCTTCTTGTGCAAGAACTGTTTTGTGCAAGAGTTCTTGTGCAAAAGTTCTTGCGCAAGAGTGCGTCCACACGGCCATGGGCTTTTGCACAAGAGCGTCCATGGCAGTGTGGATGCTCTCTTGCACAAGAAAGCTCTGATGGCCATTTTATCCATAGGGGTTTCTTGCGCAAGAAATACATGTGGCCTGTCCACACTGCCTTCTTGCACAAGAGCTCTTGTGCAAAAAGGCTTATTCCTCATGGGGAGAGGAATAACTCTTCAGCAAGAAGCCCTCTTTTCCGACACTGTACTGTAAATTTACTTGCACAAGAACACACGTGAAGTGTAGACGCTCTGCAAGTTTTTGCACCAGAACAGCTGTTCTGACGCAAAAAGCCTGCAGTGAAGATGTAGCATGGGAGTGCCACAGCATACTCTTTTGGGTAAGATCTGAGGTATAAATTGACCTTGGACTGTGGCTGGTCCTTTGGAACTGGGAGAATCTCTCATCTGTGTAAGGTGTGGTGCTAGTTGTGGAAAAGGTAAACCTGGAGTGTCTAAGGGGATTGCTTATGAGACTTCTTGCTGACCAGATTGGCAGCTGAAGTGCTCTGTGTGACTGGTTTGGTGCCCTACAGAGAAAGACCCTATTCTTGGTCTGTAAGTAGTCCTGGTTATGAGCAATTTGCCTTGATTTGACCCTCTGGTCAAATTTGACCCTCTCAGAGATGCCCCCAGACAACCTGATATGTTACAGTAATATGCTAGGTATTTATTATAAGAATAAAACATGCCTTATGCAATGTAATGTGCCTCAGTGTGCCCTGACAGCCACCCTTCTGACTAGCAGGAAGGAATGGACTAGTGCCATTGGTAAAGATGCATCAAGCAGGCTGTCTGTGTCTGTGATTGATGTTAAGATAGGAACAGACCAGAAGGGTCCTCATGACCCACTATGGTCATTCTTTTACCCTTAGGATTGCTCTCTTCTTTAATTTAACAGTGTGAGAATGTTTTTGTATTATGGGAAAATTTGTTATACGAATAGTTATTTGAATCTTAGAATGTTTTGTACTAAGCCTGTCTTTCCAAACGCAACTATGTAATTCATGTTTGTGTGTGTGAAGGCTGTGTGTGTTTAAAGAGAGTTAAGTCTGAAGGTCACCTTAGCATCCAGCTAGCCAGAAGAGTGGTCAGAGACTCAGGTTCCCATTGTATTTGAGGACTAAGGAGGAGAAGATTGATTAAAGTTAGAAGCAAGCAATCCCAACATCTGAAGATAACACATTCCACAGAAAATCCACAAAAGTTGTCAACACACAGATGTTAAACAACAATGAAAACAATTTCCAGATATATTGCAAACTGACTGATTACAGCATGATGCAGCAAAATTCATAGATTTGCATGAGAATGGATTCCAATAAAAAATGGGATGTCTTGCATGGTACTTTGGGTTTATCCTGCCAACAGCCTCAGAACATTGGAATCCCAACTGACAGAACCAACTCCCCCACTCGGGCCCAATCTATCTGGCCATTAGATTTGTCAAAGACACAGATTAGTAACTATAGAAACTTCAACAGTACTGGAGGGAGGGGTTTGCATGCACATACTTTGTATTTTTAATAAATGCAGCATATTGTCTTTTCCCTTAAAAAGATGTTGTGTGCTTCTTATAAGTATAACAAGCTTGCATGCTCCTTAAGGCACAAATATGCTGCAACCAGCAGCACTGTTCCTGAATTGCAACCTAGGTTTTGAAGGTTGGTGCCCAAACCTAATTCTGTTTTCTGCCTCCATGCTGAGAAATTCTGTTTTCTCTCTCCATAAACCCTCTCCCATCTTTAAATGGATCTACAAGTAAGAGAACATGACTATCATGCTTTAAAGTTGCATAGGAAGGACATTAGGTTGAACCTATCTAACCTGGCATTCTCCAGTTCAGCAGCATGCTTGGTCCGGCGTTATTTTAGTTAGCCAAATGTCCACTTATCATGGGTGTGGCCATGTTTCCCACAGTCCCATAAAGTTTGTTTACAGCCACCAGTCCTGTCTCTCAGGCCCTGTCTACACTACAGAGAAGATCAAAACTGCCGCAGTCAATCTTCCAGGGTTCAAATTAGCAGGTCTAGTGAAGACATGCTATTTCAAACTGAGAGGGTGCTCTCGTCAATGCCAGTGGTTCTGCTCCTATGATGAGTAAGGGAAGTGCTCCCATCGACCACCCACAGTGTGGACAATGCCAAAAGTCAATTTAAGATACTTCATCTCACGTATCTTAAATTGCTGTAGCTGAAGTTGCAATTAAAGTAGCTTGAGCTCCATATCTTAATTCAAACCTGAAGTACTGTTGCTGGGTTAATGTCCTCTTGCTGTCTGTACTACTAACTGGTGTGGAATTAAACTGCTGCTGTATAGTGTAGGGGTAAGTCTACACTACAGAGTTTTGTCGGAAAAACAGCCATTTTTCTGACAAAACTTGAGAAACATCCACACTGCAATCGTGTTCTTTTGCAAGTAGATAGAAAGAACAGAGGGCTTTTTCTGACAGTGGTAATCCTCTTTCTACGAAGAAGCCTTTTTGTGAAGCCTCGTGGAATCCCGCCTGAAGACTTCTGTCATCACCCAGCCGGAGGTCTCCATGGAGGAGGACCAGGAGGGCCAGGGCCAGCCAGCCACGGCAGAGGAGGAGGAGGAGATGGGCACCGTGACCCTCTCCCTGGAGCCAGTGCAAGGAAGCCAGGATGTCTCAGATGCCTGGGAGGGCTCTTCAGGTGAGTGCTCTCACTTTCACACACACAGGGCGGGGGAGGCTGGTGCACAGGGGGAGGGGGTGAGTGTGACTCTGGCTGCTGGGGCTGGTCATTGTGCTACGGTCCATGCACATGCAACCACATGCTGCGTTCACAGCAGGTAGCCCCTGAGCACACCTGGGATCCCACTGGCAGGCTCAGGGGAGACCACACATATCTGTTCCCAGGGAGAGGGGGGTGGCACTGCTGGAAGCAGGCTACCCACAAGAGCACAGGCACGACCCCACACAGACTGAGGAGTGCCGCACACAGGCATGCCTGCATGTGCGAGACAGCAGCTGGTTGCACAGACAGCGCTGTGAGCCACTGAGTGTGTGCAGACCCAGGGAGGGCCAGGCTGCCCTCAGTTCTTCTGCCCCCCATGAGGAGATCCCACTGTGGCTGGACACTTCCCTTGTCTGCTTGTCCGTGGGCCAGGGGGTGGGAAGCGGGCAGCACGGTCCTCTGGGCACATCGGGGCCCCTGTGAGCCATGCCCTGCTGTGCAGTCCGCACATGGCCTTGCACCTGGGACATCCCTCTCCTCTGGGCTGTGGACTGTTGGTCGCTGCTCACAGAGGAGGGCATGGCCTCAGGAATAGTGTCTGCAGGGATAACTGGCTGACTGTCCCTCTTTGTGTTCTCCACAGCCAGACCAGCTGGGACTGAGAGCCGAGCCACACCACCGTAGCCACCCACCAGAGCCTGGGGGACCCAAAGGCATGCCAGGATCCATGAACACCAGATGCGCCAGCACATCAGTGTCCTTCATGACATCCATCAGACCTTGGCACACAATGAAATCCATTGTCCTGATAAGAAAAAGGAGAAACAAATTTTTCACATCAATCTATTAAAACCCTGGAGATCACAAGAAGCTCTGTTCATAGACCCCCCAAAGAAGAACCAGAAGACTTAGGCCCGGAGGTGCAATCCCTGGCAGGCCTAGTGGACATACCCATTGCAGACTGCTACCTCCATGGTTACAATGGCAAGCCCGGAATCTGCTGGAGCATTTCAATGAACTCTTTTCCTCCCGACCAGGTTGAACCCACCTGGTGGTACACCAGATCCGAACCACTCAGGCAGCTAAACCTCACCACAAGACATACAGAAAAACTCTGGAGGGCCCTAGAGCAGGAGGTTCAGGCCATGTTAGATTTGGGTGTTACTGAAAAGTCCCAAAACCCTTGGTGCAGTCTGGTGGTCCTGGTACCTAAAGCCGATGGCACCATCCATTTCTGTGTGGATTTCAGAGCTTTGAATGCCACCTCACAGTTTGATGCTTACCCCATGCCCCATGTGGATGAACTCTTGGACTGGCTTGGGAAAGTATGGTACATCACCATGTTGGACTTAACTAAAAGCTACTGGCAAATATTGCTTACAAAGGACTCCAGAGAGAAAACAGCATTCGCCACCCCACTAGGACTCTTCTAGTTTGTAACTATGCTCTTCGGGCTCCATGGGGAGCCCGCCACCTTCCAGCACCTAATGGACCAGGTCTTGCGACACTGTAGGCAATTCTCCATGGCCTACTTAGATGACATAATACTCTTTAGTGAGGACTAGAAACCACATTTAACTCATGTAGCATCTGTTCTGCAAGCTCTGGGTAAACCTGGATTTACAGCAAACCCTAAGAAATGCAAATCTGGCATGCAAGAGACCAGATATTTGGGATACTTGGTGGGGTATGGAAAGATACAACCCCTACAAGACAAAACCGAAGCCCTAGACAAAACCCAGTTCTAATGACGAAAAAGCAAGTGTGGGCCTTCTTGGGGCTGGCCAGTTGTTATCGCCAGTTTATTCCCCACTTTGCAATTCTGGCAGCACCATTGTCAGATCTAACCAAAGCCTCAGCCCCAAATGTGGTACTTTGGACACCAAAATGCCAAAAGGCATTTCAAAATATAAAAAGACATTTTTGGGCAGCAACCAATGCTTTGATGCCCTGATTTTTCTGTGCCATTTATTTTACATACAGACACACCCACAGTAGGCTTGGGGGACTGTACTATCCCAGAACTTCCAAGCGATAGAGCACCCCATCCTACAGGATACTGGAGGCCTTGCCGCACTTCACTCCAGCGAGAGGAGCAGAAAAGAGGTCCTCCAGGCAAGATAGAGTGTCTGCCTCCATGGTGGCCAATCAGGACTCAACAGACCAGTATAAAAGAAGTTGCTGGGTTAGGGCCTGGCAGCTCCTCACAGGAGCTGGACCCAAACAGAGTTATGTACTAATTGGGAGAACAGTAGCACCACAGACAGCTCCAAGTGTAAGCTGAACTTTAGGCCTGGGTGAGGCCCAGGTCTAGTGGCCAAAAACTTGCCAGAAACTGACTAGAAGAGTTAATAGCACCCTGGACAGGGTCTATTGAGAAATCAGCCTGCTCATCACCCTGAGATGAGCAGACAGAGTAGCACTCTGGGGAAGTGGCCCAGGGAACAAGGAAGTAGCAGATAGCAGAGACTCATAGCAGGCACCTGCTACTTATAGGGTCCCTGGACCAGGACCCAGAGGATTGGGCAGTCCAGGGTCCCACCTAACCTCCCAGCAGCCACGGCAAGGGGGCAAGAAGAATCCTGTTCATTGTTCAGCTTCTCTTTAGATTGTGCCCTGTGGCACTTAGGAACATGATGTTAAAATAAATGTTGAAATATTAGTTTGTTCTATGGTGTTATAATTCCAACTAATATTGAACATCTATTCTCTATCACTGTCTTGTCAATGCCTTCCTCTTAACCACAGTCATTTAACCCTGCTCAGAGCCATCTCTCCCATCATGTTAAACATGGGGAGATGGGGCTCCCAATGCCTTGTCTACAACAGTTGGAATGCACTGGTTGTGTTAATGGTGGGAAATTTGAAATGAAATAGTGTATTATAGGCAAGGTCATTGATTGCAATAGTTTTCTCATCAGTCTTCTCTGCAGTAGGCGATTTGTGGAAACAAGCCTAAGACTCATTGTTGAAATGGTAATGAAAAGTTTTTGTTGTCTATGCTATCATTTAAGTTTTTTAAATACCACTGCATCTTTGCAGCAAATTATATTTAGTAGTGGTTCAACTTTATAGTGTAGACAGTGTTCATGTACTTACCTCTGCTCCAGTTAAACAGATTTAGTCTCTCATACAGCTTTCCACATTAGGAAGGAAAAGTGACAAGCATGGCATTTGTATCGGTTAAAATGCATTTATTTTGGTAAATGTGTAACTGCTGAAAATGTCACATTTACATGCAAATTGTGTGTGGACATGTGCACCTGATCCTATCTAGTCTGATTTGAAGGAACTATTTAAGGAACATTGGAAATACATATTGGATGTCCCTGTGGTAGTGTCAAGGACAGAACCATGTAGATAGGGCCCCAGAGATCTGCTTCTGCAAGAACATAGATGAGATATGATTCATTCTATGTAACAATGTGATATGCAGAGTAACATCGAAAGCTAAACTAATCCCACAAGTAAAGATTTTACTTTAAGGAAAATGTGTTTTCTCTTTCCCTACACTGTGAGGACAATAAGGAAAAATAGTTAGACTATGGAGAAGGGGAATGTATGAGAACAGCAAGAGGGTGAAAGAATTGTTTTGTTGATCATTAAAAATCTTTTGGCATTTCTCTTCTGGAATGCATGCAAGTATTTTATATGTAAACCCCTACAGAACTATTTGTTCTCTCACCCAATGATCATCAATAATATTCCTTCTTTTTCTTTCTTTGCAGCTTCCAGGCCCTTTGTGTTGGTGAATAATGCTCATGACATTTTTCACAAGACTTCTTTCTGAACCTCACTCTTTTTTACAACTCAGTCCATGCCAATATCTTTCCTGCTTAGGCTTAAAACACCACTAAGTGTATGAAGATTTCTAGATGCACCATCACAACTTAATGTGTCATCATGGAGTACAAGTAACAGAAAAAATGTAAATAAATCATACTCACAGAACTTTTCTCAAGGTCAAATCTGCCCTCAGATGTATGCAACTATAAAGAAATATTTGGTTCTAAGGCTTTAGATCCAGGAGGAAATTTCAAAGTCAAGGAGTCTCAGCGTACTAGACAATTTCTTGTGCATTCTCTTATTCCCATTGTAAAAAGAATATAAAACCCTACATGGCACTGCTGAAAGGATGTTTCTGGCTTCATTTTTATTGATATTTATATTCACAACAGAATTTACTTAAATATATACTTAAAAGGAGAGAGAATATTTCCTTATGCAGAGTTTTAATTCTGTTAATCATCAGATATTAATACTAACCAAGTGAACTTAAAAATACACACTTTAGGGGGGTGAGAATCATCAATAGATCTTAATGCTACATGAGTTTTCTTTTGAAAGCACCAATGTAGCTCATATCTGCATAACTTTTAATAGATTTTAGGTGCTGCGACAAAACCTTTGAAAGGGATTAAGATAATAAGAAAATAGATCACAGGGATTCATAGGTTTCACTCAAGTTGCTGTGGCTTAAGCTGTTTGGGACTAAAAAAAAGGGAGAACAAATCATGGCAAACCAACCTGATAGCTTTCTTTGATAGAATAACAAGCCTTATGGATAAGGGGGAAGCAGTAGATGTGGTAGATTTACTAGATTTTAGTAAAGTGTTTGATACAGTCTCACATGACCTTCTAATAAATAAACTAAGGAAATGCAACCTAAGTGGGGTACTATAAGGGGGGCGCATAACTGGTTGGACAACCATTCTCAGAGGGTAGTTATTAATGGTTCATAGTCATTCTGAAAGTATAACAAGCGGGGCTCAGCAGGGATCAGCTCTGGGACTGGTTCTGTCCAATATCTTCATCAATGATTTAGATACTGGCATAGAGAGTATGCTTTTAAAGTTTGCAGATGACACCAAGCTGAGAGGGGTTGCAAGTGCTTTGGAGGATAGGGTTAAAATTCAAAATGATATGGGCAAACTGGAGAAATAGTTTGAGGTAAATAGGATGCAGTTTAATAAGGACAAAGGCAAAGTAATAAGGACAAATGCAAAGGACAAATGCAAATTAGAATCATAGAACCATAGAGCTGGAAGAGACCTCAGAAGATCATCAAGTCCAGCCCCCTGCTCTAGGCAGGACCAAACCCAACTAAATCAACCCGGCCAGGGCTTTGTCAAGCTGAGACTTAAACACCTCTAGGGATGGAGACTCCACTACTTCCTAGGTAACCCATTCCAGTGCTTCACTACCCTCCTAGTGAAATAGTTTTTCCTAATATCCAACCTGGACCTCTCCCACCACAACTTGAGACCATTGCTCCTTGTTCTGCCATCTGTCACTACTGAGAAGAGCCTCTCTCCATCCTCTTTGGAACCTCCCTTCAGGAAGTTGAAGGCTGCTATCAAATCCCCCCTCACTCTTCGCTTCTGCAGACTAAACAGACCCAACTCCCTCAGCCTCTCCTCATAAGTCATATGCTCCAGCCCCCTAATCATTTTGGTTGCCCTCTGCTGGACCCTCTTCAATGCGTCCACATCCTTTTTGTAGTGGGGGGCCCAGAACTGGACACAATACTCCAGATGTGGCCTCACCAAAGCCGAATAAAGGGGAATAATGACATCTCTGGATCTGCTGGCAATGCTCCTCTTAATGCAACCCTAATATGCCATTAGCCTTCTTGGCTACAAGGGCACACTGTTGACTCATATCCAGCTTCTCATCCACTGTAACCCCAGGTCCTTTTCTGCAGAACTACTACTTAACTGGTTGGTCCCAGCTTGTAACTATGCTTGGGATTCTTCCGTCCCAAGTGCAGGACTCTGCACTTGTCCTTGTTGAACCTCATCAGATTTCTTGTGGCCCAATCCTCCAATTTGTCTAAGTCACTCTGGACCCTATCTCTGCCCTCAAGCGTATCTACCTCTCCCCTAGCTTAGTGTCATCCGCAAACTTGCTGAGGTGCAATCCATCCCCCTCATCCAGGTCATTAATAAAGATATTGAACAAAACCGGTCCTAGAACTGAACCTTTGGGCACTCCGCTAGAAACCGACCGCCATCCTGACATCAAGCCGTTGATCACTACCGCTGGGCCGGCCTTCTAGCCAGCTTTCTATCCATCTTACTGTCCATTTATCAATCCACATTCCCTTAACTTGCTGGCAAGAATATTGTGGGAGACCGTATCAAAAGCCTTGCTAAAGTCAAGGTATATCACATCCACTGACTTTCCCACGTCCACAGAGCCAGTTACCTCATCATAGAAGCTAATCAGATTGGTCAGGCACGACTTGCCCTTTGTGAATCCATGCTGACTATTCCTAATCACTTTCCTCTCTTCCAAGTGCCTCAAAATGGATTCCTTAAGGATCCCTTCCATGATTTTTCCAGGAACCGAGGTAAGACTGACCGGTCTATAGTTCCCTGGATCGTTCTTCTTCCCTTTTTTGAAGATGGGCACTACATTTGCCTTTTTCCAATCATCCGGGATTTCTCCTGACCTCCACAACTTTTCAAAGATAATGGCCAAAGGCTCCTCAGTGACATTTGCCAACTCCCTCAGTACCCTCGGATGCATTAAGTCCGGACTCATGGATTTGTGTACGTTTAGCTTTTCTAAATAGTTCCTAACCTGTACTTTAGCCACCAAGGGCTGTCCATCTTTATCCCATCTTGCGTCACTTAGCACATTAGTCTGGGAGCCCACCTTGTCTGTGAATACAGAGGCAAAGAAAGCATTGAGTACTTCAGCTTTCCCCACATCATCTGTCACTAGGTTACCTCCTTCAACCAGTAGGGGCCCCACCCCCTCTCTGATCACCTTCTTCTTGTTAACATGCCTGTAGAAACCTTTCTTGTTATCCTTTACATCCTTAGCCAGTCGCAATTCCATTTGCGCTTTCGCCTTCCTGATAACCCCCCAGCATTCTCGAGCTATACATTTAAACCCCTCCCTGGTCATCTGTTCAAGTTTCCACTTTTTGTAAGCTTTCTTTTTGTGCTTAAGTTCACCAAGGATTTCCCCTGTAAGCCAATCCAGTCTCCTACCATGTTTGCCTCTCTTGCTACGCATCGGGATGGTTTCTTTCTGTGCCTTCAATAAGGCTTCTTTAAAATACTGCCAGCTCTCCTGGACTCCTTTCCCCTTCATGTTAGCATCCCAGGGATTCTGCCCATCAGATCTCTGAGGAGTCAAAATCTGCTTTTGAAGTCCAAGGTGTGTATTTACTACTCTCTTTTCTTCCTTTGGTCAGGATCATGAAATCTACCATCTCATGAGCACTGCTTCCCAGGTTGTCACCCACCTCTACTTACCCTATTAGTTCCTCCCTGTTTGTGAGCAGCAGGTCAAGCTGCGCATAGCCCTCGTCGGATCCTTCAGTGCTTGTACCAAGTAGTTATCCCCAACATTCTCCAAAAACTTCTTGGATTGCCTGTGTACTGCCATATTGGTTTCCCAACAGATATCAGGGTGATTAAAGTCCCCCACGAGAACCAGGGCCTGAGATCTGGAAGCTTCTCTCAGTTGTCCGAAGAAAGCCTCATCTACCTCATCCACCTGATTCGGTGGCCTGTAGCAGACACCAACCACAACATCACTGCTGCTTTAAACTTAACCCATAGACTCTCAACAGGTTTTTCTCCCTCTTTATACTGGAGTTCAGAGTAATCATAGTGCTCTCTTACATATAGTGCAACTCTTCCTCCTTTTCTCCCCTGCCTGTTCTTCCTGAACAGTCTATACCCTTCCATGACAGCGCTCCAGTCATGCGAGTCATCCCACCAAGTCTCTGTTATCCCAGTTAAATCATATTTCTTGGACTGGGACAGGGCCTCCAGTTCTTCCTGTTTGTTGCCCAGGCTTCTCGCATTAGTGTACAAACACCTCAGGTAACCAGTTGATCACCCTATCTTCTCCATTCAAATCAGGGGTCCTCCTTTCTTGCTCGTTCCTCTGCATTTCTTCCCGGTATCCGACTTTCCCACTCCCCTCAGGGTTTTGGTCACCGTCCCCCAACAAGCCTAGTTTAAAGCCCTCTTCACTAAGTTTGGAAGCCTGCCCACGAAGATGCTCCTTCCTCTCTTCGTTAGGTGGATCCCATCTGTTCCTAACAATCCTTGTGCCCGGAACAGAGTCCCATGGTCGAAGAAACCAAAGCCCTCTCTGCGACACCACCTGAGCAACCATGCATTTACTTCCTCAATTCGACTATCCCTGCCCAGTCCTTTCCCTTCAACAGAGAGGATGGACGAGAACACCACTTGCGCTCCGAATTCTTGGATCCTTCTTCCCAGCACTACATAATCCGCAGTAACCGCTCAAGGTCATTCTTGGCGTCGTTAGTTCCCACGTGGAGAAGCAGGAAGGGGTAGCGATCCGAAGGTTTGATCAGTTTGGTAAGCCTCTCAGTCACATCCTGAAAGGCGAGCTCGGTAAGCAGCACACCTCTCGAGATTCCAGGTCCGGATGGCAGAGGGATGGCTCAGTCCCTCTTAGGAGGGAGTCCCCGACCACCACCACCTGTCGTTTTCTTTTGGGGGTGGTGGCCGTGGAACCCCCATTCCATGCCTTCCAGTAGATGGTGTTCCCTTCCAGTTTCTTCCTTGTGAGGTCCCTTCCAAAGCATTCAGCACTGCAGAGCCTGTGGAGAGAGCCTGAAAGCGATTACTTACCTCTATAGCATTGGGAGATTCCCGTGCTGGCCTTTTTCCCCTTCTAGAAGAGCCTTCTGCCCTCTCTGGCTCTTCCATCTGCCGTGCTTGAAGGATTAAATGCTGTCTTCTATCAAGGAAGTCTTCATCCTCTCTGATCGAGCGTAGGGTCGACACTTGGGCCTCCAGTCCTCTAATTTTTTCTTCCAAAATGGCGACCAGCTTGCACTTAGTGCAGATGAAATCCGTTCTTTCTTCTGGGAGGAAGACAAATGTGGCACACTCCGTGCAGGTAACAACAGCAGACCTATCACCATCCATCGCTGCTGTTCTGGAGAAGGGATTTAAAAAGAAAGGCAAGAGAACCTCACGCCCTTCCCAACTCCCTCTCTAAACTCCCTGTTAGCACTCACCTGTTCGCAAGCTCCTTGGTCGCTTGCCCACTGCCCAAATTAGGGAGGAGCAATCAGTTTCACACACACAAAATGGGAAGTGACTCTGTAGGCAGGAGTACTACAAAAAGGGATCTAGGAGTCATAGTGGACCACAAACTAAATATGAGTCAACAGCATAAAACGGATGCAACAACAACAAAAAAAGCAAACATCATTCTGAAATGTATTAACAGGAGGTCTGTGAGCAAGACACTACAAGTAATTTTCCATACTTCCATACTGCACTGATTAGGCCTCAAATCTAGTACTCTATCCAGTTATGGGCACCACATTTCAGGAGAGATGTTGAGAAATTGGAGAAGCTCCAGAGAATAGCAACTAAAATGGCTAAAGGTCTAGAAAACATGACCTGTGAGGGAAGACTGAAATAATTGGGTTTGTTTAGTTTGGGAAAAAGAAAACTGAGAGGGGACATAACAGCATTCAAGTATCCAAAAGTTTGTTACAAAGAAGGAAAGAGAGTTATTCTCCTTAATCTCTGATGACAGGACAAGGAGCACTTGAATAAATTGCTTGTGGTTGTTACGGCTTCTCTATCATTGGAGATATTTAAGAGCAGGTTAGATAAACATCTATCAGAGATTATCTAGATCAGGGGTGGCAAACTTCTGGCTCCAGAGCCACATGTGGCTCTTCAGAAGTTAATATGCAGCTCCTTACATAGGGCTGGCCCGCAATATTTTGGCACCCGAGGCCACCTTTTCTCCTGCCTGCCTGTTATGTCTCTTGTGCCCTCCTTCCTCCAGCACAGCACTCCACCATCTGTGTGCATCTAGAGCAGAGAGAATACATATGCACCAGCAGCAGACACAATTTTCTACACTCTGGGTCCTAGCAGTGCCCCAAAGTCTGGCACCTGAGGCAGCCGCCTCAGTTCGCCTCATGGTAAGGCCAGCCCTGTCCTTCCGTAGGTACCAAATCCGGGGCTGGAGCTACAGGTGCCAGCTTTCCACTGGGACAGAGGGTGCTCTCTGCCCTAGGCGCTGTCCCCCTCCACCCTTTTCCTGCCACTTCCTACCCTCTCCACTGAGCCTGTCACACCCATGCTTTCCCCCTCCAGTGTCTCTCAGGGTACGTCTAGACTACATGCCTCTGGCGACAGAGGCATGTAGATTAGACTACCGGCATAGGAAAATGAAGCGGTGATTTAAATAATCGCCGCTTCATTTAAATTTACATGGCTGCTGCACTGAGCCGATCAGCTGTTTGCCGGCTCAGCGCGGTAGTCTGGACACTCCGCGGTCGACATCAAAGGCATTTGTCGACCTCCCAGGAATGCCTCATCCTAAGCCACAGTAAGCATACCTGGGAGGTCGACAAATGCCTTTGATGTCAACCGCGAGCGTTCAGACTACCGCTGAGCCGACAAACAGCTGATCGCCCAGCGCGCAGCCATGTAATTTAAATGAAGCGCGATTATTTAAATCGCCGCTTCATTTTCCTATGCCGGGTAGTCTAATCTACATGCCTCTGTCACCAGAGGCATGTAGTCTAGACGTACCCTCACTGAAAAAGACCTGATCACAGTGGGCAGAAGGAAAAGAAGAAGGAAGCACTGACCAGTGGGGCTGCCAGTGGGCGGTATGTTCCAAGAGTGGTGGTGGGGAGATGATCAGGGCTGGTGACATATAATTGTTGCTCTTTGGCAATGTTCATTGGTAAATTCTGGCTCCTTCTCTGGTTTAGGTTGGCCACCCCTGATCTAGATGGTGCTTTGTCCTCCTGTGAGTGCAGGGGACTGAACTTAGAATCTACACACTCACACACAGCAATTGGATTAGCAGGACAAGAGTAAGCATAGAATCATAGAATCATAGGGTTGCAAGAGACCTCAGGCAGTCATCAAGTCCAACCCCCTGCGAAAAGCAGGACCAATCCCAACTAACTCATCCCAGCCAGGGCTTTGTCAAGCTGGGATGTAGAAACTTCTAGAGATGTAGATTCCACCACCTCCATAGTGGTGCATCCACACAACAACATTATTTCAGAATAACAGATGTTATTCTGAAATAACTTTGTGAAGGGGTAAACTGAGGCAGTCCATGGCATATTGCTGAGAACTGAGAACTCAAATCCTAAATCAGTAGGCCAGGCCTGGGAAGCATATAGACGGGCAGTTACCATGACCCTGGTTCCCCTGGCAACTACATTCCAAAGGGGCCTCACTCTGATAAGGCCCGGCTGGTACCAGCCAGGCTGCGCGGTTTTCTTACTGTCTCCTGTAATTTCAGATTAATCAGCTTGGATCCCAAGAACTCTGCCAACTCAAGGAAGTAGTCATCTCGCAGTAGACATATCACAATTTCAGCAAAACAAGTTAACATCAACATGTCCATTTTGTTTATGTTGGCTCATTTAGCTTGTTAGGAGTAACTACCTGTATTAGTGATAACATGTTTAATTGGCAATGGGCGGAGATACTGTGTAACCTTCGTAGTTCATTGGGTTATGTGCTCATCTAATTTCCGCTGCTAGACCTATCAAATCACATCCCCTCCGTCCATCTGCTGCCTATATAATCTAATGTATGTTTTGGTTAAGTTAGCGCTCTCCAGGTTAACACCTGGTTGGTACTCCACCAACGCTGGTGTTCAATAAATCCTCAGCTTGTTTTCACCTGCACTCAGTGTGTTCGGAATTATTCCCTACACTTTGCAAGCATCTACACAGTAAGCCAATAACAGGTGGCTTATGTTGGTGTTTGTAAACCTCATTCCACAAGGAATAATGTCTCTTCCGAAATAGCTATTTTGAAATAGTGCTTGGGTAGACAGGGCAGCTGGAGTTATTTCGATAGAGGGGGCATCCAGTCCTTCCCACAGTGGCCACTCTTCTACACTCATCAAACCTCTGTAGTCCCCCCCTTCCCCTGGAGCCCTTAAAGCTTTAGCCTCAGGGGAAAGGCTCGTGGCAGACAGCAGGCCCTGACAGCCTGGAACCACCCAGCAGCTGCCACTGCTTCACATTTAGGCCACAATGATTGACTCTGCTGCTCCCACCCAGCCCTCCACTATTCCCAGGAGCCTGCCCAGGGACGCAAGACATGCACGCCTTCCTGGTATGGTGTGGAAATCCTGGACCTTATTGAGGTTTGGGACAAGACCAACCTCCAGGATCTCTGCACAAGATTCCGGAACACATGGCTGACAGCCTGGCCACCAAGGGGCACATCAGCATCCAGGAGCAGGTTTGGATGAAGGTCAAGGAGCTCCACCAGGCATATGCCAGGGCCTGGAAGCGCAGCTCCTGCTCTGGAGAAGAACTCCACACTTGCTCCTGCTATGAGGACTTGCACCACATCCTGGGCAGTGGGGCACGAGTGGGGCACTCTCTCCCCCTCCACCTCCCTATAATAGACTCAAGGCTTGAGAGGCCTGTCATTGCCCTCCCGGAGGACAGAGCCAGTGAGGAGGAGGAGGAAGAGGAGGAGCTGAACGAGACCAGCACAACAACCCTCCTGACCCTGGAGCTAGTACCCCACACTCTGGACATGTTCCAGGCATCAGCTGAGGCCGGGGAAGGCACATCAGGTGAGTACTAACAGGGTGGAGGTGGTGACAACGAAGGACAGCTGCGTGTTCCTCTCTGGACCTTTGCATCCTGGGGATCACGCAGCAGCCTGTGCGCATGGGAGCATATGCAGCGTCACTCTGGGGCACGCAGCCACAGCAGCTTGCAACAGAGGACACTTGCGCTATTGGCCACAGGATGTCTGGAGAGGCCTGCCTTACTCCTGACACCGGGGTGGGACACCCACAAGCCACCACTGGAAGTAGGCTGGGGACATGGAAACACACACATACACATCGACAAACACACATACTCAGCAGTGCCGCACATAGCACATGGGCATGCCTACACTCTCAGAGCAGCATCCATTCCTGGGGACAGTGTGGTGAGGGGCTCACACACACCTCCCCTCAGCAGCCTGCACCCTTCTCCTCCAGTGACAAGGATTCAAGTTCTCTCTGTGGGACACTGCCACTGCTGGACCCGGTGTATGCATGGCACAGAGGGAAGCCCAGCCTCCTCACCATCCCCCTCCCGCCCTCAGGATCCTGGTCTGGCCAACACCTTCATATGCCAGCTTGTCCCCAGGATGTAGGGGTAATGAGGCTCCCCCCTTGGACAATTGGGCCCCTGCAGGAAAGGACCCACTGGCTAGACCATGCATGGCCTTGCTCCAATCACATCTCTTTTGTCCCACGTGAAACCTTTTGGACTCACCTCAGAGATGAGGGCTAGGATTCAGGCACAGTGTCTCCAGGGATGACTGACCATTTCTCTTTATTTTCCACAGCCAGACCAGCTGTGGGAATGGGGTGGTCAACACCATCCGGGGCAGCCTTTCAACCCTGAGGGACTCACCATGCAGGAGACCTATGGACGAGTTCCAGCAGTCACACTTTGCAGCACTCTGATCCCTGGAACAGACCCTGGACTGGAGACTGCAGGAAGACATCCAGCTGCAGCGAGATACCTGGGAAGGGAGGAGTGTGAGAGGAAAGGCAAAGAGGGGCAATGCACAGGGCCCTAGTGGGGAGAACAAGGAGAGAGTGTCACTTGGGTCCTTGTGAGAAACTCTCCCTCGGGGCCTCCCGGATGTGCATGGCCCCTGCCAGGTGGGCCTGTGGCAGCCGTGTGCAGCTGCTCGAAGGCCCTGCTGATCTGGTCAGTCTTGCCCATCATCTTAGCAGGAATGCCTCTCCCTTCCTCTCACAAATATTGTGAAGGATACAACATGTGGCCACCACGTGTGGGATGTTCCACTCATAGACATCCAGCTGGGTGAAGAGGCATCAGAACCATGCCTTCAGATGCCCGAAGGTGCCCTCAACATCCATGCAGGCCTGCTGAGCCTGGCGTTTAACCATTCCCTGGAGTGGGCAAGATGGCCAGTATAGGGCTTCATTATCCAGGGCAAGAGAGGATAGGCCATGTCCCACAACATGCACATGGGCATGTTCATATCCCCGACCCTGATTGTGTAGTCAGGGAAAAAAGTCCTGGCATGCAGCTTCTCGAACACACTGGCATTTCAGAAGACATGGGTGTTGTATGCCTTCACCAATGTAGATGTCCATGAACTGGCCATGGTGGTCTGTGATGGCCTGCAGGACCATCAAAAAATACCCCTTCCAATTAATGAATACAGATACCCAGTGGTTGGGGGCCCAGATGGGGATATGGTGCCATCAATACCCCCTGCTTCCCCTTCCTCCCCCCCTGCATTTGGGGAAGCCCATGTTGGCAAAGCTGGCGACGATGTTATCTATGTCGCTAAGTTGGTGACCCTGAGAAGCAGGACTGTGTTGATGGCCCACATGACTTGTAGAAGGAGACAAACAAACAAACAGAGAATTCAGGGTTGCCAGAGCCCTCAGGCAGTCCCCAAGCTCTTCCTTCCCTCCCCAGTAGGAGCAACCACTCACTTAACCCATCCCACAGCAGGGCTTTGTGAAGGCAGCACTGAAAAACCTCCTAGGGAGGGGACTTCCACCTCCGCCCCCTTCCCTAGGGAACCCCATTCCATCAGTCCACCACCCTCCTGGGACAATAGCCTGAGAGCACCATACCTGCATGACCAGAGACCCAACCGTCAATTTCCTCATGCCAATCTCATTCCCAATGGATCGGTAGCTGTCCAGCGTGGCGAGCTTCAACAGGGAGATGGCAACCCGCTTCTGGAGGTGGATGAAGGATCTCATGTGCAGGGCTCGACAAATGCACTTGCCCACTCGCCAGCTGGCGAGTGCAGGGGTGGACTGGCCCGGTGGGCCTGTTATGACGGGCTGGCAGAAGCCTGCCCGGCCCCATCCGATCTGCCGGCCGGCGGAGGAGCAGAGCAGCGCTGGGAAGGGTTAAGTGCGGCCATTCTTTCCACCGGGCTGCCTGCGTGCAGCTCTGGCGCGAGGAGGCGGGGCGGGACGCCAGGACGCTGGAGTGACATGGCCCCGCTGATTTTAAAGGGCCGCGGCAGCTCGGCTCTGACCGCGTGTCCCTGGGAGTTGGCTGCAGCGCGCGGCACAGCCAAGCCCCGCCCCGCCGGCTCCAGTCCTGCCACGGCCCCAGCCCCCCTTTGTCTCCGCGCCGCCCGTTCCCCACACCGACCCTGCTCCCCTGCACCTCGGACCCTCTGCTCTCCCTCTTCCCTGTGACACTTCGGCTCTGCGCCGCCCTTGCACCCCGCACCCTGCTCCCCTCGATCCCTGCCCCCGCATCTCTGTGCTGCCCATTCCCTGCACTGCCCCTAGACCCCGATCCCTCTGCCCCTCCCGCTCCCCGCGACCCATTCTCCATGCCTACCCCGCACCCTGCTCTCCCCGGCTCTGTGCCTCCCGTTCCCCGTGCCACCCCGTACCTCCCCCACTGTTCCCTGCACCCCTCTGGCTCTGTGTTGTCCCTGCTCCCCCTGTGGGTCGGGAGTGAGGGGTGCTTGTCCATAGGGAAAAGGGCAGGGAAAAAGCTGCTTGACCCAACCGGGGGAGTTCACTTGAAGCGCCTTTGTCTTTATGGAAAAAAATGAATGAAAATGCTATTTGCTATTTATAGGGCTAAAATGCCGGGACAAAAATGAAAACAAAAACAAAAACCCATTGCAAAATGCAAACGTGTAAAAGGCAACAAAAAAGGGGGGGGGTGGCCAAAAATGTTTTGCTTGGGGCAGCAAAAAACCTAGAGCTGGCCCTGGGGGAGAGAAGGGGCTGGGCTGGGCTGTGGGGACGGAAGGGGAAAAATATGGGGAAGGGGCTTGTGCTGAGGAGAGGAGGGAAGGGAGGAGGAGGAGAAGAAGAAGAAGGGAAGGCACCAAGGGACAGGGGTGCAGAGAGACATATGCCAGGGGCCAAGTGCAGACAATGAGGAAAAGGGCAGGAGGAGGTGTCAGTGGGAGGGGGACAGGTGATGCTGGGAGAGGAGAGGGTAAGGGCACTGGGGCTAGAGGGGAGGCAGAGGTGCTGAGAGAGGCTTGAAAGAAGGTGGGCATGAGGAAGGCGGGGATGGAGCAAGGCATCTGTGAGGGCACAGGGGCATGTGGGGAATGGGGGCAGAGGGTGGTGAGGGGTGGGTATCAGGGAAAAGGGGCAGGGCCAGTGAGGGAAGGGGAGGCATCAGGAGGGTGCAGGTGCCAAGGGATTCTGGGGTGAAGCAGAAGGGCAGACACCTGCAGGAGGGACCAGCACCAGAGGAGAGAGGCAGGGCAGGTGTGTAGAGGGAGGTTTTAGGAGAGGGGATGAGAAGGGGTAGCTCACATGATCAGAGTGGGGCTAAAGGAGGAGTGGGCACAGGGGGGAGAGAAGGACTGGCGGAGGGGGGCAGGTCTCAGGAAGGCTGAGGGCAGTGAGAAGGGCAAGAGTCGGGACAGCAGAGGAGGGTGAGGGGTTGGGGGTAGCAGGCACCAGGGAGCTGATGGAGCAAGGGAGGACATGGCAGCAGAGAGAAAAGGTAGAGGTTTATAAGATATTTATTAATAATTTGGGTGATATTTATTAATAACTTATTAGTAATTACTGTTCTTATTCTTATTAGGAATGTATGCCATTAAAAAAAACACTTTTTGTGGGGGAGGGTGGCAAGTCCCTTTTTTGTCTGGCGAGTAGGGTTTTCCATAATTTGTCGACCCCTGCTCATGTGAGTGTCCCATCACCTGAGGGCAGGGGCGAGCCACTCACAGAGCTCCAGAAACGCGCCTTTCTCATATGGAAATTCTGCTGGTTGCCCCACTGATCCATGACAAGCCAGTCCCACCAGTCTGCACTGGTGTCCAGATGCCAGAAGCAGCGGTGCACAGTGTTCAGGGAAGGGCGGGTGGGATCCAACAGCATGAACCACACCCAAAGAGAGCCGATGAGGGTCTCCCAGAGGAGCAGGGATTTGGGTTCCTATAGGGCCTTGGAGACAGCTTGTGGAAACTGCTTCATGAGGTTCAGCACAAGCTGCAATAGCCGTCAACTGCCCAGAGGCAGCTCCGGCTCCATAGCTTGAGTGCTGAGGTGTCCACAAGGCAACCACAGCAAGAAAGAAAAGGCTTTGCTGTCCCTTGAGGAGGTTGGCAAAGGAGAAGCACCTGCAACATTGCTGTATGAGGGGGGGGTCCCTTTAAGTACGAGGTCAGATAGCCTCAGGCAGCAGCTCTAGGAATAACTGCTGCTCTGGTGCCCTGCCTGAAGTGGTTCCAGGTGGCCTTAAATGCGATTCATCAGCCAATGAATGTGGATGCTCTATTTCAAAATAGCTCAGCACTATTTCGATGAGCATTTGGTATGCAGATGCACTATTTTGAAATAAACTATTTTGGATTATTTCTTCCAGAGTAGCTTAGTCCAAATTAAGAGTACAATGTAGACGTAACCTAGGTAACACATTCCAGTGTTTCACCACCCTGCTAGTGAAATAGTTTTTCCTGATATCCAACCTAGGCCTTCCCCACTACAACTTGAGACCATGATGACTTGATGACCTCTCAAGATCTCTTCCAATTCTAGTAGTTCATGATTCTATGTTACCCTTCCTACCTGCCTTACAAAGCTGTGGCTCTCTGATTCTGTTTAAGAATCGTGGCATTTCCTTTTGAATACACATACAAAACAAAACTCACCAAAGGCAATCTTGCATAAAGTGACAGCTGTTTATTTAAATTATACTAGCCTCAGTGTACAACCATCTCTTTCTGACAGACATATGTTCAGTTAGTGCATTAGAAATAGATGCACATATTGTTTGCCATAATGTAATGACTAGGGACTGGACAGTACCAGTTGCTCAGACAGTTGTACTATGTTTGGGACATATTTAAGAAGAATAATGTTTTTATTTAAATCAAATCAGTAGCACATATGTTTCAAGAAATATTTTGACTATGTTTTTGTAACAAGATATGACTGTGATTACATTAATAATAAACAAACATGTCAAACAAGTAATTGTCTAGTCTCAAACAAGCTTACTAAGTAAAATCAATAACTGGTATATGTTTGTTGAAAATAGGATTTACTGGTAATGTTCATATGGATTCATGTCAGTTGTTCCCATTAGAAAGTTTAATATGCAAGTTAAAGATGAAATAAAATCTCCAACATTTAAAATAAGTTTTATTGTCTCCTACTGTATCAGGTTATCAAAACGCACTCCCTTATTACACTATTCTATAGTATTTTTTCTTGGGCAATGGACTATGATATCTGGGTAGTTCTATTTCTTAGAGCTGGATTTTATTAATTTCTCCTTTGGCTGGTATTCCCTGAGCCATACAGTGTTTGTTTATCCTTTACTTTTTCTTGTTTCTGTATGTGAATGTAACGCTCATGAAGGATACTAGGTTGCTTGCGCTAGAAAATACATATTGAGCCTCTTTTTCTTCTTCCCTGGTGATGTAGTCAAACAGCGCATGTAGTCAAACACTGATTTACATTTGTAAGTTCTTATTACTGGCACTTTCTATACAAAGATTTAAAGAAATTCAAGAGCCTCCCAGGTTCTCATTCCAGAAGTATTTATAGTATAGAACTACTTCAAAGAACGTATAATGTCTTTTGTGGAACTGAACAAAGTTTTAGTCTTCTCATCCTTTATAGTTCATCCAGAAAAAAATCCAGAATCCACCAACTCTGCCAGCACCAGTTCCTACCCCAGCTTAATAAATCCAACTTGAATTTTTTTGTTTTCTGGGAAATTTCAAAATTTTAGCTCTTTTAGCTTTTTATTCTAATTTGGAATGAAATAGAATTTGAAATGGTAGAAATTCTGTTTTCTGACCAGCTCTAATCTAGAGTCTGTCAGTAAAGTTCACTGAGGTTCTGGAAAAGGTTGATGATTTCCCAGTGCCCAGGGTGTCAGTTGCTTGAGGCCTATTTTCACATATGCTGGACATGATGTAGGTTCATTGGGGAAGGAAGTAGAGGAAGCATGTTTCCACTTATGACTGAGGAGGTCTATCTCCTCCCACTGTAAAGGGGTATTTTGGCAAACCACTACTGATTATTTCTAAGAGCAGTGAAGCTAGCAAGCCATAAATAGGCCTCTGAAGCAGCTTTAGCATGACCATGTGGTAGGAGGAGGGGTGCCACAGAAAGGTCAGCTTGAGCCCGCATCCTCCCTGATGAGAGCTTTGTCGAAATTGCTGAGATATGCATTTAGGAACCAGGAAGCTTGTCTATGTGCCCTCAGGGATGAGGCTATCAGGGCCTCAAGGTATGCAAAGTCTGAAAAAACATATCTGGCTAATTGATGATCAGAAGGCACTCTCTTGCCTAAACTTTAACATTTTTTGCTTAACAAGTTTCCTCTGAGTGATGTGTTACTGTAATATTAATGAATAAATAAGGGAAGAAAGTTTGGGGTAATTGGACTCTTCAGGGTCTCTTCCGCTGGACACAGCTTGGCTGTGTCTAGACTGGCAAGTTTTTCCGCAAAATCATCTGCTTTTGCGGAAAAACTTGCCAGCTGTCTACACTGGCCGCTTGAATTTCCGCAAAAGCACTGACGATCTCATGTAAGATTGTCAATGCTTTTCCGGAAATACTATGCTGCTCCCGTTCGGGCAAAAGTCTTTTTCCAAAAGACTTTTGCGCAAAAGGGCCAGTGTAGACAGCACAGTACTGTTTTCCTCAAAAAAGCCCCGATTGCGAAAATGGCGATCGGGCCTTTTTTGCGGAAAAGCGCGTCTAGATTGGCCACGGACGCAAAAAGTGCTTTTGTGGAAAAGCATCCTGCCAATCTAGACGCGCTTTTCCGAAAATGCTTTTAACGGAAAACTTGAGCCTGCGAATTATAAATGAAAAAAAATGAAGACTACTGAACTACTGTTTTTAAATCTTGAGTCAAGCCTATGCAAAAGTGAAGTTGTAGATAGGCAGCATGGGTAATGTATTGCTATACAGAGACATGCAAACCTTCAGGCTATCTCATCACAGTAGAGTTAACCCAAGCTCTAATTTGCATATTGTGCCCATTTTCTCTCCTGACCATAAACAAAATCCCCTCATTTGAGGTGGTGCTTTCTAGCTGGGTTAGTTGGCACAACTGGGACTATAGGCTAAACCCCTACTTCTGTATTAACCAAGGCTGGTAACCCATAATTTTTGCAGTGTGGACCCAGGCTAAATCACTCAAATACTGGTGGTCCTCCAATGCCTTCCCATAATTTCTCCATGTTCTCAGAATGGCAAACATGGTTCCCCCACAATTCACTTGGTAAAAATCATAGACCTCCTCAACTTACTGCTCATTGCATCACAAAAACGACTGGAGAGGCCCCCAGAAGACACACATGGGGGAGTGTAGTGCCAATGAAGACACGGTAAATGGAGAATATTTTACAATGTGATTACTCACTTCTAGACAAGGCTTATGCAGGAACCAATTACCTGAGTTAACTCTGTGATGAAGATATACCCTTCGTTAACTGGGAGATTCTATGACTGAAGTTTATTTTACTTTACTCCTCCCTTCCTACCCTCCAGAGACAAAAAAAAGAAAAGAAAAGGAAAAAGAAAAAAAGAAAGTGAGGCTAATCTAAGTAATAAACACACCTCTCTTTGTAAGTGGATATGATAGATTACAGGCAATTGGAGATTTTCAAAGTTCTAAGCAGCTCCTATTGTTAGTTGCCAAAATGGGAGCTGTTGAGTGCTGAGCTCTTTTAAAAATATAGTAAACAGAGAATTGCATACACTGGAGACATGGGTATGAAATAATGCCATCTAAACAGTGTTGATATCCTCAACATAGACTGCAGAACCATATGGTAAATTACATGTGCCATGCATCTTCGACTATCTCTTCTGCACTTTGTCCACTTATCTATTTCCCATAGAATAACTTCTAAAAATCCAAACCTCTCCTTAGTAATTTATCATGTGTGTATGAGTAATGGAGAAACAAGAGTTTGTACTAAGTAATGAATGACTGCATGCTAGATGAGATGAGTTCACAGAGAAATAGATTATTTTCTGCTGTAAAGTGTTCATATATTAATAATAGCAATACATTTATATATCAATGCCCTCTACAGTGATGAATGCTGTAGAAAGACCTATAAATAAATAAAATGCCACCTTTGGTCAAGATACGTTGCAGTTGGATTTTCCAGTTTAACAAGATAAATTTGATGCCAAGAGTCAGTATCGTGAATAGTCCTTGTGAGCAGTACATTGTAGGAAGGTTGAAAGCCACTGTGCTTTACGAATGTAGTATGATGGGAAAGAGAGATCAGGAACATCTTTCATAAGGGCAACGATCACAGAAACTCATATTGAGAAGACATAATCTTGTTTAGATCTATCCTATCATATTCCCTTTGACAGCACTGGCAAAATTTGCAGTGATTTCAGTGGGAGCAGGTTCAAGATGAAAGTGATTAGCCAAATGTCCTGTAATCCTGGACAATCAAAGTATTTTATCATATTTTAACACCCTTGTTTAATTTGAAAGTGTTTCTTTGTAAGTTGTCAGGATATGGGTAAACTCCCCCTGCCTTACACAAATAAGAGAATGTAGAGAGAGCTTATATAAGTTTGGCTTCTCTGTGCTTTTAGGAATATATTTTACCTTTGTGGATTTTACCTTAACTCATTTGGAACATGAAGCAGTAGAGCACAGGAAGATCATAGGTCACTCTCTCTGGGCTCCCTCCCCCTTCTTCTTTGGGTGGAGGCAGCATTCTGCTTTGTAGGTGTGGGATTTATTAGGCTGTGATTGTTTGAACTTCTTGACAAAGGGGAACAGAAATGATGCTGTGGGGATAGAAGAAACTCAGTGAGTATCCAACCCTAAGAAACAGCCCTGGTCAGGTGCTCACCAGGTTATATCTTCTGCAGTGATGTGGAAAGATTGCTGTTAGATATCCATCCTGGGACTCTGCCTCATCCCCCTCTTTGTGTTCCCCTTTCAGAGAGAAGAGATGAAAAGTCTGCCAGGTTCTCGCCAGCAATGAATTGTTTATATAGTGCAAAAATGTGTACTTCATCTTGCCATGTGAAAAGAGGAGAAGGCCTCACTCATGGAGAATGAGAGGTGAAAGACAGACAGAATAGATGAGGGTAGGAGAAAGGAAAAGTAGAAAGTTAAAGGATAGAGGTGGGAAAGGGCAAACTACTAGCAAACTTAAGAAAATAGGAGAAATGAGTGGAAATTTGCAGTTTCTAATTCACTCACTAATAATGCTACATTGCTATCATGCAGTACTTTTCTTCAGCAAATCTCAACGTGTTTTACAAAGGAATTTAGGATCTTATCTTCATTTTTAAAATGGGGAAACTGAGGCATGGAATAATATGATTTGCACAAGTTTAACAGGCAGGCTAGTGGCAGAACCCAGGGATCACTGCGATGCTCTATTCACTACTCCTACTGGAATGTTGGGTAGAAAGAGAAGATGCAGTTGAATTTTAGTTGCTAGCCACCATGTGATGCTCTTTAGGGCTATAAATCAGGAGCACTCCTGGGCTATGTACATGTGGTTCAGAATTACTTCTTTGAAATGTTTCTGGCTTTTGTAAGGGGTTCAAGGATCTTTCCAAAGAGAAGCCGTGCTGTGTAAGGTTAAGAAAGGGCCCAGTAGTTTCTATAGTAGGGAGACCAGCTCTATAGTAAGTTCTTCTGTCTCTCAGCGCCTCTTCCATCACCCAGATTTGCTCTTAGTCCTCACAGATTTAGAGTCTTGTTTTATGTGGTCCCATTTCAAATACTTTGCAGCAGAGTTTTATTAATTTCAAAATTCACATGAGTATAAATATTTAAAGAGGATTCAATAAAAACAGGGAGGGTTCAAATATTTAAAGAGGGTTCAATAAAAAACAGAGACACCTAAAATCAGCTTGCTTAGTACCCATTAGGTGTGTGTTGCATCTCCAAGCAGAAGAATCATCTTTGGTTTCAGTTTTCAACCGCTTGCCCCAACTTGCAGTCAGAGAATGCAGAACACTGCAGTCAGAGAGGGCAGAACACTGCTCACCTGTACCTTATTGTTCCCCACTGAGATATCTAAAGAGCAGTATTACTAATAATTGGGAGGATTCTTGTCCTCTACAAGAATGTTATATACAAGGTGGAAGTGAAGAGGGAAAACATGGGATTTATGTAGCTGTTTATAAAAAACAATGAAAACAACTTCAATTCCTCTAACATATATAATGAGCAAACTTCATTAGCCAGTAGCAGTCTGGGCTCCATAAGTGTCTGGATTTCCAGTTTTCTATTGAAACAGAGCTTATTCCAAAGCACTGAGACTTCACTGTTCCTTTTTGTGGCCAGAATGGAGAGGTTTCCCCAAGGTTCCGTACTGGGACCAGTCCTATTCAACATGTTTATAAATGATCTAGAGAAAGGGGTAAACAGTGAGTTGGCAAAATTTGCAGATGATACTAAACTGCTCAAAATAATAAAGTCCAAGGAAGACTGTGAAGAGCTTCAAAAGGATCTCACAAAACTAAGGGTGCATCTACACATCAGCATTATTTCAGAATAACGGCCATTATTCCGAAATAGCAATGTGAGCATTTACACAGAAATTTGGTTATTTCGATATAAATTTGAAATAACAGATGACTTATTCTGACTTCTGTAAACCTCATTCCACAAGGAATAATGGCTAATCTAAAATAGTTATTTCGGAATAGCACTAGTATGGACGCTCCACTGCTGATATTTCAAAATAGCTCCTTCCCAGGGCCATTCAAAGCAATTACTTCCCAGTGCCTCCTTGAGCTCTAAATTAAAGTAACATGTCCACATTACGGAAGCCTGCCTGAGACTAATTTTGAGGATTCCTTGTAGTGTAGATGTGCTATTTAAAAATAAACTATTTTGGAGTATTTCTTCCGAAATAGCTTATTTAGAAATAAGCATGCAGTATAGACATAACTTAAGGGTACATCTACACTGCAAGCTTCTTTCGGAATAAGCTTTTCCAGAAGAGATGCTATTTTGAAATATCACTTCTGCACGCAAAAACCACAATGAAATAGCGATGTACTATTTTGAAAGATAGCGTCCATACTGATCAGGCAGGGCAATAGGTCAGCAATTGCTTCCGGCTGCTTCTGCCTAAGGCTATCTGAGATGCGTGCTTAAAGGCTTCCCTCCCCCCCCCCCCCGCCCTCCCCGACAGCCATTTCTCAGGTTTGTCTGCTTGCTTGCCTACCTCTCTGAGGGATAGTAAAGCATTTCCTCTGCATGCTCTGGTTGCTCTGCCTTTGGACACCACAGCACACCCTGACATGGAGCTGGAGCAGCCTCTGGGCATGCGATGGCCCCACACTGCCATGCTGCAGTTTCTGCAGCAGTTTCTGCAGGCTGCCTTCATGTTCCTGCATAAGCTGAACTCCGAGCTCATCATTGAGCACCTCTGCCTGTGTGAGGGAGCAAGGCCTTGCAACCACACCCCACGGTGGTGAGACGCTTGTGGAGACTGGACACCAGTTCTGACTGGTGAGACCAGTTGGTGATGGAGCAGTGGGATAACCAGCAGTGGCTCCAAATATTCCACACGAGGAAATAGACATTCCTGGAGCTGTGTGCCTGCCTCATCCCATCATTGTCTGGAAGCTCACCATCCCAGACAGTTACTGGCCTATGGACAACCAGTTCAGCATGGGAAGTCGACCATTGGGGCCCTCCTCATGCAGGTATGGCACTCTCAGGCTGCAGTCTCTGGGGGGGAGTACTGGAAAAGGGGACCCAAGGAAAGGGAGGTTTGGGGGTGCAGGGAGTGGGCTGGGGGAAGTCCTGTCCCCAGGGAGTTCTGCAGTCCCATGCTCACACAGCTCTACAGGGGAGGAGGCTTCATAGGGGGTGGCTCCTAGGGTGTATGTGGGGAGGAGAGCTCTGCGACCTCCCAAGGGCTCAGGCACCCCCTTTGATTCTTTGTTTTATTCTTTGTTTGTCTCCTTCTGTAGGTGATGAGGGCCATTAACCCTGTCCTGCTCTTCAGGGTCATCCACCTGGGAGATCTGGACCCCATCATGGCTGGATTTGCTGCCCTGGGCTTCCCCAACTGCAGAGCGGCTATAGATGGAGCCCACATCCCCATCTGGGCCCCCAACCACTATGCAGCATAGTATATTAATAGAAAGGGATACTTTTTAATGGTCCTGCAGGTCATGGTCAATCACAGTGGCCAGTTCACAGACATTTTTGTCAGCTGGTCAGGGAAGGCACACAACTCCCGCATCTTCCACAACTCCAGCCTGTATCAGAAGCTGGAGACTGGCACATTCTTCCCTGTGCACAAAATCAGAGTCTGGGATGTGGACATGCCACTGTGCATCATGGGGGACATGGCCTACCCCCTCATGCCATGGCTTATGAAACCCTACACCAGCCACCTGGACTCAAGCAAGGACTGGTTCAATGGATGCCTGGGCAGGGCCCTCATCCAGGCCAAATGCACCTTTGGGCAATTGAAGGCGCGGTTCAGGTGCCTCCTGACCTGCCTCTATGTGGGGGAGCACAACACCCCCCAGGTGAATTCTGCATGTTGTATGCTCCACAACATCATGCAGAGGAAGGGGGAAGCCTTTTTTCTGGGGTGGAGGGCAGAGGCCAACCCAGAGGAATGGGCCTTCAAGCAGCCGTGCACAGCTGCCATCTGCCAGGCCCATCAGGTGGGGATGCACATCTGGGAGGCCCTGAGAGAGAGTTTCTCTCAAGGACCCCAGTAACTCTCCCTAGAATCTCCCCACTCCTTGCCCCTCTCTGCCTTCTCCCCCAACAACCCCTCCCTTCCCCCCTCCACCCTTCTTCCCAGCAGACCCAATAAAAATAACTATTTTGTTTTGAAAAAAGAACTCTTTGGTTATTTATTTGGGATAGAAGTAACTGGAAAGGAGGGGGACTGAGAACTTGGATATGGGAAGGGAGAGGGGGCTGAGAACCTGAATAAGGGGAGGGCAGAGGGGGGCTGAGAACCTTGGAGGCAGGAAGAGAGGCTCAGAGCTGGGGCTGAGACTGGCGCATGGCTCAGGTACTTCTTCCGCCTTGTGTCCAGGGACTTCAGTGATCTCGGGAGTGGGGGGGTTGTGGGAGGATAAGGGGATACGCAGGAGGGGGGCCTGGAGCCGGGTCAGGCATGGGATGGGGAGTGGGGGCTGGCATGGGATGGGGAGCAGGGACAGGAGCAGGGTCTGGTGTGGGGGATGGAGCAGGGACTGATGCAAGGACTGGAATTGGTGCCGGGTAGATCATCATCTCCCAGACAGTCACACACATGTTGCTGCCCTGTTGCATCAGCTCGGTCCACATCTGGGCCCACCACTGTGCATCGTCCCAGACCTTCTGGGCCAGCGTCTGCTGCATATCCCAGAGGATGAACACGTACTCCCTCATCAGGTCCTCCTGGACCCTCTGATGCCTGTGACTCCTTGGGGGTCAGGCAGCTGGCTTAGCTGCTGGTGATAACCCCACAGTCATGGCTGGTCTGGCTGGGGAGAATAAAGACTAAAGTCATTCCTGGAGACACTGTCCCTGAGTCCTTGCCCTGATGAGCTGAGCTGAGAGCAACAGTTCTTGGGTCAGAGAACAGTGAAATCCCATGAGAAAGGCCTCGGAGGATGCCTGGGAGACATCCAGGCCCTGGGGTATCAGCTCTAAAGTGAACGTGGTGATGGTGCTTGCCATTTCCTCCTCCTCCTCCTTTCCCTCCTCCTCATGATCTTCCTCCTCCTTCTGGGCTGGGACCCCCAGCCAGGTGACAACGTGTGTTTTCAATCCCAAGTCCACCGCCAGGGGTGGGGAAGGAGCAGCACCACCCCCCAGGATGAAGTGCAGGTCATCGTAATAGGGGCAGGAGTGGGGTCCTGCCTCAGAGTGTTGTCAAGTATGGGTTCTCTTGGCCAGGCCTTGCGCGCATAGCCGAGATCTACCCAGCAGTCTCACCACGTCACACAGATAGCAACAGCCTATCTGCCAGTAAAATGGAGCTTATCAAAGCCAACACCCAACACCATATATGGGCATCACACCACACCCATACCACCCACAGAGCACAAGCAACACCAAATATGGTAATAGAACCACAGAGCACAAACACCACCAAATATGATAACAGGAAAACACCAAAAGCACAAAAACCCTCAAGCCCTAAGCTTGGGGCAGACTCCCGAATATTGGAAGACGGAATGAGGTTTTCTGCAGTTGGAAAAAGTCCTCCACTATTTTGACTTTCTGTCAAAATAACTCAATTGCAGTGTAGATGCTAGTATTGTTTTTCCAGAATAACAGCACTGTAGCCACACCCTAAAGGGAGTATGATAGAGGTCTGTAAAATCATGACAGGTATGGAGAAAGTGAATAAGGAAAAGTTACTTGTTTGTTCCTATAACATAAGAACTAGGGGTCACCAAATGAAATTAATAGGTAGCAGTTTTAAAACAAAAAAGGTTTTTCTTTACACAGTGTACAGTCCACCTGTGGAACTCTTTGCCAGAGGATATTGTGAAGACCAGGACTTTAACAGAGTTTAAAAAAGAACTAGATAAATTCATGGAGGTTAGGTCCATCAATACCTATTATCCAGGATAGGTAGTAATGGTGTCCCTAGCCTCTGTGTGTCAGAGACTCGGAATGAATGACAGGAGAGGGATCACTTGATGATTCCTTGTTCTTTTAACTCCCTCTAAGGCATCTGGCATTGGCCACTATCAGAAGACAGGATGCTGTCTAAGTGTATATTCACTCTGGTGTCTAGCAAAAGTCCAGCCATCATGAACTGTTTAAAAGGAAAAATAATAAGTAAAGTAAGGATAGAGGCAGTAGAAAAAGGAGTTTTGGGAAGTTTGTCCAATAATATCAGAGATCAGTCATTTCAGATTAATTTTATAACTTTCAATAAAAAATCTTTTTTCTGAATTGAGAAATGAATACTATGTATTTTTGCCATTTTCCTTGATTTGCTATTCTTGCTTTTCACTCAGTTCTCTTTAATCATATTGATCCCTGCATTAAGAGTTTGCGACCTTTTCTTACCTCTTCCTTATGGTCTTTGCAATTTGATTTCTAAAAATCAATATACCATAAATAAAGAGATTTTATCATTCCCAGCTTTCCAAACTAAACAGCCCAAAACCAATAAAAAATCCAACAAAGAATGAGTAAAACTTACAGAAGAATGTTACGAGGACATCAAAATGTGTATGTTTTTAGCATGCCAGAGGAGGGCTAGGATAACAAATTATATATACTGTAAAACAGGGCTTTGACAGGACCAATTTTCACTGGAAAATATAGTTGTATTGAAATTCAATTTGTTCACAAAATCATGCTGAATTTGCTTAAATTTTGTTTTAGAAAAAACACTGTCAAAACATCCCACTTCAATACATGTATTTCACTTTCACTTTTCCTTTTGAAATTATTTTTGTTTCAATGTTTATTTTATTTTGTATTGTATGTTATAATTTTAAAATTAACATTGAAATGAAATGTTTTGAGCAGTCAGAATCTGAATTATTTTTTGGAGAATTTAACATTTTTTAACATTTTGCTCTAATTTGGAACAAAACCAAATTACAAATCTCAAAGTCCTTCATGAAAGGGAATTTCTGCTCTCTGCTCCATTGTAGTACTCATTTCTATTTTGGGAAGTAAAGTTTTGTTGCAGACTCTAACTCTAATTTTTCACATTTACGAGATCTCCAACCAATGCTTCATGTTAATTTAATAGTCTACACACTAAATTTATGAGCTGTCAAAAACAAACAAAAAAAACCTCCCAAAAATGCTATTTCACTCATGCCATATACAGAAAGAAAGTATTTCCTTTTGGGTGTGTCTAGACTACAGGGTTTTGTCGACAAAAGCGTGACTTTTGTCAACAAAACTATACCTGCGTCTACGCTGCCGCTGAGTTCTGTCGACAGAACGTCGACAGAACTCAGCAGTTTTGTCGACAGCGGTAAACCTCATTCTATGGGTACGTCTGGACTACATGCCTCTGGCGACAGAGGCATGTAGATTAGACTACCCGGCATAGGAAAATGAAGCGGCAATTTAAATAATCGCCGCTTCATTTAAATTTACATGGCTGCCGCGCTGAGCCGATACCTGGGAGGTCGACAAATGCCTTTGATGTCGACCGCGGAGCGTCCAGACTACTGCGCTGAGCCGACAAACAGCTGATCGCCCAGCGCAGCCATGTAAATTTAAATGAAGCGGCGATTATTTAAATCGCCGCTTCATTTTCCTATGCCGGGTAGTCTAATCTACATGCCTCTGTTGCCAGAGGCATGTAGTCTAGACGTACCCTTAGAGGAATAATGCCTTTTGTTGACAGAGTTCTGTCGACAGAAGGCGTTATTGCATCTACACTGTCCTTTGTGTCTACACTCTCACGTCGACAAAGCGGCTTGCTTTGTCGACAGAACTGGATGTAGTCTAGATGCTCTTTGTCAACAGAAGCTTTGTCAACAGTATCTGTAGACAAAACTTCTGTCGACAAAAGCCTGTAGTCTAGACATACCCATAGTGAGAAGTAACATGAGCCCCTGTCTTCTGCAGATTCAGGGGAAGCTCTCCAGTTCTATTGCTGAAGGAATAAATGTTTCTAGTTTAGAATAAAAATTATATTAACCCAGATTTGTATATATTATTTTATCTCCTATGTAGGGGGATGTTCAACACTTTAAAAAATATATATAAAAAAGTAGAAACATTTAAACTAGACAAATAATTAACAAAGTTGCTGGCTGATTGCCCATGGCCTCAATATTGTGCAAATCAGAAATCTTAGCTCAAATTCTCTGAGCATTTAGGCAAGCCAAAATGCAAACAATTTTGCCTCATTGCAAAATAGGGCTAATTACCTGGTTTGGGAAAAACTGACTTTGATTATGTTGGATCCTTTTTCTGGTTCAGAAAAAAACTATGCACAAGGCTAAATGAATCTATCTCTGGGCCCATAGGCAAACATATTCTTCTGGGCCCCCACCTTCAAGTATGAATAACAACAAACAGCAAATAAATGGAAAGAAAGGAAAAATACACTTGCATGGTGTTCCCTTCTATACATTTCACTGCAGTAAATTCCCATCCTAGCCTATTCATTTCATTCTCTAGCAGCAATAAGTGGTTTCTTTATCAAGTGCTAACCTGTTTCTTGACTCTGTTAGGAACAGCAAAGTGAAATCTCAACTGTGCATCTTGCTCTGCCTACCCATCCACTGCTGCAGGTCTGTGTGCTTATTGACAGAAGGCCACTTACCTAAGTGAACGATGGAGTGATATTGCATATGGAGTCATAACACCATTTGAATTTACCCCTCTGCTCCTCCATCATGAGGGAGAAAACCCTGAGCCAAATTTCAATGATTCTGTGAGTGTGATCCCATTTGCCAGGTGGAAATATCACTCTCTCATGTAAGAGACCTTTTTAATAACCACCCTTCCTCTGTGGAATGTTGGCTGTAGGCAAATACCTAGTTTGCTTATGAGTTAATCATGCCCTACTTGTTCATACCCACATTTTTGAAAGAAATAAAAAGGGACCTCAGTCACATCTACATAGTTTAGTTAGGATTTTGGCTTTAGCACAGAGTTGAATTAATTCCTGAATTTAAAAAAAAATCCTTCCCATAGTTCTCAAAAATCTGATTCTTAAATTCCATTGATCCATACTGACCTCTTTGAATCTTTGAATTATTTCCATATATATTCTTTCTAGGGAAGTTCCCTTTCTAGTGAATGTAAACGTTGTCATGAGGCTAATTAATTATCTGTGTTTCCTAGGATCTGTGGTATATAAAGACACTTTCTGTAACAAGTGGTGTTCATTTTCCATGCTATGAGCAAAGGAGTGCAGATCTCTCTTCTTTGTTAGTGACAGCTAAGGCCCAAAAAGAGGGAGTGGCCATGACCCGAAAAAATGGGATGGGCAAAAGGATTTTGTGTTTGCTTTTTAACTCTAATTTACAGTGTAATGGTATTTCTCAAGAAAATTAGCCATGAAAGGGGTAAACAACTTAGGATAATTGTGTGTGTTAGAATACAGCCAATATGATAGAGCACAGAAGTTTAATGTAGAGAAGGGTTTTTGAATAGGGAAGTACATATAACTGAAACAAAGTGCGGCAATCAGGGTCTTAGCAACCAAGTCTC
This sequence comes from Rafetus swinhoei, assembly GCA_019425775.1. NCBI lineage: Eukaryota > Metazoa > Chordata > Testudines > Trionychidae > Rafetus > Rafetus swinhoei. The sequence continues at coordinate 36,910,530 of CM033436.1, forward strand.
ACCTAAGCTATAAAGATGACCTTTTGCAAATAATTATTTGGGAGGTAGGGGACAGGATAGACCCATAGACCCATAGACCCATCATAACTAGAGGCAACGACCTTTTTATGCAGCCACACAGTGCAGAGCATCTTTACACATGGGACTCAATGAGATTGTAAACCTCCTATTTGTAGAGTAGGGGGCAACGGGTGAACTGTAAGTGATATATATATTCAATATTGTAATCTTAAACCTGTAATCAGAATTATGGCTGATGCTTGTGGTGCAACTTGTGCAGTAGTTACAGTTATTGCAGTGTTTGGATCTGTAATGTTTTGTAGAAGTTGCAAAACAAATGGGTCTGTTTTAACTGATTGCAGATTGCAATAAAATAAGAAAGTGGTTAAGCGTCTGGTGCATTCTGATTTCAGATTCTATAGAATATTTTGGCTCATTTAAGATTTTTACTTCATTTAATTCTACATTTTCTTTCACATATAGTGCCACTTCCCCACCAGCATGATCTGTTCTGTCCTTCCAATATATTTTGTTCCCTGGTATAATTGGTTATGCCCACATCTTGAATACTGTGTACACATGCGGTTGCCTCATCTCAAAAAAGACATATTGGCACAGGAAAAGGTTCAGAAAAGATCAACAAAATTTATTAGGTTTTGGAATAGATCCTATATGACTGGTGTGGAAAAAGTGAATAAGAAAAAGTTATTTACTTATTCCCACAATATAAGAACTAGGGGTCACCAAATGAAATTAATAGGCAGCAGGTTTAAAACAAACAAAAGGAAGTTTTTCTTCACTCAGTGCACAACCAGTGGAATTCCTTGCCAGAGGATGTTGTGAAGATTGGGACTTTAACAGGGTTAAAAAGAGCTAGATAGATTCATGGAGGTTATGTCCATCAAAGGCTATTAGCCAAGATGGGTAGGAATGGTATCCCTGGCCTCTGTTTCTCTGGAGGTGGGTGACAGGAAAGGGATCACGTGAGGATTACCTGTTGTGATCTGTCCCTCGGGGCATCCAGTATTGCTTGCTCTTGGCAGACAGGATACTGGGCTAGATGGACCTTTGGTCTGACCCAGTATGGTTGCTCTTATGTTCTTAAAGCCCTCCTCACTAGGTTTGAAAGCCTGTCTGTGAAGATGCTCTTCCCTCTCTTTGTTAGGTGGATCCCATCTCTTCCTAGGAATCCTTGTGCCTGGAACAGCATCCCATGGTCAAAGAATCAATCCAAAGATCTCTCTCCGACACCACCTGTGCAACCAAGCATTCACTTCCAAAATTCGACGATCCCTACCTGGAGTTTTCCTTCAACATGGAGGATGGATGAGAACACAAATTGCACCTCAGACTCCTTGATCCTTCTTCCCAGTGTAACCCACACACCCAGTGAAGTTCACTGTCCCATGCAGTGGCACCTAGACCACAGCAACAGATAAGAACAAGAGACCTCTATAGCATGGTCTGAGAGCCAGCTGTCTTTTAGCTCAAAGGATAGAGGCTCCTACACTAAGCTCCAGAGGTCCCAGATTCAAATCTGCCTGATGGCGGTTATACCAGCACCACATAATCTGCAATGACCCTCTCAAGGTCATTCTTGGCAATATCGTTGTTTTCCTATGTGGCGACGTAAGCAATGGTTGGAGCAGTCTCTGAAGACTCTCAGTCACATCCTGAATTCTAGCTCCAGACAAGCAGCACAATGAGCCTTATCTGAACTGAGATAGACACTGGCTCTTGGGTGCATGACAGTCTGCTGGAAGAGACATTTTGAGTGTAGCCTGTAATACAAAAGAGAGTTGGGGGGATAAGACACCCAGCAGATTGAGTAATAGATGTTTTAGAAGAAATAAAAAGAAAGGCACTGTCTCTGACTACAGATGCTGACACAAGGTTCCCTCTAAGCTACAAGGCGGCACAGCCCCACAGCTGCTTAATGAGCCTGGTCCAACCAGGGGCTCAGGGCTGCTGCTCACGGAACTACCTGGCTGGGGAAGGGGCCCTTCTCCCTCAGATACAGTAGCAGTTTCCTGCTGAGGACACAGCAGTGAGTGTGGTTACTAGTTGGGAGAGACTCACGACTCTGTCCTCCCTCTCTGTAGCTGAGAAAGAAGTGCCCATCCCCCAGCCAGGTAGCTCCCTGCATGGTAGCCCTGAGCCCCTGACTGGGTGGGGCTCATTAAGCAGCTGCGGAGCCATACTGCAGTGCAGCTTAGAGATAATCTTGGTGCTGGGAACTGTATATTGTAGGTGGCATTCTAAAGACAAGTGTTTCTCTGCTGGAACTTTCCTGATGTTGTTGCTATCTTTGTTTATGGTTGAACAGAAACTTTGGACATATTGTGAATAAAGCAGCACAGGAGGAAACATCCTGAATCTTTTTAATTTGCTTCGCTTCCAGTGAGGCCTCAACCCATACAAAATCCCACATCTCTTAGAAGCTGGAACTCCTGATAATTACAGTATGCATTTTATTTATTTAAACACCTTGTGGCTGATGGGCTCAGTCAGCCTAAGTGAGGAACCTTCCCTGTTTTCTGAAAATGGAAAACTTGGTTGGCAAATGTTTTCATTAACAGCGTACACAATGGCATGAGAAGGCTCATCCTACCTATCTGTAGCAACTCAACAGACTTGTTCAAAGCCTTTAGAGCATTAGAGAAAAAAGAATGTTTTCATCTGAATTTTTGTGGTCTATTATGACAATTAAAAAGAAATAAACTCGGTGATTTAGAAATTAAGAGACTGTCATAATTGTTTTGATTGTGTTATAAATAACATAATAGTAATGCTTTCAATCCAACTGATAACACACTTGGCTGTGTCTACACTGGCACCCTTTTTCGGAAAAGGGATGCTAATGAGACACAGCGCAATTGCAAATCTGCGGGGGATTTAAATATCCCCCGCGGTATTTGCATGAACATGGCTGCCGCTTTTTTTCGGCTCGGGGTTTTGCCGGAGAAAAGCGCCAGTCTAGACACGATCTTGCGGAAAATAAACCCTTTTCCGCAAGATCTCTTATTCCTACTTTCAAGTAGGAAGTAGGAATAAGAGAGGAAAGTAGGAATAAGAGATCTTGCGGAAAAGGGTTTATTTTCCGCAAGATCGCGTCTAGACTGGCGCTTTTCTCCGGCAAAACCCCGAGCCGGAAAAAAGCGGCAGCCATGTTCATGCAAATACCGCGGGGGATATTTAAATCCCCCGCGATTTGCAATTGCGCTGTGTCTCATTAGCATCCCTTTTCCGAAAAAGGGTGCCAGTGTAGACACAGCCTTGATGTTTCTTGTTTTTCTGCTTTTTAAAAAAATCTTACTACTTATTTCTAGGATGCTACCAATGTTTTGGAGAGTTCTTACTTATAGTAGTTTTTTACTCAATAGCTATTTAGAAGTATGAACTTATACTTTGCACACACTCATAAACCATCTGGTCATAAGACTTTTTTTTCCTTTTTATATTGCTAGTCTGGTGGCACTATGGAGACCTTTTTATATTGTTAACACTCCATCTCTGCTGTTCTGCACTAGGAAAGTGGAACACATTGAAAAAAATTGTAATGAGTATTGTAAAGCACAGCAGTCTGCAATCATTTAATTCATATTCCCCATAACCTAGTCAGAATCACTGAAAGAGCTCTGGACAGATAAAACCTTGCCTTCAAGAATATGTTCTCAAAGGATGGCTAGTCTACACTAGGAAAGTATTTTGAAATTAGTAAATTCAAAGCCTCGAAATTAGTTCAAATTATTCTGAAATAGTACATCAACATTGAACAGAGCCTGTTCCTCAGAGTTCATCAACAGGAAGAGGTATTTCTTCATGGTGTTGTGAGCCTTCATGGATCACAAGGGGTTGCTTCACCGACATCAACATCAGATGGTCAGGAAAGGAGCACAATGCCTGCATCTTTTGGAACACCTTCCTCTTCCAAAAGATGCATGCCAGCACTTCTTTCCATACTGCACCATTAGAGTCCGGGAAGTTGACATCGCCAGCGTGATCTTGGGCAACAGAGCCTATCCCTTGCTTCCCCTGGCTCATGAAGCCCTACTTGGGCAGCCTAGACCCAACAAGGAGCAGTTCAACACTAGGCTGCAAAGGTGCCAAATGGTGGTGGAATGTTCATTCGGCTGTTTAAAGGGGATGTTCAAGGGTATCATCAGCAAGCATAACATCTGCTTTGTGTGGTGGCCTGTTGTGTGCTCCAGAACCTATATGAGAAGAAGGGGGAGACTTTTCTGCCAGGGAGGGGAGCTGAGGCTGAACATCTGGCCAGAAAGTTTGAGCAGCCAGACACCAGCGCCATCAGAAAAGCTCAGCAAGGAACTATGCTCATCAGAGAGACTTTGAAGGACAATTTTATGCAAGGCCAGTCCTGAAACTCTCACCTATGCCTCTCCACAAGGGGCCTCTCTATTTCCTGTGTGTGCCTTTTCTCCCCCATCCCTGCCTTCCCCTGCCCTCCCTTTCCACCTCCTCCCCTTCCCTGCAGAGCAAACAATAAAAACATTGTTTTTGAAAAAAAACAGGACTCTTTATTTGGGTAATATACAACAGGTGAGGGACTGGGAAAGAACCTGGAATGGGAGAGGTATGGGACTGGGAAGTATCGAGGCTCCGGCTGCTCTAGATATCCCGCCGCCCCATGTTCTGGGGCCCCAGTGGCCTGTGAGGAGCCTTGGAAGGGAAGCTATTAGGTGGGCAGGGAGGTGGCTGGTGGCCCAACTCCAGGTACAAACAACACCATGCCTCCCATCACCAAGGTGAGGGTGGAGATCATGGTGTTGTGCTGCCACACTATTTCTTCCCACAAAGACTTCCTCTCCTCCCGTGCAACTCCTCCTGGTCAGTGGCCTGCTCCTGGCACGCTGCCTCACATCTCTAGACGAGGGACTGCAGACACACCATCTGCCCCCTTATGCATTTCTTGCCTGCATATCCCACTCAGTTGGGTAGATGGAGTGGGAGGTAGGGGATGCGCCAAGTTTGCAGCTGTCCCAGCTATGAAGAAAGTTACAAGGGCAGTCATCACAGGAGACACTGTGTATGAATCCTAGCCCTAATCTCTGAGCCAACTGTGATGGCGCGTCGGGGTTCCCCCGATTCCTGCACCCCCGTAATGGCACGAACAGACTCTACCAGCCAGTAGAATAGAGGGAGTTTATTGCTTCTCCAGGATACAGCACAGCATAGATGTAATCTGGTTACAGGGTAGGCCTAGGATGCCTCAGCCCCCCTTGAGATGGGGGAGACTGGGCCCCTAAATCCCAGCCCCTTGCTTAGGCTGTTTCCTCCATGATACCAGACAGAAAACTACAAACTCTCCTCCAGCCCTACCCCCCATCCAGGGGTTGGTCTCTGCCCTCCTCCCTTTGTCTGACTCCCTGGGAGGCAACTGGTCAGACAGGTTGTGAGACCCTTGCCTAGTGACTCATCCGCTGTCCTGCTGGGCTGTGCTACAAACAGCCGACAGTGGAGGTCACCCACAGCCCACTGCCCAGCATAGCAACCAGCACTACATCACACCAACACCAAAGGCCTCAGTTCAGACAATGGCGATGTCAAGGTCATATGTTTCCTAGACAGCAGGCACTTTCCAGCAGGGATGCAGACGTGCCAGGAGAGCATTGCAACACCCATGACCTGGGGACAAGCAGGTCGGAAGCCTGCGGAAGGGAGTAGGAGACGGGGTGGTTTAGCTTCCTACTGTGTCCAGCACAAACTGCGTCCAGCGCTGGTAGCAGCCTGCACAAAGAGAATTTCCATACCTGCCTGCTAGAGTGTGGGGGTGGTGTGTATGAACAGTAGATGCCATTGGCAGACAGAGGATTTATGGGTTCCCCTCCTCTTCTTTGTCCCAGAAAGTTCCCATGCATGAGATCAGTCTCCTCCATATCACTATGCTTGATCGGAAGCAGAAACTTATTGAGGGCAGGCATAACCCTGGGCCATGTGTGGCACTGCTTTGGGGTTCCATGACCCTAGGCTACTTAGTGGTGGCTGGGTATGTGAAGGTGTCCTACCATGGAGGCCTCTCCAGGAACTTTTTGAGAAGGAGTGAGGGGTTCCTGAGTGAGAGTGTCATGGGGTGGAGTGCTCCAGACTGGTGCTCCATGTGCACACGTGAACAAGCTGTAGTGAGACCCCATAGGTCAAACAGGACAAGACAGGAGCATGCAGCCCCTTGCAGCCCGTTGCTTACCCCTGATTGTAGATAGGGAAAGGTAGAGAACTCACCAGAAGTGCCTTTCCTGGGTTCCTCAGAAGCCTGGGAGACCTCCTGGGTGTGGGAGGACTGGCTCCACAGTGAGGAGCAGCTCCTAGCTGGTGGGCTTGATCATCTGGCTGGCCTCCACTGCTTCCTCCTCATCCTCTTCCACCACTCCAACTTCCTGCAGGTTGAGGTCAGGCGTGTCCTGGCTGGACTTGACGATGATGGTAGGGAGGTGACCAGCCCCCCCTCCCAGGATAGCATCCACCTGCTCAAAGTAGCTACAGGTGTGTGGTGCCACCCCAGAGCATCTGCGCTGCTCCCTGGCCTTGTGGTAGGCCTGGAACAGCTCTTTTATTTTGAGCCAACACTGTTCAAGTGTCCTGGCACCAAGACATGCTGGCATCATTCCTGCCATAGATGTCAGCACTGCACTTCTTGGTGTGGAGATCCTGGAGGTTGGAATCCTCCTCCCACACCTTGATGAGGTCCAGGATCTCTGCACCAGTCCAGGGCAAAGCTCTCATATGTCCCTAGGCAGGTGGAGGCCCCGGGAACAGCAGAAATGCTTGCAGCAATCAGAGGGTCCAAGAGAGCACTGGGGTCACTCATGTCTGTCTCAGGTCCTGGTCTCTCACACAGGGCTCATGCAGCTGGCCATGTGCGACAAGCCATTCTCCTCTTCCTGGGACTTTTACAGCTCTTCAGGAGGCGAAGAGCAGTGGAAATGCCTGGTATGATCAGAGAGGTCAGAGCTGCAGCTGCGGGAGGCCTCCAGAGGCCAGTTACTTCAAATGAGTGGCACGAGAGCGTCCACACCACCATTATTTCAAAATTACTATTTCTAAATTATCGTTACTCCTCATGAAAAGCAGAAATATGGAGTTTGAATTCCGGGTCCTGTTATTTTGAAATAATGGATTTGGTAGTGTGAACGCTCCACTTATTAATTCGACCTGTGTGTGGGGCGGAGGGAGGTATTTCAAAATAAAGTGCTAGCATAGACCAGGGCAGAGTATTTGTTCTTTCTCTTCTATAGGTGAGCATAAAGATGGGGGGAGTAATGGTGCTTGCTGACTAAATAATAGGAATGTAGCACATATGAGTGATAGCATGCAGAGATTAAATTACAAGGAATGTATGACCAATGCAGCAAATCCAGTAATTGCTCATGGCCACAGAATATGACAGTGAAAACTGCACTCCAACAAACAAGCTTTCAAATTTAAACAAATTTTCCATTTTAGACAATGAAGTGTCCCACATTAGTTTTCAAACAGCCAATCTTTCGTGCTACTTTATCCAATAGTGTCTCCTGTCTGAAATATATAGTTTTTACAGTTAGTTGTGCTCAGTATCTTTTTTCTGTCAAATCATCCTTTTGAAGCTACTTTACAAAACACAGTGTTCTTTGTTTTCCAGTACATCTTCAGTGGCTTTACTTGTCTTTGAGAATGACATGTCTGGAACCAAAGCTCAAAGTCTTAATTCAACAGTTAGTCAAATCCTTTTGGGACAGAATAGGATCAAAATCAGAATGTGGAAGGACAGTTTGTATAATTATGTCAGAATAATGTTGGTTTACCAGTCTAGAGTGGAGAATGGAAGAATGGGACTTTTTTATTGATTCAGAACATAGCCTTTTCAGGAAAATAAATAGTTTATCCCATAGATTATTTTAAAATAACTTTTGGTAGATTAGTCTGCCCCATAATAGCTAAAGGCACACCAAGTAAAGGAGACATTATTGCTTTTCTTTTTATGCAGTATTGCTAGGTCTTTGTGGGTTTTTTCATCCTGCATAATCTCTTTCCAGTCTATCCTATTTAAAACTAATTCACATTTAGTACAGTAGATAGTAAATATTTCAGGCACAGATGAAAACCACTGAGAATCTCAGGAGACCAGGCTGCAGCAGGTATGGAAATCTAATGATTCTTAGAGCTTTTTTTATTTAGATTCCAAAAAATGCATCTTTAAGAGCTTTCATTCCCCTGCTATTGATTTATTTCCAGCAAAAACAAGTTGGATTAGATGTCTGCAGGTAGCAATTTTACACCTTGGTGTGCTGCTCTAGAGTTTTCTAAGTATGTCACCAGGTTCCACTCGATCTGAAGCAGGGTCTTGCTCATTTTGTCTCTCAGAATCTGTTGTGTTACTGTTGAATGGTACACTCACAGACAATACAACAGCAGCTATTGGAGAGACTTTCACAATATCTGTCTCTGGGACACTTTACATGAAGTGAAGGTGGAAGTCCACCTGTGGAGGACGTATCAGTTTTACTTCCATTCTATAAATGAGTATCTACATACCCCTCAGTTTTAGAATAAGAGAAGAAGCATCTTCTCTTCTCCTCTACAGTTGTGACCACAGTCACTTCAAAAGTAGGGCAAATTCCTCATGTTTGCAACATATCATGTAATTTCTTAATGCAAGTAGAGCCAGGTCCATGTATGGGCTTGCTGCTCTTTCTGTGCACATGATCTCCCAGTGGGCAGGTGTAACCCACACACCTAGGGTATGTCTACACTTGCAGCCTAATTCCAACTAGGGCTGCAAATATAGGCATTCGGAATTGCAAATCAAGCCCGGGATTTAAATATCCAGTGCTTGATTTGCATCTTCCCGGCCGGGCGCCACTTTTTGAAATTTACAAGCCCAGAATAACTGCCCGGCGTCTGCAGCGTGCAGTGAAATGGGCGTTGAAATAAAGCCCTATTTCGAACTACCTGTTATTCCTCCTGCAATGAGGTTTAACAGGTAGTTCAAAATAGGGCTTTATTTTGAACGCCCATTTCACTGCCACGTGTAGACACAGGCAGTTACTTCGGGCTTGTAAATTTCAAAAATGGCGCCCAGCCGGGAAGATGCAAATCAAGCGCGGGATATTTAAATCCTGAGCTTGATTTGCAATTCTGAATGCCTACATTTGCTACCCTAGTTCGAATTAGGCTGCAAGTGTAGACATACCCCTAGTGCGGTTACTGAGCAACGCAAGTGGTACCTAGACCACAGCAACAGTTAAGCTCAAGAGACCTCTACAGCATGGGTTGGGAGCCAGCTGGCTTTTAGCTCAGAGGGTAGAGGCTCCTATACTGAGCTCCCAGGTTCAAATCCACCTGGTGGCGGTTACACAGGCACTTGCAGCAATATGAAAGTGGGCTGTGGACAAAATTCAGGTACAGAGGAGAGGATATGGCTTTTGTTTTAATATCCTCACTGTGCGTGGCTTTTGAGGAATGCACTTCTTGCATAACCCATACCTGTCTAAAGCCAAAAGTCACATTTAGTTATGTGATGCAGCACACTATTTTCTATAAACTTAAAAAACAACGAATAGTCTGGTAGCACTTTATAGACTAACAAAACACGTAGACAGTATCATGAGCTTTCATGGGCAGAGCCCACTTCTTCAGATGACTGGAGTTTTACATATTTTCTATGTCCTATTACATAAGACATGGTGAAATACAATGCTGCTAACATTTTTATTGTGTTTTCATGGGAACCACAAGTTTGAAGTGGCTGTTTTCCATTGTGACATTGAGTAAACTTCTCATACATATTGTTGCTTATACAGTACGCGCCTAAAGAGATTATAGGTTCGCCTATAAAATGCCATATTTTGGTCTTTTAAAACCTTACAAAAAAGATGATTTCATTTGGTGTTCTCATTTCTGTAAGAATAATATCTTTCCCACATCTTCTTAATTTTATGACAATAACAAATTATGGGCTACAGGAGAATTTCAGCTTTTAAAGCACTTAATATGAACTGCATGTTTAAAGCTGCTTTTGTTTTGAAATAAATTCTAAAGAAATTGTATCTAAAAGTAATGAAGCACACTTCCAACATGTTGACAGTTTAAAAATACAATTTCAATTGGTCTTTACCCAATCACTACAAATAAGTAAGATATTTATGAAGAACTATTGAATTAGCACAAATTGGATTATCTACTAAATGACAAGCTTTGCAAGTGAAGTTATATTTACATTAATTGGTGCTAATTACCTCAGAAGTGTTAACATTAATGTTTTACTTTTGTGTGACAGTGACTGGGATTGCACATGAAATCCAGTGTGTCAATTGCTGAGTCACTTTTGAATTATACAATTGCTGAGGATGGCAATAATTTAAAGTTTTGGATGGTTTTTATGGATAAGAATTCCAAATATTGAGTATTCCATATTCCTTTAATCTAAGGCTATATCTAGATTACCTAGAATTTTCGAAAGAGGATATGCACAATGTAGTCTGGACATAGGTTTTTTCGGAAAAAAACCTTTTTTTTGAAAAAAACACTCTTCTTTAAAAAAGGAGGTTTACGTGGTTTTTTTCCTGAAAACCCAATGAACAGAGGCGTCTAGATTTCATACCCTGATTAGAAGGTCACAGCTTCCACATGCCAGCCACAGCACACACTCCGTGAGGGGGGGAAAGGGGGAAAAAAACCAAACAGCCAAATACAATCTCAACACAAGCTCTTTTATGACAAAGCAACTAGCTCTGTGGATATCGGGAAGGTAGATGATGTGATATATCTTTACTTTAGCAAAGCCTTTGATATGGTCTCCCACAGTATTCTTACAAGCAAGTTAAGGAAGTATTCATTGGATAAATGGACTGTAACATGAATAGAAAGCTGGCTAGATTGTCAGGCTCAATCAGGTAGTGATGAATGGCTCAATGTCTGGTTGGCGGTCAGTATCAAGCGGAGGTGCCCCACGGGGGGTCAGTTCTGGGGCTGGTTTTGTTCAACATCCTTATTAATTACCTAGATGAGAGATGGATTGTATTCTCACCAAATTCTCAGATGACACTAAACTAGGACTAACAAGAGTCAGTGACCAGGGAACTTGCGAACAGGAGCTGTTAACAGGGAGTTTGGAGAGGGAGTTGGGAAGGGGGTGAGATACACTCACCATTCTTTAACATCTTTTCACTACACTCCTTCCCTTCAGGGAGGCATTGAATAACAACTGAGGAATCTCTCAGAAGGAAGGCAGGTATGGATGGTGATAGCTCTGCTATTGTTACCTGCACAGCATGTGCCATGTTTGTCTTCGTCCCAGAAGAAAAAAGGAATTTCATCTGCACTAAGTGCAAGCTGGTCACCATTTTGGAAGAAAAAATTCGAGGACTGGAGGCCCAAGTAGCGACCCTACATTCTATCAGAGAGGATGAAGACTTCCTCGATCGAAGGCAACATTTAATCCTGCAGCCACAGCAAGCTGAAGAGCCAGTCCAGGCAGTACAGGACAAGGAAGAAAACTGTCAGCATGTAACCTCTAGAAGGGGAAGAAGGCCAACTCAGGTATCCCCCATTCCTGTAGAGGTAAGTAACCGCTTTCAGAATCACTCCACAGGCACTGAGGTGGAGAATGCTTTGGAAGGGACCTATCAGGGAAGAAATCAGAAGGGACACCATCTACTGGAAGGCATGCGATGCAGAGTCCTAGGGATGGGGGTTCCACGACCACCACCCCCAAAAGAATACGGGTGGTGGTGGTCGGGGACTCCCTCCTAAGAGGGACTGAATCATCCATAAGCTGTCCAGATCTGCGATCTCGAGAAGTGTGCTGATTACCAGGAGCTTGCATTCAGGATGTGACCGAGAGTCTTCCGAAAGTGCATAAACCGAATCGCTAACCCTTCCTGCTTCTCCATGTAGGAACTAACGATACGGTGAAGAATGACCTTGAGCGGGTCACAGCAGATTATGTAGCACTGGGAAGAAGGATCAAGGAATTTGAAGCGCAAGTGGTGTTCTCGTCCATCCTTCCAGTTGAAGGAAAAGGTAGGGATCATCGAATTGAGGAAGTAAATTCGTGGTTGAGCAGGTGGTGTCGGAGAGAGGGCTTTGGTTTCTTCAACCATGGGACTCTGTTCCGGGCACAAGGATTGTTAGGAAGAGATGAGATCCAACTAACCAAGAGTATGTCTACACTACAGCGCTAATTCGAACTAACTTATTTCGAATTAGTTAATAATAAGCTAATTTGAAATAATGCATCTAGACACAAAAGCTAATTCAAAATAGCGTTTTGCTAATTTGAAATAGTGCATCCACACTGATTGCACGCTGGGTCGCATTTAAGGGCAGCTGAAACCGGTTCCGGCAGGGCATCAGGTCAGTAGTTGCTTTGTGTGGCTGCTGTCTGAGGCTATCTGAGGCTCGTGCTTAAAGGGACCCCCCTGAACAGCCGGTTCTCAGCTTTTTCGCTTGCTTGCCTACCTCGCCGAGGGACAGCAAAGCGTTTTCCTCTCCGCCTGCCTGTGTCGGTGGTTCCCATAGGGGACACCGCCGCAGTTGGCACCATAGAGCCAGAGCTCACCCTGGGCACTCTGCTCCAGTTTTTGGACTTGCTGCTGCAAGCCTCCCAGCAATGGCTGGACGCTGCCTGGCAACATCTCGTGCACATCAGCCCCCTGGCCTCCATGGAGGAGCCGCAGCAGCGCCCGGATGCCAGCGTGCCCTGCCGCATCTGGCGTCTGGACACCAGCAGCGACTGGTGGGACCTCATCATCCTGGAGTGCTGGGGAGACCAACAGTGGACCCAGAACTCCAGGATGAAGAAGGACACCTTCCTCGAGCTCTGCGAGTGGCTCGCCCCTGCTCTGCGGCGACGGGACACTCGCATGAGGCCCGCCATCCCCCTCCAGAAGTGTGTGGCCATCGCCCTGTGGAAGCTCTCCATGCCAGACAGCTACCGATCCGTTGGGAGCCAGTTCGGCATGGGGAAATCCATCGTCGGAGCAGTGCTCATGCAGGTACAGCACTCACTGGCCACTGGGCAGGGGGGGAGGGAACCGCAAGGAGGGGATGGGCCGCCCCAGGGAAAACGTGGGGGGAGGAGGCGAAAGTGCCCCGCACGGGAGGGTCCGGTCTGTCCCAACCGTACTACACACCGCCCGTGGCGGCCAGGATCGCAGCAGGGGTTGCTTCTGGGAGTGGGGCGCAGGGCAGTACCAGGGGAACGAACACTCCCAGCCACCCGGGCACCCCAGTGATTCGCAGTTTGCTGTGTCTCTCTGCAGGTGGTCAAGGCCATCAACCAGGTGCTGCTCCGCCTCGCCGACCCGGACGCAGTCATACAGGGGTTCGGCGCCCTCGGCTTCCCCAACTGCGGGGGGGCAATCGACGGGACGCACATCCCCATCCGTGCCCCCGGAACACCAGGCCTCCCAGTATATCAACCACAAGGGGTACTTCTCCATGCTCCTGCAGGCCGTGTCTGACCACCAGGGCCAGTTCACGGACATTAATGTGGGCTGGTCGGGCAAGGCACACGACGCCAGGGTGTTCCACAACTCCTCCATGTGCCAGAGACTGCATGCCGGGACCTTCTTCCCCGACCGCCACATCAGGGTCAGGGACATAGACATGCCCGTCTGCCTGGTGGGGGATGTGGCCTACCTCCTACAGCCCCGGCTGATGAAGCTGTACACAGGGCACCTCAACCCCTCCCGGCAGGCCTTCAATGCCAGGCTCACCAGGGCCCGCATTGTGGTCGAGGGGGCCTTCGGACGCCAAAGCCCGATTTAGATGCCTCCTCATCCACCTTGACCTCGCTGAGCACAATATCCCTCACGTGGTGGCAGCATGTTGTGTGCTGCACAATGTATGTGAGTGGAAGGGGGAGGCTTTCCTGCCAGCCTGGATGGCTGAGGCTGACCGCATGGCTGGCCAGTATGCACAGCCCCGCACCGCCTTCGTCCGGGAGGCCCAGCGGGGGGCTGTCCAGATCCGGGAAGCCCTGCAGGAGAGCTTCCAGGTGGAGAAGGACTGAACTCTCCCTGCATGCCCCACTGGGGCCTTCTTGCACCCTCACTTCCTTCCCCTTTCCCCTCCCTAACCCCCCTTCCTAATCTAAAATAAAAACACCTGTTTTGCCCCAAAAAAATCTCTTTATTTTATGTAACTGGGGTGGGGGGAGGGAGGAATGAGGGTGGGAAAGGGGAGGGAGAAACCTGGGAGGAGGGAGCTGGAACGGGGAGGAAGGGGAGGAAGGGAAGGGAAAGCTCAGGTTTGGGGGTCCTGCTGGCTCTCCCGTCTTGCAGCACTGCGGGTGCGGGGGTGTCAGGGTTGAGTGGGTGTGAAGAGTGGGGCAGGAGGGACGGGGGGGTGCGGAGGAAGCAGGAGGGCGAGCAGAGGTGGGAGGAGGAGTCAGAGCTGCGGCGGCCACAGGGGCTGGAGCAGAAAGAGGCAGGAACCTGTCCACCAAGGTCTGGAGGTGGCCGCGGAGGGCACGGCCCTGCCCCTCCAGCGCCTCTAAGCTCCGCTGCCACAGCCACAGGTCCTCCTGGACCCAGTGGTCCTGGGTGCGGAGCTGGTGCTCCAGTAGCCTCAGGTGCCACTGTTGATAGTCCTCCAGGTTGCGGGTGCACCTGATGGCCCGGGTGTGGGTGGCTGTTGCAGGCGGGGTGGTGCGCCCTGCACTCGCAGGTGCAGCGGCTGTGGTGAAACAAGAGCAGTGGTCAGTATGAGAAGGAGGTGGACAGCCCTTGGTGGGGAAAGAACAGGTTAGGAACTATTTAGAAAAGCTAAACATACACAAATCCATGGGCCCAGATTTAATGCATCCGAGGGTACTGATGGAGTTAGCAAATGTCATTGCGGAGCCTTTGGCCATTATCTTTGAAAACTCATGGAGATTGGTAGAGAACCCGGATGATTGGAAAAAGGCAAATGTAGTGCCCATCTTTAAAAAAGGTAAGAAGGACAATCCAGGGAACTACATACCAGTCAGCCTTACCTCAGTCCCCGGAAAAATCATGGAGGGGATCCTCAAGGAATCCATTTTACAGCACTTGGAAGAGAGGAAAGTGATCAGGAATAGTCAACATGGATTCACGAAGGGCAAGTCGTGCCTGACCAATCTGATTAGCTTCTAAGATGAGGATATGGGAAAGTCAGTGGATGTGATATACCTTGACTTTAGCAAAGCTTTTGATATGGTCTCCCACAATATACTTACCAGCAGTTAAGGGAGTATGGATTGGAAAAATGGACTGTAAGATGGATAGAAAGCTGGCTAGACTGTTGGGTCCAACGGGTAGTGATCAACGCCTTGATGTCAGGTTGGCGGTCGGTTTCTATCGGAGTGCCCAAAGGATCAGTTCTTGGACCAGTTTTGTTCAACATCTTTATTAATGACCTGGATGAGGGGATGGATTGCACCCTCAGCAAGTTTGCAGATGACACTAAACTAGGGGGAGAGGTAGATATGCTGGAGGGCAGGGATAGGGTCCAGAGTGACCTGGACAGATTAGAGGATTGGGCCAAAATAAATCTGATGAGGGTCAACAAGGACAAGTACAGATCCCTGCACTTGGGACGGAAGAATCCCAAGCATTGTTACAGGCTGGGGACTGACTAGCTAAGTAGCAGTTCTTCAGAGAAGACCTGGGGGTTACAGTGGATGAGAAGCTGGATATGAGTCAACAGTGTGCCCTTGTAGCCAAGAAGGCTAATGGCATATTAGGGTGCATTAGGAGGAGCATTGCCAGCAGATCCAGAGAAGTGATTATTCCCCTTTATTCGGCTCTGGTAAGGCCACATCTGGAATATTGTGTCCAGTTCTGAGCCCCCACTATAGAAAGGATGTGGACGCATTGGAGAGGGTCCAGCAGAGGATGACCAAAATTATTAGGGGGCTGGAGTGCATGACCTATGAAAAGAGACTGAGGGATTTGGTCTTATTTATTCTGCAGAAGAGAAGAGTGAGGGGGGATTTGATAGCAGCCTTCAACTTCCTGAAGGGAGGTTCCAAAGAGGATGGAGAAAAGCTGTTCACAGTAGTGACGGATGGCAGAACAAGGAGTAATAGTCTCAAGTTACAGTGGGGAAGGTCTAGGTTGGATATTAGGAAAAACTGTTTCACCTGGAGGGTGGTGAAGTACTGTAATGGGAGTTCAGCCAGGGTTACCTAGGGAGGTTGTGGAATCTCCATCCATAGAGGTGGTTAAGTCTCGACTTGACAAAGCCCTGGCTGGGTTGATTTAGTTGGAATTGGTCCTGCCTTGGGCAGGGGGCTGGACTTGATGACCTCCTGAGGTTTCTTCCAGCTCTATGATTCTATCATTCTATGAAAAGGCACTAAGGTTGGTCAGGCATGACTTGCTGTTGGTGAATCCATGTTGATTGTTCCTGATCACGTCCCTCTCGTCCAAGTACTTCAGAATGGATTTCTTGTGTTCTATTGTGTTCCTTGAGTACTCCTAATGTTCTACAACTGTACATCTAGGTATATAAATGGGAATGTAAATATGTTTGTGGTCAATGCTTGGAAAGTTATTTGAGATCCTTGGCTGAAGGTGCTATTCATGTTGAAATATTCATATACCCCTAAATAGGATCATTTTCAAGAATTGTATCATTTACAAACTGAGTAGCAATTTTGTTTGGAATTACAATGTTTGACTCTGTCCTACGTGCAGTTCTTGTGAACACAGACCCTTGTTAATTCCAGGCACCACTTCTACAAATCTGTATTATAGTAGTATAAAAAACATCATGTGCTTATAGCAGAATGAGAGTTGGGAAGGTGCTGGCGGGGAGGAGGGAGGGAGGGTTGGGGAGATAGAAAGAAATGAATATTGCGAGCTAAAAAAATGTGGTCAGCAACATAGTATTGAAGGCCTGAACAAGAGGCCAAATACTTTAATCCAAGATTCTTTATATATAACTGAAGGTATGTCTAAACTTGCAGCCTATTTCGCGGAATAGGGCTGCAAATGTATGCATTCAGAATTGCAAATCAAGCCCGGGATTTAAATATCCCGCGCTTGATTTGCATCTTCCCAGCTGGGCACCACTTTTTTGAAATTTACAAGCTCAGAATAACTGCCCGCGTCTACACGTGGCAGTGAAATGGGCGTTCAAAACAAAGCCCTATTTCGAACCACCTGTTATTCCTCCTACAATGAGTTTTAACAGGTAGTTCAAAATAGGGCTTTATTTCGAACGCCCGTTTCACTGCCGCGTGTAGACGCGGGCAGTTATTCCGGGCTTGTAAATTTCAAAAAATGGCACCCGGCCAGGAAGATGCAAATCAAGCACGGGATAGTTAAATCCCGGGCTTGATTTGCAATTCCAAATGCCTACATTTGCAGCCCTATTCCGAAACAGGCTGCAAGTGCAGACATACCCTAAAACACTTACCTGGTATTGCTCATGTCTTTAGCTCAAATATGTGTTGTTTTGCTACATTTAAATAATTTTTCTGGGTTGGGACTGGGGATGAGGGGTCCAGTATGCTGGCTGCCCTGGGGGAGAAAGGATAACCCCAGCCCTCTCTTACTGCAGGAGCTTGAGGCCAGGTGAGAATCACCTTTCCATGGCCACTGCAGTTGTTGGGAGGAATCCATGTCGCCCAGCTGGGGGACAGATATATAGTAGATCCATGTCTCCTCCCGTGCTCCCTACTGGCCCAATGGGGTTATAGCTGTCCCAGTCCCCACCTCTGGTCCTTTGCTGCCCTCTGTGATCATTCTGTAATATAACTCAACTCCCTCCTGGAAGAGCCTTCCTTTCCATTTTATAAGAAACAACCACATTCCACACACATTTCATTAGCCTGGCACAACAAAACCATGACCTTGCTCTAAGTTATGATAAGAGGAAGCTGCATACCAAATTTGGTGATCCTAGCTCTTACCGTTTAGGAGGCATTCTTAAACAAACAGACTCACAGATGGGCAGACCAGACAGATGTCTAAAATATATAATAAGAAGGTGAAACTGAATCATAATTTGAATCTCTTGTAGTGCACAGTCATAGTGACAAGTATCAGAGGGGTAGCTGTGTTAGTCTGGATCTGCAAAAGCGACAAGGAGTCCTATAGCACGTTATAGACTTTGGGTATGTCTACACTACAGCGCTATTTCGAATTAACTTATTTCAAACTGACTGATTTCGAATTAGTTAATTTGAAATAAGCTAATTCGAAATAACGCATCTAGACCCAAAAACTAATTCGAAATAGCGTTTTGCTATTTCAAAATAGTGCGTCCACACTGATTGGACGCTGGAACGCATCTAAGGGCAGCTGAAACCGGTTCCACCAGTGCATCAGGTCAGTAGTTGCTTTGTGTGGCTGCTGTCTGAGGCTATCTGAGGCTCGTGCTTAAAGGAACCCCCCTGGACAGCCGGTTCTCAGCTTTCCTGCTTGCTTGCCTACCTCACCGAGGGACAGCAAAGCGTTTTCCTCTCTGCCTGCTTCAGTCGGTCTCCTTTGGGACACCGCAGCACTCGGCACCATGGAGCCAGAGCCGCCCCTGAGCACTCTGGTGCTCATGTTGAACACCTTGCTGCAAGCCTGGCAGCAATTGCTGGAGGCTGCCTGGCACCTTCTGCTGGAGACAGCCCCCTGGCCCTCCCCCTGCCCCTCCTGGGGGCCCTGGAGGAGCGGTGCCCGGATGCCAGCATGCCCCGCCACATCTGGTGTCTGGACACCAGCAGCGACTGATGGGACCACGTTGTCCTGGAGCACTGGGGAGACCAGCAGTGGACCCAGAACTTCAGGATGAAGAAGGACACCTTCCTCGAGCTCTGCGAGTGGCTCGCCCCTGCTCTGCAGCGACGGGACACACGCATGAGGCCCGCCATTCCCCTCCACAAGAGTGTGGCCATCGCCCTCTGGAAGCTCTCCACACCAGATAGCTACCAATCCATCGGGAACCAGTTCGGCATGGGGAGATCCACCGTTGGAGCAGTGCTCATGCAGGTATGGCACTCACCAGCCACTGGGCCAGGAGGGGGGGCTGCGAAGAGGACGTGGGCTACCCCAGGGAAAACGGGGGGGAGGTGATGTAAGTGCCCTCCCCGGGAGGGGTCGGTCCGTCCCGGCCGTGCTACAGACCGCCTGCGGTGGCCAGGATTGCAGCAGAGGTTGCTCCTGGGAGTGGGGCACAGGGCAGTGGCAGGGAAAGAACACTCCCAGCCACCCAGGCGCCCCAGTGACCCTCGGTTTTGTGTGCTTCTCTGCAGGTGGTGAAGGCCATCAACAGGGTGCTGCTCCGCAGAGTCGTCCACCTCACCGACCTGGACATGGTCATCCAGGGGTTCGGCGCCCTCGGCTTCCCCAACTGCGGGGGGGCAATCGACTGGACGCACATCCCCATCTGTGCCCTGGACCACCAGGCCTCCCTCTATATAAATAGGAAGGGGTACTTCTCGGTGATCCTGCAGGCCATAGCTGAACACCAGGGCAAGTTCATGGACATCAATGTGGGCTGGTCCAGCAAGGCACACGACGCGCGGGTGTACCGCAACTCCTCCGTGTGCCAGAGGCTGCACGCCGGGCCTTTCTTCCCTGACCGTCACATCAGGGTTGGGGACGTGGACATGCCCGTCTGCCTGGTGGGGGATGCGGCCTACCCCCTACAGCCCTGGCTCATGAAGCCCTACACGGGACACCTCAGCCCCTCCCGGCAGGCCTTCAATGCCAGGCTCAGCAGGGCCCGCATCATGGTCGAGGGGGCCTTCAGCCGACTGAAAGCATGGTTTAGGTGCCTCCTCACCCGCCTCGACCTCTCCCAGCACAATATTCCGCACATGGTGGCAGCGTGCTGTGTGTTCCACAATTTGTGTGAGAGGAAGGGGGAGGCTTTCCTGCCAGCCTGGATGGCAGAGGCTGACCGCCTGGCTGGCCAGTACGCACAGCCCCGCAAGGCTGCCAGCTGGGAGGCCCTTCGGGGGGCTGGCCACATCCAGGAAGCCCTGCAGGAGAGCTTCCAGGCGGACGAGGACTGAAGTCCCCGTGGTGTGCCCCACTGGGGCCTGGGGCCTTACATTCCTCCCTCACCTCCTTCCCCTTTCCCCTTCCTAACCCCCCTTCCTGATCTACAATAAAAACACCTGTATTGCCACAAAAAAAGTCTTTATTTCACTTAACTGGGGTGGCGGGAGGGTAGGAATGAGGGTGGGAGAGGGAAGGGGGGAAACCTGGGAGGAGGGAGCTGGAAGGGGGAGGCAAGGGGAGAAAGGGGGTGGGGAAGCTCAGGGTTGGGGGTCTTGCTGGCTCTCCCGTCTTGCAGCATTGCGGGTGCAGGGACGTCAGGGGAGTGGGTGTGGAGGGTGGGGCAGGAGGATGGGGGGTGAGGAAGAAGCGGGAGGGAGTGCAGGGGTGGGAGGAGGAGTGATGGGGGGGCGGCCACAGGGGCTGGAGCAGCAGGAGGCAGCAATCAGTCTGCCAGGGCCTGCAGGTGCTCACGGAGGGCACGGCCCTGCTCCCAGAGCTCCCTCAAGCTCTCCCGCCGCAGCTGCAGGTCCTCTTGCACCCACTGCTCCTGGCTGTGGACCTGCCATCCCTGCAACTTCAGCTGCTGCCTCTGGAACTCCTCCAGGTTGTGGGTGCGCCTGCTGGCCCGGGTTCGGATGGAGGGTGCAGGCAGGGTGGTGCGTCCTGCACTCGCAGGTGCTGCGGCTGTGGTGAAACAAGAGAAGTGGTCAGTTCTCCTTGGGGACACAGTGGGTGAAACCCAGCACCGCTCTGCAAGGCGAGGACGGCAGGTCTCCGCACCATCACGTCCTGCTATCCCTGGGAGTGTGAGCTGGCCCAGGACTGCACCCCAGCCCCTGTGGTGCCTACAGCGTGGTGTGGGGTTGGGGGGAGGGGAGATGTGCCCTGCCTCTGTGTAGAGGGGGCATCTGGAGGGAGGGCAGTGTGCAGTGTCTCTCCCCGGGGTAAGGTCCCTGGGCTCCCCTTCCCCCCCTCACCCCGCATAAGGGGACCGTGATGTCACTTACATATGGAGGCCTCCCCGGCCTTGGATTAGGGTGCTGACGGGCTCTCTGGGATGGCTTGGGGTTCCTGGGTGCAGGGCAGGCTCCCTGCAGGCTCCTGGCTGCCGTCGTCCTCCTCCTCCTCTTCCCCTGTGTCAGGGGCAGGGCCCTCTGCCCCGGGGTCAATGATGACCGGGGGGCACGGACCGTCTGACCTCCCAGGTTGCGGTCCAGGGCCTCATAGTAGGGGCAGGCCTCTGGGTCAGCCCCTCGTTGGGAGGTCCTGGCATAGGCCTGCTGCAGTTCTTTAATTTTTGTCCGCACCTGCTCTTGGCTGTGCATGTGGCCTCTGGTGGCCAGGCTGGCAGCCATGCGGCTGTAGACGGCCGCATTCCTGCACCTAGTGTGGAGATCGTGGGCATTGGAGGCCACCCCCCAAATCTCAATGAGGCCCACGATCTCCGCACTTGACCAAGAAGGCGCCCGCCTTTTGCGGCCCCTGGCAGGCTCCTGGGAGCTGCCAGCCTGGTCCTGGGGAGCGGTGGAGGGCTGGGTGGCAGCAGGTGGCTGGCTCATGGTGTGCCAGGTGCACGGTCTGCTGGCTGTGTGCTGGCAGGCTGGCAACTGGCACAGGCACTGTGGCCAGAGTCTGCCCCTTTAAGGGCTCCGGGGTTGGGGGGGAGCAGACAAGTTTTCCTGGTTTGGCCTAGAGTAGCCACCAGGGGGAACTGGTAAGGGCTGGAGGCCCCCTAATTCGAAATAAGTGTCTATACAGCACTTATTTCAAATTAGCTATTTCGAATTAGGTGTTATTCCTCATAGAATGAGGTTTACCTAATTCGAAATAAGGGCTCTGCTATTTTGAATTTATTTTGAAATAGCGGTTTGTATGTATAGACAGCTATTACAGTTAATTCGAAATAACGGGGAGAGACACTGTGTAGACATACCCTTTCAGATGTATTGGAGCATAAGCTTTCGTGGGCAAAGACCCACTTCGTCAGATGCAAGTCATAGTGACACACCCTATATTTTGGGCTTGGGGCTGATTGACGTCAGGCTCATCAGAGAAATGGATCTGAGTATAGGTTTACATTCTTGAATGAACCCTCTTCGCCTGATATGGAGGGAGGGTTTGATTGTGCAAGTAAAGCCCAGATCCTGATTTCTACAGTTGGATTTGACCTTAGCAGTCTTGAAGAGCTGCCTTTGCATTTCCACAGTTTTGCCTCTTTTGATTTTCTCTGTTGTGATTTGCTGTGGAGCTCGGCTCTGCAATGCACATGAACGTTATCTCTCTTCATAGTTTCTTCATGTTATCTCCTTGTGCTGTGAATCATTTGCAGTTGCAATTAATTTTGTCCCTTTTGTAAGAGTGGAAGAAGGTCTATAATTTCACCCTAAAATACTTGAAAATCCATAATGAGTTTGCATCTATAGCTTAGTCCTGATTTGGTTCAAGGTTTGAAAAAATCTGTCCTTAATATACTTGATTCTTTCCATCAGTCTGCATAAATGTTCTGCATAATTAATTATCTCTAGTAAGCATGACTGCATGAAAATAACCAACTATGTCTGAAACATAGTTCTTTAATAATATCACTTGGTTGCTATATTGTGGCAGAAAGATATTTCTCCAGTTTGCCTGTAAAGGTTAGGATCACTCTCCGGTAACTTTGAGTTTGCAACTCCTACTGTAGACTAATCCCAGCTCATATTAATCATGAGTCTGTTTTTTTTAAAGATGTGCTATTATAAATTGCATTAATAAAAGACCAGTAATTGAGTTGTGAACAGACACATTAGATCTTCTATGGCATGCTGTTACATGTTCAGTTTAAGAAACTGATTTTAATCTTGGAATAATTCGTTTTACTTAGGCTGGGTAGCTGAGTTAACAGGTGGGTAAGGTGAGGGGGACATTGGCCTCTTGCCTCCTGTGACCTTTAGCCCAAGTGCTCCGAACCACTCCCAGTTCAGGTCCTT
This sequence comes from Rafetus swinhoei, assembly GCA_019425775.1. NCBI lineage: Eukaryota > Metazoa > Chordata > Testudines > Trionychidae > Rafetus > Rafetus swinhoei. The sequence continues at coordinate 36,933,466 of CM033436.1, forward strand.
CAGTTTGGGGCATGGCCCTGTGACAGGGGATCCCACCCCCACACTCCCGGCAGCCCGGAGCCGGTGGGCTGCCGTGCAGATCTGGAAGCGGCAGCCGAGCCAGAGGGTGTCCGCAGTGGCGCCGTGCAGGTGTGGGAGGCCCTGGGCTTGAACCAGCAAGCCGTAGGACCCAGAGAGGCTGGGTCAGGGCGGATGCTGGGCTGGGGCGTGGAGACGCCGAGCGGGACGGATAAAGGGAGGGAGGAAGGGAAGGAAAAGGGGGGGAAGAGAGGAGAGGAGTTGGTGCTGCTCTCACCCCCCTCCCATGGTCCTGGGATGAGACTGGCCCGGCTTCCAACTCCTGGTCAAAGAATGGGGGAAGAGACTGGCAGGGGAGGCTGAAGAAGGACCACTACACCGATGGGCAAAGAGGAGACCCGTGGAGGTACAAGCCGCCAACACGCCTACCGGGAGTCCCTGAGGGGATGCGATCGAGGATGACGGGGATTTCCTTCAGGAGCAGCGAGAGGATGAGTCCCTGAGACATGCCTGGGAGCAACCCGGACAAGGGGCCGACACCGAGATGGGAACAGTGCAAGGACCCCAGTTCGAGGTAAGAACCGATTGGTTGTATAGGGTAGTCAAGTGACCCGGGGAGATGGGGGAACCACGCATCTACTCATACCGGCCAGATTTCGCTGGCAGGTATTGGAGGCGGCCCACGCCAACCCCTGGGCCGGACATTTAGGAACAGAAAAGACGCTGCAAAGAATCTTGCAGCGATTCTATTGGCCCGGGGTGTATAAAGAGACAAAAGACTTTTGTGAATCCTGCCCCAAGTGCCAGCGAACGGGGGGGAAGAACATCCCCAGGGCTCCCCTAGTCCCCCTCCCAGTGTTGGACGTTCCGTTTAGGCGGATAGCCCTGGACTTGGTGGGCCCATTAGAGAGATCGCGGTGGGGCAATCAACATATCCTGGTTTTAATAGACTATGCCACTCACTATCCAGAGGCCGTACCCCTCCGGAGCACTAAGGCCCCGGTGTTGGCCACCGAACTGGTAAAAGTATTCACTAGGGTAGGGCTACCCCAGGAGATATTGACCGACCAGGGAAACAACCTGACGGGGCGAGTCATGACGGAGCTATGTCGACTGTTGAAGGTGAAAAAGCTCCGTACCTCAGTATACCACCCCCAGACAGATGGACTGGTGGAGCGTTTCAATAGGACTCTCAAAACGATGCTCCGGAAATTCGTGGAGGTAGACCGCAGAGACTGGGACCAGTTCCTGCCTGTACTCCTCTTCGCAGTACGGGAAATTCCCCAAGCCTCCACGGGTTTTTTCCCCATTCAAATTGCTTTATGGGAGGCAACCGCGTGGGATACTCGACCTGATAAAGAAGGAATGGGAAGAGCAGAACTCGCGAGTGAAGGGGACCGTATCATATATTTTAGAGCTGAGAGGGAAGTTGAAGGTAGCGGGGAAATTAGCCAAAGAGAACCTAGCCCGAGTGCAGGCAAGACAAGCCCATTATTATAACCAGGGGGCAATGCCCCGGGGCACCTTTGCTCCCGGGGACAGGGTGCTGTTGCTTTTACCGTCGGCAGAGTCGAAGCTGATGGCCAAGTGGCAAGGCCCCTATGAAGTTCTCCGACGAGTGGGGCCCATGGACTGTGAAATCAAGCTGTCAGACCAATGGAAAGACACCCAAATATACCACATAAACCTACTGAAAAAATGGAAGACCCAAGAAAACATGATGGTAGGTCACCTCTGTCAGCCTGAAAGTGCATTTACTCGGGTTGGCCGTTAGCCGGGCTTCGGTGAGGGCCTCGAGGATGGCCCGGACGTGGGCTAGATGTTTCTCCAGGACACGCTGTAGATGACAATGTCATCGATGTATGCAGCGGCGTACGGCTGGTGGTCTCTTAACAATTTGTCCATTAACCGCTGGAATGTGGCTGCTGCCCCGTTTAGCCCGAACGGCATTGTTATGAAGTGGTATAACCCGAAGGGTGTGGCAAAGGCAGTCTTTTCTTGAGACGCGGGAGTTAAGGGGATCTGCCAGTATCCCTTCGTGAGGTCTATCGTGGACAAGTACTGTGCTTGCCCCAATCTTTCCAGGAGTTCTTCTACCCGCGGCATGGGGTATGCATCGAACCGCGACAGGGCGTTGACCTTGCAGAAGTCAATACAAAAGTGCAGGGACCCATCAGGCTTAGGGACAAGGACTATGGGGCTCCTCCATCCACTCCTGGATTCCCTTATCACCCCCATCTGCAGCATCTTGTGGATTTCCTCTTTCACGGGTCCCCACATCTTCCATGGCAGGGGCCGGAGGGGCTCACGCACCTTCTGTCCCAGGGCCGTCTGGATGTGGTGGTGGGCCAGGGTTGTTCTTCCCGGCTGGGTCAACAGGACCGCTGCAAATTCTTGAAGCAGGGCCTTCATTTCCTCCCGCTGCGGTAATGTCAGTTCCTGCCCGAGGGCGGCCTCACCCTCTGTGTTGTCTAGGTCCCCACCCCAGGGTCCTAACTCGGGCTCCGAGGATATGTCGTTGGGAGAGGGCGCCTGAAACCACAGTTAACCAAGGTGGAGGCGGTACAAAATTACCGAACCCCGAACACGAAAAGACAAGTGCGGCAGTTCCTGGGCCTGGCCAGCTACTACCAGAGGTTCATACCTCACTTCGCCACAATAGCAGCCCCCTTGACCGAGCTGATGAAGAGTGGACGTCCGCAGAGAGTACAGTGGACAAAGCAATGTGAGGACGCCTTCCAACAGTTGAAACGGAGCCTCACGACAACACCCTTGCTGACCCAACCGGATTTCTCCAAAACATTCATAGTCCAAACAGATGCGTCAAACGTAGGAATAGGGGCCGTATTGGCCCAAGAACAGGAAGGGGGGGAGCGGCCGATCCTGTACATAAGCCGCAAACTCCTACCCCGGGAACAGCTATACTCAACTATAGAGAAAGAAGCGCTGGCCATTACGTGGGCAGTCGAGTCCCTGAGATACTACCTTTTAGGCAACCCTTTCCTCTTAATGACAGACCATGCGCCGTTGACATGGATGCACAACATGAGAGAGGCTAACCCCCGTATAATGAGGTGGTATTTATTCTTGAAACAATACAAATTCCAGATAGCGCACCGGGCAGAGCGGGCCCACGCGAACGTGGACTTCCTGTCCAGGTGCGCCGAGCAGATAAAAGAGGGACAAGGTAACGAGGGACAAAAGGGGGAGGTGTGTGACAGGGGATTCCACCCCTGCACTCCCGGCAGCCCAGAGCCGGCGGGCTGCTGCGCAAACCTGGAAGCGGCGGCTGAGCCAGAGGGTGTCCACAGGGGCACCCCGCAGGGGCGGCAGGCCCCGGGATTGAACCAGCGAGCCGTAGGACCCAGAGAGGCTGGGTCAGGGCGGACGCCGGGTGGGGGCGTGGAGACGCTGAGCGGGATGGATAAAGGGAGGGAGGAAGGGAAGGAAAAGGGGGGGAAGAGAGGAGAGGAGTTGGTGCTGCTCTCACCCCCCCTCCGCAGACTGGAGATGGAGCAAAGGGCTTGGAGGAATGAGGGCGTGAGTCCCGATCTGGCCGAGTAAAGGGGACAACCACAGAGCGGTCGACCGGGGGCCTCAGCGGACACCCACCCCGGGGACCAGACACCAGAGCGGAGGACAGACCCACAAGGGACCGACCCAGAGTCGGCATCTCGGACCCCAAGGGAGCGGCTAACAGGTGGACAGAAGCCGGGGTTCAGGAGTTCAGGGAGAGAAAAGGGTGGCGACACCCCAACCCCCAGGTAGGGACCCATCTACAGGCCCCAAGAGTCCAAATTCCTCTTAGTTGGAGCTTCTCAGTAGATTTTCCCCCTTTTCCCAGAGGCTTAGGGGTAGACTAGCTTACTTGTTCCCATGGCTGCTGAGTGGGCAGACTCTGGTTCATGTTATCAGTTGGCTGAACCAGGCTCCTGCCTCCTCGCTAGTCAACCTCAAACTGAGCCAGGCTCCTTCCTTTTCTCCTCCCTGCAAGCCTGGCATGTAACGTGATGTAGGGCTAGCTGGGACCAGGGTTACGGTTTTCTCCTTTTCTCCACTCCCTCGCATGGGGGAAAAGACATATTCTGAAGCACTGATCACTAATCTCTTCTATCATTTGTGTTTTCAATTATTACCTCATTTCATTGAGGCATAGTATGCATTTAATTTTTGCTCATGTTTTTCTGCTGGGAGGGCTCAGCTCCCCACAGGTCCAATCAAGCCCATTTCTGGCTTTGATCTCCACACTAACTTTACTTTGCTCTCAGTAAGAGAATCCAACTGAGGGTAGTATATTATTCTTACATTTTACAAAGGAGCACTTGTGACAGCTTCACTTTCAAATGTTTAGCCTTGTCTGACTTTGGATGAAGTTCTGGCCTCATGGAATGCAACTGGAATTTTGCCATTTATTTCAGTGACTGTGTATACACAAAAAAGAAAATACACAGTTGGGTTTTGGACTTCAGAGCTATTTCATTGGCTGGGTAGATCTTTGGACATAACTTGGATCCTAGGACCTACAAGGTAGAATATGTGTGATTGGAGGAGGGGGGTATTTTTGTTAGGTTTTCTTACTGCAAGGAGGTAGTACATACTTAGTTAACACAACTGTGAAAAAACCCAGACTTATTGAAATTAAAACCTTACACAGATGGTTTTGGATAACCCTCTATTACCTGTGTAATGCTGATGTCCAGGAAGGCAAACTGATTTCTTGTGTGCCTAATATTAAATGACCAAAAAAATCATATAAAGAAGATGGAAAACATTGTTTTATTTTGGTCTCACAGAATATTTAGATGCTGAGGAATCATAGAATCATAGAGCTGGAAGAGACCTCAGGAGGTAAACAAGTCGGCTGTGTCTACATTGGCACCCTTTTCCGGAAAAGGGATGCTAATGAGACAAGTCGGAATTGCAAATGCAGCAGGGATTTAAATTTTCCCCGCGGCATTTGCATGAACATGGCTGCTGCTTTTTTCGGCAGGGCTTTGTGGAAATAACGCCAGTCTAGGCAGCTCTTGTGGAAAATAAAGCCTTTTCTGGAAGATCCTTATTCCTCTTAAAATCAGGAATAAGGATCTTCCGAAAAGGCTTTATTTTCCGCAAGAGCCGCATCTAGACTGGCGCTTTCCATCAAAGCCCCGAGCCGGCAAAAAGCAGTTATATGCAAATGCCGCGGGGAAAATTTAAATCCCCACTGCATTTGCAATTCCGACTTGTCTCATTAGCATCCCTTTTCCGGAAAAGGGTGCCAATGTAGACACAGCTGTCCAGTCTCCTGCCCAAAGCAGGACCAATCCCAACTAAATCAAGCTGAGACTTAAAATCCTCTAGGGATGGAGATTCCACAACTTCCCTAGGTAACCCTGGCTGAACTCCCATTCTAGTACTTCACCACCCTCCTAGTGAAATAGTTTTTCCTAATATCCAACCTAGACCTCCCCCACTCTAACTTGAGACAATTGCTCCTTTTTCTGCCATCCGTCACTATTGAGAACAATCTCCCTCCATCCTCTTTGGAACCTCTCTTCAGGAAGTTGAAGGCTGCTATCAAATCCCTCCTCACTCTTCTCTTCCGCAGACTAAATAAGACCAAATCCCTCAGCCTTTCCTTATAGATCATGCGCTTCAGCCCCCTAATCATTTTGGTTATCCTCTGCTGGACCCTCTCCAATGCGTCCACATCCCTTCTATAGTGGGGGCCCAGAACTGGACGCAATACTCCAGATGTGGCCTCACCAGAGCTGAATAAAGGGGAATAATCACTTCTCTAGATCTGCTGGCAATGTTCCTCCTAATGCACCTTAATATGCCAATAGCCTTCTTGGCTACAAGGGCACACTGTTGACTCATAACTAGCTTCTAATTCACTGTAATCCCCAGATCCTTTTATGCAGAATTTCTACTTATCCCTTCGATACCCAGCCTGTAACAATGCTTGGGATTCTTCTGTCCCAAGTGTAGGACTCTACACTTGTCCTTGTAGAACCTCATCAGATTTCATTTGACCCAATCCTCTAATCTGTCTAGGTCACTCTGTATCCTAACCCTGGCCTCCAACATATCTACCTCTCCTCCTAGCTTAGTGTCATCTGCAAACTTGCTGAGGGTGCAATCCATCCCCTCATCCAGGTCATTAATAAAGATGTTGAACAAAATCGGCCCTGGAACCAATCCTTTGGGCACTCCACTAGAAGCCAACTGCCAACCTCACATCAAGCCATTAATCACTACCCTTTGGGCCCGACAGTCTAGCCAGCTTTCTATCCATCTTACAGTCCATTTATCCAATCCATGCTTCCTTAACTTGCTGGCAAGAATATTGTGGGAGACCATATCAAAAGCATTGCTAAAGTCCAGGTATATCACATCCACTGACTTCCCCATGTCCACAGAGCCAGTTACCTCATCATAGAAGCTAATCAGATTGGTCAGGCATGATTTGTCCTTCTTGAATCCATGTTAACTATTTCTGATCACTTTCCCCTCTTCTAAGTGCTGCAAAATGGATTCCTTAAGGATCCTCTCCATGATTTTTCTGGGGACTGAGGTAAGGCTGACTTGTCTGTAGTTCCTTGGATTGTCCTTCCCTTTTTTGAAGATGGGCACTACATTTGCCTTTTTCCAATCATCCAGGATCTCTCCCAATCTCCACAAGTTTTCAAAGATAATGGCCAAAGGCTCTGCTATGACATTTGCCAACTCCCTCAGTATCCTTGGATGCATTAAATCCAGACCCATGGATTTGTGTATGTCTAGCTTTTCTAAATAGATCTTAACCTGTTCTTTTTCCACCAAGGGCTGCCCATCTCCTTCCCATACTGTGTTACCTAGTGCAGTGGTCTGGGAGCTGACCTTGTCTGTGAAGGAAGAGGCAAAGAAAGCATTGAGTACTTCAGCTTTTCTCACATCATCTGTCACTAGGTTACCTCCCTCATCCAGTAAGGGCCCCACACCTTATTAAATACCATTGACCTCAATAAATATAATTAAACCATGGTGGCCTTAATGCTTATAGCCTATTTATTTATAGAATGGTCATTCAGTGGGGGATGAGAAACACCCTATTATAGAGAGAGGTACCATATAGGATGAATAACACTGTCCCTTTCTCAGGTTTACCTAATAAAAATGTTGTCTCCGTTTTTTGAGCCTTCTTGACTGTCTCTTTAGCAGTGAAATCTTAAGACAATAGAAATAAATCTTTCCTGTGCACTTAGAACTTTTTGTGTTTTCAGCTTCCTTATGCCTTTCCCAGATTATCATTTCTCTCTCTAGACAAAACAAATGAGTTTTTAAAAGTAAATATATAAATAACAGATGCTTCTGGCCTTCCTGGACTTTTTTTGGCCTACTGGGGTGAATTGTTTGTTTGAGTCTCATTTTTTTTCTGAAGCCGAGCCTGAGGAGCTTGTTCACTAGGGCTGTGTCTAGACTGGCATGATTTTCCGGAAATGCTTTTAACGGAAAAGTTTTCCGTTAAAAGCATTTTCGGAACAGAGCGTCTAGATTGGCACGGACGCTTTTCCACAAAAGCACTTTTTGCGGAAAAGCGTCCATGGCCAATCTAGACATAGTCATAAAGCCCCGATCGCCATTTTCGCGATCGGGCTTTTTATGAAAACAAATCTCAGCTGTCTACACTGGCCCTTTTGCGCAAAGTTTTGCGCAAAAGGGACTTTTGCCCGAACGGGAGCAGCATAGTATTTCCACAAAAAGCACTGATTTCTTACAGTAGGAAGTCAGTTCTTTTGCGGAAATTCAAGCGGCCAGTATAGACAGCTGGCAAGTTTTTCCGGAAAAGCGGCTGATTTTCCGGAAAAACTGGCCAGTCTAGACACAGCCTAGGTGTTTAACTCTCTCTAGCCAACCGCTAAAAGAAGATGTAATTACCAGTTATCTAATAATTTATTCAACTTTTAGAATTTATCATTTTAAAATATTGGGGTTTTTTCATTCTCAGTCCCAGCTTCATATCTTGTTTCTTTACCTCTAATCACACTAGCTGCTAGGTATGTGAACTACAAAATAAATGAGATGAGCAGCAGCTGGTGGTTGACTTTAAGTGCTGAGCCCCTCACATGCTCCCCCACTCACCCAAAGCCCTGAGGGCTTGGGGGCAGGAGGAATGCCTGAAGTCTCCTGCCATCCTGCCAGGAGCGTCTGGTGCTTCTAAATGCTGTGCACTCCTTGTAGGGTGGGAGCAGGGTGGGAGGAGATTTCACACATTTGGATCAGCAGGGCCTCCACAGGCCAGATCAACTCACTTAGCGGTCCAGATCTTGCCCGCTGAGGCCCTTTTGCCCACCCCTGAGCTAAATGGTGCTTGGTCCTGAGTTGATGACTTCTTGAGGACCCTTCCAGTTCCTATTTGTATTAGGATTCTATAACCTTCTGTTTATACACTAACAATAGCTCAAATCATTCAGAGAGAAGCTACATTCTATAGTGCCTAAAGCATCTAGGTATGTTCCAAGATGAGTATCTTTCAGTCTAGGACTCTGGGCTTCAATGCCAATCTGGTTAGCCTAAAGAAATTAGTGCACATCTTTCCTCTGAACTAAAGAAGACAAACTTTTTTTTTCATTATCAGGAAAAAAGCAGTAGAATGTGCATAATATCACAAATACATAGTGTTGAATCAAGCACCTTGGCAAAGAATAAATGAATGATGCATAATGACTAGCTCATTATTGAAGCCACCTGTTTCTGAATTGCTTGATCCCCAATAAGCAACTTCAAGATAAATGCACCTCTCCTAAGACCACCTGTCTGGAGAGATCTTTATTTTCTAATCACAGAGTAGCTCTTTTTATCAGATTCCACTGTAATTGAAACATCTGTTGGTATTCCTCAATATGGATTACAGTTCAGTAGGTAAACCTTTCAAAAATTGTTGTATAGGATGACAGTTACATGGGGGGTTTTTACTTCTTAACTGTTCACCACTAGAAGCAAATTACTTATATCTTCATAGGGATAAATGCATGGCTTTAATGCTGAGAAGTAATCCTACACTTAACATGTTTGCTCCATCAACAATTCAATCGTGATTTTGGGTTGAACTCTCCATTTTAATTTGTTACTTGAACAAATGAAGTGGTTTGACTGCATTGCATGGCCTATAGTACCTTTATAAGATTTGAACACTTAACAGATTATTTGATTAGGGAGAAGCACATTTCAAAGATGAATGTTACAAGTCAGTGATTCGTTTTCAGTGGTTTAGCTAAACAGATTCTTATGTTTCAAACTCAATAAACAGTAGCATTTTTATAGTGGGAATGATTTTAAAGGAAGTTACTTCAGTCTGAGGACCAGCAAGTGTTGGGGGGAGGGCGAGAGGCATCTTGCTTCCCATAAACTAAGGATAGTGATGTCACAGGTTGACCCTCCCCACCCCCCCGATCACTGGTGACACTAAGCTATATAATTTGCGCTATCTCCTGCTGATTGCCCACTCCCTCCATCCTATAGTTATTCTCAGTGTAAAGGAAAGCTGACCCCTACTGGTTCCACAGCACCTCTGTGTCCAGCAGAGGTGTAAAGGGTAACTCCATACCCTCAGAGCATGCAAGGCTGCTGCTCTGTGTTCTGCATAGCATTTACTTTAGCCATGAGAAGAGATTGCTAAAGATGACCCTATAGTAAAAGAGAAAACTGAGAAGGCTGTCTTTGGGGACTATCCTCTCATACAAGAGCAGTCTGCAACTTCTCCATGTAGTTGAACTGAATATCACCAGAAAGCTGGCTAGCCACTATTGGCACCACAGAAGAGGAAGATACATACATCCTCTCTCTGGGTATGTCTACACTAGCCCCCCTAATTCGAACTAGGGAGGCTAATGTAGGCATTCGAAGTTGCAAATGAAGCCCGGGATTTAAATGTCCCGGGCTTTATTTGCATCTTCCCGTCTGGGCGCCATGAGGTGTAACAGTTAACTCGAACTAAGGACTTAGTTCGAGTTAACGTTTGACTGCCGCGTGTAGCCGCGGGCAGTTAGTTCAGACTAGGGGGATTTAAAAATGGCGGGCTTCATTTGCAACTTCGAATGCCTACATTAGCCTCCCTAGTTCGAACTAGAGGGCTAGTGTAGACATACCCCCTCTCTCTCTCCTGGAGATATCAGTCACTAATGTTTGATCCAATGGTGCTGAGAGCAGAACAGCTACTGAAGCACTGAGGCTGTCCCTGGGATCCCTGAAAACAGCAGGAGAGGAAACCTGACACAATGGTAAATGCACCAGGCTTGTTTCAGATTTTTTCAGCCAGTTGCAGCAGTGAGATTAGTGAATAGATATCACCATGGCTGGTTCTACCTCTGGCCCAATAGCAGATGCATAGATACCCACGTTTGAAGGGATGATTATCAACTAGTTTGACCTCTTGTATAACACAGGCCATAGAACGTCCCCAAAATAATTCCCAGAGCAGATTTTTTCTAAAAAAAAAAATGGATAATTTACCATGAACCTTACTAAGTCACATGAATGGATAATTACCCTCTGGGAAGTGGCAGTGAAATATGTCTTATATCCATTCTAGCTTAAATTTCCATACAGTGTATTACATTCTACCTTGCTATGCTAGGAATCACATCAGTACCTGTAATCAAGTCACCCTTTCACTTATACTGAAGGTCATTATTTGTAATGCATGCCTTGTAATCCTTTAATCATTCTTGTGGTTCTTCTTTGAAGTCTCTCCAATATGTCTTGAACTGTGCGTATCAAAACTGGACACAGTATTCCAGCAGCATGTTAGTGGCAAATGCTTCTGTAAATAACATATGTACTCCTACTCGAGATTGTCCTGTTCATGCATTCCAGGATTGAATTAGCTCTTTCAGCCACAGTAATCAAATGGGAAGTTTATGTTGAGCTGATTATCCATTATGACTCATTATGTTTTTAGAACATGCTTTACAGGATAGTTTCCTCCCCAGCTCCTCCATTATAAGTACTATGTGCTTTTTTCTTAGACACATACCTTTTACGTTTAGCAATATTATGATACATATTATTGGTTGTACTGAGTTTACTGAGATGTGTATCAAGCTATATCTGTGACTACCCCCCCCCCTTTATGGGGAAAAAAATTAAATAGCATAGGGCTAAGAAGAACTCACTCCAGGAATCCATTATAAACATACCCATTTGTTGATGATGATTCCCTGTTTTCAATTATAAACTTATAACTGAGCCAATTTTTATTCATTTAATGTGTGCTCTGTTGACTAAATAACTAAAAAAAATTAAAATATTGTATGGTGTCAAAGGGTGCACCCCGTGTCGGGGTGCCACCCGGGCTTGGGGTAAACTTCAGCCCTCCCTGGCCTAGTTCTCCCAAAGTACAATGCCCCTGGCTTAGGGGAAATACGTCCCTCCAGCCTAGTCCAAAGTACAATCCCCCTGGTTTAGAGGAAATATGGCCCTCCGGCCTAGATCCAAAATACAATGCCTCTGGTTTAGGGGAAATACGGCCCTCAAGCCTAGTTCCAAAGTACAGTGCCCCTGCAGTCTCTGCTGGTGGCATGCGGAGTGGTGAGGGAGGCAGGGGGACCCAGGCCCTTCCACTCTATCGGGTCCCAGCCCAGGACCCTGATGGCTGTGAAGGTTTTCACTGCCTGGTTGGCGGGGATGCCTGCTGGAACATGCCGACCTCCTGGAGGTTTTTCCTCTGCCCTGGGCTGTCTCCTACCTCTCCCCTTGCCGGGTGGGCCCTCTGCAGGTTAGTCCTGGGCTGCTCCTGGAGCGGCTTGGACGGTGAGTGAGATGCCTGCAGGGGACTCCTGAGGCAGCAGCAATGGCGGACTGGATTCAGGTGATGGTTTGGGCTGTTTTGGAGCTCCTCACTGAGCCCCTGCCTCTTCGGCCACACACACACACACACACACACACACACACACACACACACCCATCTGCCTGCTTGTCCGGGTATTTATCCCCAGCCTGCAGCCTGAGCATGCTCCGCAGGGCTGCGAGGGTGGGGCCCCTTCAGCCACCTGGGCCAGGTGGACTCCTTGGGCTTGAGTGCGGGGTGGTGCCTCCCCATCACACACCCTTCCCCTGAAGTAGGTGCCTGCCCCTTCACCTGTCTCTGTCTCTTCCTCCCCCACCCGGGAAAAAATCAGCATTAATGTGAGCTTTCCCCGGTCGATGGGCTACGCTAAAGTTATATGGCTGTAAAGCCAGGACCATCGCATTATCCAGGGGTTAGTCTCTTTCATGCTGTTTAGCCATTTCAGGGGGGCACGGTCTGTTATCAACTGAAATGGGTTCCCCAGTAAGTAATACCTTAAGGCATCCACTGCCCACTTCACTGCCAATGCTTCCTTTTCTGTAGTCGAATACCTCTGTTCTCACGGGAATAGCTTACAGCTCATATATACTACCGGGTGCTCTCCCCCCTCGGTCTGCTGGGACAGCACAGCCCTAAGCCTTTCTATGAGGCATCAGTCTGCAACAGGAAGGTGTGACAGGGGCCGGGGTTTGAAGGGAGAAACCCTGCTCCCCGCACTAAATGCACGCTTGGCTCCAGCGCGGCAGGGAGCAAGCGGCTATGCCAGGCTTGCTCAGAAGCCGCAGTGTCTGCATGCACAGGAAGCCCCAGCCCTGCTGCTCCAGGAGGGGTGGAGAGCGCAGGCACTGGCGTCCTGAAGAAAGGGTGCCGGCTTTGAAAAGGGAGGACCCTGGCCCAGGATGGGGGAAGAGAGGGGACAGAGAACCGGAAAGAGGAGTCGGCGGGCGGAGAAGAGGTGGCACACTGAGACGGACAAGGCAGCAGGACTAAGGATAAGGGGATAAGGGCGGCAACGAACTGTAACACGTGGTGGAGAACATGGGTACAGATCTGCAGCCCCTGGGTGTAGGGGTGCACAAAAAAAAAAGGAGAGAGAGAGAAAAGGGTTTGGCAAGCCAGAGAAAAACTGCAGTAGCAACTATGGATCCAGCCAAAATATTTGAATGGCTGGCAGAACAGCAAAAGCAGCAGCAGCAACAGCAATTTCAGCTGCTTCAGCAACTGACAGCTCAGACTCAGGAACAGCAACGGCAGTTAGTCAAGGAAATGGCAGACCAGCAAGAGAGATGGCTCCAGCAAGGGGCAGCCCTGGGGAGGGCTAATGTGGGAGTTCCCATAGGGGGAGGAGAAGGACAGATGGGAACGACCCAGCTACCGATCAGGCTGACAAAAATGGGGCCTTTGGATGACCCCAAAGCCTATCTGGTCACCTTCGAGAGGTTAGCCCTAGCAGCTCGTTGGCCAGAGGAACATTGGGCTACCCTCCTCGCCCCATATCTTACAGGGCCTGCTCAATTAGCGTACCGTAGCCTAGCTGCCAAGGAGGCACTAAACTATTACAAAGTTAAAGAGGCCATACTGGATCAAGCTGGTATAACTCCAGAAACTTATAGGCAAAAATTTAGACAGGAACGATATCCCACGGGCGCCCAGCCACATATAGTAGCCCAGAAGTTGCGCGAACTAGGCTGGCGCTGGCTGGAGCCTGATAAGCATGATAGTTCGCAGTTGGCAGACATTGTGGTCTTAGAACAATTTCTGCAGATTTTACCAATGTGCGCACAACAATGGGTGCGTAGGCACCGCCCTCCAACCCTAACAGATGCGGTGACCCTTATGGAAGACTATTTAGTGGCCGAAGTGCCAGGGGGACTAGGAAAGGAAGGCAAGGAAGCCAGGCAGGAGCGAGTGACCCTTGGGAGGAGCCGCCCATTCCCCGACCCTCGGCGTGAGAGAGGCAGAACTCTGAATAAGCCTGGGTAGAGGAAGGGGGTGTAAGAACCCCAAGGACATCAAAGAAGGGCTAGTAGAAACCCCGAGGGAGACTTGGAGTAGGGTAAGAGAGTGGGGCTTAACTCCCAGAGGGGAGGCGGCCCCACGGAATCGTTGCTTTGAGTGTGGGCAGGAGGGACATTTCAAGAGGGATTGTCCCTTCATGGATTGCTCCTATGGATAGGAGGTGGCCCTGGGTGGCCATGCTCCTTCCCAGGAGAGAGCTACAGTAACTACCCAGGTAAAAGTGGAAGGGGTACCGGTATCAACGTTAGTAGATTACGGGTGCTGCCAAACCATGATCCAAGCTGATTTGGTCCCAGATCCAGAGCCAGCTGGTTCTACCGTCTGGGTAAAATGCGTACATGGAGAAGTACAACCATACCCGACTGCCTGGGTAAAAATACAAGACAAAGTTGAGAAGGCAGTGTGTCAAGTTGCATTAGCCCCGGGTATAGTGTACCCGGTGTTATTGGGCCGGGACTGGCCGGGGCTTCCACGGGTGCTGAAAGCATGGAGCCAAAGGTGTCTTCAGAAAATAGGGGGAGAATTGCAGGAGGAGGTACCAGTCACCCCAAGGGCCAGCCCGGAAGACCTCGGGAGCCAAAGAGAGGGAACCGATCTTGATTGGGTCACCAATGGGATTTCCTTCAAGAACAAAGAGAAGACCCTTCCTTAACCCAGGCTTGGGAGCAGGCAGGAGAAAAAAGCATCCAATCTTCCCAGACGCAGCCGGGACCTTATTTTGAGGTACAATGGGACCGTTTATACAAGGTCACGCCGGAAAGGGAGGGAAGAGGAGGTATGCGGCAATTGCTAGTTCCCGCCCGGTATAGGAACAAGGTCCTAGAGCTGGCGCATGCCAACTGGTGGGCTGGGCACCTAGGAAGGGAAAAGACCCTCCAGCGACTTACCCAGGGATATATAGGGCAGTGCAAGATTTTTGTGACTCATGTCCGGCCTGCCAGCGGACCCGATTGTAGTTGAGCCCTAAGGCTCCTTTGGTTCCCCCTTCCGGTCGTGGGGGTACCATTTGATAGGGTAGCTTTGGATTTGGTAGGACCCTTGGAACATTCCAAGGCAGGCTCCCCATATATTTTAGTCCTGTTAGACTATGCGACTAGGTACCCGGAGGCTGTCCCCTTAAAGAATACAACAGCCCCCGTGATTGCTGAGGACTTGGTTAAGATCTTCGCCCGGGTAGGAATCCCTAAAGAGATCCTTATGGATCAGGCGACTAATGTCACTTCCAAGCTTATGGGGGAATTATGTAAGTTGTTAAAAGTCAAAACATTAAGGACCGCTCTATCACCCCCAAACGGATGGCTTAGTAGAGAGATTCAACCGAACTCTCAAAGAAATGTTGAGGCAATTTTTCAGAGGAGGATCCCCGAGAGTGGGATAAGGCATTACCAGCCCTCCTCTTTGCCGTGAGAGGGGTACCCCAGGCCTCAACGGGATTTTCCCCGTTTGAGCTCTTGTATGGGAGACAGCCCCGGGGAATACTAGATCTAATTAGAGAGACCTGGGAGGACCAAGAGGCCCGCGTACAAGGGTCGGTGAAGTATGTCTTAAAACTATGAGAACAATTGCAGAAGCTCGGGCAATTCACAAAATCAAACCTAGAACAAGCTCAAGATCAGCAGGCCTATTATTATAGGGATGCTAAATTGAGAGAGTTTTAACCGGGGGATAGAGGACTCTTATTGCTACGCATAAGAGAGTCGAAGTTTTTAGCAAGGTGGCAGGGCCCCTTTGAAATACTGAGGAGAGTAGGGAAGGTAGACTATGAAGTACACTTAATGGGGAAAAGGAAAGGGTCACAGATTTATCATGTGAATTTACTAAAGAAATGGAAGCCCTGGAAAGCTCTTATGATAGCACCTGCGATAGGAGAGGTCGAATTGGGTCCCTGGGCCGGGAAGGTAGGTGAGGGTTTGACAGTACGAGTGGGAGATGAATTGACGTGAGCCCAACGTGAAGAAGCGGCGTGGATCACCCGATCCTATGCCACGGTCCTATCCGCAATACCAGGTCGTACCAAGGCTGTATGTCACCATATCGCTACGACCCCAGGCCGCAAGGTATGTTACCCAGTAAGACCCTTGCCCCAGAATATGTGGGACACAGTGAGGAAGGAAGTACAAGAGAGGCTAAGGATGGGTGTTATTGAGGAGTCGCGTAGTGAGTGGAGAAGCTCCATAGTACTGGTGCCCAAACCAGGGGAATCAATACAGTTCTGTGTGGACTTTACAAAAGTGAATGCTATTTCCAGGTTCGATGCCTACCCGATGACCCGGGTTGATGAGTTATTAGAGAGATTGGGGCAGGCCCAGTACATAACAACCCTAGATCTGACCAAAGGGTACTGGCAGATCCCCCTAACACCGGCCTCCAAGGAGAAAACAGCATTCTCCACCTCTTTCGGACTGTTCCAGTTTAGAACTATGCCTTTCGGATTCCATGGGCCACTTTCCAAAGACTAATGGACCAGCTTCTACGGGAGCACCGGGGCTATGCAGACGCCTATATTGATGATACCGTGATCTATAGTGGTAATTGGGGGGAACACCTACGGCACCTACAGGCAGTATTACAAATCACTGGAAAAGGCCGGGTTAACAGCCAATCCTGCGAAATGTCACATAGGACAGCGGGAGGTGACGTACCTGGGATATACAGTGGGGAGAGGGAAACTGAGGCCCCTGGTTAGCAAGGTACAGGCATTAGTCGAATACCAGATCCCTACAACTAAGAAACAAGTCCTACAATTTTGGGGTTTAGCGGGGTGCCAGTTTATACCAAACTTCGCAACCATAGCAGCCCCCCCTTACGGACTTAACAAAGACTTCCCAGCCAAAAAAGGTCACCTGGTCAGAACAAAGGGAAAAGGCCTTCCTTGAGCTTAAGAGGTGTTTAATGGAAGCACCAGTATTAACTCAACCCAACTTCTCCAAAGACTTTGTGGTACAGACAAAGGTACAGCCTCTTTGTGGTACAGCCTCTGAGGTAGGGCTGGGAGCAATCCTGGCACAAGAGGTAGAAGGGGAAGAGCACCCTATACTATATTTAAGTTGGAAGTTATTTCCCAGGGAACAGGCCTATGCCACAATAGAGAAAGAAGCGCTGGCTGTAAAGTGGGCAATAGAGTCTTTGAGGTACTACCTTCTGGGAAGCTCTTTTACATTAATAACGGACCATGTCCCCCTGAAGTGGTTGCAGTCGATGAAGGAAGTAAATCCTCGCATAACCAGATGGTATCTGGCGTTACAACCTTACAGGTTCAAAGTGGCGCACAGAGTAAGCATAAGAACGAGGACTTCCTTTCAAGGATGGCGGAGTCAGAGGAGATGGTGGTGGATGAAGAGGAGGAAGTCAGAGATGTAAGGGGGGGTGTGACAGGGTGGCGGGGTTTGAAGGGAGAAACCCCGCTCCCTGCACTAAACGCTCGCTTGGCTCCAGCGCGGCAGGGAGCAAGCAGCTATGTCAGGCTTGCTCGGAAGCCACAGCATCTGCATGCGCAGGAAGACCAAGCCCTGCCACTCCAGGCGGGGCGGAGAGCGCAGGCGCCGGCGTCCTGAAGAAAGGCTGCTGGCTTTGAAAAGGGAGGACCCTGGCCCAGGAGGGGGGTAGAGAGGGGACAGAGAGCCGGAAGGAGGAGTCGGTGGGCAGAGGAGAAAAGGTGGCGCACCGAGCCGGATGAGGCAGCAGGACTAAGGATGAGCACAGCAGCAGAGCCACGGAAGCCAACGAAAGGGAAGGAAGCAGTCCAGGACAGGGCAGGATATTGCCTGCAGGCCGGTGAGTTTCGGTATAGAACCCACCGACCGAACAGGTAACTATTGAACCTGGGCTGAGACCTGGAGCGAGGGAGGGCCCAAGTCTTCCTTCCCCCTTGGCGTGCCCGTCTTTCGGGACTAACACCAAAGGCATGAGGAGGACTCTTTTCCGAACTGGGGATAAAGGCAGCAATGAACTATAACAGAAGGGCTTTGAAAAATCAGGGTGGAACAAGATGGGCGCTTTGGTAAGTTTGTCCTTCAGGGTCCCGAAGGCCTTCTCGCACTCTACCGACTACCTTACTTTATTCAGCTGGGCGTTTTTAGTGAGGTCCGATAATGGGGCAGCAATATTCACAAACCTAGGTATAAACTGGCGATAATATCCAGCTAGTCCCAAAAACTGGCATACCTGGTTTTTTGTTGTGAGTGTCTTACATTCCCGCAAGGCTTCCACTTTGTCTACCAGTGGCCGTACTATCCCCTGTCCGACGGTGTACCCTAAGTAGGTCACCTCGCGGCGGCCCAACTGACATTTCCGCGGGTTGGCTGTAAGGCCTGCCTTCCTCAGGGTCTCCAATACCGCTTCCAAGTGTTGTAGATGTGCCCTCCAAGTCGGATTATAGATCACCACATCATCTATATAGGCAGCCGCGTTGGAGTAGTGGGGCTGTAACAACCAGTCCATCAGTCACTGAAACATGGCCACGGCCCCATGTAGCCCAAACAGCATGGTCACAAACTGAAACAGGCCAAAGGGGATGGGGAAGGCAGTTTTTTCCTTAGGGGCTGGCATCAGGGGGATCTGCCAATACCCTTTAGTCATATCTAGGATGGAGAAGTATTCCGCCTGTCTGAGCCGGTCCAGTAACTCCTCGTTTTGAGGCATCGGGTAGGCATCAAACCGTGAAATGGCGTTGACTTTGCAGAAATCGATGCAGAACCATGTTGTGCATGGTTTTGGGATGAGGACAATAGGGCCCCTCCACTCACTGTGGGATTCCTCTACGACTCCCATCTCTAACATCATCTGGAGCTCCGTCCGGACGGTTTCCCACATTTTCCCGGGTAGGGGACGGTTTTGATCCTGCACTTTGTGGCCCGGATGTGTAGCAATGTGGTGGCATATGGCGCTGGACCACCTGCTGTAAGTCTCTCCGTTGCACCGGACTTAATTCCTCACTCACTACGACCTGCGCAGGTCCCTGGAAGTCTTCTACTGCAGGCCCCAACTCCAGGTCCAGGGGGTACGGAGTGATCAGTAGGCCCTCAGCCATCTTCCATTTCTTCAGGAGGTTTATGTGATAAAGTCGCACCTCCTTCCTCCTTCCCAGTAACCTCACTTCATAATCTACGGCTCCTATGCGCCGTACCACCTCAAATGGGCCCTGCCACTGGGCTAACAGCTTGGAGTCGCTGGACGACATTAGGACGAATACATGTTCCCCTGATCAAAAGAGCGGAGCTTGGCTCTTCGATTGTAATACTGGGCCTGGGACTCTTGTGCCTGTAAGAGGTTAGCCTTGGCAAATTCTCCTACCTTCTGCAAGCACTCCCACAACTGTGCCTTGGACCCGAGATTCCTGTTCTTCCCAGCTTTCTTTCGATATGTCGAGTATCCCCCTAGGCTGGCATCCATACAGGAGTTCGAAAGGAGAGAACCCTGTTGACTCCTGGGGGACCTCCCGTATGGCGAACAACAGGGTTGGGAGGAGCCTGTCCAAGTGGCGGGGGTCTTCAGCTACAAATTTGCGGAACATCAACTTTAACATTTGATTAAAACGTTCCACCAGGCCATCTGTCTGGGGATGGTAAATGGTCGTTCTAAGAGGGCGGATATTTAACAACCGAGACAGTTCTGCCATTAGTCGGGATGACACATTGATCCCCTGGTCGGTCAGGACCTCTTTAGGGATCCCCACCCATGCAAATAACTTGAAAAGCTCCTCCGCGAGGGTGCGGGCAGTGGTATTCCGTAGTGGCACCACTTCGGGGTAACGCATGGCATAGTCCACCACCACCATGATATATTGACAGCCTGAACTGGCCTTCTCTAGGGGCCCCACCAGGTCCAAACCCAATCCTTTCAAAGGGGATCCCCACCACAGGCAGTGCTATGAGGGGGGCCTTCAGCACCCCCTTTTGGCTGGTGCGTTGGCACTCTGGGCAGGATTCACAAAAGTCCTGCATCGCACAGTGAATGCCCAGCCAAAAATCTCAGACCTACCCGTTGCAAAGTCTTCTCCCAGCCTAGATGGCCTGCCCAGGGAATCCTGTGTGCCAGACATAGTACTGTATTCCTATACTTGCCGGGGACCAGGAGCTGCCACACTTCTTCCCCTGTCTGTGGGTCTCGGACCACCCGATATAGACGATATAGACGGCCCGCTCTTACTTGAAAGCGCGGGCTTTGAGGTTTGCGGGTGTCCCTGGCTTCCTCCTCGCCCATTCCTTGCACCTGCTCCCAGGCTCGGCTCACCGTCTGGTCCTCCCTTTGTTCTCTTAGGAAGTCTCCCTCCACTTCCAGTGTCATCCTCCCAGGTCGGGTGGTCCCCTCTGGAGGGTAGTGACCACCTCTCCTGTTGGCTCGGGGTCAGCCCTTCCTCTGCTCCTAGGTTCTTGCCTTGAGCGGCCTCCTCCAAGTCTTGAGAGGATAGGCATGGGCCCTGCGCCGACTGCTGGCTCCATTCTCGTAGCACCCTGCGGAAGCCCTTCCAGTCCCGGCCCAATATAACAGAGTAGGGCAAAGCTGGAGCCAACCCTACTCGGTAGACTCCGGCATCCTGACCATCAGCTAGCCGCACCCATGCCGTCGGGTATGCCCGCACCTCCCCATGCACACATAACAGTTGAATGGGCGCTCCAACTGGCTCAGGTTCTTTTATTAGGTCCGCCCTTACCAGCATCTGGCTGCATCCTGAGTCCACCAACGCTGACACGGGGGTCCCCTCCACCCAGAGTTCCACCACCATCTTGGCGGGGTCTCCTTCTCCATTCCCGAGCCCCGCGGTCAACACTTGTCCAAAGGGACAAACTATGCAGGGGTTCTCCCACCTGTGCCAGTCCTCTAGTCCATTCTCCCCCCATTCTCTCTGTATAGGGTTCATCCCTTTGCCTTTTCCTTTGGGCAGTGTCGCACTTACCCCTGGGTCTCCGCTGGCAGTCCCTGGCTTGTGCCCCCTCTTCCATTGTGCCTTCAGCTGGGCTGCGACCTCCTGTATCCACTGGCACTCCCGTTGCTGTAACGCAACCAACTGCTGCTGCAGCTGGGTATGGTATAAATCCTGCTGCCGTTGCCATTCTGACAACCGCTCGCCCCACTCCCTGGGATCCATTTTCCTTGGTCTGCCAACCCCCCTGCTCAGCCCCTCAGCACAGGGGTGGGATCGGCTGCCCACATTCTCCACCATGTGTCAAAGGGCGCACCCTGTGTTGGGGTGCCGCCCGGGCTCGGGGTAAACTTCAGCCCTCCACGGCCTAGTTCTCCCAAAGCACAATGCCCCTGGCTTAGGGGAAATACGGCCCTCTGGCCCAGTCCCAACGTACAATGCCCCTGGTTTAGGGGAAATACGGCCCTCCGGCCTAGTTCCAAAGTACAATGTCCCTGCAGTCTCTGCTGGTGGCGTGTGGAGTGATGGGGGAGGTAGGGGGACCCAGGCCCTCCCACTCCACTGGGTCCCAGCCCAGGGCCCTTGATGGCAGTGAAGGTTTTCACTGCCTGCTCAGCAGGGATGCCTGCCGGAACACGCCGACCTCCCGGAGGTTTTTCCTCCGCCCTGGTCTGTCTCCTACCTCTCCCCTTGCCGGGTCAGGCCCTCTGCAGGTTAGTCCTGGGCTGCTCCTGGAGCGGCTTGGACGGTGAGCGAGACTCCTGCGGGGGTTGGTCGGACTCCTGAGGCGGCAGCAATGGCAGACTGGATTCAGGTGGTGGTTTGGGCTTTTTTGGAGCTCCTCACCAAGCCCCTGCCTCTTCGGCCACCCCCTTCCCCTCCGTCTGCCTTCTTGTCTGGGTATTTATCCCCGGCCTGTAGCCTGAGCATGCTCCACAGAGCTGCGGAGGTGGGGTCCCTTCAGCCACCTGGGCCAGGTGGACTCCTTGGGCTTGAGTGCAGGGCAGTGCCGCCCTGTCACATATGGTCATAAGCCTTAGATAAGTCTACTATAGCCAACACTGTTATCTTACTGTTCTGTACTTCAGCTAGCAGCTATCCTAAGAGTCCAATTACAGTGCAAACTGGTGGGTGTTTAAATTATTACAGTTTCTCTGCATAACTTTCAGCTAACACAAAGTGTTTGTAAAACCAACACAAGATTTTCAGACATAAGGATGGAAGCTGTACTGTCACCTTGTAGATCAAGATAAGGAAAACTAAACAATGTGTATGACAATGCTTAGCTGTAAATGACTGTGTTGAAATATGGACTCACAGACCTAGTGCCTTCTACCAGCTGAAAGGCACCATATATGCCTATTTCCATTTTGCTGCCAGATACTAACCGTGCTTAAATGTCTAATGCAGCTTGCTTTATGATTTTAGGCTGTTTGCACACTGAAAAGCACATGAATTTACTTCTGGCTTGCATTTTAATCCTTTTTTTTTAAAACAACATGTTAACAAATTCAATCAGGAAGGTACTGGGAGAGAAGAAATTTGGAACAAAGTGCTACTGGTTTTTTTCATGGCATTAAGCATTGCTTTTTAGCAATGCTAACACATTCTAATCTTCAAACCTGGCTTTTTTGATAGAGCTCTTGTTTTGTAGATCTAACTGGTAAACTTTTGGAACACTTTTGTAGTGCTTTTCTGTGATCAACCTATTCTTTGGTTTGTAGACTCAGCAAACTGAATTATTTGACAGACGTAAGTAATTCCATCAGTAAATCTTGTGCATGCACAATGAAGATATGATTGACAGGGGAATGAATATCTGGGCTATTTAACCTAATTTTAAAAATGGGCAAGTGTAGAGTTGTGGTGCATTAAAAGTTTGGAGATTGTGCAACCATAGTTATCACAATGTGGATAAAAGGAGCATTTTTAAATGTTTCCTTTAGAAGAATTTAGAAAACATTTTAAGACAGATCTAACTATTTCTAATTATTGTGTAAAATTTGAATTCCATCATTCCATAGATATTTAGATGTATTTTTCTATGTAAAATGTGTTCGCCATTTATCTACTGATTGCATTCAGATACGTAATTATAGGAAGTGCAATTTTTAGCTATTTAATTACATTTACCTCACTAATAAACTAATTCTAGCTTTACTAAACTAATTTACTAATTTAGCACTACTAAACAAATACAGTTACCTTTCTGATTTTTACACAATCTATTTATTTGAGTATAAACCACACACTTCAACTCTAGGTCAAATTCCAAGGTCTGATGTTTTGTTTGGCCTTGTCTCTATTTATAAGATGCATGTTCTTCCTCTTAAAAATTTCAATGTGCCACTGTAAAATGGAAATTGTGACTGTGATGGTGACAAATGTTGCTTCGTTAACAAAAGTTATCACTTATACTTAATAAACAGTTTAAGGAGGGTTAATTTTTTTTAAATCTAATTTACCTAGTGATATCCTATAGTATGCAACACTGAGGAAACTAAAGCATTTAAACCAAATATAGGAATTAACTATAAGATTAACATTTTCTATAAAATGTGCCTGTTATAATGAACCAGCTTCAGGGAACCCATGTAGGTGTAAACTTTGAAACATGGTAAAATGCTACCCTCTGCTGGCATTCTAAAACTCACTTTTCTCAGCTGTCTCTCCCATTTATAGTTCATGACCATCTTCAATATTGTGTATCATCTGTGATTTCCAAGCAGAAAACTTCCATAAGTAAATTTAGTGAGGTGGCAATGTACTTAAGTTTCAGAACTTATTCAACAGAATTCCTATACTAATAATTTAGTTGAGTGGAAGCACTAAACGATCAGAAACATTTGCATTTTCCTGTATAATATGTAATGTAAATTCTTATATATAAAAACTTTATTAGAGATAATAAGGTAGAATTGAAAGATTTTTCTTTGAACTGCACTTTAACTTGTGTAAGACTCATTTTTTTGGATGACTATGAGTTTATCTTTTAGCTGTGTCCTATTGTGAAATGGCAAAGCCTCTTCAAAAACACTGCTAGAAAATTCAGCAATTTTTTTAGCTTTTTCTGGTACATTTAATTCTTAGTATTAAAATCTAGAGCTCTGGGTTTAAAAGCTACTTTCATATAGAGAGGAGTAATTTCCTTAGATGTTATGTCTTTTCTTTCAGTTTCAGACTATGTTAGGAGAGCTATACTAGAAATATTTTTTTCTGCTAAGGACAATGTAGCTCTCACTATACATTGACCTTTGGGGCATGCATATCAAGACAGTGAAGTAAATGTATTTTTAATTTATGTTATGATTCACTTTGGAAGCTATATTTTTCGGCATTTCTAGTCTCAATAACAACTTGTAAAGAATGATAAAAGGACTTAAAAGGACTAAAATGAAAATGGATAATCAAGTAAATTACAAAAGTATTGTTTTGAGGAGATTTAGTTGTCAGGACTAGGGGTTTTTTGTAAGAAAAAGGTTTGCAGTAGAATGCTCGATATTATCTTCTGGTTTTGTGGAAGAACATTTCTACCATCTGGACTTGAGTGCAGGCTCTCAGGAAAAGAAGTCCTCTGAAGAGATGCAAAAAGTATATTTTCCTTTTATTAATTGTTTTACAAATTTGTACTGTTTGCATTATACCTGATTCATCTGATTATTTTCTGCAGAAAATAATGAAAATGTATTGAGGTCCCTCTTTAGCTCATATACTGTTTTATTCTTGCTACATAACACTGATAAAGAGCTAATCTGTGGTTTTTTTGTGAACAGTCATTGCTATATAGTAGGATAGGTTACTATTCTGATGGCTATGAAACAGTCCCTGTCAAGCCTACTATATATGCTGACAAGTAAAAATGATCATATGTTGCTTTTATGGGGACTGATCCATTAAACTGTGATTCATTAAACTGTGAAGATAGAGAGATTAGGGGGCTCCTCCAGTGGCACAGTGGCTAAGGTGCCTGCCTGGAGGTTAAGAGTTCAAGGCCTGCCTACCCTGAGGAAACCCATCACCAGCCTCCCAAGAGAGGGATGGAGCTGGCTTGCTTGGAAGTTAGGAAGGATAAGGGTGCCTATTAAGGTCATGAGACTGGGAGACTCCTCCAGCACCTCAATGGATAAGGTGCCTTTGTTTGGCACTGATGTGGTACTTGATACCTCTCCCTAGAACTTCAGCTTTCTAATATGAGGTGCTGAAATAACTGGATAGTGAATCAAATATTGTTTTCCGGGTGAATCAAAACCTTGATATAAAAGCTTTGGGAATTTATGTTTGCTTTAGCAGCCAAAACTGTAAGTATGGGGGAAACAAGGCAAGTTTAAAATGTTAGATTGGCTCTTTTTGGAAAACAATAATCAATCCCTTTGTGTCAAGCTGTATTTGATACTGTATCACTTAATCTATGTGATCATCCTGAACTTGACAAACTGTTTGGATTAGGACTTGTCACAAAGGAAAAATTCAATTTAAATTTCAAAAGATTTCTGCAGAATTTTAATTAACAAGGTGATTCAAATTTGAAAATGATAAATGAATGTGGCAACAATTCAGTTACTCACAGTAGTTCATTTGAAGTGTCTACCACGTTAATCAGATTTTGTGTTGGTGAACATGATAGCATATCAAGGTAAAGCTGTACCTTAACCTGATGACAAAAACATTGACATCAGCCTCAGTTAGCCACAAAGGAAATGCTTTCTACACAGTTTGGTGATCCCAATGCTCAAAGAGAGGGGCTGAAAGCCAAGAAAGATATTAGTGGAATCTGAATTCTCTGGACCCAAAGCAAACTTTTATTCTAGTAATTGATTACAACCATTAATCTTTAATTTTTCATACGTAACCTTATAACCAACTTTACTACACATCTTCATACCCTGAAGTGAACATAAATGCTGGGTTACATGTTTTACTTCAGAGCTGAAATGGGAAACATTTTGTCTAACTGTATACATAATTTGGATTTGGTGAAGAATGTTGGCATAAGGTACTTGAATGGTCCTGGAATGGTTTTCTGCTAATAGCTTGGCAACGTTTTTTAGTCAAAATCTTTTTAAATTAAAATTCTCAGAGGGACAACCATGTTAGTCTTAACTTTAAAAAAAAAGTAGTCCTATGGCCCATTAGAGACTATAATAAATATATACACAACGAGAGTATATTTGTATCATGATCATCTAACTCGTCTAATCTGAAGAAGTGGATTCTACAGAATCATGAGCTATCATGTGCTTTCGTGGGCAAAACCCACTTCTTCAGATGAGATGATCTTGAGACAAACATTTTGTGGCTTTGGCTCAAATTGCACAATTTTTATAACTGAAAACTTTAAAAATACTCTAATTTTCTATTTTTTTTAGTTCGTTATTATATCTGAAATTTAAAACAAAACTCATGAGGGGTTAACTCACTCATATGGATGTCACTGGACAAAAATCAACCCTACTAACAGAAACTATTCATACAGCAATTTTTTTAATCCATCACGTTTCACTCTGGCAGCACTGTCAGATACCTTCAGTAGAAAGCTTACCTGTTAATAGTGTTGACATCACGTCCACTCGTGGGGTAGCAGAAGTAAGACTTTCTTCTAGACATTTTTCCTTAAGGAAAACATTCAGGCAAATAGGCTTAGAAACTACTCAGTATCAGCATGACTTGCTTTGGAGGTAGTTCAACCAACCTCCATGACAGTATCTGCAACATTAAGGGTTACAAACGTTTTAATTTCACAAAATTGAACACGCTTGCTCCACCTGTCTGTGAGAAACCCCCCCTCCCCCACTCCCACTAAGTGCATTTCCCCTCCCTCTGTTACTTGTTCTGCCCCATCTTTTCTCACTCACTTATGGGGCAGAAAAAGAGGGCGCTGTAGTCATCATGAACAGAACAGATTATGAACAGGAGGCAACCAGACAACTCACCAATACCATATTCTAGAAGCCTCTCTCCTGTGATCCCACTAAAGTATACCTAAAAAACCTGAAACTGCCCATGAAGCTCCCTGATGCTGCTCAGGACCAGATTTACACTAACACCCCCTCCCTCCCAAGTCCTGACCAGGATTTTTCTATCTGGTACCCAAGATACACAAACCTGGAAATCCCGGACAACCCATCATCTCAAGCATTGGCACACTTACAACAGGATTGTCTGGCTATATTGACTCTCTCTTCAGACCCTATACTACCAGCACCCCCAGCTACCTTTGCAACACCACCGACTTCCTGAGGAAACTACAAAACATCAGTACCGTAAATTAGAGAATAATACATGCGTCCAAGTATAACACGCACTCATGTATTACCCACAGTTTTTCTATCATGTGTAAAAAATATATTAGAAAACCCGTGGACGTACATAACCCACAGAGACTTCTGCTACCTTCATAAAAGAATCTGGTGGTCTTTGATGTGGTTGCCACTTGCCAGCTATAAAGATTGAAGATCACAACATCATGCAGACCGATAATACTGGGTCTTGTTATTTTACTTTAGTAAACACAACAGCTTTGCCGCTCTTATTAAATTATTATTAAATCAAAGGTGCTGATTTTATTATGTTGATCTTCTCTTCTTGTAATAAGAGTAAAATATGAGTAAAAATCAAATTGCATAAGACGCGGACATATATACCCCGTGGGGGGGGGAGCATGGTAGGTAAAAACATGGACAACCCACGGGCTATATTAGCTAATTTATGGTAATCTTCCTCAAAATACCATCCTAGCCACCATGGACGTAGAAGCCCTGTACATCAATATTCCACATGAAGATGGATTACAGGCTATCAGGAACACCATCCCCGATGACAGCACTGCATACCTGGTTACAGAGTTCTGCAACTTTGTCCTCACCCACAACTACTTTGATTCAGAGACAATTTGTGTCTTCAAGTCAGCTACACAGCCATGGGCACCCGCATGGCACCACAATATGCCAACATTTTTATGGCTGACCTTGAACAATGTTTTCTCATCTCTCGCCACCTAACACCTTTACTGTACTTACGCTACATCAATGACATCTTCATCATATGGACTCACAGGAATGAGACCCTTGAAGAATTTCACAAGGATTTAACAACTTCTCCCCTCCCCCAACTCCCCCATCAACATCAGTTTGGATAAATCCACATGAGAAATCCACTTCCTTGACACTACAGTACAATTAAATGATGGACAAATTTCCAACACCATATACCAGAAACCTACTGACCGCTACACTTTCCTTCATGCCTCTAGCTTCCATCCCAGACATTGTATCTATTGTATACAGCCAAGCCCTGAGATATAACCGGATCTATTCCAATCCCACAGACAGAGACAAAAAACTACAGGATCTATATAGAGCATTCTTTAAACTGAAATAACCACCCAGAGAAGTGAAAAAACAAATTGTCAGAGCCAAAAAAGTACCCAGACATGAACTACTTCAAGACAGGCCCAAAAGAGAAGACAACAGAATTACACTTGTCATCACCTACAGTCCACAATTTAGAACTCTCTAACGCATTATCAAAGATCTACAACCTATCCTGGAAAATGACCCCTCACTCTCAGAGGCCTTTGGGGAAAGGCCAATTCTGGTTTACAGACAACCCCCTAATCTGAAACAAATTGTTTCTAGTAACCACGCAACACAGCTACATCATAAGCATCCAGGAACACACCTCTTCCCCCCGCAATCAACCCCAGTGCCAATTACGCCCACACACCTACACAAGCAAGCACATCAGTCACCAAATCAGAGGAATGAGCCATCCACTAATGTGATCTATGCCATCAAATGCCAGCAATGCCCCACTGCAATGTATATTGGCTTATGCCTATACTTTGAATCGGTATATCAGATGGCTCGCACATTATCAACCAACCAATGAAGATGCTAATGGTTCTTGATGTCTGTTTAGAATCCGGTGCTGGTTATCTTCCTTTCCAAGTGGTAACTAGTGGTTCTTATCAGCCTCTTGTAACTATTTAGTCTTTAAGATGCTACTACTCTGCTTGTTGTTTTAAAGTTTTTTCCTGTTACAGACTCACTCGGCTATCCCTCTGAAGCTTATCTGCTCACTATCTTTTTTTCTTCCTCTCCTTCAATTATTTTTCCTTCTCCTCCCCTCCCTCATTCCCTTATTTATCCTTGGATCTGGACTTCCAAAATTCCTGTCATCTGAAGAAGTGGGTTGTGCCCACGAAAGCTCATGATAACATGTTTTGTTAGTCTTTAAAGTGCTACCAGACTTTTTGTTATTTTTTTAAGTTTTTCCTGCTACAGAATAACTCATCTACCCCTCTGAAGCTTAGCTTTACCTATTTATTTAAACAACCATCCATTCTCTCCACTAATTGGGGTCT
The DNA here is from genome assembly GCA_019425775.1 of Rafetus swinhoei. Taxonomy (NCBI): domain Eukaryota; kingdom Metazoa; phylum Chordata; order Testudines; family Trionychidae; genus Rafetus; species Rafetus swinhoei. The sequence goes on from CM033436.1 coordinate 36,962,536, forward strand.
TTCATGTTCTCTTTTTATGTGATTGGTCTAAAAATCTTTTCTTCATCAAACATGATGGTGAACTTTGTGTCCCCCTCCCAACAGTAACATTGACAAAGAGAGAGAAAGAGATGATAGTTACCAAAAAGAGTGAGTAGGTCTGATTCGCCACACTTTCTCATCTGTAGTGAGATACTGTCCTTGAACAAAAAAAATTGAATTTGGAATGGCATTTCATGATGAAATTTGCAGCATTTGCTACAAAATACCTCAAAAGTGACAAGTAAAAGAAAAAGCCTGTGGGGGAAAAAAGTGAATAATGGTCAAAAAAGGTGGGAGCATAAACTCTGCGCTGTGTCTACACTGACGCGATCTTGCACAAAAGCGGCCGCTCTTGTGCAAAAACTTGCTGCCTGTCTACACTGGCCGCGTGTTCTTGCGCAAGTAAACTAACGTTCTAATGTTTGAAATCAGGGCGTCTTGCTCCAGAACTCTGATGTTCCCGCTCAGGAATAAGCCCTTTTGCGCAACTGTTCTTGCGCAACAGGCCAGTGTAGACAGGCAACATGAATTTCTTGCACAAGAAAACCCTATGGTTAAAATGGCCATGAGAGCTTTCTTGCGCAAGAGAGCGTCTACACTGGCATGGATGCTCTTGCGCAAAAGCACATCTCTTGCAGAAAAGCACATGCCAGTGTAGACGCTCTCTTGCGCAAGAAAGCCCCGATCGCCATTTTCGCGATCGGGGCTTTTTTGCGCAAAACAATACCGCGTTGTCTACACTGGCCCTCTTGCGCAAAAGCATTTGCGCAAGAGGGTTTTTGCCCGAATGGGAGCAGCATAGTATTTCCGCAAGAACACTGACAATCTTACATGAGATCGTCAGTGTTCTTGCGGAAATTCAAGCGGCCAGTGTAGACAGCTGACAAGTTTTTCCGCAAAAGCGGCTGATTTTCCGGAAAAACTTGCCAGTCTAGACACAGCCGAAGAGTTTTTGCAGAAGAACTCTTCCGCAAAAGAGTTTTTGCATGAGAATGTGCCAGTGTAGACGTAGCCTCAGTGAAAGTTTTGTGGGTTCATACATCATTATTTGAGAGGGAAAGCCTTTCACTGATGAGGATTACATGAAGCTATGAATGCTAATAATTGGTCATGTTCTAGTTCAATAGTTTCACAGCAAAGACAAAACCTTTCAGAAAATTGCCATTATCAGCAAAAAGAGTTCATGACAGAGCTGTGAAAATGGCACAGCAAATCAACAAGGAACAAATGCAAAGTATGACTTTAGCTACTTATTTTTCATTTGCTTTGGATGAGACAACTGACATGGCATTCCTTACTATTTTGTCGGACCAGTTGAATGCCCTGGTTTTGAATTTTCATTTTATTGTCCATCAGGAGTCACTTTTTGTGCAAGTTTGGGGAGTTGAACTCAGAAATGTAATAAGACTTGTCATTCACATTGTCTATTAGATTCTTGCCCAAGATGTATCATTTCAGTTACTGTTCGAGGAAGTATATTCTAAATACCCTGATCTACTAATAGTAGCAATGCTCACTGGCTGTTTTGTGGCAAAGTTTTGTCTTCTTTTGCCACCTGCATTAATGAGATGAAGTCAATTTTGGATATGAATTATGTTATACATGCTGAGCTTGTTTTACTATCTCATCAATATTACTCATCATTTGAATGAGTTGAACAGCAAACTATCAAGATGGAGAGATGGCGCATTTCAAAGGGTTGTTAATGTTTCATGATTCGTATCAGAGAGCGAATCCAAATAACAGTCTGGTTTTGCAGCAGCTGTATGGGTTGTTGTTGTTGGTTTTTGGTGTTTTTGGTTTTTGGGGGTTTTTTTTGAACATCTAAAGGCATTCAAGTCACTTTTTTAGAGACTTTTGCAAGCAGAGTGTATCCGTTGAATAACTGGATCTCACAGTCATGCCAGAAATCTAAGTCAGCGATTTCAAAACTATCAGATTTCAAGGAGTTGGCTATTTGAGTAGAAAAATTTATCCAGCTGAGTTCTAATTTGGAATTCCAATTACAAATGGGCTGACATAAAGAAATTGGAACATGATGATAATCTAATTCTGTAAACTTGCAACGAACATTCTGTTTACACCATACAGCATGTCAGCTTGGCCTTTCTTTCAATATTTGGCTCTCTATATATATGTGAGCAGACTTTCTCTCATTTAAATCACATCAAATGTACTTTGTGGTGAATATTGACAGAAGTCAGCGTGACTGCATGCATTAAGCTGAATTTAACCAGTTATTTTGTAAATGTCAAAGAAATTTGCAAAAAGATGCAGCAGCAGAAGTCCCATTAAATTAAGTCATCATACCAATTATCAATAATATTAAGTTGTATATGTTCAGTCATGCAAATGGGGAATTCTTACCAGTTCATTCACTACTGGTTCTGAATTTTGATGTAGTTCGAGTATTTGGTTTGAAAAGATTGTTGACCCATGTTTTAGTAGATGCTGTATAGTTGGTTCCTTGTTTTCTTTGCCCTGGACTACACTATGGATTTATTTTGGAAATAACCTCCCTAATTTCAAAATAAAAAGAAGAGCACCCATACTACCAAGCCCGTTATTTTGAAATAACGAGCTGGTTATTGCAAAACCTGTACTGCTGTTTTCTTCAGGGAACAATGCTAATTTTGAAATTGTTATTTTGAAATAGCTTTGGTGTGTATGACCCAAAGCTGGCTAGCCCTAACTTAGCTACTGTGCTGATTGCTCTGGCCACCCCAAGCTCCTCTTCTTCTGTGGCATTTTAAACTCCAGGCTGCAGGAGAAGGCTTTATCTCATGTGGCCAGCTTTGCCAGTCCTATATGCCACAGAGCACCCCATGCACCTTGAGTGACTCCAATGCTTTTTGTTTCGAAATAACTCCCTAATGTATAGACCAAGGCCAGAAATATAGAACTCCAAAAAGGGCCACAAACCCAGCCCCCTCTGCTGAACCCAGTACTAGGTAAATAGAGATCATACATGGCAGCTGTTTGTCCAACGTTTAAGAAGAATTCTCATTTATACCAATTTGAGATTAAGATTAAGCATGCACAGTATTTTAAGCCTTTCTTTATTGGTAAGATTTTGTAAATCTTCTCTTATTTTTGTTTCTCTCCTCTGGACTATCTCAATTTTTCCATATCTTTCTTGCACCACCTGATTGCAAACTCCTGTAAAAACTACCATTTTAATGGGAATTAACAAATGCTTAAATTCAAACTGTTAAAGTAAATCAAGTTTATTAATAAAAGAAAAATAGGATTTGAAGTACAAGATTGAATTGGCTACAAAAAATAAAAAGGAAAATATGTCATCTAAAAGTCCAAAACTTAATCTAAACAGATAAAGACTTTAATCAAAAACATCTCTCATGCCACTCATTCTTCCCAGTAGTGAATGACTTTCCCTCATCCAGGATCTTTAACAAAACATATAAGAACTTGGTTTCCTTTGTCTTCTTAGGACAAATTTTTTCATCCTCATAGCATCTTAGAATCAGAGAATCATAGATTCCTAGGGCTGGAAGAGACCTCAGGAGGTCATCGAGTCCAAGTCCCTGCCCAAACCAGGATCAATCCCAACTAAATCATCCCAGCCAGGACTAGACCTAATCCACTGCAACTTGAGCCCATTGCTCCATGTTGTGCCATACGTCACTACAGCCTTTCTCCATCCTCTTTGGAACCTCCCTTCAGGTAGTGGAAGGCTGCTTTCAACTTTCTTCTCTTCTGTAGACTACATAAGCTCAAAACCCTCAGTCTCTCCTCATAGGTCATGTGCTCCATCCCCCTAACGATTTTGGTTGCCCTCGCCAATGCGAGGTCCACATCCTTTCTGTAGACGCAATACTCAAGATGTGGCCTCACCAGTGTCGAATAAAGGGGAAAAATAATTATCTAGTTCTCCTGGCAATGCTCCTCCTAATGCACCCTAACATGCCATTAACCTTCTTGGCTACAAGGACAAACCCACTTTCAACAACTCATTTCCAGCTTCTCATCCACTATAATATCCAGGTCCTTATCTGCTGAACTTCTAATTAGGCAGTTGGCCCCCAGCCTCTAACAGTGCTTGGGATTCCTCTGTCCCAAATGCAGGGCTCTGCATTTGTCCTTGTTGAACCACATCAGATTTCTTTTGGCCCAATACTCTAATTTGGCTAGGTCACTCTGAACCCACTCTCTGCACTCCTATGTATCTACGTTGGCTGGACTTGATGACCTCCTGAGGTCTCTTCCAGCTCTATGATTTTATGATTCTATGAGTCTACCTCTTCCCCTAGCTTAGTGTCATCTACAAACTTGCTGAGGGTGCAATCCATCTGGGTCATTAATAACGATATTGAACAAAACCGGTCCTAGGGGGCACTCCACTTGAAACCAACTGCCAACTTGATGTCTGCATCAAGCTGTTCACTACCCGTTGGGCCTGACAGGCTAGCCAGCTTTCTATCCATCTTACAGTCCATTTATCCAATCCATGTTTTCTTAACTTGCTGACAAAAATATTGTGGGAGACTGTATCAAAAGTTTTGGTAAAGTAACAGATATCACATCCACCGACTTCCCCATGTCCACAGAAATCTTTTCTTATAGCACAGAAATAATCTGATTTAATGTGGCTATTTCCCCCACTTGAAACAACCACTAGAAATCACAGGATTTTTTTGTGGATGGTTGATCTCTTCTTTTGATAGGTTATGTTGGAAGATGTTCATACTCTGGCTTTAATGATTGTGTTCTTTTTTTAAAGATCTATTTTGATTTCTCATCTATATTTAGTTCTCAAAAATTCCAAACACTTCTTGATTGAAGATCCATTTTTCTTAGCTTATAAGAACTCTGGTCTCTCATCTATCTAGTAAAAGGCTTCAGCCTTTGCTAAAAATTTCCAACATTCAATCACCTTGTTTCAAATAGCACAATGACCTCATGCTGTGCAAGACTCCCCAAGACTCCTTGGGGCTTATCAGTTACTGCCAATATCTATAAAAATTAATTTGGTCACACCTTGCTTAATTACTTTAGCTGCCTTCCCTCCTGTCTTCATCTAGCTATGTTGGGGAAATCCTGTTTCCCTTTGATTGGTTACAGACTGTAAAATATAATCTCAGTATGTATCAATAAATGCTTATGTAATGTTAATACATACAATTCATGCTATCACCATTGTTGTAAGTTTCCATGAAAGACCGGTTATATTTATATAATCTATATTGTCCCAGTTGTTTGATTCAGTTACTTATTACGTGTGGTTCATTTTCTCAGTCTCTATAGACCAGTCACCACTGGCAATGTATTATCTGAAAATTAAAACTCAAACCACGTCTCTCTCTCCTTGCTGAATATAGACACTTTGCTGTCTCCTCCCCCATTTGTTTCTGTAATAGGTTTGTTTACCTAATCTGTAAATTGACTTACATTGTCTCTGATCAAGCAGGATTCAGGAAAGATAGAAGTACCATACAGCAGATATTGGCATTAAGATTGATAGCGGAGAAAGCTTGGTGAAAGAACAAGAACATCTATAATTGCTTCATCGATTATCAGAAGGCATCTGAAGGTATAGCTCAGAAAGTGACTTGGGCAGTGTTGGAGTCATACGAGTGGATAGCAGACTGACACGGTTGTTGAAGGACATCAATGATCATGTGGAGGCACCAGAGAGAACATGCGGAGAGTTGGGAAGTTGGTTTAGAACAACTAGAGGTAAGAGGAAAGGAGATCCGATATTGATGAGTATCCTCATTACTCACCTAGAGAGAGAGAGATGGACAATATCAAGGAAGAGGTAGAAGGAATATTGGTGCTCAGGATGAGAATTAACAACTTGAGGTTCACAGATGATATAGTTACCATCGAGGAAGATGAAGAGAAGCTAGCGAGTATGATGCAGGTGCTAAATGAGGAAGGGAAGTAGTATGGACTGATTATGAATAACGATAAAACAAAGACAATGGTATTTGGAGATAAGGAAATAGGAAGGAAGATCAGTGTAGGTGGGATCGAACTAGAGAACGTAGAGAAGTTCACGTATTTTGGGACCAACATGATGTATGATCTAGACTGTAAGAAGGAAATAGCAACTAGAAAAGAGAAAGAAAGAGTGAGTTTGAAGGCAATGGAAAAGTAAATTGATTAGCTTAGGAACGAAGCTGAGTGTCTTGAAAATGTATGTATTTAGTAGCATGTTGTACGGATGTGAGATATGGGTGATAAAGAAAGATTTGAAGAGAAGGATATTGGCATTCAAGAAGAGTTGTTATAGAAAGTTCTTCGAAATAGGATGGATACAGAAGGTCAACAATAAGGAACTATATAGGAAGATATAGCCGAAAGAGAACCTACTGCAGAAGGTTATACAGCGGAAGTTACAGCTATTTGGGCATATCTGCAGAATGAACAATGATCGAAAAGTTAAGACCCTGGTATTCAGCATAATGGATGAACAGAATAGGAGAAGAAGACCCCACAGAGAATGGGTAGATGATACAATAGATTGGTGCGGAGCTAATCTACAAAAACTAACCCACTCCGCACTAGACAGGAAAAGATGGAAGGAATTCTGAGGGAGGTATCGGACACCAAAGGGTGTTGAGCCCATGGTTGTTGATGATGATAATAGACCTTGTGAAAAGTTTTTTCTCAGTTCTAATGAAGGAATAGGTTTTTCTGAAAGTAAGAATGCCCCAACCACATGCTGAACAAGAAGAGATCTGAGGCATTCTCTAGAGTGCGTGACAGGTTTTTAACGCATTTCTGAGGCAAGGTAAGATTTTGTGCGAAAAAGTATCTCACAAGCAAAACTCATATAGGGGAATGCTCAGCTAGTGGTTTCTATGCAGTCACAGCTTTCCACGGCCCATGGGTGGAAGCACCATAGAGTTTGTTCCAAAACATCTCCAAAACAACTTCCTTGACGAGGGCAATTGTTGAAAGGTAAAGATTGCGTGAAAAGTTTCTTCTCAGATCTAATAAAGGAATAGGTTTTGTGGCGATCTGTTGGGAGACCAATACAGCAGTACACAGACAATCCAGGAAGTTTTTGGCGAATGTTGGGGATAACTTCTTGGTACAGGTGCTGAAAGAACCAACCAGGGGCCATGCACAGCTTGACCTGCTGCTCACAAACAGGGAGGAACTAGTAGGGGAAGTAGAGGTGGGTGAAAACCTGGGAAGCAGTGCTCATGAGATGGTAGATTTCAGGATCCTGACCAAAGGAAGAAAGGAAAGTAGCAAAATACACACTCTGGACTTCAGAAAAGCAAACTTTGACTCCATCAGAGAACTGACAGGCAGGATCCCCTGGGAGAAGTGGCAGTATTTTAAACCTTATTAAAGGCACAGGAAGAAACCATCCTGATGCGCAGCAAGAAAAGAAAATATGGTAGGCGACCAGATTGGCTTACCAGGGACATCCATGGTGAGCTTAAACTCAAAAAGAAAGTTAACAAGAACTGGAAACTTGGACTGATGACTAGGGAGGAATATAAATATATTGCTTGAGAATGCAGGGGAGTTATCAGGAAGGAGAACACGCAATTGGAATTGCAGCTAGCAAGGGATATGAAGGATAACAAGCAAGGTTTCTGCAGTCATGTTAGCAATAAGAGGGAGATCAGAGAGGGTGTGGGGGCCCTTATTGGATGAGGGAGGTAACCTAGTGACAGCTGATGTGGAAAAAGCTGAAGTACTCAATGCTTTCTTTGCCTCTGTCTTCACGGACAAGGTCAGCTCCCAGACAAATGCACTAAGCAATGGAGTATGGGAAGGAGGTGGACAGCCCTTGGTGGGGAAAGAACAACTTAGAAACTATTTAGAAAAGCTAAACATACACAAATCCATGGGCCCAGATTTAATGCACCCGAGGGTACTGAGGAAGTTGGCAAATGTCATAGCAGAGCCTTTGGCCATTATCTTTGAAAACTCGTGGAGATCGGGAGAGATCCCGGATGATGGGAAAAAGGCAAATATAGTGCCCATCTTTAAAAAAGGGAAGAAGGACAATCCAGGAAACTACAGACCAGTCAGCCTTATCTCAGTCCCCGGAAATACTCAAGGAATCCATTTTGAAGCACTTCGAAGAGGGGAAAGTGATCAGGAAGAGTCAACATGGATTCACGAAGGGCAAGTCATGCCTGACCAATCTTATTAGCTTCTATGATGAGGTAACTGTCTCTGTGGATATGGGGAAGTCAGTGGATGTGATATACCTTGATTTTAGCAAAGTTTTTGACACGGTCTCCCACAATATTCTTGTCAGCAAGTTAAGGGAATATGGATTGGATACATGGACTGTAAGATTAATAGAAAGCTGGCTAGACTGTCGGGCCCAACGGGTAGTGATCAACACCTTGATGACAGGTTTACGGTCGGTTTCTAGCGGAGTGCCCCAAGGATTGGTTCTAGGGCCAGTTTTGTTCAACATCTTTATTAATGATCTGGATGAGGAGATGGATTTCACCCTCAGCAAGTTCACAGATGACACTAAGCTAGAGGGAGAGGTAGATATGCTGGCGGCCAGGGATAGGGTCCAGAGTGACCGGGACAGATAAGAGGATTAGGCCAAAAGAAATCTGATGAGGTTCAACAAAGACAAGTGTAGAATCCTACACTTGGGATGGAAGAATCCCAAGCATTGTTACAGGCTGGGAACCGACTGGCTAAATAGCAGTTCTGCAGAAAAGGACCTGGGGATTACAGTGGATGAGAAATTGATTATGAGTTAACAGTGTGCCCTTGTAGCCAAGAGAGCTAATGGCATCTTAGGGTGCATTAGGAGGAGCAATGCCAGCAGATCCAGAGAAGTGATTATTCCCCTTTATGCAGCTTTGGTGAGGCCACATCTGGAGTATTGTGTCCAGTTCTGGGCTCCCCACTATAGAAAGGATGTGGACGCATTGGAGAGGGTCCAGCAGAAGGCAACCAAAATGATTAGGGGGCTGGAGCGCATGACCTATAAGGAGAGGCTGAAGGATTTGGGTTTGTTTAGTCTGCAGAAGGGAAGAGTGAGGGGGAATTTGATAGTAGCCTTCAACTTCCTGAAGGGAGGTGCCAAAAGAGTATGGAGAAAGACTGTTCACAGTAGTGACGGATGGCAGAATAAGGAGCAATGGTCTCAAGTTACAGTGGGAGAGGTCTAGGTTTGATAGTAGGAAAAACTATTTCACTAGGAGGGTCGTGAAGTATTGGAATGGGTTACCTAGGGAGGTGGTGGAGTCTCCATCCCTACAGGTTATTAAGTCTTGTCTTGACAAAGCCCTGGCTGGGTTGACTTAGTTAGGATTGGTCCTGCCTTGGGCAGGGGGCTGGACTTGATGACCTCCTAAGGTCTCTTCCACCTCCATGATTCTATGATTCTATATGTGACAGGTTTTTAACATATTTCTGAGGCAATGTACAAAATTTTGCGAAAAAGTATCTTGCAAGCAAAACTCATATTGGGGAATGCTGAGCTAATAGTTTCTATGCAGTCGCAGCTTTCTAAGGCCCATGGGTGGAAGCACCATGGATCTTGTTCCAAAATGTCTCCAAATCAGCTTACTTGATGAGGGCAATTGGTGAAAGGTAGAGACTATGAGAAAAGTTTCTTCTCAATTCTAATGAAGGAACAGGTTTTTCTGAAAGTCAGCAAGTCCCAAGCAAATCCTGTACATGAAGAGCTTTGTGGTGGTCTCCAGAATGTGTGACAGGTTTTTAACGCATTTCTGAGGCACTACAAGAATTTTTCCGAAAAAGTATATTGCAAGTAAACCTCATGCAGGTGTCTTCGAGGTCGCAGCCTAAAACACCCCATGGGAAGAAGCCCCATAGATTTTGTTCCAAAACATCTACAAATCAACTTGCTTGATGAGGTCAGTTACTGAAAGGTACAGATTGTGTGAACAGTTTCTTCTCAGATGTAAGGAAGGAATAGGATTTTTAGAAAGAAAGAATGTCCCAAGCAAATCCTGTCTATTAACAGATTTGAGGGTTTCTCCAGAATGTGTGAAAGGATTTTAATGCATTTCTGAGCCAGTATAAGAATACTATGAGAAAGTATCTCTTCTGTGTGGAAGCATCTTACATTTACCTTCCAACAGTCTCCAAATCAACTTCCTTGAGGAGGGTAATTGCTGAAAGGTACAGCTCGCATGGAAAACTTCTTCTGAGATCTAATGAAGAAATAGATTTTTCTGAAAGTAAGAAGGTCCCAGGCAAATATTGGCCATAAAGTGATTTCCAGAGTTCTCCAGAATGTGTAACAGGTTTTTAACGAATTTCTGAGCCAATATACGAATTTGTGTAAAAATATCTCATCTGTGTGGAAGCACCTTACATTTAGTTTCAAAAAGTGTGCAAGTCAACTACCTTCATGAGGGCAGTTGATAAAAGGTACAGATCGTGTGAAAAGTTTCTTCTGAGATATAATGAAGGAATAGGTTTTTCTGAAAGTAAGAATGTCCCAAGCAAATCTGGTATATGAGGAGATTTAAGGCATTTTCCAGAATAGGTGACAGGTTTTTAAATGCATTTCTGAGCCAGTAAAAGAATTTGTGTGAGAAAGTTTCTCGCAAGGAAAACACAAATAGTGGAATGCTGCGCTAGTGATGTCCACGTCAGCGGTCTCCAACCTTTTTAATCACAAGATCGCTTTTTCAATTTAAGTGCAATGTAAAATCTACCTGAAACCCAAATACCCTTGCCCAGCTTCCTTCCAGTCCCTTCTTTGAGGCCCTGCCCCTGCTCCACCCCTTCGCCGAGGACTCGTCCAGCTCATTCCATTTCCCTCCTCCCTGACTCTCATTCACTTTCACCAGGCTGGGGTAGGGAGTTGGGGTGCCGGCTCTGGTCTTGGGCCAAGGGGTATGGAGTGACGGAGGGGACTCCCTGAAGGAAGAGAGAGAGGCGGGATGGGTTCTGGAGTCATCTTGGGGCCACAGGACATTCCCCTGGGGCGTGCAGGGTGGTTTCAAGCCGCACCAACTCTGGGAGCAGTGGGACAGCCAACACCAGAGCACCAGAGTCGAGGCAGGCCTGCTCCCGCCCTGGCCCCACACCCCTCCGAAATCACCTGGCATGCACAGCATGCCCTCATCCACAACAGGCCCCGACCCCACAGCTTCCACTGGCCACAGTTCTCCATTACTGATCAATGGGAGCTGCAGCAGCAGTGTCTGCAGGCAAGGAGACAGCAGGGACATGCCAGCCACGTCCAGGACAATCACTCCGGATATGACACGTTAGGCATTTTAGAACTCACTTCTCAAAGAATTAAATGTAACCATAAGAGAAATGCAAGTTATGAAATGCACACACAAAGCAACACCAAAAAACTAAAAACAACTCACTTTGCAAGCAGTAAAAGTAGTACTAATTCCCCATGTACATGTTGGGTCAGGACAGTGTGTGTTTGTGAGAATGACAGAGACACACAGAGTGTGTGAGTGTGACAGAGATTTGCATTACCAAGCACCCTCCATTGCCCTTCTCTCTGTGTGGAGACAGGGTAGAGGATTGGCGGGAAGAAGGGCACCCTGACAACAGCACCTCCCCTCTCTCCTCCCATCCCACACCCTGCACAGTGAGCAGGACGCTCCCAACGTGCAGCTCCAAGGCAGAGAGCAGGAGCAGCATGACAGTGGTGGAAGAGCAACTGAAGTGCCAGCACATGATAGCTTGCCAGCCAAACCTGTCAGGATCACCTGTCAGAGGCTCCAAGATCTACCGGTAGATCCCGATCTACTGGTTGGTGACCACTGCTCTAGGAATATGCTGAGGTGAAACAATAAAAAACAGACAGCCCAAACCAACCCTCCAGCTCCAACTAGGCTTGAAGTTTCCAGACATGGAGTCAAACTTTGTGGCTGAGGCCCAACTTGACTAAAGAGCAATATGTCCGTGCCTCACTGCTTCTTCTCCCCTGGAGGGGCATTGGTGTAGGGAAGGATTTTCAAGCAGGCTTTGAGAAGGGAGATATTGCAGCTGCAGCAGGGAAAGTTGAGTGAGCTAAGGTAGCTGATACTTCTTATGGTGAAACATTGAGCCTGAGGCTTCACTGCCTTATACTTGTGGTGCCTGTGCAACATGAGCATGAACTATGACCCACCAATATGTGTGGAGAAGTCTGACCTAATAGCATTGTACCTTTTTGCATGTCCATACATAGCCAGGTGGAGGGAATCACAGGAAGTAGAGTAGAGGAGGAAGGCAAATTCCTGCCAGCTCCTCTCCCTGCAAGGGTCTCCTTGCCTGCAGTCCCTGCCTCTGGAGCTCCCATTGATCAGTAATGAAGAACTGGCCAGTGGAGGCTGTGGGGTTCGGGCCTGTGGCTCAATGGGAGCTGCACCTGGAGCCTCTGCTGTACATGCCAGCTGCTTTTAGGAGTGGTGGGGTATAAAATTGCCTTGGCTCTGCTGCTCCAGTGTTGGCTGTCCCACTGTTCCCAGGGTTGATGGGACTTGAGCCCACTTCCCTGTGCTCCCCAGGGGAATGCTTTAATCCCCCTAAGCCATGCCAGAACACACCCCACCACCCCACCTTCAGATGGTCCCTTAGTCTGCTTTCTTAATGCAGGAGCCAGGTCCATCCCTGGGGCAGCTGGTGTCCGCTGTCCCACCACTCCCAGGGTGGGTGAAGGGGAGGCGGGAGCGAGCCCACCACCCGGAGCTCACTGGAGACCTCACTCCACCCTCCCTACCTTCAGCAGCTCCCTCATTCTGTGCTGGCTGTCTGGCTGCTCCCAGGGTTGTTTTGGGGGGGAGGCATAGGTGGGTGGAAAGGGCAGGGCAGAGCTTGATCAGCCAAGGGGGGGACTGCACTCAAACCAGCCACCCTGTGCTCCCCAGGTGAATGCCCTATCCCCTAGTCCATGCCAGAAAAAAATATTGGCCCACATTTTTGTCCTCTAGAAGTTTAGAACTCCAGCTGAAAGCTAGATCCACCATTAGTTCAATTAGTACATTGGAAAGAACAATCAACATCAGAATCATGCCTAGAGTTGGTTTAAAAGCTGTAAAGCTTTGACCTTCTATACCCATGTTAACTCTTTTGCTTAACTAAGATGCACAGCTGTGTTTCCATTTAAAACAAGGTTAGAAAGTGGCAGAGGGGGACCCTTGATGTCAGTGCCCCTCCTCTCTCTCCCTTGCCCTGCACAGAAAACAGGAGGATCCTGAGGAGACAGTTCCAAGGCGGGGAAGTGCGACAGTGGGGAAGGGCGCAGCTGAAGCTTCTTGGCGAAACCGCTTAAGATTACCCTGTGAGAGGCGTCAAGATCTACCAGTAGATCCTGATCTACTGATTGACGACCACTGGGTTAGGGTTAGGGTTAGAGGCGTGGTCTCCAGCCTTTTTAACCACAGGATCGCTTTTTCTATTTAAGTGCAATGTAAGATCTGCCTCAAACCCAAATATCTTTGCCTGGCTTCCTTCCCACCCCTTCTTTGAACCCCGACCCCTGCTCCACCCCTTCGCCAAGGCCTTGCCCAGCTCATTCCATTTCCCTGCCTCCCCGAATCTCACTCACTTTCACCAGGCTGGGGTAGATAGTTGGGGTGTAGGCTCTGGTCTTGGACCAAGGAGTTTGGAGTGTGGGAGGGGACTCCCTGAGGGAAGGGAGAGAGGAGGGTTGGGTCTGGAGGGATAGAGTATTTCCCTGGGGAGTGCAGAGTTGGAGGTACGAGTCCCTCCTCCCCACCCCCTGCCCTTCAGAGCAGCCAGGCAGTCAAGACCACCTGCTCCAGGGATTCACCTGGCTCCTGCATTAGGAAGAAAGATAAGGGTCCTTCTGATGGAAGGGAGGTCGAGTGGGTTTCTGGAGTGGCCTAGGTGATATGGTTTTAACGTATTTCTGATGCAATATAAGAATTTGTGGAAAACAGTATCTCTTGAGGACACCTCATATAGGGCAATGCTGAGCTTGTGGTGTATGTGGTGTCCCTAGAAGCCCCATAGGCTTTGTTCCAAAACGACTCCAAATCAACTTCATTCATGAGGGCAGATGCTGAAAGGTACATATTGCATGAGAAATTTCTTCTCACATCTAATGAAGGAATAGGTTTTTCTGAAAGTAAGAATGCCCAAACAAATCCTGAACATGAAGAGATTTGTGGCATTTGTCAGAATGTGTGACAGGTTTTCAATGCATCTCTGAGCCAAAATATATGAATTTTTGTAAAAGTATCATGGCTGGCTCGAAGCACCTTACTTTTAGTACCAAAACGTCTCGAAATTAACTTCCTTGATGAGGGCAATTAATGAAAGGTACAGATCACGTGAAAAGTTTCTTCTGAGAGCTAATGAAGTAATAGGTTTTTCTGAACGTAAGCCTGTCCAACGGAAATCCAGTACATGAGGAGATTTATGATGTTCTCCAGAATGTGTGACAGGTTCTCAATGCATATCTGTGCCAATATAAGAAATTGTTTGACAACGTGTCTTCTCTGTGTGGAAGCACCTTAGATTTAGTTCCAAAACATCTGCAAGTCAACTTACCTCATGAGGGCAGTTGCTGAAAGGACATCTGTACACCGGGTAAAAAGTTTCTTGTCACAGCTAATGAAAGTTATTCTGAAAGTAAGAAAGTCCCAAGCAAATCCTGAACATGAGGTGATTTGTGGCGCTCTCGAGAATATGTGAAAACTTTTTAAAGGATTTCTTAGCCAATATAAAAATTTGTGTTGAAGGGTATGCTTGTGTTCATTTTAAACAAAATGTGATTTAGAAGGTATGTATGCATAAAGAAGCATGCTGTGGCTCACCACACTAGGAACGGCCAAGGGGGGGGGGTGAGCTCAACATGTGGAGTGGAGAAGTATAAGCATGTGATGAACAAATCCATATATGGAAATGTTAAATATGATTGGCCAGAAATTTGTGTTACGTAACTTGTTATGTAACTGCCATGTGCTATAAAATAGCAAGGGGAGAGGCTCCTTGCTGGAGGAACTGTGGCTGATTTTTGTACCAGGGGCTCTCCCTCTGTACACATTGAATAAAGTCTTGTTTGAATTGAATTGAATGGAGTATGGAAGACCCTTGATTCTTCCTGGCATCTGACTCATTTGGTTATAATTGGGTACCACAAAATCCCAAGGCTGTGTCTACATTGGCATGATTTTGCGCAAAAGCGCCTTCTTTTGCGCAAAAACATGCTGCCTGTCTACACTGGCGGGGAGTTCTTGTGCAAGAACACTGACTTGCTAATGTGTAAAATCAGTGCTTCTTGTGCAAGAACTCTGAGGCTCCCGCTCAGGAATAAGCCCTCTTGCACAACTGTTCTTGCGCAAGAGGCCAGTGTAGACAGGCAACATGAATTTCTTGCGCAAGAAAGCCCGATGGCTAAAATGGCCACCGGAGCTTTCTTGCGCAAGAAAGCGTCTACACTGGCACGGATGCTTTTGCACAAAAGCATATCTCTTGCACAAAAGAACATGCCAGTGTAGACGCTCTCTTGCGCAAATACTTTAACGCAAAAACTCTTACGTTAAAAGTATTTGCGGAAAATTTTGCCAATGTAGACGTAGCCTTGCAACAGTATTAAAGAATTGTCAACTGATTGGAAGCACCATACACTTATTTCTAAAAAGTCTCCAAATCAACTGCCTTCATGAGGGCAATTACTGAAAGGCAATCAGTGAAAAGTTTCTTCTCAGACACACAAAGGGAATAGGTTTTTCTGAAAGTAAGAATTGCCCAAACAAATCCTATCCATAATGAGATTTGAGGTTTTTCTCCAGAATGTGTGACGTGTTTTTAATGCTTTTTGGGCAGTATAACAATGCTGTAAGAAAGTATCTCGTCTGTGTGGAAGAATCTTACATATACTACCAAAGGGTCTCCAAATCAATTTCCTTGATGAGAGCAATTGCTGAAAGGTACACATCGTGTGAAAAGATACAAGATTCTGAGATCTAATGCAGGTGCTTCCTGGGGGTCTGTCACCATGGGCCACTCGGTCGTAGGCAAATTTCAAGGTCGCATCTACTCGCTGATTTCGCGGGAACTCCGCCAGTTGGCGGTTTCGTAGATCCAGTTCGGCAGGTTCCCCAGCCTGGGTTAGCTCTTTGAAGTCGCACCTTGTGACGTAGTGTGGGTACCTTGCTGGTTGCTAGGCTTGGGTTGTGAGTGACCTCCACTGGCTGCTGTCTGCAGCACAGCCCAGCAGGGCAGGGGATGAGTCATTACGCAAAGGGGGCTTCAAACCTATCTGACAAAGTATCTCCCAGGGAGCAGAACAATGGGAAGAAGGGGAGTGGAGCCCTGGCTGGGGGCAGGGCTAGAAGTGAGTTAGGGAGGTTTCTGGCTGGGATCATGGAGGAAGCAGCCTAGGCAATGGGCTGGGATTTAGGGGCCCAGGCTCCCCCATCTCAAGGGGGGGCTGAGGCATCCTAGGCCTACCCTGTAACCACATTACATCTGTGCTGTGCTGTATACTGGAGAAGCAATAAACTCCCTCTATTCTACTGACTGGTGGAGTCTGTCCATGACATTACGGGAGTGCAGGGCATGGAAAACCCCAATATGCCAACACACCTTCCTCACAGTTCTCCTCCCTGGGCCACCCCGGGTCCCCCACGGTGCATTCTCCGGTGGGAGCATGCTCCCCTAATTCACTTCACATACACACAGGAGTCGGAGGTTTCCCCAAATTAGACCCTTCCCCCCCAGAAAAGGTCCGTAAAACCATGCCTGTACGACGGATGTTCCTGAAATTCCGTAAACATCTTCTCTGGTCTAAGTAAGGAATAGATTTTTCTGAGCAAGCAAATCCTGTACATGAGCGGCTGCGTAGCATTCTCCAGAGTGAGTTCCAGATTTATATGCATTTCGGAGCCAACGTAAAAGGTTGTGCGAAAATGTATCTCGACTTCTCAGAAGCACCTTCTCGGAAGCAGGTCAACTTCCTTCAAGAGCTACAGATCACGTAAAAATGGTTTTCTCCAATATAATGAAGCAATAGGGGTTTTTTTCCAGCACATGAGGCGATTTGCGGAGGCCGCAAGAATTCGTGACAGGTTTTTGACGCAACTCTGAGCCAATCAATATTTCCATTTCTGCAACAGTATCGGGCCTGGCTCGAAACACCTTCCATTTCGTACCAAAAGGTCTGGTGTCTGTGTGACACGTGTTTTTTTTTTTAAACGCATTTCTGAGGCACTACAAGAAATTTTAGGGAAAAGGATCTTGCAAGACGTCGCAGGACAAAACACCCCGTAGGAGGAAGCCCCCCGCCTCCCAGTTTTGGGTCCAAAACGTCTGCACCTCATCTTGCTTCATGAGGGCATTTACTGAAGGGTACAGATTGCGTTATCACTTTCTTCTCAGAGGTAAGGAAGGCCTAGGATTTTCTAAAAGAAAGAATGTCCCCACAAAACCTGTCTAGTGACAGATTTGAGGCGTTCTGAAAAATGTGTGACAGGTTTTTAACGCCCTTTCAGCCAACATTATAAGTTGTCTAAAAGTATGTCGACTGCTTGGAGGCCCCTTACATTTATTCCAAAACGTGTCCAAATCAACTTCCTTCATGAATGCTCTTGTCACTGAGCGGCATAGAGCGAGTGAAAAATGTCTTCTCGGACGCAAGGATGGAACAGGTTTTTGTCCTGAAAGTAAGAATTGCCCAAACAAATCCTGTCCAGAATGACATTGAGGCTTCTCCACAATGAGTGACACGTTAATCACGCTTTTTTTTGAGCCAGTACAAAAATGCTGCGAGAAAGTGCCTGGTTTTTGTGGAACCATCTTACACTTACTGCCAAAAAGTCTCCACACCCACTTCCTTGATGCGGGAAATTGCGGAACTGTAAAGCTCCCCTGAAATGGATCTTCTCAGACCTAATGAAGGGGGACAGGGGTTTTGTTTTGTTTTGTTTTTCTGTTAGTATGAGGACGTTGCAGGCGTTCTTCTGAATGTGACCACTTTTTCACGCGTCTCCGAGACAAAATAGGCCAGGGCCTGAGGCAGTGTCTTCTCTGTGTGGCAGCAACTCACATTTAGTTCTCAAACGTCGGCAAGTTACCTTCTTTTTGAAGGGCAAGTCCTGAAAGGTACAGACCGCGCGGACAGCTGTTTCTGAGCGCTAAAGAAGAAAGAGCTGTTTCTGAAAGTAAGTCTGTCCCAATCAAAGCCTGACCATGAAATGATTTCCGGCATTCTCCAGAACGGGTGACAGGCTTTGAACGCCTTTCTGAGCTAATTTAGGATTGGCTGTAAAAGTATCGCCCCTGGCTGGAAGCACCTTCCATTTAGTGCCAAAAACGGCTCGACATTCTCTACTTTGCCAATTGCTGAAATTCCTTGAAAAAAAAATCTTCTCAGCCCCTAAGTAAGGAATAGATTTTTTTTTTTTCTGAGCAAACAAATCCTGTAAATGATCGGCTGCGTAGCATTCTCCAGAGTGAGGTCCAGGTTTTAATGCATTTCGGTTCCAAAGTGAAAGGCTGTGCTAAAATGTATCTCGACTTCTCGGAAGCACCTTTTATATAGTTCAGAAATGTCTGCAAGTCAGCTTCTTTGGTGAGGGCAATTGTTGAAAGTTACTTAGCGGGTGAAAGTTGCATCTGACCTACAGAGCCGGACCAGGGTTTTTTTCAAGAAGGTTCTAAGCAAAGCCTCGACGTGAGGAGTGCGCAAAAATCTGTGTCAGCTATTCAACGCATTTCTTCGTCACTATAAGAAATTGCGTGAGAAAGTTTCTATGAGTGGAAGTACCTCGCGCTCAGTTGCAAAGCCTCTGCAGGGCATCTTCCTTCAAGAGCTACAGCTCACGTAAAAATGGATTGCTCCGATCTAATGACTCAATAGGTTATTTTTTCTCCCCAGCACATGAGGCGATTTGCGGAGGTCGCAAGAATTCGTGACAGCTTTTGACGCAACTCTGAGCCAATCAATAGTTCCACTTGTGAAAGAGTATCGCGGCTGGCTCGAAACACCTTCCATTTCGTTCCAAAAGGTCTGGAGTCTGTTAGAGGGTTTGTTTTTAACGCCTTTCTGAGGCAGTACAAGAAATATTGGGGAAAAGGATCTCGCAAGACGTCGCAGGCTAAAACACCCCGTGGGAGAAACCCCCGCCTCCCAGTTTTGGGTCCAAAACGTCTGCACCTCAAGTCGCTTGATGAGGGCATTTACTGAACGGTACAGATTGCGTGCTCACTTTCTCCTCAGACATCAGGAAGGTCTAGGATTTTCTAAAAGAAAGAATGTCCCCACAAAACCTGTCTAGTGACAGATTTGAGGCGTTCTGAAAAATGTGTGACAGGTTTTTAACGCCCTTTCAGCCAACATTATACGTTGTCTAAAAGTATGTCGACTGCTTGGAGGCCCTTACATTTATTCCAAAACGTCTCCAAATCAACTTCCTTCATGAATGCTCTTGTCACTGAGCGGCATAGAGCGAGTGAAAAATGTCTTCTCGGACGCAAGGATGGAACAGGTTTTTGTCCTGAAAGTAAGAATTGCCCAAACAAATCCTGTCCAGAATGACATTGAGGCTTCTCCACAATGAGTGACACGTTAATCACGCTTTTTTGAGCCAGTACAAAAATGCTGCGAGAAAGTGCCTGGTTTTGTGGAACCACCTTTCACGTACTGCCACAAAGTTTCCACACCCACTTCCTTGATGCGGGAAATTGCGGAACTGTAAAGCTCCCCTGAAATGCATCTTCTCAGACCTAATGAAGGGCAGAGGGTTTTGTTTTTTTTCTGTTAGTATGAGGACGTTGCTGGCGATCTTCTGAATGTAACCGCTTTTTCACGCGTCTCCGAGACA
This sequence comes from Rafetus swinhoei, assembly GCA_019425775.1. Taxonomy (NCBI): domain Eukaryota; kingdom Metazoa; phylum Chordata; order Testudines; family Trionychidae; genus Rafetus; species Rafetus swinhoei. Next base: position 36,982,296 of record CM033436.1, read on the forward strand.
AAATAGGCCAGGGCCTGAGGCAGTGTCTTCTCTGTGTGGCAGCAACTCACATTTAGTTCTCAAACGTCGGCAAGTTACCTTCTTTTGAAGGGCAAGTCCTGAAAGGTACAGACCGCGCGGACACCTGTTTCTGAGCGCTAAAGAAGAAAGAGCTGTTTCTGAAAGTAAGACTGTCCCAATCAAAGCCTGACCATGAAATGATTTCCGGCATTCTCCAGAACGGGTGACAGGCTTTGAACGCCTTTCTGAGCTAATTTAGGATTGGCTGTAAAGTATCGCCCCTGGCTGGAAGCACCTTCCATTTAGTGCCAAAAACGGCTCGACATTCTCTACTTTGCCAACTGATGAAATTCCTTGAAAAAAATCTTCTCAGCCATAAGTAAGGAATAGATTTTTTTTTTTTTCCTGAGCAAGCAAATCCTGTACATGATCGGCTGCGTAGCGTTCTCCAGAGTGAGTTCCAGGTTTTAATGAATTCGGAGCCAAAATGAAAGGCTATGCGAAAAAGGTATCGCGACTTCTCGGAAGCACCTTTTATATAGTTCAGAAATGTCTGCACGTCAGCTTCTTTGGGGAGGGCAATTGTTGAAAGTTACTTAGCGGGTGAAAGTTGCATCTGACCTACAGAGCCGGACCAGGGTTTTTTTCAAGAAGGTTCTAAGCAAAGCCTCGACGTGAGGAGTGCGCAAAAATCTGTGTCAGCTATTCAACGCATTTCTTCGTCACTATAAGAAATTGCGTGAGAAAGTGTCTTCTGAGTGGAAGTACCTCGCGCTCAGTTGCAAAGCCTCTGCAGGGCATCTTCCTTCAAGAGCTACAGCTCACGTAAAAATGGATTGCTCCGATCTAATGACTCAATAGGTTATTTTTTTCTCCCCAGCACATGAGGCGATTTGCGGAGGTCGCAAGAATTCGTGACAGGTTTTTGACGCAACTCTGAGCCAATCAATAGTTCCACTTGTGAAAGAGTATCGCGGCTGGCTCGAAACACCTTCCATTTCGTTCCAAAGGTCTGGAGTCTGTTAGAGGTTTTTTGGTTTGTTTGTTTGCCTTTCTGAGGCAGTACAAGAAATATTGGGGAAAAGGATCTCGCAAGACGTCGCAGGCTAAAACACCCCGTGGGAGAAACCCCCGCCTCCCAGTTTTGGGTCCAAAACGTCTGCACCTCAAGTCGCTTGATGAGGCATTTACTGAACAGTACAGATTGCGTGCTCACTTTCTCCTCAGACGTCAGGAAGGTCTAGGATTTTCTAAAAGAAAGAATGTCCCCACAAAACCTGTCTAGTGACAGATTTGAGGCGTTCTGAAAAATGTGTGACAGGTTTTTAACGCCCTTTCAGCCAACATTATAAGTTGTCTAAAAGTATGTCGACTGCTTGGAGGCCCCTTACATTTATTCCAAAACGTCTCCAAATCAACTTCCTTCATGAATGCTCTTGTCACTGAGCGGCATAGAGCGAGTGAAAAATGTCTTCTCGGACGCAAGGATGGAACAGGTTTTTGTCCTGAAAGTAAGAATTGCCCAAACAAATCCTGTCCAGAATGACATTGAGGCTTCTCCACAATGAGTGACACGTTAATCACGCTTTGTTTGAGCCAGTACAAAAATGCTGCGAGAAAGTGCCTGGTTTTTGTGGAACCACCTTTCACGTACTGCCACAAAGTTTCCACACCCACTTCCTTGATGCGGGAAATTGCGGAACTGTAAAGCTCCCCTGAAATGCATCTTCTCAGACCTAATGAAGGGCACAGGGTTTTGTTTTTCTTTTGGTTTTTTTTTTTTTGTTAGTATGAGGACGTTGCTGGCGATCTTCTGAATGTAACCGCTTTTTCACGCGTCTCCGAGACAAAATAGGCCAGGGCCTGAGGCAGTGTCTTCTCTGTGTGGCAGCAACTCACATTTAGTTCTCAAACGTCGGCAAGTTACCTTCTTTTTGAAGGGCAAGTCCTGAAAGGTACAGACCGCGCGGACACCTGTTTCTGAGCGCTAAAGAAGAAAGAGCTGTTTCTGAAAGTAAGTGTGTCCCAATCAAAGCCTGACCATGAAATGATTTCCGGCATTCTCCAGAACGGGTGACAGGCTTTGAACGCCTTTCTGAGCTAATTTAGGATTGGCTGTAAAAGTATCGCCCCTGGCAGGAAGCACCTTCCTTTTAGTGCCAAAAACGGCTCGACATTCTCTACTTTGCCAACTGATGAAATTCCTTGAAAAAAAAATCTTCTCAGCCATAAGTAAGGAATAGATTTTTTTTTTCTGAGCAAGCAAATCCTGTACATGATCGGCTGCGTAGCGTTCTCCAGAGTGAGTTCCAGGTTTTAATGAATTCGGAGCCAAAATGAAAGGCTATGCGAAAAATGTATCTCGACTTCTCGGAAGCACCTTTTATATAGTTCAGAAATGTCTGCAAGTCAGCTTCTTTGGGGAGGGCAATTGTTGAAAGTTACTTAGCGGGTGAAAGTTGCATCTGACCTACAGAGCCGGACCAGGGTTTTTTTCAAGAAGGTTCTAAGCAAAGCCTCGACGTGAGGAGTGCGCAAAAATCTGTGTCAGCTATTCAACGCATTTCTTCGTCACTATAAGAAATTGCGTGAGAAAGTGTCTTCTATGAGTGGAAGTACCTCGCGCTCAGTTGCAAAGCCTCTGCAGGGCATCTTCCTTCAAGAGCTACAGCTCACGTAAAATGGATTGCTCCGATCTAATGACTCAATAGGTTATTTTTTCTCCCCAGCACATGAGGCGATTTGCGGAGGTCGCAAGAATTCGTGACAGGTTTTTGACGCAACTCTGAGCCAATCAATAGTTCCACTTGTGAAAGAGTATCGCGGCTGGCTCGAAACACCTTCCATTTCGTTCCAAAGGTCTGGAGTCTGTTAGAGGTTTGTTTTTAACGCCTTTCTGAGGCAGTACAAGAAATATTGGGGAAAAGGATCTCGCAAGACGTCGCAGGCTAAAACACCCCGTGGGAGGAAGCCCCCCGCCTCCCAGTTTTGGGTCCAAAACGTCTGCACCTCAAGTCGCTTGATGAGGGCATTTACTGAACGGTACAGATTGCGTGCTCACTTTCTCCTCAGACGTCAGGAAGGTCTAGGATTTTCTAAAAGAAAGAATGTCCCCACAAAAACCTGTCTAGTGACAGATTTGAGGCGTTCTGAAAAATGTGTGACAGGTTTTTAACGCCCTTTCAGCCAACATTATAAGTTGTCTAAAAGTATGTCGACTGCTTGGAGGCCCCTTACATTTATTCCAAAACGTCTCCAAATCAACTTCCTTCATGAATGCTCTTGTCACTGAGCGGCATAGAGCGAGTGAAAAATGTCTTCTCGGACGCAAGGATGGAACAGGTTTTTGTCCTGAAAGTAAGAATTGCCCAAACAAATCCTGTCCAGAATGACATTGAGGCTTCTCCACAATGAGTGACACGTTAATCACGCTTTGTTTGAGCCAGTACAAAAATGCTGCGAGAAAGTGCCTGGTTTTTGTGGAACCACCTTTCACGTACTGCCACAAAGTTTCCACACCCACTTCCTTGATGCGGGAAATTGCGGAACTGTAAAGCTCCCTGAAATGCATCTTCTCAGACCTAATGAAGGGCACAGGGTTTTGTTTTCTTTTGGTTTTTTTTTTTCTGTTAGTATGAGGACGTTGCTGGCGATCTTCTGAATGTAACCGCTTTTTCACGCGTCTCCGAGACAAAATAGGCCAGGGCCTGAGGCAGTGTCTTCTCTGTGTGGCAGCAACTCACATTTAGTTCTCAAACGTCGGCAAGTTACCTTCTTTTTGAAGGGCAAGTCCTGAAAGGTACAGACCGCGCGGACACCTGTTTCTGAGCGCTAAAGAAGAAAGAGCTGTTTCTGAAAGTAAGTGTGTCCCAATCAAAGCCTGACCATGAAATGATTTCCGGCATTCTCCAGAACGGGTGACAGGCTTTGAACGCCTTTCTGAGCTAATTTAGGATTGGCTGTAAAAGTATCGCCCCTGGCTGAAAGCACCTTCCATTTAGTGCCAAAAACGGCTCGACATTCTCTACTTTGCCAACTGATGAAATTCCTTGAAAAAAAAATCTTCTCAGCCATAAGTAAGGAATAGATTTTTTTTTTTTTTTTCCTGAGCAAGCAAATCCTGTACATGATCGGCTGCGTAGCGTTCTCCAGAGTGAGTTCCAGGTTTTAATGAATTCGGAGCCAAAATGAAAGGCTATGCGAAAAATGTATCGCGACTTCTCGGAAGCACCTTTTATATAGTTCAGAAATGTCTGCAAGTCAGCTTCTTTGGGGAGGGCAATTGTTGAAAGTTACTTAGCGGGTGAAAGTTGCATCTGACCTACAGAGCCGGACCAGGGTTTTTCAAGAAGGTTCTAAGCAAAGCCTCGACGTGAGGAGTGCGCAAAAATCTGTGTCAGCTATTCAACGCATTTCTTCGTCACTATAAGAAATTGCGTGAGAAAGTGTCTTCTATGAGTGGAAGTACCTCGCGCTCAGTTGCAAAGCCTCTGCAGGGCATCTTCCTTCAAGAGCTACAGCTCACGTAAAATGGATTGCTCCGATCTAATGACTCAATAGGTTATTTTTTCTCCCCAGCACATGAGGCGATTTGCGGAGGTCGCAAGAATTCGTGACAGGTTTTTGACGCAACTCTGAGCCAATCAATAGTTCCACTTGTGAAAGAGTATCGCGGCTGGCTCGAAACACCTTCCATTTCGTTCCAAAGGTCTGGAGTCTGTTAGAGGGTTTGTTTTTAACGCCTTTCTGAGGCAGTACAAGAAATATTGGGAAAAGGATCTCAAGACGTCGCAGGCTAAAACACCCCGTGGGAGAAACCCCCGCCTCCCAGTTTTGGGTCCAAAACGTCTGCACCTCAAGTCGCTTGATGAGGGCATTTACTGAACGGTACAGATTGCGTGCTCACTTTCTCCTCAGACGTCAGGAAGGTCTAGGATTTTCTAAAAGAAAGAATGTCCCCACAAAACCTGTCTAGTGACAGATTTGAGGCGTTCTGAAAAATGTGTGACAGGTTTTAACGCCCTTTCAGCCAACATTATAAGTTGTCTAAAAGTATGTCGACTGCTTGGAGGCCCTTACATTTATTCCAAAACGTCTCCAAATCAACTTCCTTCATGAATGCTCTTGTCACTGAGCGGCATAGAGCGAGTGAAAAATGTCTTCTCGGACGCAAGGATGGAACAGGTTTTGGTCCTGAAAGTAAATTGCCCAAACAAATCCTGTCCAGAATGACATTGAGGCTTCTCCACAATGAGTGACACGTTAATCACGCTTTGTTTGAGCCAGTACAAAAATGCTGCGAGAAAGTGCCTGGTTTTTGTGGAACCACCTTTCACGTACTGCCACAAAGTTTCCACACCCACTTCCTTGATGCGGGAAATTGCGGAACTGTAAAGCTCCCCTGAAATGCATCCTCTCAGACCTAATGAAGGGCACAGGGTTTTGTTTTTCTTTTGGGTTTTTTTTTTTGTTAGTATGAGGACGTTGCTGGCGATCTTCTGAATGTAACCGCTTTTTCACGCGTCTCCGAGACAAAATAGGCCAGGGCCTGAGGCAGTGTCTTCTCTGTGTGGCAGCAACTCACATTTAGTTCTCAAACGTCGGCAAGTTACCTTCTTTTTGAAGGGCAAGTCCTGAAAGGTACAGACCGCGCGGACACCTGTTTCTGAGCGCTAAAGAAGAAAGAGCTGTTTCTGAAAGTAAGACTGTCCCAATCAAAGCCTGACCATGAAATGATTTCCGGCATTCTCCAGAACGGGTGACAGGCTTTGAACGCCTTTCTGAGCTAATTTAGGATTGGCTGTAAAAGTATCGCCCCTGGCTGAAAGCACCTTCCATTTAGTGCCAAAAACGGCTCGACATTCTCTACTTTGCCAACTGATGAAATTCCTTGAAAAAAATCTTCTCAGCCATAAGTAAGGAATAGATTTTTTTTTTTTTTCCTGAGCAAGCAAATCCTGTACATGATCGGCTGCGTAGCGTTCTCAGAGTGAGTTCAGGTTTTAATGAATTCGGAGCCAAAATGAAAGGCTATGCGAAAATGTATCGCGACTTCTCGGAAGCACCTTTTATATAGTTCAGAAATGGCTGCAAGTCAGCTTCTTTGGGAGGGCAATTGTTGAAAGTTACTTAGCGGGTGAAAGTTGCATCTGACCTACAGAGCCGGACCAGGGTTTTTTTCAAGAAGGTTCTAAGCAAAGCCTCGACGTGAGGAGTGCGCAAAAATCTGTGTCAGCTATTCAACGCATTTCTTCGTCACTATAAGAAATTGCGTGAGAAAGTGTCTTCTATGAGTGGAAGTACCTCGCGCTCAGTTGCAAAGCCTCTGCAGGGCATCTTCCTTCAAGAGCTACAGCTCACGTAAAAATGGATTGCTCCGATCTAATGACTCAATAGGTTATTTTTTCTCCCCAGCACATGAGGCGATTTGCGGAGGTCGCAAGAATTCGTGACAGGTTTTTGACGCAACTCTGAGCCAATCAATAGTTCCACTTGTGAAAGAGTATCGCGGCTGGCTCGAAACACCTTCCATTTCGTTCCAAAAGGTCTGGAGTCTGTTAGAGGTTTGTTTTTAACGCCTTTCTGAGGCAGTACAAGAAATATTGGGGAAAAGGATCTCGCAAGACGTCGCAGGCTAAAACACCCCGTGGGAGAAACCCCCGCCTCCCAGTTTTGGGTCCAAAACGTCTGCACCTCAAGTCGCTTGATGAGGGCATTTACTGAACGGTACAGATTGCGTGCTCACTTTCTCCTCAGACGTCAGGAAGGTCTAGGATTTTCTAAAAGAAAGAATGTCCCCACAAAACCTGTCTAGTGACAGATTTGAGGCGTTCTGAAAAATGTGTGACAGGTTTTTAACGCCCTTTCAGCCAACATTATAAGTTGTCTAAAAGTATGTCGACTGCTTGGAGGCCCCTTACATTTATTCCAAAACGTCTCCAAATCAACTTCCTTCATGAATGCTCTTGTCACTGCATAGAGCGAGTGAAAAATGTCTTCTCGGACGCAAGGATGGAACAGGTTTTTGTCCTGAAAGTAAGAATTGCCCAAACAAATCCTGTCCAGAATGACATTGAGGCTTCTCCACAATGAGTGACACGTTAATCACGCTTTGTTTGAGCCAGTACAAAAATGCTGCGAGAAAGTGCCTGGTTTTTGTGGAACCACCTTTCACGTACTGCCACAAAGTTTCCACACCCACTTCCTTGATGCGGGAAATTGCGGAACTGTAAAGCTCCCTGAAATGCATCTTCTCAGACCTAATGAAGGGCACAGGGTTTTGTTTTTCTTTTGGTTTTTTTTTTCTGTTAGTATGAGGACGTTGCTGGCGATCTTCTGAATGTAACCGCTTTTCACGCGTCTCCGAGACAAAATAGGCCAGGGCCTGAGGCAGTGTCTTCTCTGTGTGGCAGCAACTCACATTTAGTTCTCAAACGTCGGCAAGTTACCTTCTTTTTGAAGGGCAAGTCCTGAAAGGTACAGACCGCGCGGACACCTGTTTCTGAGCGCTAAAGAAGAAAGAGCTGTTTCTGAAAGTAAGACTGTCCCAATCAAAGCCTGACCATGAAATGATTTCCGGCATTCTCCAGAACGGGTGACAGGCTTTGAACGCCTTTCTGAGCTAATTTAGGATTGGCTGTAAAAGTATCGCCCCTGGCTGAAGCACCTTCCATTTAGTGCCAAAAACGGCTCGACATTCTCTACTTTGCCAACTGATGAAATTCCTTGAAAAAATCTTCTCAGCCATAAGTAAGGAATAGATTTTTTTTTTTTTCCTGAGCAAGCAAATCCTGTACATGATCGGCTGCGTAGCGTTCTCAGAGTGAGTTCCAGGTTTTAATGAATTCGGAGCCAAAATGAAAGGCTATGCGAAAAAGGTATCGCGACTTCTCGGAAGCACCTTTTATATAGTTCAGAAATGTCTGCACGTCAGCTTCTTTGGGAGGGCAATTGTTGAAAGTTACTTAGCGGGTGAAAGTTGCATCTGACCTACAGAGCCGGACCAGGGTTTTTTTCAAGAAGGTTCTAAGCAAAGCCTCGACGTGAGGAGTGCGCAAAAATCTGTGTCAGCTATTCAACGCATTTCTTCGTCACTATAAGAAATTGCGTGAGAAAGTGTCTTCTGAGTGGAAGTACCTCGCGCTCAGTTGCAAAGCCTCTGCAGGGCATCTTCCTTCAGAGCTACAGCTCACGTAAAAATGGATTGCTCCGATCTAATGACTCAATAGGTTATTTTTTTTTCTCCCCCAGCACATGAGGCGATTTGCGGAGGTCGCAAGAATTCGTGACAGGTTTTTGACGCAACTCTGAGCCAATCAATAGTTCCACTTGTGAAAGAGTATCGCGGCTGGCTCGAAACACCTTCCATTTCGTTCCAAAGGTCTGGAGTCTGTTAGAGGGTTTTTGGTTTGTTTTTTTTAACGCCTTTCTGAGGCAGTACAAGAAATATTGGGGAAAAGGATCTCGCAAGACGTCGCAGGCTAAAACACCCCGTGGGAGAAACCCCCGCCTCCCAGTTTTGGGTCCAAAACGTCTGCACCTCAAGTCGCTTGATGAGGGCATTTACTGAACAGTACAGATTGCGTGCTCACTTTCTCCTCAGACGTCAGGAAGGTCTAGGATTTTCTAAAAGAAAGAATGTCCCCACAAAACCTGTCTAGTGACAGATTTGAGGCGTTCTGAAAAATGTGTGACAGGTTTTAACGCCCTTTCAGCCAACATTATAAGTTGTCTAAAAGTATGTCGACTGCTTGGAGGCCCCTTACATTTATTCCAAAACGTCTCCAAATCAACTTCCTTCATGAATGCTCTTGTCACTGAGCGGCATAGAGCGAGTGAAAAATGTCTTCTCGGACGCAAGGATGGAACAGGATTTGGCCTGAAAGTAAGAATTGCCCAAACAAATCCTGTCCAGAATGACATTGAGGCTTCTCCACAATGAGTGACACGTTAATCACGCTTTGTTTGAGCCAGTACAAAAATGCTGCGAGAAAGTGCCTGGTTTTTGTGGAACCACCTTTCACGTACTGCCACAAAGTTTCCACACCCACTTCCTTGATGCGGGAAATTGCGGAACTGTAAAGCTCCCCTGAAATGCATCCTCTCAGACCTAATGAAGGGCACAGGGTTTTGTTTTTCTTTTGGTTTTTTTTTTTTTTTGTTAGTATGAGGACGTTGCTGGCGATCTTCTGA